>JAHLJT010000631.1:147902095-148548776 GCA_031308135.1 Acheta domesticus
ACAGTTCTTTAGGCATTCAGGAAGACAGGGGCTGCAATTTTATGAGATAAAAAACCCAAAAAGCTGTGATATATATATATATATATATATTTATATTTGTTAACAGTGATTATCACAATGTATCTAGAATATTATGGTTGAATTACCATACAATACATCACAATATTTAGTTACATGAACAGAAAATATTGACAACATAAATGAACTTGCTGCATATTTTAATAAGAGTAAAGGCATTATCTGTAGTGTTATCCCCAACCACAATGCATTCACAAGCGTGCGAAAAAAAACAAGAAGACAATTATAGTGATAATCTCAATAATATCGGGATGGAAACACAATCTTCTTCTACAACATTCTTTTCATTTTTAATTGAATTATACATAGATCATTTTTATTGTATAAATAGTGCATCTTTTGTAATACACAAACAGTCTCATTAAGTACTAGTTAATACATTGTATATCTAATTGAAAACCAAATAAACTCAAATAAACAAATTATACCAAGAAGCTACCTTCTGATTCTTGTCACAAAAAATCCAACTTTCAACTTAGGATACTGTTTCTCTCATTCAAAGGATGTCTGGTCAGCGGAATGTTCTCCCTCAGGTGGCATGAATTGATGAACTTCTGAATTTGCATAAATCCAGAAGTCAACGTCCTGACTTGTTTAGGAGATGGAATTTTATTACAATACAGAAATTATCTACTTCTACGGGTGACATAATTGCAAAACATTATTCACAATAAAAACAGAGGTCATTATTTCAAGTGTGGCAGTCATAGGAATAATTTTGCTGAGAAGAGAAGTAGATATTTATGATCACCATGAAACTTTTAATGAAACCTTGTTTATATTTATGCATTATTAAATTTGGGAAAATGAAAATGAATCAGCCTTAGTGTTAGTTTGCATCATTAAATAGGGTGTTTCTCTACATTTGTAAGATTGATTAGAACTGACAAGGTCTGTTGTAATGACATTATATTCTTTGTTTAGATCCTTAATCTAAATTTTCAAGAAGCTGTTATGTTTGTGTGTGGGTTTTTTTTAAATTTATAATTGCATTAACGATGGTCATTAGCGACAATTACATTTTACATTTAGTTACAGGAATAAAGTGTACCTTTTTAACATATTATTTACAATAGATGCTTATAGTTTTCACTCTTACATCAATGGCAATATTTAGTGGTATAAAACATGGAATTACAATGAGTGGGCAAGAATGAGAAAAATTTATGCAGTTACAATAGTATGTAATAAACATGGTTTTAAAATCATAAACTTTACATAGGGGATGTATAAAAGCAATTGTATATCATCAAAGGTATTTTTAGATTCTTTACAAAATTGTAACGTTTATTCATGGGATTCCAAAATTGATTCAAACACATCCCTCTGCAGAAAATGCTTTTGGAGAATGCTGTAATGAGGGTGTTAGTAATTACACGGTATATATTAAGGGGAGAGGTGGGAAGGGGGGCTTTTGTTAAATAGATGGATGTGACTCAATCTATAGTGTCCTGTTCAGATTCTCGAAATTCCTTTGTGTTCTTTTCTCTTTATATAACATTTGTTTTTAAATTAGCTGCTATGTTTGTTATACATTATATTCTCAATTTTATTGAATGTCATTTATTTAAATTGAGTAAAGTCATTAATTTTTTTTTAAACCCAAAATGTGAAATGATTACAAGCATATCTGAAACATGTAATCAGTAAAAACCAGATACATGATATTCTGTAAAATTTTCATAGCATTTTTCCTGTATGTAATAGGAAAGAATGTATCTGAGGTTGTAGAAATAATGCACGTTTCAAATTAAGTTATGTAGAATTATATTAAAAACAATAATTAATCTTATTTCTGAAAGAACCATTACCATTTTTGAGATACAATCATACAAAGAAACAGCTTGAAGAAGTTTTTAAAAATGTTTTTTGGCTCTCTAAATGATTTTCCAGAAAAATCATTTAACTCTGTCTGTTCGTAAAATTTCCCTTGAAGAATTGAATTCAGATTGCTGTAAGATCAATTTGGGTGATGGTCTACGTTCTTTTGTTACTTTTTATAAACGTTTATGAGTCATGATTAGGTTAGCGAACTGTCTGTTAATGTGCAATGATTTGGTTATCATTCGAATTACAATTCACACTTCGCAGTTGAAAATTCAGCTCCAAACTCTGATATTAACCAACTCTCATAAATCTCACAAGTATTCTCACAAATGCCCCACCACTACTTCTGTCAGTCAGTACCATTTCCGAATGCACCAGCAGTCCACAGCTGTCTGTCTGTCAAAGAGTATGTGTCTCAGAGAGATATGTCTGCTTGCGTTTCGTGCGCCGCCTCACTGTCCAATCAGAAAGCTCTAAACAAGTCTTATGCAAATGTCTAGTACAAGATCAAAACATGCATCCCGGATAGCGTAGACCTCGTAACATCGTGTTACACAACTGCTGATGAATCACATTGAGGAACAGAACATCTTAGCGGATGAACAGAAAGGATGTAGCCCTGAATTGCAGGGATGCAAGGAGCAACTCATTATAGACTCTGTAATTATGGGGCAAATGCTTGAGAAACAAAGAAACTTGTACGCATGCTACATAGATTACCCTAAAGCATTTGACGCTGTGCCCCATCCTTGGCTCCTTCAGGGCTTGGATGTGTACAAGGTCCATCCGTTTGTCCAAAACTTACTGAAAACTGTGATGAGTCGATGGAATACAAAACAGTATCTTTCTAATGGAAAACAATCCGTCCAGACTGATACTATACAAATCTGCCGAGATTTTTTGCAGGGTGATTCTTTAAGCCTTTGAATCCTCTGTCCACTCTACTAAATGCATCTAATTATGGCATCGCTCTTACAAAAGGGAACTCAACCCTTCTTCGTGTCTTGATCTTGTTTACATGGATGACCTGAAGCTCTATGCAGACACCGAGAATCGTATGCTGCAACTAATTAACGTGACGGAGAAATTCACCGAAGACATCAAGATGAAATTCGGTTTGGAGAAGTGCAGGAGAGTGAATATCATTCGGGGTCGTATGTAAGTTATAAAATCGGAAAATAATAATGAGCCAAATATTGCCTTCATGGAACCCCATGAAGCACACAAATACTTGGGTTAAACTCCGAATTAAACACACTGCCACTAAGAACTTACGAACAAATAAAGTGTGTAAACGATTGCATTGACTCTTGAAAACTCAACTCTCTGCTAGAAATCTTGTACAAGCCATCAATTCATATGTTACTCCAGTGCTGACACTGCTTTTGGCGTTATTAAATGGGGCAATACAGACCTCGACAATCTCCGGAGGACAATGCGAACTGCTATGACTCAACACCGAAAACATCATCAACAGTTCAAGTATTGAGTGTTTTACCTTTCCAAGATTACAAGGAGGGAGAGGTGTTGTAGATCTCTTAAATCTACATAGTTCTCAAATTGCATCACTCAGAAGATACTTCTTGGAACATTGTGGGAGACTTCAGAAAGCAGTGAACGCAGTTGATAATAACTATAGTCCTCTGAACCTGAAAATGACTGATCCACCTGTACAGCCAGTCATTGAAACCGACGAGAAGATAACTTCATGGAAAGCGAAGACACGACACAGAAGGGGCTGTGTCAAGCTGGCACAACCACTATAGCACAATCGCACCAAACCAAATGGAATATTTAGTACTCATTTATTACTAATTTATTACTCTAAAATTAAGTTACACTCCCCGTTTATGAAAAATAAATTGTTAAACACATCGTAGATATGCAACCCGCATGACACCACGCCAAAATTACAAATACGATTATAGAGAGAACCGACGATCACAATCGAACGAAACCAAAAACATTATTAAATACATATTATTTACTACTTTATTACTCCAAGAAAACAACCTAATACTGTTGCCGTTGATGAAAAAAATATTGTTAAAATCTGAATCATAGTTATTCAACCATCCCAAAAATTCAAATACGAATATAGAGAGAACCAACGAGCACAATCGAACCAAACCAAGTTAACCAAACCATAATTAAGTCCACATTACATACTAATTTATAACTCTAAACAGACATTTATTACTCTTGCCGTTTTTGCAAAAGAAATTGTTAATATCTGAATCATATTCAACCATTCCAGAATTTCAAGTACGACTATAGAGAGAACTAACGAGCACAATCGAACCAAACCAACAACATAATTAAATACACATTATATACTAATTTATTACTCTAAACAGACATTTATTACTCTTGCCGTTATTGCAAAAGAATTGTTAGAAACTGAACCATATTCAACCATGCCAGAATTTCAAATACGATTATAGAGAGAACTAACGAGCACAATCGAACCAAACCAAAAACATAATTAAATACACATTATGTACTAATTTATTACGCTAAACAGACATTTATTACTCTTGCCGTTATTGCAAAAGAATTGTTAGAAACTGAACCATATTCAACCATGCCAGAATTTCAAATACGATTATAGAGAGAACTAACGAGCACAATCGAACCAAACCAAAAACATAATTAAATACACATTATGTACTAATTTATTACGCTAAACAGACATTTATTACTCTTGCCGTTATTGCAAAAGAATTGTTAGAAACTGAACCATATTCAACCATGCCAGAATTTCAAATACGATTATAGAGAGAACTAATGAGCACAATCGAACCAAACCAAAAACATAATTAAATACACATTATGTACTAATTTATTACGCTAAACAGACATTTATTACTATTGCCGTTATTACAAAAAAAATTGTTAAAATCTGAATCATATTCAACCATTCCAGACATTCAAATACGATTATAGAGAGAACCAACGAGCACAACCGAACCAAACCAAGAACATAATTAAATAATAAACTTATATTAGATTCATTAAATTAACGTACGAAAATATTATTAATTGTTAACGTTTTTGTAAAATACAATGTTATCGTTACTTATTATTTTCATTGTTAAAACAATATAAAAAGAAAGAATTAAATAGTAAAGAATGTATTTGTAAAAATAATATTCCATTTAATATTCAATTTATTACACTATTGAATAAATAATATCGTAGTTGATGCGACAATAAATAAATTAATTAAAAAAATTTCAGTTTTTATAAATTGCATGTATACGTTTACCTCTCGGGTGGCTTTTTATAGCGACTATGGACAGCGGGCTAGCGCGATCTCGAGTTCAATTTCCGGTCGTGGCAAAAATAGAGCTGTAGAGTTCTCTCCCATTCATATAAATATTTCGTACTCATTAAATTTTTACAGGTTATTTTAATCTCAACATTTCAACTATTTTTGTGTAATTTTAATTACCTATTTTCTGAATAATCTCACCAAATATTTGTAATTTAATTCCAGATTCAAATGAATAAATATGTTTTTGTGTCGGACGAAGCGCAAAAAATTATAGAAAACGTTGTTTGCATACTTATTTGTTAAAATAATACTTTTTTCTGAAATATATGAACTTTGACTGTTGGAAAACTACAGAGGATAAATTCTGTGTATAATTTAGACAATTCTAACATAATATTCTCGACTATTTCATCATTGTAATAAAAAAATTCTTTGCAGTTTTTGTTCAATCCAAGCCTAAAGGAGCGTATTAAACTACATCGAGGTCGTACTACTCAGATGATTCCTATTACATTTTATTTTTAAGACGCAGACGACTTAATATTTTTTTTCAAGCAGGTGTCAATAACTAGCTGGACGGATTTTTGGAAGAAACCGAAAACAATATCAATGATACGCTTGATTCTATTCTCACTACCACTCTATTGACGCTATTCTCACTACCAGTAGTTGCTCAAAAAATTCCTGGCATCGATGGGGGATGGACATTCATACCGAAGTCCTTGCGGTATTTGAAGAAGAAGCATTGGTTGGTGCAGACGACGCAAATGCTTATCATTTTCCCAAATTAGGTCAGCATTTGCTGAAAGATTTGGCACTTTTTCCCATCTGGGGAAACTTAAAATCTGGGAATTTTGGCTACGGGAGGATACCTGCATCTTCCTCATCAGTGGAAGGAGAATACGGAAAACTAAAAAAAAAGTTTTTGTCAATCTTCCATTGAGGATCGACGATTTTCTTGCCAAACACATAAATTATCTAATGGGAAAAATGAAGATTGTCAAAAATAATTTAAACAAAGCGAATGACAGAACTGTAGAAACTGCTGTGAAGAGTGGTGTATCTGACGCAGTCGACTTCAACAAGGACGAAAGTTTTAATCCTCAAACAGAGAAGATCGAGACCCCATGTATTCTTGTAAGTTCTGCACGAGGGATTTCCAGCCAGATATCGTGTCCAGCTTGCCGAAATGGAGACATTCCGACAAGTGCTCATGAGTGCATATTGTGCAGTAAGAAAGTGCATGCATTAAATGAATGTTCTAAACCATTTAATAATGAGGAAGGCTATGGAGCACGTCGAGTTTGCCTCAACTGCTAAAATGGCCAAACTTTTCGGTCCATATTAGCTATTCAGCATGTCGAAAACTGGAAAGGACTTGGTGCTTCTAAATAGAAGAATCCAGTTTATAAATTCGTTGTCTTGGAGAAATCACTCCAAAGTACCTGTCATCAAGAATGCTTCTTCCATGATGCTTCATGAGCACACATTTAAAGGAGATGTAGTTTTCTTAAGTAATACATGTGCTTTTGACAGCTTTTTTCAAGCTATTTCGTCATTACTCATGACAACCAAAATATACATGAAGTAAGTATTCATGAATTTTAATAAATAAATAAAAAGTTTTAAAATATAACTATACTTTAAATTATTGTTCATATTTTATTAGATTTATAATTATTGTTTTTAAATTTTCTTTCCAACTAACTGTGCATTGAACTATACAAATGAATTCGTTAATAATTATTTTATAGGTATTACAAATGACAGACAATTTTTAATATGGTTCAGGCAATGATATCCAAAGGGTTATCATCAAAAATATACAGGCTACGAGCAGAGATTTTGATGTCATACGGAGAAAAACGGGAAGTTGGAAACACGGGCATGTTTCAACTGGTGTGTAACTACGATGTAGCAATGCTAGCTGTAAGTATTATGAAATCATGCCCGACAATTATTGAGACCACAATCTGTCAGAATGGTTGTAGGCAGAAGAAGTTACTCGGTAGAATCCAAGTATATGAAAGCTTTTTGCGAGAAAATGCAGACTTAAGAGGAGTGATTGTAAATACAGCAAAGTGTCCATACAAGGATTACAACAATGCAAATTGCACAACTAATATAGAAAAAATGGGTAAGGATAAGCCTAGGATTGAAAATTACTCAGAGTTAAAAATATAAAAAAGTAATAACGTTAAATATTGCCTATCACAATCTCCAATATAATAAACTTCGCAATCCCTAAGTGTACTCTTCATAAAGATGATTTTAAATGTTTAGGGATTGAGGAATTAATATGCAAACAAGTTGTCAGTGAATGTTTCTTATCAATACATCCACTAACATCTTGTTCGTATATTAAACACTTAAAGACCTACATATATTTATCTATCGTTATTCCGGTTTCTATGTTACTATTAGGTAGAAAGTAACAAGTTTTTTGAGAATATTGCGAGACTTCAATGTTTGCTCTGTCTTTTCTTCGTGTGTACGTTTTGAGGTTTGATTAAGCACTAAAGAATATAATAAATACATTACTACGACAAAATGGATCAATTAATATCTAAATTATTTTCACAAATAAACTACACATAAATTTGGGTTGAACGTACTTCTGTCCAATTATAGAATATTCATCCAATGCAGTTATATTTTGCATTAATCCGACTTATAAATACTGATATTTTTCATTGTTTCAGGGCCATTTGTACTCATTGAACCATTTAACGTCTCTACTGGCGCGATGGTCACCATAAAATTGAGAGACATTCCTGAATGTATTTGCAATCCCCAAAACAAGGAACAGCTTTTCAAAATCGCTGGGGGTTTTCGATTTAAAGGACCTAAACAAGTTCAGAATGACATTAGTAGGATAGGACACTACACATCCATATGTAAAAGAGCCAACACGTGCATTGAATTCGATGATTTAAGAGCCACATCAACTAAAGTTTCAAAAAGTACTGCAGTTCTAGCGCATGTACTGATCTATATTTCTGACAACTAAGACTAAACAACAAAAAATAAGATTAATATAAGAAATCAAATTAAATGAAACGTGCAAGGAAAAAAGTGTGATTTGTATTTTATGTATGAGGAAGGAACAGAATGAGTTTATGGGATGGATGAGGAAGCCAGGAAAATGAACAAGATACTAATAATATAAGAATCTTATGGCATTGGAAATGCTATTTTTAATTTGTAGTATAGCAAAATTATATCTCACTACAGTGTTTTATTTTTGGTGTCCCATTGTAATTGGGTCTGATGAGGTTAAGGAAATTGACTGAAGGAAAAACAGTAAATGTATCAGAAATTTTGTTTGTATATAATGTATTGTAATATCCCTTCAATAAGTGTATGAACTTTTTATTAGTGCTTTACATCATTCAAATTACTGCAACACGCAATTCATTATGTAAGTTAAGTTTGAAATTTGACCGAGAGAAAAACAGTGAATATATCTGAAAGTTAGTTCGTTTTAATGCATCATAATATTCATTGAATAAGTAAATGAACATTTCATTACTTAAATTTAATTCACATTACTACTTACTACTACACTAAAATAATTTATTCTGAATCATTTTTATGAAATTCAAGTTGAGAATTTTTGTAGAAAAATCGATGTACAACCAAATTATTTATTAGTTAATTTCTAAAATTTTAGTGCAAACACTAATTATGAGTAATTAACTACAATTATTGTAATACATTAATAATCAAAACAAAATGGTTGGTATAGATATTGACTACAGTTAAACATGCTCTAAGAGTTAAGTCCGGTGTTACGTCTGAAGTGAAAATAAATGAGAAAATCAAGTTCCTTTTTAATTATAATTATCAACATTTTAAATAAATGGCTAAAACCAATTTTCTAATTCAATGATAATAAAAGTACTTATTCATTCTAACTAAAAAACGGTTGCGAGCATTAAAAATATTCAATATATACTTTTGTTAAAAATTCATTGAAATACAATTTTTTATTACTGAATAAATCAATTTATTTCATTGGGTCAGAGTACTACATCCCTGAAAAAAAAAATTATCTAAACCGAGGATTCAAAACAGGGTCTCTCCCAGGGATTCAAACAGGATCGAACAAATTTTGAAGGGTGTCAGTGCTGATCATGGGGCCATTTGGCCCGTTGAATATGATTCTGATTATTAATATTTTTGTGTCACAGATCGAACTCTCTATTATCACAATGCACGTCATGTCGCAAAAGTGACTCCGTACTTAAAAAAAACATTTATTCAATAAACGGCAAGAGTAAATATATTTCTGTTAAGAATGATAAATTAGTATTCAATGTGCAATTAATTATCCATTTGGTTTAGGATGATAACGTCCCTTATTATCTACAGATAAAGTTCTGGCATGTTTAAATAATGATTATTATTTTAACAACAAGGAAAAATTAATAAAATTATCTCTGAAGAAATTAATATTGAATAAGTTTTTACTCACATACTACGTTTTAGTTATTCCTTCCCCCTACGTATTCTACAATTAATACTCATCTCAAGCATGGTTGCATAGTTCTACAGTATTTAACAATATTTATTTCATAGACGGCAACAGTAATAAATGTCTATTTAGAATAATAAATTGGTATATAATGTGCATTTTATTACGATCTTGGTTTCGTTCGATTGTGCTCGTTGGTTCTCTCTATAATCGTATTTCAATTTCTGGAATAGTTGAAGATGATTCAGTTTTTAACAATTTTTTTCAATGACGGCAAGAGTAATGTAAATGTCTGTTAAGAGTAATAACTTAATTGTAATGTGTTTCATTATGATCTTGGTTTGGTTCGATTGTGCTCGTTGGTTCTCTCTATAATCGTATTTGAAGGTCTGCAATGGTTGATATGATTCAGATTTTAACAATTTTTTTTGCAATAACGGCAAGAGTAATAAATGTCTGTTTGAGTAATAAATTAGTATGTAATGTGTATTTAATTATGCCCTTGATTTAGTTCGATTGTGCGCGTTGGTTCTCTCTATAATCGTACTTGAAGATCTGGAATGGTTGAAATGATTCAGATTTTAACAATTTTTTTGCAATAAAGGCAAGAGTTAATAACTGTCTGTTTAGCGCAATAAATTAGTATGTAATGTGTATTTTTTATGTTTTTGGTTTTGTTCGATTGTGCTCGTTAGTTCTCTCTATAATCGTATTTGAAGTTCTGGCATGGTTGAATATGATTCAGTTCTAACAATTTTTTTGCAATAACAAGCAAAAATAATGAATGTCTGTTTAGCGTAATAAATTAGTATGTAATGTGTATTTAATTATGTTTTTTGGTTTGGTTAGATTGTGCTCGTAGTTCTCCCTATAATCGTATTTGAAATTCTGGCATGGTTGAATATTATTAAGATTTTGACAATTTTTTTTGCCATAACGGCAAGAGTAACAAATGTCTGTTTAGAGTAATAAATTAGTATATAAGTGTGTATGTATTTATGTTGTTGGTTTGGTTCGATTGTGCTCGTTAGTTCTCTCTATAATCGTATTTGAAATTCTGGCATGGTTGTATATGATTCAGATTTTAACAATTTTTTTGCAATAACGGCAAGAGTAATAAATGTCTGTTTAGAGTTATAAATTAGTACGTAATGTGTATTTAATTATGTTGTTGGTTTGGATCGATTGTGCTCGTTGGTTCTCTCTATGTTCGTATTTGAATTGTTGGGATGGTTGAATAACTATGATTCAGATTTTAACAATATTTTTTCATCAACGGCAACAGTATTAAGTTGTTTTCTTGGAGTAATAAAGTAGTAAATAATATGTATTTAATCATGTTTTTGGTTTCGTTCGATTGTGATCGTCGGTTCTCTCTATAATCGTATTTGTAATTTTGGCATGGTGTCATGCGGGTTGCATATCTACGATGTGTTTAACAATTTATTTTTCATAAACGGGGAGTGTAACTTAATTTTTGGGTAATAAATTAGTAATAAATGAGTACTAAATATTTGTATTATTTTGAATAGATTTTGCCAATTTTTTAAATATGGTTGTGCTAGCTTGACAGTCACATGTTTTTCAAAAATGGCCAAAGTAAAAAAATTAATTTTAGAGTAATAAATTAGTAATAAATGAGTACTAAATATTCCATTTGGTTTGGTGCGATTGTGCTATAGTGGTTGTGCCAGCTTGACACAGCCCACAGAAGGTACCCCATGAGTTGAGCAAACCAGAAGTCGACATCTCTGCGTCGCACGCATGGCTCCAGCGTGGGGATCACTTTCCGGAGACAGAAGCCTTCATGATAGCTATCCAGGAGCAAGTGGTGCCAACTTTGAACTACAGAATATACATTCTGAAGAATTCGACCATCAAATCCGACACATGTAGGATATGTGAGGCCGCAAGCAAAACTATCCAACACGTGCAAGTGGATGTAGCGGCCACGCGCAGTTGGAATATAAAAAGGGGCATGATGAAGCGGAGAAGCAGGTCCACCAATTATTAGCAATGAAAATGGGCTTACTCGCCACTTCCATGCCTTATTACAAATATGTCTCTCAGAACGTGCTTGAAAGAACACTATTGAGATCGCTCCATTATCACTGACAGACAAGTTGGCGGCAGCAGGCCCGATTTAACATACATTGATAGAAACCATCGGCATGGCTTTCGTTATGGATATATTAATATATAACACCCACAACATACCGGTTAAAACATCAAGAATAGATCCAGAAATATACCGATCTCGCCCATGAGTCGCTGCTCAGTGAAACCTCAGCAAAGTGACAACTGTGCCAATAATAATATCAGCCACAGGAGTGATACCGAAAATGACACTTCGAGCACTAGAGGGTCTTCACTTGGATGCTCGAAGTATATATATAATATGGAGAAGGCAGTTATTTGAATATATGCCTTATTGTTAGACTCACTTGAATCTTCAATAAACCAACCGCACACCTGGCCATCATACCTGTGAGTGGTTGACCTACCGACCAGTAAAAACTGTGGAGAATAAAATAAATAATAATAATAACACTAAATATTTACTGTTTATATGTGAGTTTTCGAGGTACAATTAGTTGACTACGGAACTTGATTACGTAATTTTGCAACTAGAAAGTTGTGTCTTCTGACACAGGGTAATGCATTAATGGGTGTGCCTCCTTCAGTGGCGCGGTCCCGGGTGGCGCGCGGGCAGGCCAGCGGGGTTGACGACATGGACACTGTTGCTGGCACCGAAACAAAGAGGAAAAACACACTCATGAGCATCCAAATGCCGTGTAGTGTTTTTGAAAGGCTAGTAACTTCTAAACCCGTTTGATGTCTCTACAAATATGTTCAATACAGCTTAATATTGGATAAAGAAATCCGTCATAGAAGTGTGACTCCAATAAGGGTTGCTATCAGTGACGGCTTGCAGCGCAATTGAGGCGGTCAACCTGTTACGTCGTATGAATGAATAATTTAAATTCTTGAACACGATTTAATACTATTTAAACATACTTATTAAATTCGTAAAATAACAGTTATACATATTTAATATAAATTGAAGCAACAACTGAGATGAACAATTGGTTTGAAAAATTGTTAGTTTTATAAATCTGCAGCGCCGTGTACTGCTTACATTTTGGTTGCTTGATGCTTGCCCGTGGGAATGTCAATAAAACATTGAGATTTGAAATGCAGAAGAAAAACGCCATTTTCTTAAAACGGCTACAAATTTTTAAAGAAAATTATCATGACAAGGTTTTAGTGTTCTTTAATATTCTAAAATTAATATTTCCGTCCTACCATGAGGAAACCGAAAATTTAAGTGTTTAAAAAATGTACTTTGGGTGGCGATAGATGGCAGCTGTCAAGATTATGTGGCAATTCCGAATAGATAGATCAGACCCAAGGAAACAGAAAACCAATAGGGAAAGTCTGTGCCATTCTGTAGCACCACTAGCTTTTAAAGAGACGCTAGACAAAACTGGTAACCGCACGATGATTTTCTTATTTATTCATTGACTTTTTTCAATTAATTATAGACTAATACATTTAATAAAGCTCTGGCGGCTTGGCTCATTGTTTAGCGTGCTCGCTTTCCATAACGATTCCCCGAGTTCGATTCCCGGTCGGGGCAAAAGTATAGTGTGTGTTTTCCTTGCAATGTTGCGATTCGTTACCGGTCAGTGGCGGAGAGAGGACGCGTTCTTAGGAGCTCCAAGAGGATTTCGATGACCTGCTGCCTAGCGTCCTACTGCGCGCGCGTTGGTACCTGGGCCGCCCGCCTTCGGACATTCCGCAACGCAGCGATGCAGGCCAGCACAGGTGGTGTAGGCATCAGCAAGCATTCGCAGCTCTTATGCCCGAGCATACTGGCTATTCTGCTGCTGATTGCTGAAATAGAGCAGAATCCCGGTTTTATAGCAGAAACTGCGGTGGACACTGCGATGAATACCTGTCGCAAATGCGAAAGGAGTGAACGGAGGCTTCGGAGACTGGAGGCGCAACTGGCGGAGGCTCATAAGTCAATCGGTGAGTTAACCTTAAAGCTACAAGTTCTGGAGCAAAAACACGATAGCGGGAAGGACAGGAAACTGCACAACCAGCCTTAGATGATGCAAGACCAAACAAAGCGGAAACGTCATCAGTGGCGAAGCGTCAGGGTAGGCAGAGTAAGCTGAGCTATCCCAAAGAATTTTGAAGAAGAAGAAAAATATCTTTTTCCTAAAAAATAAATTGTACATACTGAAACGAGTTGTTGATTAACTCTCACAAATTTATAAATAAACAAGAGGGGGCAGGAATTCTTTTTCGGGAATGGGCTCCGGATCCAATCATCCACACAATGGAGACTAGGGGTAACGAAACTTTTCTTTATTACAAAAACAGAACAAAACCATTGCTATACAAAGTCAGTTGCTTTTGGCGCTCACAGGAGCATTTACTCTGTTTTTCCCGTGCTTTGTCTGATCCCTTTTTACAATTTTACGGTCACCTTATGGCTTTACTCCCTTACACTAGTTTTATTACTTAGGGGGGGGCTCAAATCAAGATCACTGTTTTCTCTTGGTCAATCACTACTCTCCCAACCTTCCGACCGCTTTTACTCACGAAAACCCCGTTGACTTGCGCCGTTTCAATACTCGCCCATCCGCCGTCGGCCGGCACCGCGCGCCGCAGGAAGCCAGCGCGGGGAGGGGGAGCCCCGCAATGCCGCGCCGGCGACTTGTTCGATGCGTTCTTGCTTGACGAGCCTGGCCACGCCACCTCGCCCTTCGGGTAATTCCGTCTCCTTCGGAGGTGCTCGGAAGGGCGGCAGAGGAACGCCGCCGCCGCCGCTTCTCACCCACTCGTAGCCGCCGGGGTCTGCTTTGAAACGTAACCCAACGTTTTGATTGTATCAGAGCGTTGTCCTCCCCAGCTGCTATTCTCTCGTTCTTTACGATACAGTTCTCGACCTTTATGGTAATGATCATTAACTGTTCACCTAAGTGGTGCTTGATAATGTTTAAAACTGGCATACTATGCTCCCTCCCTCTATACGGCAGTGTCCGTCCCACGTGTTCATCATCCAACGCGTTTCACCGTCTGTAACACTTTACTACTTTCTTGCACTCTCTCTGTCTCGCTTCACTTTTCCGCTAATGCGTTCACTTTGGTCCCACACTTTCTCCGTCACAACTCCACTCTGGTTCCACTCTGTCCGCCACTATACGCTTTTCCTTCCACACGATACCTTACGTCCACTCTCTTTCTCCGCCATTGCTCTACTGGTCTCGTGCTCGATTCGTGGCTCCTGGTTCTTCACGTTGAACCGGCTCTGGCCCCCCCCGACTCCGCCGGCGGACTAGCCACTGCCGCGCAGTTCAAACGTACAAAATTGGTTCGAAACGCATTGTTATCGTCTTAGTGATAACAATTCGTGTCATTACCCCCTCCTCCCCTTTTTCCGGATTTTTCACACAAAATCCACCTAACTTTTGAGTCGGGTCTTCAAGGTCGCCCCCTTCTATAGGGCATGGTCGCAAGTTATAAAAATTATAACATCCTACTATTTCTTGTCTATCTTGAATCTTGACCAATACCACGCCATCCACAATTTTCCATCGATCCCGTTTTCTCCTTGATGCCGCGATGTCCGGGTCGTCCTCCTGGATCCGGCCCTCTTTAAAACATTTAACTTTGTAATCTTTAATTGGGGCTTGATTCTTACTAAACACTTGCCTGTTGCCCAATATCCCTATTTGCTTGACTTGTTCCCATAGTTTTTCTTCTGATTCTTCCACTACATTTCCCGAGCATACCTCGTAACCTTCTTCCAATCCTTGGTCCATTTCAGCTTTCTGGCCTCCTAGTTCCGCCAGTTTCCGGTCGAGATCGATCGCAACCCTGCATTCCAACAAGAATTCTCTCCCCAGGATTATTGGATGTAATAAGTTCTTCAGTACCAGCGCTACTACTTCATACCTTTGGTTGCCGATTTCCACATTTATCATGATCTGTTTTGTAATGGGGCTGGACCTCTTCTGGGTTGCTCCTATTACGTACGCCCCATTCATGGGCAAACACCTCATTTTCTTGCCTTCCGCCAACAACTCCTCATAAAATTTCTCCGACACCACCGTAATCGCGCAACCTGTATCCACTAACGCTCCAGTACTCATCCCTTCACACCTCACTCTAATCGTGGGGCATCTTCTTATTGGAATGTCCGAGCTCTTTCGCCTTTGCCATGGCTGGTCGTCATAGGTCACCGTCTGAATGGTGTTGATAGGGACAGCGCTTGAGATATCCCTTGTCTCGTCGGTAATGGGGTCTCTCTTCACCACAGATTCTTCTGGTTTCATGTTTTCTTCCCTTGACTCCAATGGTACTATTTTGTCTTCCACCTCGCGACGATTATCCGGTATCTCCATCTGGTATTCCTCAATCTTGTTTTCATTTGCTTTGCATTGCTTTTGTTCAAAGTGGCAGTTCTGCTTTATTGCTTTATTTTATAATTGACATATATGAAATAGTTTAGGTTTATGTGATTAGAACCACACGACGAAATGGGAGATTCTGTGAGTATAGATGGTGACTTTTTTGATTCAGTTAACTTTTTGTTGGGTAATTCAGTTGAGGTGTTGTCCTTGAACAAAATTGCAATTGAAAGAAAAAATAGCCAGACCAAAGTTAAATATTTCACAAAAGGATGGGAAATATACAAGGACTTTTCAAGAAAAATGGTACTCCAAATACAGATGGTTGTCAGGAAATAAAATAAAACAGACAAATCATTGTTTTTACTGCCTGATGTTTGGTGGGGAATAATCTTGGTGTAAAAATGGTCAGACTACATTAAAAAATTTTGAACTTAAAGCCTCGAAACATGCGACTAGTAAATTGCATATTCAAAATGCAGAGGCTTTCCATATGCTTGGGAGATACAGAATTGATCATTGTATTTCAGAAAGTGCTCGCATTCAAGCTGAAAAACATAACAGTGATGTTGCACGTAATAGAAAAATTGTAGGCCGTCTAATCGACGTTGTTTGTCATTTAGGAAATCAAGAACAAGCATTTAGGGGGCACGATGAAGGTACAGATTCTCTCAACAGAGGAAATTATTTAGAAACATTAAGTTTGCTTGCCATGGAAGAAGGAATAATGAAAGATCATTTGGAGAGCAATACGGTGTTTAAAGGAATTTCTTCTGATATTCAAAATGATCTAATAGAATCGGTCACAGTTGCCATAAATGAGAAGATTCAAAAAGAAATAAATGTCGTGAGATTTGTGTCAATACAAGCCGATGAAACAACTGACGTTTCTGTGAAGGCACAACTCAGTATTATTGTTAGGTATGTTTATGGCAAGAACATTGAAGAACGTTTTATGGGCTTCTATGATGTCTCGAGAGATAAAAGTGCCGAGGGAATATCTAACAAAGTCATTGCCGTCATAGACGAGTACAAAATGGGAGAAAAGTTAATTTGCCAAACATATGATGGAGCATCTGTTATGGCGGGTCGTCACGGAGGGGTTCAAGCCATCGTTCGTCGAAAATATCCGGCTGCGATTTTCATCCACTGTTATGCACATCAACTGAACCTGGTTCTTTTACATAGTGCAAAATACATTAAAGAAGTAAAATTTTTCATCTGCAACCTCACGGCATTTCATTCATTCTTCTGTAGATCTACACGTCGTTCCGAAATACTTCGTCAACATGGATTCCAATTACCTCATCCAGTGCAAACACGATGGAATTATAATTCTCGTGCTGTGTCTACGATTAAACATCATTACCAAGAACTAAGGGATGCGGTAAGCTACATCACTGAGTCTAATGACTGGGATCCTGAATCTATGAATTGTGCAATGGGCCTCATGAGAACTTTAGACTCTTTAATGTTTACATTTTTGTTGTGCTTGTTCAATAGAATTTTTATCTATAGCGAACATCTGTTCTGCATTTTCCAAGCAAAGTGCACAAGTGATGTGAACTTATGCATCAATGAGATTAGAACCGCTAAGACAAATATTACAGCTTTACGTTCTGAAAACGTTTTGCATGAATGCCTTCAAGAGAGTTTGGAATTAAACAAACATCATACAACAGACTTCAATCCCGAGCAATTTGTCAAGAATCATAAACGCTGTGCTTTTGAAATATTGGATTCCATCATAGTACAGTTAGATGAACGATTCTCCAAATTTGATGAACTTTCATTTGTTGAACTCTTAAACTACAGAAAATTTGCTCAGTTCAAAAAGACGTTTCCAAACTTTGAATTTCAAAAACTTAAGAATGCATATCCTTTATTTTTTAACTTCGTAGCACTACAAAACGAACTCGTCAATATATACAGTTCAGAAGACAAAGTCAGACCTTGCATTGAATTATTAGCTTTTATTGTTGATAACGATCTCCAATCTGTGTATGAACAAACGGAAAAGTTATTGCAACTGATTCTCAGCATTCCGATGTCATCAGCTACTACTGAACGATCAATGAGCACTCTGAAAAGAATTAAAACCCATTTACGCAATTCTATGTCAAATAGCAGACTCTCCAACTTGGCAACTATTTCAATAGAAAAGAAACTTTCTCGTAAATGTTCGCAAGATGCTATTTTTAAAGAAAGAGTGATAGACATTTTTTCTGAAATGAAAGCCAGACGTTTAGAATTAATTTTCAAAAAAACTTAAAACAATTCAGAAGGCCGCAAACCCGCAATCTCGTGAAAACAACTTGTACACATCAATGTAAGTAAGCAGTTTCATTTATATATATATTTTTTTTCAGTTCTGTAGTAGGATTATTCTTGATTTCAGTATTGTTGCATGATTGGATTAATATTCACCATCATCATCATCATTATTATTATTATTATTATTATTATTATTATTATTATTATTATTATTATTATTATTATATTACCTTTGTATTCTTCTGATCTCTAGCTTCGTAATATTCGATATTTCAAAAATTAAGTATGTGTGTTTACAATATGTTCGTGATTCAGCTTATCCAAAAATTAACCTCACGCTTCGCCACTGAACGTCATCGCGAACGCCATTCGAGAGGAAAGTGAAGGTGTTTGGTGACTCTATGCTGCGTCACAGTGGAGGAGTGTGTCGTGCTAAGGGTGCTGATGTGGCATTCTACCCTGGCGCTGATGTAAATAATATGACCAAAGTCATTGAAAAAGTTACAAGTGATGATAGTGTAGAAGTGGTCCTCGTACACGTTGGAACCAACTTGTCGAAGCGGCAACCAGTGTTCCGAACTGTTTCAGAAGCACACCGTAAAGAAAACATTTTAAAATGCGCAAATAATTTTTAGCGGAATTGTTTGTATACAAGATGTCCATAACCGCAAAATATGGGACTTAAATCGTCACATTTTCTGGGCATGTAAATCATTTTACGGGCTATTTGTAAACCCTAACTTCTGGCTACACCACGAGGATTTGGCGCGCGACGGACTGCTTTTAAATCAGAAGTGAGCGTGGAAGCTAGGTCACCTACATGACGATGTCATTCGGTCATTCTTGCGTCTTCGCTGACAATTCTGGAAATTGAGTCGGGAGGTGGCGGCGTCAGATGTGAAAGTGGGGGTGGTGACGGTGACGGTCAGATGTGAAGAGGCGGCGCCGGTGGCGGCGACGACGGCGACGGCGACGACGGTGGCGGCGGCGGCAGCGGCGGCGACGGCGACGGTGACGGCGACGGCGGCAGCGGCAACGGTGGCGTCGAGGATGGTGGTGGCGGCGGGCTCTACGGCGATGCCCGACGGAAGAGTGGGCACCGTAAAGTTTCAAGTGAGAAAGGGATCCATAAGGCTGTTGCAGGTGAACTGTCGCAGTATAAAAAATAAAGAAATCGAATTTTGGAATTTAGTCGAGGCTTGTGATCCTGATGTAATAATGGGAACTGAATCTTGGCTAACGGAAGAGATAGCTAACTCTGAAGTTTTCTTCCTAATTACAGGCCATTTAGGAGGGATAGAAATACAAGAGGTGGGAGGATATTCATTTGTGTTAAGGATGAAATAAATACAGGGTCATGAAGAACTTGAAATAATGGGAATAGAAATGAGTGATTCGGGGAATGTGTTAGAAATTATTGCTTGCTATAGGCCACCAAATGAAAATTACGTCATTTTGGAAGCCATTTCTGCGAAAATACACACAAACATCCTATAGTTATCTCTAGTGATTTAAATATTCCAGAAGCAAATTGGAAAGGCGCTGTAAACGAAGCGAAAGTACAACAGTTAGAGAACAGACTCGTTTGCAAGGAGAGCTTAGCGTAGGTAATAGATAGGCCAACGCGGCAGGAAGCGCTTCTAGATGTTTACCTAATTAGGCCGCAAGAGCGTTTCTTATCTTGCGACGTCATTGAGGGCATAAGCTTCCGCAAAGCTGTGTTGGTTGACTTAGACATAAATATTTTACTGAAAAGAATTCCAAACGGAACAAAAATATGGCAGTTCAAAAAGGCAAATACAGAGGGACTTCACCACTACCTGAGATAACAGTATAATCGTTTTCTGAGAATAGACGGGGGCATGCACGAAATTTGGAAAGCGTTTAAGAACATTCTAGATAATGCATTACAAACATTTGTACCGTGTAAATTCTTAAAAAGCAATTCAGATCCAGAATATTACAATGCAAAAATTCGACGTATGAAAAGAAAAACCAGAAAGGCTTTCAGAAATAGACATCATAGTGAAACTGACAGGATACATTTTCGTAATTGTTCAAAAGAATTAGAACGGGAAAAGAAAATTGTGCAGGAAACATTTTTAAAACATATTTTCGACGGGGAGGGAAATAATTGGTCGTGGTCTTACAAATATGTTCGCAGAAGAAGAGGAAATTAAGAAGAAATTCCTATCGTTAAAGATACAAAGAACACGTTACTAATAGATGATCGGGAAAAAGCAAACGCGTTTAATACCTACTTCAGTTCCGTTTTTAAAACAAAATCTCACCACACTCAGATTTCGAGGGAGGCTGTACCAAACCAGTTTATTATAGACGTACATACATTGCGAAAATGAATTAAATCTATGAAAAACGGAAAGTCGCGGGGTCCAGACACCATCTCCTGTGCCAATAATGATGATATGATTAAACTCGCAGTGCCAACTGATTAAACTCGGAGTAGAGGCAATTTTACCATATTTAACAAGATTATTTCATGTTTCACTCAACAACTCAAGCGTGCCCGACGATTGGAAGCCAGCTACCATTGTTCCGATTTTTAAGAGTGGTGACAGAACTGTTTTAGCCAATTTTAGACCGGTAAGTCTTAGGTCAGTTGTATGTAAGCTAATGGAACATTTGATAACTAACTATATTAGACAATGGGAACAAAAAGAATGGCTCTTTCAGGGACAGCATGGTTTTAGGAATGGTTTCTCTTGCGAGAGTCAGATAGTATCATTGTATAGCAGATGAAGTTGATGATAGTGGGAAGTTGACGCCGTAATAATATATTTTGCGAAGGCATTTGATGTTGTGCCACACGACAAACTGGTTCATAAATTACTGCAGTCAGGTATTGACACCAGAGTTGTCGCGTGGATTGATGAGCTTCTTCGAGATAGAAAACAAAGTCTGAGTTCGACAACAATTTTCAAATCTTGCAAAGATAACTCCAGGGATTCCTCAAAGATAACTCAAGGAAGCGTTATTGGACCTCTCCTCTTTCTAGCTTTGGAAAATCAGGTAAACTTTGTCGTAGGGAAAGCGTGGAGATCTTTGCATTTTGCTATGCGAATACTAAAAAAGAGTACTGCGAAAGCGAGAGAATTAGCTTACATATCTCTAGTTCGTCCATTAATGAAAAACGGGACGGTTTGTTGGGACCCCTATAGAATCTCTCAAAAGGTATATTTGAATAGAGTACAGAGAAGAGCGTGTAAACTTATTTTCCGAAGCATAGGAAGAAAGTAGACCGGGAGTCACTAGAAATCAGGAGGGTTAACGCAAGGCTCTGTGCTTTGTACAAAGCGAATGCCGGTTTTCCAGCTTGGAAAGATATTCACATTCGGCTCAGTAGACCCACGTATTTTAGTAGAGGGGATCACAAGCACAAAGTTCAGTTGAGGTCACAGAGAACAGATGTTGGAAAATTTTCCTTTACAAATAGAACTATAACGGACTGAAATAAGTTGTCTGCGACAGCCTTGGAACCCTTTCCTCTATGTGTTCAAAGATTTAAAAGTAAATTAACAAATGATATTTGTCAATTTTATTAGTTAGTAAGTTAGGTTTATTAGAATGGTTATTTTATTATTATTATTATTATTATTATTTATTGTTACCATTATTAGTATTGTGATAATTATTAGATGCATTGGTTTATAGTATTCGTATTGATGTGTGGTGACGTGTGTGAAGTGTAGTGCAATATAGAAGTAGAAAGAGAAGTGAAGTGGAGTGGAGTGCAGTGTATAAAAAGTCGTATATGTTAGTATAAATTGTCTGTACAGGACCACCATAAATGTAGAATTAATGCGGTTATTGTTATTAATGCATTTATTGTTAACATTGTTATTTTATTATTGTTATTGCCTTAAAATAATTTTAAGTTACATTGTATTTAATTCATAATTATAATATATACATTTTAGTGTTCCGCCACCAGGTTGCATAAACCTACCTGCGGAAATAATAAATATCTATCTAATGTCTAAGTATATATTGCTATGTGACGATGAGAAAACTCACTTCTCAGGTTGAGAGCTCAGATTAAGACGTGGGGACGTCTTCGTGCTAACCACACGAATCCCCATAACCCAATGGCTGCGAGGCCGGAACGTTGTTACACGCGACAGAGGTCACGTAGGCCACCACAATGATTGAGCCACCCCCCTTCCTTGACCGCTGACCCCGTGATAAGGGAGCCACCCCGCGCTCATGCCAGCACACGCGGAGTTGGTCACGTACTCCCTCGACTACGTCGTCGTAGGCATCATTATTTAAGCCCTGCGCCCATGTCTATGAAACACAGTCTAGTTTCGGTCAGTCACTGTCACGCTGCTCGTGCGGTTGCTCGTCACGAGGTGGCCGAGGTCATTCTCACTTGTAATTTGTAACTTCTTCAGTGTTCATTAAATATATGTGTGTGGAATCGAAGATTATTTCTGAGGAAACCTTCTTCTATCCGTAACACAAAACTGGTGGCAGCGGTACGGATACTGGAGCACTCGAGTTACAAGAGGACGAGCAACGGAAGCAGCCTAAGCCGCAACGATTATCACCACTTATGCAGATTCTATGCATCGTATTGTGAGTAAAAATGTTCACATTTAAAAAGGAAGCCCCGACGGACGAGTCCAGCTATGAATTCCGAAACTTTCATTCAGCGAATAGTGCAGATACTTCCGGCTTTTCAACAAACAATTATCAAGACCAATTTAATACGTTACATAACTTAGTAAATAGAATGCGAGTATCAGGGGAAAATCCATCTGCACCTTCAGCTCCAATTGATTCACAGATATTTGATTCGCCTCTATCAGATATAGCTAAACTTACATAAAATATTCAGCAAAGCCTGGCTGCTGTTACCACCTTTACCGGAGATAATATCTCGATTGAAACATTTTTACACGAAATCGAAAGCTTGTTTGACTGCACCGATTGCCGGAAGGCTTATTTGGTCAAGGCTTGTTTGTACAAGTTCAAAGATTATTGAAGCAATGCGCCCGACGTCTTTAAGGGAAGCGGTTGATCTAGCGTTAGAAAAGGACCAAGAGAGAATCATTTCAGAAGAACTCCACAGACGAGCTCAAAAATTTAATCCCTTCTCGGATGCAACGCGCCAAACGGGATGGCAGCCGCGGCAGTCGCAGCGGCAACAGCAGTGGCAGCGAACGAGCAACGAAATTCACAACAACTATTAGCAAAGACCGAACCGCGATAGGGAAACTAGGCCTCGAAAAATAGAATGTTGGAATTGTAGGGGCAATCACTATGCCTCGCAATTTTCGAGAACCCGCGAACGAGTCAATGTAATAAAAAGTGACGCCATCACGATCGATTTAAATTTGCCCTGTGGGGAGAGAAAATTTATGATGGACACCGGAGCTAGCATAAACTTAATGAGCGAAGACACGGCTTTCGGGTGCCCGTTAAAGTGGAAAGAGAGTAGTTTTTCTGGTATATCCGGCCAAACAATAACATCTAAACAAGTAGCAACCATTAATGATCATGAAGTTGTAATAGTTCCAAAACAGATCTTACAAGGGTACGAAGGAATTTTAGGCCAGCCCTTTATGGAAAAGGAAGGCGTAATACTAAATCACAAGACTAAAGAAATAGTTTTTTCCTGCTCGAGATCAAGAATCATCACACAGAAGACTGGAGTTGCTGCGTGAAAATGTTCGGCTGTAGGACCTGCAACAGCGAGAAGCTGAACCATTGTGGAACATCATATGTAAGTACCCTGATATATTTTTACTTCCTGGCGATCCTCTGCCCGCTACAAATTTGACTAAACATCGTATTGATACTACGGACGAGCTACCAGTAAATATAAAGCAGTATCGTTATCCGCCTTTTCATCGTGAGGAAATTGAAAAACAAACCCAAGAAATGCTGTCAAAGAAAATATTTCAACTTTCCAATTCACCGTATAATTCTCCATTATGGGTAGTACCGAAGAAAACGGACGTTTCTGGTGAAAAGAAATGTCGGGTGGCCGTAGATTTCCGTGAAATAAATAAAAAGACTCCCTTAGATACTTATCCATTACCAAATATCGAGGAAATTTTAGATCAATTAGGAAAAGCACGCTATTTCTCAGCCTTTGATTTAGCTAGTGGCTTTCATCAAATAGTAATGGAACCGGATCACTCGAAAAAGGCCGCATTTAGCACTCCCGGAGAACATTTTGAATACGTCAGAATGCCATTTGGACTAAAAAACGCGCCTTCAACATTCCAGAGAATGATGGACCACACATTAGGTTTAGCAGGCAACATATGTTTTGTGTATCTGGATGGCATCATTGTATTCTCACAAACTTTTGAAGATCATCTCAAAAGAATAGAAATGCTTTTTGATAGGCTGCGTGAGAAAGATTTGAAATTACAACTTGATAAATGCGATTACCTAAAACCAGAACTCGCTTATTTAGGTCATATAATTACAGAAGATGGTGTGAAACAAAACCCTGATAAATTAAAGGCAGTTTCTGATTTTCCAACGCCTAAGAATCCAAAACAAATTAAACAGTGTTTAGGGCTCGCTGGCTACTACAGAAGATTCATTAAAGATTTTAGCAAGAAAGCAAAGCCATTAAATGACTTGTTGAAGAAAGATGTTACCTTTAATTTCGGCAGTAAACAAGAGGAGGCTTTCAATCAACTAAAAACAGATCTATGTTCTAGCTGTGTACTGCAATATCCAGATTTTTCTAAAGGGTTCATTCTTACAACGGATGCATCAGATAAGGCCATAGGGGGTATTCTATAACAAGAAGATAAAGATAAAAGAATCCGGCCCGTATCCTTCACTAGCAGAACGATCAATGAAGCGGAAAACATTATTCTACTATTGAAAAGGAGCTCCTTGCTATTGTGTGGTGTGTGAAGCATTTTAGACCATATTTATATGGAAGAAAATTTGTAATTTATACCGACCATCAACTACTCAAATGGTTAATGAGTTTAAAATATCCCTCCTCAAGACTGATGCGATGGAGAATTGCTTTAGAAAAGTACGAGTATGAAATTAGATATAAGAAAGGGAAACTGAACGAAAACGCAGATGCTTTAAGTAGGAACCCTGTGATGATGACGACGACTCGACCGCCTGGTTGGAGAAAAGTTCGTGAATGAAGCATCAGAAGACGCGCTCCCGATACAGATATCTGTTGGTGACGACACTTCAGTTGAAGTCTCAGAAATGGAAGATAAAATTCAAGGAATTTCCATATCAGTACGACCGGATGCAACTAAAGAAGAATTCGAAGATGCACTTGTGCAAGCTTTGTCGATCGTTGTAGCAGAAGGAATTGGTTCATGTCCTTCGTGCTGTGAAGACGTCTTTTGGAGCGCTCCGGGCTCATCTACAGGTAGTTTAGAAGCAGGTTGTCGTCAGCCGCATATTTCCCGGTTAGCGGAGCCCGCAACAGTCGGTGAAAGCAGAACAACTTACGACAGATAAGTATTCTTACGTGTATTACATTTCATAAATTTCAAAATTTCACTAATTTCTTTTTATTCTATCAATTTCTTTCATTCTATTTATTACTTTTCTAAACAGTAAGCTTGTTTCAGTAGATTCCTAACCTCGTTATAATCTTGTTTTTTACTTCTCGTCCTTAGGTATCTACTTGCTATTACTTATTTTATCACTTTCTTTACTTATTCGACGGAAGTACCTTAGTTGCCCTTAAGTTCATTTTCCGTTTCTCCCGCACTTTAATTTTAATTCCTCTTAATCATGCCCCGAAGGTCACCCGTAATGACGACTCCGACTTCAGGCAAAAATCAAGGCTGAGGTTGATGCGGCCCTGGAAAGGACTCTTCATTCGGAGATCTTCATGAAATCCCTCGCCTCCACTTTAACATATAGTAACAAAGAAGTTGGAGGAATCAATGCCCTTCAATGAAAATCTTATTTTATCATTGCAGCAAAAAATAGAAGACCGGGATTGTGAGAAGCTGAGAACCGAGCTGGATCTGAAAACAGACCAGCTTGAAATGTACAGTAGAAGAAACTGCCTCCGTATTTTTGGCCTGGAAGAAAAGGAAGGGGAAAACACTGACGGTCCTCAACGTCGCCAAAAAGAAAAGTGTAGACTTGTCCTTCAATGACATTGATAGGAGCCATAGAGTCGGCCGCAAATTTGCTGGAAAAAGCAGGACAATTATAGTTAAGTTTGTTAGTTATCGGAAACGTTGAGAGGTCTTCCAGTCGAAGAGGCAGCTGAAAGGCCAAAAAATTACAATTCGCGAGGACCTCACCCGCCAGCGTCTGGACGTGCTGCACGCAGCGATCTCGCGGTTTCAGATGCGGAACGTCTGGACAGAAGACGGGCAAATTGTGGTTAACACAGGTACCGGACGCTTCCGCGTCCAAACAATGGCCGAGCTTAACTCTCTTCATTAGGCTCGGGGCGCTCCTTTTTCCTTTTCTCGGAAAGCGTTCTTCACTGCAATCTATTTTCTCCCTCCCTCTCTCTCTCTCTCTCTCTCTCTGTCTTATACCATTTCTTTGTTTCTATACATCTCTAGTTAATCTATCTCTTTCACCCCTCTGAGTCATTGGCAGTTGGCGGCCGTTTAAGAATTTCCGGTTAACACAAATGCAAAGCGTCCTCCCCACACCACAGCTTTCGCTACCTGCAAGTTCCACTCCCCCTCCCTGCCAATCTTGGTCGCTGTAAACAGCACGCCCAATATTTCCAGGAACTGTTTTTACGTGCCGCATTTAAATGCACAGTCTCAACTTTGCCATCATTCCGAAATTCATGAAATTGTAACGAAACATAAATTTCACGCACTCCTCGTTAGCGAAACATGGCTCAAAAAATCTTTAAATTCTCAAACCGTCAAAATTCCTGGATACAGACTTCGGTGATCCGATAGAAAATCCAGCGTTCCTCCACACGGCGGTGGTGTCGGTATGTATTTACGTGACGACATAAATTGCAAAGTTATTTTCTCTTCATCAAAACATAAAGACCACTTCACCGAATATTTAATTGCTGAAGTTAATCTTGCAGGAAAGAAGTGTCTCTTGGCGGTAGTGTATTCTCCTCCCAAATCTGGCAACATTGACGAACTTGACGACTTACTCGCTTCATGTGTCACTAAATATGAGGATATTCTTATAATGGATGAATGAGGATAAATTTACTGAAAACATCTGATTCATCCGACAGCTTTGCTCGTTTTTTTCGCAACATGAACCTAACGATTCTCCCTCTAAAGGCAACTCATATCACAAGAGATACCGAAACGTGGATAGATCATATCATAGTGTCAAATCCCGAAAGAACGCGTTCTCATGCACAATTTTCCGTTCCAGGAATATCGAAACATGATCTTATCTACGTATCATATAATTTAAAGTGTCCCAAATACACACCGAAAATAATAAAATATCGAGATTACAAGAACTTCGATGCAATTTCGTTCCTTTCTGATGGATTCTCGGTCCCTTGGAACCTTGTACAAAATGAAACCTCGCTCAATGGCAAAGTAGCAGTATTTACGGAAATGTTTAATGGACTCGTAAATAGACATATACCACTAAAGACATCACGCGTGACACGTCCCGCAGCTCCGTGGATATCCGGTGAAATTCGTCAACTTATGCATGAAAGGGACATTGCGGACAAAGTTTTTCGGAAAACAAGAAACATCGACGACCATTTTAAACACAAAAAACTTAGAAATCGTGTCACCCAAATGTTGAGAAATGCCAAGATTAAATATTATCACTCTATTTTTCAAAATAACTGGGATTCCAAATTGCTCAGGAAAAATTTGCGCACTACAGGTGTTGGAAATGTTCGAAATTCAAAAGAGATCAATGTGTCTCTCGATTCGCTAAATCATTCGTTTGTTAAGCTTGTGCAGCCAATTAATCCACTCCAAAAATCTCGAACTTTATCCATGTTGCGAAGCAGAGAGATTAGTTTTAAAGACACTTTCTACTTTGCATCAGTAACACCCACAGATGTTGCTAAAATCATTTTGAGTTTAAAATCAAACGCATCCAGCTCCGACGAAATCAATTCAAAGTTGCTAAAGCTTGGAACTGAAGTAGCACTCCTGGCAATAGTAGACATAATTAATTTCTCGTTAATGATCGGCGAATTTCCTTCGGCCTGGAAGACAGCACTTGTCCATCCTCTCCCTAAAAGCGCAAATCCCTTGACGCCTGTTGATTTCCGTCCCATCAGTATCTTGCCAACAATATCAAGGTTCTTGAAAAGATTGTCAGGAAACAGATCGAACATCACCTTCAACATTTCAGTATTCTAAATAAAGACCAGTCAGGTTTTAGACCCGGCAAAAGCACAGGAACTGCGCTTCTTAGCGTGATTGAAAATGCCAGAGAGGCAATGGACAACGGTAAAATCACAATTCTCGTTCTTCTCGATTTTAGCAAGGCTTTCGATTCTGTAAATCACGATATTTTGTTAGCAAAGTTAAAATACATTAGATGTGCCACACCCACACTCCAATGGTTCTCCAGCTGTCTAACTGAACGGCAACAAAAAGTTGTGTGCGGTGACAGTGTGTCTTGTACCTTGCCATTAGCACGCGGCGTCGCACAGGGCTCAGTGTTAGGACCCTTAGCTTTCCTAATTTATGTTAATGATATAGGCAAATCAATAAAAAATTGCTGTCATCACATGTATGCTGATGATCTCCAATTGTATATTAGCGGATTGTATCTTGCGTCCTCGAACTTGCTCAAAAAAATCAATGAAGACCTGGAGTCACTCTCCGCTTGGTCATCATCAATAGGGCTACAGCTAAACCTCAATAAATCTCAGTGTCTTGTAATCGGCTCCAGAAACTCCCTAAAAAAGTTATCAATCTCCGCTCTTCCTGACATTTGCATAAATGGAAGTCCTCTATTGTGGTGTAGTGACGTGAGAAATTTAGGTGTGCATATGAATAATTCTCTAACCTGGAATTTTCAAATTGATAAAATATGTCAAAAAGTTTTGGCGTCCCTGCATGTTTTAAAACGCATGCGTACTCTTTTACCTACAAAAACTCGCCAGACTCTTGTACAATCCCTCCTTATGCCTCACTTTGATTACTGCGATTTCTTTCTGACCGACATAAATTTAAAACAGCAACGTAAGATACAAGTAGCTCAAAATGCATGTATTCGTTTTATTTTCGATCTTAGAAAATACGACCATATTTCAACTTTCTATGCTCAAGCTAAAATTCTTACCGTTGATAAAAGGCGTTTACTTCACTGCCTTCTCCTCCTCTACAAGATTTTAAACAGCACTCATCATGGCACCCTATCAAAACGATTTCAATTTATGAAGCTACATCGTGCCCGAGCATCACGCCTTATTTGTATTCCGCATCACAATACCACTACTTTTAGCAAATCTTTCACTGTCACTACCATCCGTGCTTGGAACAATCTTCCCACTACTACACAAAATAGCAGTACATTTGAAAAGTTTAAAAAAGAAGTCACAATCTCGATTCATGAAAATAATACTTAACTAAATTGCCACTGCTCGTTTACTAAAACTCAAGACTAGGTGGACGCCACACTGCTTCAGCGCTGTGACAAATCTCATACTTATCTTACCTATCGTACAAAGTTCCACTCCATTTTTCCAATAAATACTTCCCTGTCTTTCTTTTACATGTCTCTCTCTTTCCCTCTCTCTTCGGATCACTAAAATCCAAGTGTTTCAGTTTGCTTTCTCTCTTACTTTTAAATTTCAACCTAGATTACTTTACTCTCTCTTTTCTCTAATTTATCACTATTATCTAGTTTTTAAGTTTAAAAGTTAACTAATCTCCGTGGCACACAAAAATACCGTTCCTCTTCTTATTTCTCTTTTGCATTTATCCGTAGTTATATTTAGTTCCGTTCACACATGTGTACGTTTATCCTTAATTACATTTAATACATCCATTTATTTCAGCACGCACTTGAGCATACCTGATTATTGAGTGCGTGATTATGCATGAGTATTGCTCTAATGTGTATGTACTCAAGGTATTTGTATGCTTTTAAATCAGTCTAGATGTGTTTCACTAATTTGCAATCTTTCTGTTTCAGTTCATCATCTCCTTCACCATTTGTTAAGATATTTTATTCAAATCAAACTATTGACGTTTCTCCTTTGTATTTTGTGTGCACCGAAATTGTTTACGTATTTGTATTGTGTTCTTAGCAGTGTATTGTGTCTTGGCCTTAAGCCACCATCCTGATTGAGGTTTACCTGGGTTTACTCAATCGCTTAAGGTGCATGCCGGGATGGTCCCTTTGTTTGCATTCCCAGGAATAAATGTAGCGTAAATCGTTGGCTTGCGGGTGAGATATGTCGGGTCGGTTTTTCAGGTCTTGGGAATATTCTAAATTGTTAACATTTTCCTAAATCATTAAAATTTCCAATTTTCTATGTTGGGAAATATCTCTATATTGTAAACATTTTCCTAAAACTGAATTGATCTTTTCCACGTTTTTAATTATATTTTTTACTAAATAGATTGATAATACATTATTTTATTATTGCCAATTTTCTTATTATTACTATTATGATATACACGTAAAATCATTTTACCATTATCTTTCAATGTTCTCCGTTTCTCTTAGGACCTGAACTTTTGATCTGATGTGTTTTCGCTTGTATGCTGACGAGACTCCCTCCCTTTCTAGTTTTCATTTAGGAGTATTTCAGAAATACTTACGCAATCATAGCCTCTACTAAAACCTCTTTGAAACAATTAGAAGTACATATTAATACTTCACCGATTTAAACAATCTCTATCAAATCCACTTCAATATGTAACATGCCTAGTCACAGAAAGATAATTTCTCTAAATTTTGAGTAAAATCTTGTAGTGTTTAACTTTATATATTTAGGATCAATTCTTAAATTACATTCCTAACTCGAAATTGATAACTTTAAACTTACAAATGCTGTGACAGCATTCCTCCTCCGCCAACTCTTTCCTCCCTCGCTTTCATTCATGTCTTCTGTGTGAGAAACTTTCACTTAAATTGCGTACGTATTTTTCATTGAATGACCTCCTTCTAGTATGCACTAATGTAATACAATTTTGAAAGTGGTTAGGCGGAAGAGCAGGCTAAACGGCCTGAGCCTCGCCACAAATAAAGACATTTATTTATTTATAAGCTATATCAAGGGTTTTAAAGAAAAGACACCAAGAAAAATATACGTCAATGGGCACGTAAAAACTTTGTAGAATGTAATGTTAAGAATATAAAGCGATCTTTTATGTTTAAATAAAATTCTGTTGGTATTTTATAGGACTTTTTTTCATTTTATTTGCATATATAGCATATTTTCTCATATCTTAATAGATCAAATTCTGACTAAACTGTGGGTGATAGAAAGAAATACTTCAGAAGTGGATTCAGCACCAATAAAATATAAAAATCAGCTATTAAGATTTAAAAAGTTTTTTGAAACCCTTTTTTTGTTGACCTGTGCTATTTATCTCGAGTGTTCTCAACTACTTTCTTAGATTTGTGAAACAGATGTCGATTATTTCAAGGTATTTCGCCGCTACTATTTATACTTGTGTGTTTGAATACATATCCAAAATCGAAGTCATCGCCAACAGTACGTTCAAGACAATTCCAAAATGTTGCGGTCGTGGGCATTGCTCGATACGCAATTATAGAATTGATCTTCCTTGTCCTATCCTGAATCTTTACTTACTCTCACACTTACATTCACCATAGTACCACACATGTCTAAAGTCCAATTGGGAGCTTTGAACTTCTACCGCATGAAGCGGTACCCCGCTGGTGAGATACCTGGTTGGGGAAACCTCACAAGGGGCCGTCCGTAAAATACATGACGCAAATTTGAACTTTGAATACCCCCTCTAACCCATTAACGCACCCGTAACGCGCAATTGAATTCCCCTTAAATAATTACATAAAGCTTGCGAGAACCTCTCCCCTTAATAAATGCAAGAAGTGAAAATAAATTACAGCTCAGACAAAAAATTGTATTAATTTTTTGGGGTTGTATATTAAAATTTGTTACAATTAAAGTCGGAATTAATTGTCGAACTAACTAACGAAGATTGGTAGCAAAGTTTTAGTGAAGGAACGCCAGAAAATGTCAGATCACAAGCCGTGCACACGCGGCAATTTTGGATGGGGCATGGACGAGATGCGCCAATTTAATTGTATTCTACAAAATATTACACATCACATTTGAATATTTTCTTTGTAATTCTTACAGACTGAATACAAAATTGAAGAAAAAAATATTGTTTCCATTTATTGAAATAACTTCTAAATACTTACAAATTTTCGAAAATTCAGAGTTAACCGTTAAAATCGGTTCTCCGCCATCTTAATAAGTGTATTTTACTCTATTCTTATAAGAAATTTAAAGAAAAAATTTGGAGCTGTTTTTGAGAAAATTTTGAAAATGTCCGTGGGACGTCATGTAAAGTATTCCCAAATGTTGAAGAATATTTTTCCAAATCGCAACGTCTTGAGTGGAACCAGATCGATCGGGGAATATCCATTTTGGAAGAAATCATACGTATCATACGGCGCAGGTGTTAATCACAGACTGACGGACGGACGATTTGAAAAAAACAACACTTTATCGGTATCAGACCCCAAAACGTGTATTTCCGTTAAAATCTTGACATCGATTTTCCGCAGCATTCCATAACTCTCCCTATACTACGTATATTACTTCGTATATACGTACGTATAAGGGAAAGTAAAAGAAAGGTATTGTGCTTCTTGCGCAGTTCTTTGCAGACATACTACTCATAATATTTTTTGTGTATCTCTATCTTCACCTTGGGAATTGACAAAAATGATTTCTGAAAGAAAAACAGGATAAGGGATATTAATACACACATGAAACTTTCTTGGCATTGTCGGAGAATTGCTGCTCTCTGGGATACTTTGGGAGATGTTCTATAACTGATAGAAAATAAATACACATAATTTAGGAGATGCTTGAAATTATACTTCAGCCGCTCTTGCTAATGATGTCTATGCCAAAGAGCTTGAAAAACGGGAAAAAGCAGGCCATTCCTTTTTTTACCCATTAGTCGGTTTATGTGTGACACTTCTTAAACCATTAATGTACTATTTCTTTTATTTTCAAACCTTTTGCCTGACTTGTCTTCTCTCATCACTAGTGTTCCTGAATGGAATAATTATATTTTTCTTTGCAATAGTTCCTCTTTACCTATGTGCTCAAGATACAGATCACTGGGCAGATGTGGATTCTTTGAATGTCATGAGGAAGGAAATATTTATACTATTGGTTTGTTTTTATTCAAAGGACTTACATATTTTAACAATTATCATTACAGACAGATTTTAAAAAAATTAAAAATATTAATAGTGAACAAATAATTGTGTGTTGTACAATTCATATTAGAAAAGTCATTTTGGGGTGATAAGAATGAAAGAACACTTTTGGCAAAATCTGAAATCACATTTTTCACAAAGTGGTTGTGGTTTTCCTATAGGTACACACCGCCTTTGTAACTTGTGTTTACCTACAAAATGTTCTTTATCATATTGGAGATCCTATTGCACTTGTTTGTGATGTCTTAGATCGACCTACACTACACAAGGTTTAGTAAAAAAGACTAAAAATGTTTTACCTACAGTGTCTCACAAAGCTATTTGGACATTTATTAATTTACCAACAATTGTTTAATTTTTCCTCAGACACCGGTTTCAGGTGAACTAGTCTTGGAGAGCGTTTTGAAAGTATAAAATGTTCTTACGTACGTTGACATAACAAATACGTTCAAAAATATGTATTTGTTTAATCAAAAGAAAAATAAGTGCTGTTGCAGAGTCTTCGCTTCGGCCTAAAACCAAATTATTTAGGCCGAAGCGATCACATCCACAAAATTCGAACAAGGAAACAAAATTCAGTTCTTGGAGAATTCTCATTTTGTAACAGAGCGATTAGAGATTGGAACAGTTAACCCGCAGCAACTTTCAAGACCTTTCCTCCAAGTGATCGTAGTTTTAGAAATAAGTTAGAACAAGCTGATAGTTATAGATGTTAAATGATTAACTAAGTGATGTGAAGTGTGGTGAAATGCTGGTTCATGTAATCCAATACAAAACAGTGTAGTGCAGTGAAGTGTAGTGAACGTGATAAAAGCTTTTTTTCAATCTAATTTAGCCAATATCTATGTGGTTCATACTGATTTTTATTATCACTAACATATAATTGTTGTATATCATTGTAAAGTTGAAATAATTGTCATAACACTTAATATTAGCGATAGTTTGATTACTGCGTCGTATTGTATTATACTTTTTTTATTATTTTGTTATTATTATTGTATTATTATTGTTATGTATTATTGTTATATATGTATTATTATATTATTATTGTAAATGTATTTTTCTTCATTTCAACAAAACTGTATTTGGCATTGGCGTGCGGTGATAGTTTTAGTAGGGTCCAAGGTATAAAAAACGTAAAACAGTTAAAGATGATGAATAACAAAATGTGAATATTAACCCGGGCGTCTTGCATACGAACGTAAATGATCACCCGGGAGTAAACGGATCCCAGGGAAAATTTCTTTGGCTAAATGCCTTCGAACATTATAAACAAATATAATCCGATAATCCGGTATTTATGTGACTTACAACTTAACCTTCTTTATCGAGTAATTAGTTATTTAAAATTATTAACAAATTTTTAAAATCCATCAATACATTAAAACATATTTTTTCTTTCATAAAATGAAAAATAAGTTCGTAAACTTTAATATACGGTGAATGTTAATTTGAAAATGTTGGGGGTCACTAATGAGCAGTGGACAAACAATTAAAGTAGCGAACCCTCAATAAACCTACGATACTCAGGACACTAAACTACTAGGAGCTCTTATACCAGGAAAACAAAGGAATACAAGAGAAAGCTCAAACACATTGTAGAGTAAATGTTTAACAGTATATTATCTTAAAATTACAATTTACTATCTACAATCTTAATCAAACAAAGCTGGTAAAATTTATATTTATATATTTATATTTATTATTTATTTATAATATTTCTTCATGGAGGTGAAGAATAACATTTAAACAATTCTTACATCCCTTAAAGACAACTAAAATTAAACACAGCAATGAACAAACAGTACTTCAATCACTGGACAGACCTCAACCCTGGCCTCACATTCACCACACCAAAAACATGCCGTACACACGTGGTGCCTGTCCACAGTCATCCGATATGGAGTTGGAACAATCACTTCAAACCAGCTGGCATGCTCAGACGGCAAATCTCAGTGGTGCAATCACAACCAAGTTGCACGAGGCCATCACACCACGCGGCCACGTGGCGGCGTTCTGCAAACATCTCAAAGAAAATCAAAGAGTTTCATTGCTAAAGCAAGACATCGGTATTTCTTACAACCATCTCCGAACTGACTGGGGAACTGATGTGACTGACAGGGGAATCTTAATATGTTTTATATATATAACGGCTGACGCGTAACAGTTTGATGCGTAGTTCTTGGTAAGGGGGAGGGGGGGTCGGATCCCGAGAATTTTAAGTGTTGCAGCTGGGTTGCGCTGAGGAAACGTGTTGTGACATGTTCTTCCGTTAAACAGGAATTGCAACACAGACATTGGAAAGAGCTTGCGAGATTGCGAAGTGCTTCAATAAAGAGAATAAAATAAAGTATGCATATGGTAACTTGTTCCAACATGAATTTTGCGACTGGGGTTTAACGGACATTATGAATAGTCCACCACACAAGGTCACGCAACGCTCCACCAGCACACGCACGCCCGGGGAAGGGAATGGGAGGGATCTTATTTGAAGATACGAAACAGTATTCCAAATATTCACAAAACCATTGCAGTTTTTTCCTGAACTGTGCTTTCCAACCTTCCGCATTTTCAGATTTTCGTCTTTCTTTGATTGAAGGAATTAAAGGATGGAAAATAAGGATTTGTCATAGGTTTGTATTGTAATAAAATTGTTTATAACTTCAACTCCATTTAATGGGGTTTCATAAGATACGTATTAATGGGATCATGAAACAAAGCACAATAAGAATAAATAATTAAGACTACAAACAAATATTGCATATTTTGGGCAAACAATTTCAATGTTAAAAAGAATATAATAATAACTTAGGGATAGAAATAATCTTATTTCAATACATACTACTTATGACAAAACCGTATTTTCAGTCCCTAAGAGTCACAAAATATCTGAAAATGGGTCAGGATGGAAAGGAAAGTTCAGGAAAAAATGCAACCGTTTTGTGAATATTTTTCGTATCCTCAAGTACTAAAATCCCTTCTCTTCCTCGACCCCGCGTTTGTTTTCAACCACCAAGCCCTGACCTAGGTCAGAGCATAGGGGGAGCCATGGCGCTCCTCTACAACACAGCCGAACTGGAAGTCACCTACAGCAACAACCAACACGGGGATCAACACGTCCTCGCAGATTCATCAGGCACCTCCCTCATTCACATCAATGGACCCAGCCAGAACCCGCAGGCAACAATCCCCGAACATGGAAACGGTACCGCAGTCATCGACCCAACACAAGGCTCCAGTAAGGTCAGTCGTATCGACGCGGCCAGCGGCCTGCCTTGCGGCCAAGCAAGCCACGACCACGGGGACAGTATCCCCCTAGGCGGTCCATCAAAAAAAACATCCAGTGGTAGTGAATATAATGTACCTGTTAGTAATAGATATGCTCCTCTTGAAAATAATAGTGACCAAGACAAAAGATTCAACTATCTAGACGACGAGGAAACACACGAAGTCCAGAATATAAAAATACCCCCATATTTGTGAAAGATATTCCGAACATTAATAATTTCAACAAAGAGATTAAAAAGCAAATTACCACCCAATTCACCTCAGATACGGTTAACAATAAAATAAAGTTATCCTTCAAGTACATTACGGACTTTAGAAAGGCTATTAAATATCTATTAAGCACAAATAGACAATTCCATACTTACAAGGATCCTATGAACAAGAAATTCTCAGTAGTTTTCAAAAACATTCATCAGTCGGTAACTCAGCAAGAGATATACGAAGATTTGATTACAAAATACCCTTCATTGATCAGTGTCACAAGATTATACAAAGACAATATCCCCATTCCGGTTATTGCAGCAGAGTTTGACGGACAACAAAGTAAAAGTGCTAAAAATTAATGCAATTTGTAATCTGTGTGTCAAAACTGAAAAAAGACGTAAACCAAATGTCCCAATACAATGTTTAAGGTGTCTGGACTTTGGCCATACAAGAAATAACTGTAATAATGAAATTGTATGTGCATTCTGTGCAAAAGACCATTACACGGTAAATTGTCCACAAAAAAACTTAACTCCAACATGTCACAACTGCAAGGGCCCGCACCGTGCGGACATTCGGTCCGCAGAATGTAATTATTTAAAAAATATTTCAAACAGCAACAAAAGCAACCCTAAACCTACTACTTCCCAGGAAAATTCAAACACCAATACCTCCGCCTATGCACTCACACAACGCAATTTTCCTAATCTTCGATCTAATCGAACCATACCAAACTTCACGTATCAAGAAAACCCAACCACAAACCAGCATAACAATCAAAACACACACCAAAATGTAAATAATAACAATAATAATAACAACACTAACTCAATAATGCACACTATAGTCAACAGCATTATAAATTATTTAATGGACATAATTGATAGTATCATTCCAACCATAATAAACAATATTCAAAATTCAATCACATCTTACTTTAATAACAATAATGCCAGAACAGTGTAATAAAGAATTAATCCTACTAAACTGGAACGCTAATAACATATCAAATAAAAAAAACGAACTAAAATATTTCCTAAATGATAAAGGAATACAAATCGCATGCATAACTGAAACGCACCTCAGCGCAGACAAGACATTCAACATACCTGGATTTAAAGTAATAAGAGAAGATCAAAAAGGGGGAGGAGTACTCATACTCGTTGAAAAATCAATTCCATATATGATAACAAGCACACCTCACACACCAGGGTTAGAAACAATTGCTATTAAAATCCCTATAAATAAAAGAACCATAATATCAGCGTATAAACCACCCCATATTAAAATGAAAAATACCAACATAAATTCTCTTCTTCAACAGAATACGCCAATACTAGGTGATTTGAACGCAAAACATGTTAATTTTGGGTGCAGAGTTTCTAACAATGCAGGCTCTCAGCTATTCAAAATAATAACAGACTTAAACTTGAACATACTTACGCCATACGAACCAACTCATTTCCCACACGACAACAGCAAGCAGCCAGATATATTAGACATAGCAATTACTAACACAAGCACTGAATATCATTCAACCCCGGTATTCGAGATGGATTCAGACCATCTTCCAGTTTGAATAACCTCCAAAATTATACCTCCCCCACATGCTCCAACCCAGAAACTAAACACCCAAAACATAAATTGGGAAACATTTAGGAAAATAGTGAGAGCCAAGACACCACAATTCAAAATATTAAACTCTCCCATGGAAATAGAAAAATCAGTCATGCAGATAAACGAAATAATAACAAACACAATAAAACACTTACAAGACAACAAACCCACATATTCTTTTAAACAGACAAAACCAAAACTACCCAAAGAGATAATAGAAATAATCAATACACGCAATAAAACTAGAAGGCCATGGAGCAGGAATAGAATACCCCAACTGAAAAAAGAACTAAATCTCCTCAATGAAATAACAAAAAGAGCAATAAATATACACACCCAAAAATCCTTTGACAGCAAAATAGAAACATTAAATACCTCAAACAAATCACTATGGCACTTCTCAAAATGTCTTCTAAATAAAAAATTAACCACGCCGCCACTCAACACGACACAAGGTATAAAATATGCCCCCCAAGATAAGGCAGAAGCACTAGCAGAACACTTCGCTCTAACATTCAAGCCTAATAACACACCCGTACATCCAGACCACCAAGCAATAATTGATTCAAATGGAGCACCCAACTATGACGTCCCACAGAGATTAAAATTCATTTCACCTACTGAAGTTAAAAACCTCATAAAAAATTGCCTAAAAGAAAAGCTCCCGGACATGATCTAATTAGCAACCAAATATTAAAAAACCTGCCCCCAACCACAATCGCATACATAAACAACATCTATAATTCATCACTGAGATTAGGCTATTTCCCAAGAACTTGGAAAATATCAAATATAATCCCGATCCCTAAACCAAGCACAAATCATAGCCTTGCAGACCAATAAGTCTCCTCCCAACTTTATCTAAATTATTTGAAAAAATTATTTTAAAAAGACTCAATAATCATCTAACAAAATCAGAAGCTATTCCAAACCACCAATTTGGTTTTAGAAACCGTATCTCAACTGCACACCAAATTGCTAAGGATTACTGAATACATTCACATTGCCTTCCAAGAAAAGAAACACACAATAGTAACACTCTTAGATGTATCTCAAGCATTTGACAGAGTCTGGCACCCCGGATTAATATACAAACTCAAAACAATAGGAACACCTAAATACTTACTAAATATTATCACACAATTTATATCAGACATCTTTCATAGTAACCATAGACAATCTTAGCTCCAACCCACGCACTATAGAAGCAGGACTTCCACAAGGCTCACCCCTATCCCCAACACTATTCAATATTTACACAGCAGATATCCCCACCACATGCTACACACAACTTGCACAGTTTGCTAACGATACGGCAATATTCACATCAAGTTGCACCCTGACAAATAGCAGCACAAAAATTCAACAACATTTGAATAAAATAGACGAATGGGCAATAAAATGGAAAATACACCTAAATCCAAATAAATCAAAATCAAAATTTTTTTCATTAAGACCATTCTCTGCCCCCCATCCATTACTTTTAAACAATAGTCAAATAAACTGGACACCATCAAACCAACCTATAAAATACTTAGGTCTAAATCTTGACACAAGACTAAACTGGAGAAACCATTTCAACATTAAAACACAACAGGCTAAAATCAAACTAACCCAACTCAAGCCAATACCTAATAAAAACTCCAAACTTTCACTAACAAATGCAATAACACTATATAAAACTATAATAAGACCCATAATGCTATACGCTTGTCCCATCTGGACAAATGCTGCACCATCCAATGTAAATAAAATACAAATATTACAGAACAGATTCCTCAGAATAATCACCAACGCCCCATGGTTCATTTGAAACCATCAACTCCATAGTGAATTAAACATAAACTCAATCATCCATCAAATAGGACGCCTATCCAATAATTTCTACTCTAACATAAACTCAATAGATCAACTCAAACAATACAATTTAGCCTCAACAAACAATACACAGACCAGAATAAACAATAGATACCCGTTCGATTCCTTCCTAAAAATATTCTCAGACAATTGTGATCTGTAGATACTTTCATGAGTAATCTACCCCATTGTAGTAGCAATAGTAGAACTAGGTTAAGCATAGTTTAAGTTAGTAGTAAGTCATCAATACATATTAAAGAGTGTTTTAAAGAGTGTATGTACAACCCAACAAGCAATAAATAATTTTTTTTAAAAAACGCTTTGCTGGGGGAGCACTGCGTGACCTTGTGGGGCTGACAGTTACAATGAAATATATCCGTTAAACACTAGTCGCAAAAAATCACAATTACTCAAAAAAATGTTTATCGAACATATGACAATATTTATATCTTCGGATTCATCTTTTTACGCTTGTCGTGACAGACTGAAAAAATATGCATAGGCTCATTTGAAAAAACAAAGTTACCTCAAATATCTCGTAAAATACAAGTGATAAAAGAGAAATCAATACACATATCAATTAGCCCCATTCCCTCATTCACTTCCGTGAAAACTACATTGCAATATCTTCAACCGTTCAAAAGTTACAGGAGGTGCTAAAGTTACGCGACTCACCTGTTTACTCATGTTGTGCACGACAATGTCGCTGTGACTTGTAGAACACATCCTATATTAGAGGTCCAAACACTAATATTACTCACTTAAGGTAAATTAGGACAAACTAACAAATGATTAATAAAATATAAGGTATAGAGAAAATGCTAAACAATTAAACTCACTATCAAAGTCGTGGTTGTTTTTTGAAAATTTCGCCATAATCTGAAAACCCGCCTAAAACCACACATGTTTTGATGCATTTCCGCCCATTAGGCGATTTTCCGCGAAGTCAATTTTTGTGTTGCCAGAAAAGTGAATATCGTACTGCGCCATCTATTATTATCGTACAACTATCATACGGCGGTAATATCAAATTATCGTACATTAATAAAAATAGTGTAAAAATTATCGTACTTTTTAATGAAATTTTTTCAAACATATTACTTAAATTATTCTCTTTAACGACATATTTATAATTGAGAATGAATGCAGCGGGTATACAACTAATACAGACTTGCACAACGTCTGCTCCCGCGGGCATTCTGCACTTGAGAGCCGATCGTCTGCCCGTGGCAGCGCCGAAAGTGCAAGTAGTGGGGAGTAGGAAGCTTTGCGGGGAGGGGAGAAGTCTGACGTAGCACGACCCGGCGCGTAGATTGAATGCCTGGGCGTCTAATAATGATCCATGCTTCAAAATTAAATGCCCATGTGTTTAAATGGATTATGTCTAGTATTTCAAGTTACTAGGGTCATAATTCACTGTTTACGTCTGTGCACTACTGTATATCCACCTTTGTATCCACCACTGTATGTATTTTCATTTTCTAATTTTTTTTAAAGAAAATAACATGCTCATTGTGATTCTTAAGCGTTATTTTAAAGCTATAGCTTTAAAATATATGCTTATATATAAGATAAAAAATTATTTAATTCTAACACAAAATTGCAATTTAATAATTGATTGTTCACCAGGAATGTTATAATCTCCAAATCATTGAAAAATGAACAAAATCATGAGAGCATCTCTCACATCAAGATTGACATAAAAATAGAATATGTGGCAATTCCAAGAAGGGTAATGTTTAATAGCACATTTGTGACCATTTTTCCCCAGTATGAAACTAAATAAAAGAGATCAACAAGCAAACTTCTGTGACGATATGTTACGGACAATCATGAGATAATCATGGGTATTGGTTAAATAGAATGCAAAGGGCTTTATATTTTTATACGATCTCGTAAATGACTCTACACTCTTGTCAGAAATTAGAACAGAAAATAATCATGATTTTTTTAAGAACAATATGTTTTTGCTTTGAGAGAACCGTCTTATTCAATTAAACATAGTTAATATAAAATAGTTTATTGCTGTAATCAAACAAAAACAATTCAGTATCAAAATTTTGTGTTTAACACAACACTATATTTGTGACTACATCGTAGCAAAGCGAATTACATTATAAGCCCTACAAGCAATTATAATACTTGGTGTCGAAATCTAATATGTATAATTCGTTGTAGTTTCATATTTCGCACTGTCATATACCGAGAACAAACATTTGCAATATAATACAAAAGACAATATTACTTGAAATGTATATGACCGTCATGTTCTTGCCGATTGCTCTTTAAATTTACGTGCTATTTTTCGAATTGCGCATTCGATTGGTGGTCCCCACTCCTAGATTGGGTCTCATTCCCGCCCTTCATCGATTTTCTCATTTGCACCCGAGTTGCCCGCACGCAGCTCCTGAGGTCAGTGAAAGTGTAAAATGCTGTGCAGGTCTGAACTAATATAATATTGTCGCACACGGATCGCCGTAAGAATGTGCAGCATTGCCTCGGAGTCAGCTCGGCCTTTTTTTATTTCGTTTTTTAGCTGTTCCTGAGAAAACGAAATGATGGAAGGAAGTTGCAGGTTCAATTTGACACAATTAAAATAGCATGCTTCACTGATAAACACTGAATTTATTTCTGACTGGCTGTCAGGGAAGTTACAAAAAAATTTATGATAGGATAGCACCACGCTACAAACGTCTCTCTAACAAATGAACAATTTATCAATTTTCCGTGCGCTTACAAGTGCCAGGTGTCACATCGACATCCAATACTATCAAAAATTCAGTAAACAGTGTAACATTCCCATCAGCAGCCAAAGTGTAAAATGTTTCAGTGAGTGCAGGTTTCAAAGTTACACGTGGTAATCATCCGGTAATCATCCGTAATCATCGGTATCATCCAGGCACTTACAAGCTTCAAAAGGGTAATCGAGGTATTTGCAAGGACTCTAACGAAGGTATGGTATAAAAACTATTTCTCGAAAGGTGTAAACAAATTCAACAGATCAAATCCAAGTCCAATGGAAACTTGAACTAACTGTTTAATATAAATTCAAATTACTTTCACATGTAAATTATTCAAAGGTGAAAAGCAAGAAAGTATTGTAAATTAATAATAGATATAAATAGTAGTTAAAGCACAATGCATAGGTAAATTTCACGTATTGCAAATTTGTTCAATAAATTAGTATTAAAGCAAACAGTCACGGTTCAATAACCACTCATTTTGCCCACTCATTTTTCATTTCATTTAATTCATTACCAATTAGGTTGGGTGTAGAGGTATCAGAGTAAAATTACCCAGAAGAACTGCCTTGGGTGAACTTCACCCCAAACAGTGCAATTAGCACTAACCATTTGAAAAGTTTGAACAAAAAATTTGAAGCTCTTTTTTAGAAAATGGCATTTGAGCGTTTCTGAAAATGCGGAATTTTGAGCTACTGTAGTTTTCAAAGAAAACGTTTGAGTTCTCGAGAAACTTTACTTGACATTATTTAAATGACATGTACTAATTAATATATTAATGTGAACAAATCGCCGCTAATGTAAATATTAACGACGTGAGAGAAGTCAAAAATATAATTTTTGTAATTTTGAAAAAAACAAAAGAATACAAAAGTATGACGTTACTGACATCTCATAGAGCACATTTAGAACTGTCCCTACTAAAATTTTAAAGAAAAAAATTTGAGTTGTTTTTGAGAAAATCTGGTTTTTGTAAGTTTTTAAAATTTCAAATATTGCGCGCAATATTGCGCAAAATCTACAAAAATTGTCAAAAAAATGTATATGACGTAAATGATAGAACTCACTTAGGAGAACAAATTTTATTTGGAGGAATAATTTCTCTCTTAAATTTTGTAATTCTAGGAAAACGCAGAAAAAATTTCAAACGTTTGCAATTTTCGAAAATTCAGAGGGACATATGTCACCTTTATAAATGTATTTTACTCTATTCTTACAAGAAAACGTTTGGAGCAGTTTTTGAGAAAATTTTGAAAATGTCCGGGGTGGCTTCATGTAAAGTACCCCCAAATTTGAAACAAGTTTTTCAAAATCGCGGCGCTTCGAGTGGAAGCAAATCGACCGGGGAATATTCATTTTGGAAGAAAAGTATGGTTTAGGCGCTAGTGTTATTCACAGACTGACGGGCAGACTGACGGACAAACTGACGGACAGACTGACAGGCAGACTGACGGGCAGAGTGACGGACAGACTGACGGACGGACTGACGGACGCACTGACGGACGGACTGACGGACGGACTGACGGACGGACGGACTGATGGACAGACTGAGACTGTTCGGAGGGGCAGACTCACGCACGGACTGACGGACGGACGCGAAATATAAGCAATTAAAATATTTAACATTTTTTTCTCGAAAACCGCTCCACATTTTTTTCTTTAAAATTTTTCGACGGATAGAACCAGTGGTGCTACAGAATAGCACAGGCTTTCCAGTATTAGTTTTCTATTTCCTTGGGTCTTCGCTAGCTATTTGAAATTGCCACATACCAGCTGCCATCTATCACTGCAAAAAGTAATTGTTTTTTGTTATTTTCTTAATTTTTCGGTTTCCTATTCCTAGAACGGAAATATTAATTTTAGAATATTAAAGAAAACTAAAAACTAGTCCTAAATGGCAATTTTATTTTAAAAATTATGTGCCGCTTTAAAGAAAATTGCCTTTTAGCGCTACTAAAAATGCGAAAATGAAGCTCATTTTCACAGAAATTTTTTGAGTTTTCAAAATACTTTATTTGAAGTTATTTGAAGCACGTACATTCACAAATATAATAATATTTCCAAATTGCTGGTAATGTGCATATTAAAGATGTGACAGATCCTTAAAAAAATTACATTTGTCTGATTTTTAAAAAACAAAAAAATTCCTCAAGAAAACATTACGTAATATTAAAGAGTGCAAAAACCTCTAGAGTTGGAAAAGTTTGAATAAAAAATTTGAAGCCATTTATGAGAAAATGGCGTTTGAGCGTTTCTGAAAATGCGAAATTTTGAGCTAGTTTTCACAGAAAACGTTTGAGTTCTCGAGAAACGTTACTTAACATTATTTAAAGCACATGTACTCGTAAATTTACAAATCGTCGCTAGTGAAAATATTAACGATGTGAGGTACAAGTAAAAAAAATTACATGTTTGTAATTTTTGAAAAAACAAAATAATAAAGGATAATGGCGTTTATGTCATTTCATAGAGTACATTTAGCACTCTCCCTACCAAAAGTTTAAAGAAAAAATTTGTAGCAATTTTTGAGAAAAATCTTTGTTTTTATAATTTTTTAAAGTTGCAAATATTGCTTGAAATATTGCGCGAAAACTACTATAATTTTTTTTTAAAAATGTACATGACCTTAATGACGGAACCCACTTTGGAGAAAGAATATTATTTGGAGGAAAAATCTCCAATTTTAAAAGATTACAAAACAAGATTTTCTCAAAAACGGTTCCAAACGTTTTCTTTAAACTTTTGGAAGGGATAATACTAAATGTTATCAGTGAGGTGACATAAACGCCATATTGCTCTATTCTGTTGTTTTTCAAAAATTGAAAATTTGTTTGGACTTGCCTTTCAAGTCGTTAATTTTTACATCAGCGGCGATTTGTTGAAATTATTATATTAACGAGTACATGTGCTTTAACTAATGCCAAGTAAACTTTCTCGAGAACTCAACCGATTTCTGTGAAAACTTGCTCAAATTGCCGCATTTTCAAAAACGCTCAAACGCTATTTTCTCATAAATGGCTCCAAATTTTTTCTTGAAACTTTTCTAATTGCACTCTTTAATATGACACAAAGTTAATTTTGGAGTACCTTTTTGTATTTTTTTTTCAAAAATTACACAAATGTAACTTTTTGAAAGGTCTTTCACATCTTTAATATGCACATTACCAGCAATTTGTAAACATTATTATATTTGTGATTGCAAATGCTTCAAATAACTTCAAGTGAAGTTTTTCTAAAACTCAAAAAAATTCTGTGAAAAAGTATTTCAAATTTCTCATTTTTAGTAGCGCTTAAACGCCATTTTCTTAAATACAGCTACACATTTTTAAAAGAAAATTGTCATTTAGGTCGATGTTTTAGTGTTTTTTAATATTCTAAAATTAATATTTCCGTTCTACCATTAGGAAACCGAAAAGTTAAGAAAATGTCAAAAAATGTACTTTGGTCGGCGATAAATGGCAGCTGTTTTCTCAATGAAATGAATTTATCAAAAATACATCTTCAAATAAGGTTATGTTTCATTTTTGAAAATACGAGAAAGTTTTCTATAATTTCGTGACAAACATAATATACCTCTGCAAATTTTCTGCGCTTCAGACAGCCGGATGCGTCGAAAATTAGAATTTGCAATTTTGTATATTATTGCTTTGTTCGTTTTTACATGAAACCTTGTAAATATATAGATATTTACACATTAATATTTTAGAAATTATTTGTTTTGAAATATTTGAAATAAAATTACTAGCTCTTTAAGGGAGTATCGACAATGCAGGGAATTCAACAATTGAATTCCGTTCCGCTGTCGCGAATTTCTGTGAATTACGTGCCATGGTTGTGACTATGGTAATCAGGCTTCTTTTTTCAATACAAGTTTACAAAACTTTTGTATTATATTTTTATGCAGTTGTAGAATTCACATAGTTTTGACAACACAGCGACGGAAACAGTGAGTTATTCGCTTCTTGGTTGAATTAAACGTGTTCAAATAATAGCTAAGATGTTAATAGTGCAGAAAGTGCAATATTTCAATCCTACGTACCTGTTTCTAGTAACACTGGAAAGTATGTGCTGTTGTGGCACCACTGCTTTTTCTATTTTTAAGAGAACAGGTTTATCCACTTTTTTCGACGCCAGGACCGGCAATAAGATATTCTGCCGAAATTTTCGCCGCTTTCCGGCGTTGGTTACATAACAAGACTCTTCTTACGAAGTACGCTCGTAAGGACGAGAAAGTAAAAAAACTGGGTTTGTTGAGCCATAGCCTGCTAGTATGCATTAAAAGCCTCGGCGCTCTGACCTCCTCCTTGTTATAGCTAAAAGTTCCGCTACTGACCGCTGGCGCGCTGCTCGCCGACCATTCCTCCATCTGCTGCTGCACGCAAATATACGGAGATAGGCATTATAAACACAGAACTTTTCGATTTACAGGCTTTAAATTCAAGTATTAAAGCATATCCATAACTTCTTTAGAAACAGCAGCAATGTTCTTCACGACCTCTGATAAAAAAAATGTTCACAAATTATGTCAATGATCGTTATTAAATCTGCACTCTCGGCACATGCAAAGAAACCGTTTCTTTGCAAAACTGGCGTAATCTATTTTTGAAGGTCTTTTTCACCAAAAACCTCGGAAGCTGTGGTACAGCTTTCACAACAAATTGCTCTACCACATATAACCTTCAGGCTTATTTAAAGATGAGACTGATTTATGTATTTATTTAATAACCACTCATGTTCTTCACATTGTAAATAGATATTAACATACATTCCTAATGTTTCTGAACGTTAATAAAATATGTAACCCTTACTTCGGCAACCTAACAATTCTGTTTATTCTCAAAATTCGATACAAATCTTGAAAAAACACTCACAAATAGCACAATTTTTGTTTACGTTCAATAAAAACATACTGGCTCCAGGTACTGGGAATGATCGTTTGAGACAACTTTGGATATTTCTCGTATTGTAACACTTGTGTTAGCACATTTTGGTCGGCGCGGAGAAGTTCCTGTGACTTCCGCCCACCTCGGCACTCTTTGTGGTACTCCCGCCAAATTATGGGAGTTCCATGCTGCACCAGTGTGTTATGGGGGCGCCAACTCCAAAGTTCGCGCGTCCCACTTAAAAAAATTAATTAATGAATTAAGACATTAATTAATCATTGTTTCCCCGCGCCTCTACGCATGGGGCGGTTTCTACCGCCGCCTGACCAGGTTGCAACCAGCTACCCTCGCCGTCGACACCGATGACGTCACGTCGACAATAGATGACGTCACCGATGACGTCAATAGATAGTATAAAACTGATAAAATAATGCTTTCTATTTTTTCCATTGTCTTTAAAAATCTTAAAGACATTAGTTTTCTTTAAATACCTAAATATACAAGTAAATATCAGAAATAATTAAGAATAAATATTGTATTTTATATGTCAAGAAGAATCACTACTGGCTCACTAACCAAGTAGATTTCACGTATGCTATGTATTTGAGGGTTAATTTGAAGCATTCACTCCACAATTTCTTTTAAGCAAACTGCACTGTGAAATATAATTTCAGTATTGCGTAGTATTACCACCAACACGAGTTTGCAATGCCTCGTATCGCAGTAAGTGACCAAAATTGCGCGAAATGCGGGCATTTCCCTATGTATTAAAACGGCCCGAAGGTCTCGCGAATGGTCGGCGACCAGCGCTCCAGCGGCCACAATGTGAACTTCGTCCGTTCGCTGGCTTCCATAAGGATCGGCGAAGTGCTGCGGCTGTTAGGCATACTAGCGGGCTATGGTTGAGCAGTGTCGTTGCTTTGATTGCATGAGTATACTCAGATTTAAACGTAGTGTCACTTCAAGGTTACGAATTCGAAGGTTATGGGGCCGGTGATATCCGGTCGGGAGCCTCGTTATACTCGTAACTTAAATTTTTGGAATTGGAATTTGGAATTTTGGAAGTTTGAAGGGACATTGTGTTTAAATGGGAGTGTAGGTCACAAAACTGGCGAGAAATTTATTTTTATTCTGTTTCTGCACCCATCAATTACATATCCATCGTATTCCAAATGAAATTATTAGGCAATGGAGAAAAATTGTTCGTTTCGTCTCTTAAAACGAAACTATTCATAATCGGAAAATCGAAAGGGAAAGTGAACCGCGAAAGCCGTGTGCGAGGGCCGCCGCAGGGGCAGAGGCAGTGGCAGAGGCAGGGGTTGGGGAAGAGGGGCGGTGCCTCCGTCCCGCCTCACCGCCTCCCCCCTCAGCGACCAGTTCCCCCCCCCCCCGCGTCGGGGCGGCAGCTGCCGGCCTTCACCCCTCCACCACAGCTGGGCGGGCTTCATTTGATTTGTACACCATTTTAACAGCGCCTCATGAATAGATACGCGGGCCTATTCTGCTTCCGCGCAGATGGTCGCGGGTTGAGACTGTTTCCGTCGCGCCTCTTTATCTGCCGTTCAGAGAAACAATGTACCCACTTACAACCCTACTAACGCGCTTGTTCAGCGATTTGGAGATTTGAGGGCCCTTTATTCATACTTTCACCGATATCCCCCCCTCCTCCCAATTTAAATACAAGTTTTGTTTAAAAAACCAAACTTATCATTGAGTGACATTCTCGCATCAACCAGCAACATCAATACTATAAATATTGTCCAACGATACGCAACACATCACTTCCTTATGCCAATTCTTTGCATGTAGTTTAATTCTACATCACATTTTTACTTAATTTTTAAAAAAAGAATTAAATAGTTTTTTTAAGAACTATGGAAGGCTTTTGAACATTGGGGACCCAGGGCCCGGTGTAATGCCCGTGCCGGGTGCGAAACCCTTCTCGGCAATTACAAATGTTTCCGTCAGGAAACAACTGATAAATGGGAGTTCGGGTCGGAGCTAAGTCTACTCAAGGAGTGCTGGTGGCGATGCAGGCTTCAATCAAACACCCAAGTCCACGAAAAAGAAGATGAAAGTATATATTGAAGAGAAACGTTACAGACATGTGCTCTCTACTACTATGCTGCTAGTATACCCTCCCGATACGACAAGAGGCCCGCTTATATGTAAAATGTGACGTGACAGCCAGAACGTTCCAGAAGCATTTCCAAATGTTTGTCACTTTCCCGTGTACCCGAACCTTGCACTGACGTGGTCAAGAAGGTTGCATGATGTGTGCAACACACCTTGTTTATAGAGGACTATCTTCCTGGCCAAACTTGCACCACATATTGCAGTCCCCTGCCATATCATACTTCAAGCGGGTACACAGTATCACATTTTACATACATTGCATTTTACTTCTGCGTATCCATGCGGAAAGTTATTCACTATATATATATATATATATATATATATATATATATATATATATATTGTGATATGTGGATGATTAAGGAAGAAATTACCGAGGAAAATACAAAAAAAAAAGGAAACGGAGTGTGAATTCAAACGACCGCGCGAAGCTGAGCGCGTTCGGAACAGCAGTAACTGACCAGGAGGGGTACCGGCCAAGTGCGATAAGGGAGCAACCCCCACTCAGATCCTTGTGAGGAGAAAGGAGGGGAGGCGCGACTTGACCGGACGAAAATTTTCTTCTTCTGAGCTGAGCGTCGGTACTGAGCGGTCTCAAATTGTTTCTTCTTGTCGGGACAGCAGTACGGGGCGGTCGCAAGTTAGATCAGCGGAAAGAGTATTGAACTTGTGTAATGAAAAGTGGTGCAGATCATGGTGCAGTAATTTCGCTCGTGAACAAAGCGTTATTTCGGGAGGCCGTAATATGATTTGAACTTTGAATGAATAGTTACGCTGAACAATTTCGAGCTATAGGAAGTGAGTTGGAAGAAGAGCTAAGCAATTATTATCCGGTAATTCGTGCGACCCGAGAAAATTTAATAAAATAACTGTTCGTGTAAACGGCCGCGTTTTTGCATGAGCGCATGGACAGTATTCCAATTCGCGGAGGGGACAAGAAGCGAAGAGGACAGAAGATCCGAGAAGAACGTATCGTGGAGGCGTCGCGAGAGGGCTCGTGACCGCTTGGAATTCATCCTTGGCGGCGCACAGCAGCGGGGCGTTCCAGGAGGCGACAGCGCGAGGACGCGCGACCTTCACCGCAATCCCGTTGGCCGGCGTGAGAAGACGGCGTGAGAACGTTGAGTATTAAAAGTTTCGTTCGGGGCATAGTGAGAAATTGGAACTGTGGAGAGCAGTGTTATTTAACCAAAACTAGTCGCGAGAACTGGGGAGGGGAAATAACTGGTAACAGATTTAGTCGCACTTTAATAGACATCTTCATATTCCAAGCCGATGACCGAAGAGGGGAGTCCAAATTTAGTCAAATTTTGTTATCATTGTAATATTTCTGGTTCAATGGGGAATTAACTTTGTAAAATAGATTTAAGAGTTTTGGATGGGGGAATTATGTAGAATGTGATCACGAATAAAGGGTTAATTTTTGTGTAACTGATTATTTAAAGAATTGGATCAAAGTTTATGTTGAATTTGTGTTAATTAGCCGTAGGTGGTATTACCAGTCAAATGCGTGGGATCCCATTTGCGCAGGCCTGGGTAAATTATGTTTGAATGGTTTTTGAAAAGGTATCTGAAACTAACGATGCAATGATTTCAAGTGTAATTATGTTTTCTTGATTTGGGAAATTTTCGTTGAAATAAATCCTGACTTGTTACCAGAAAAGGTGTTGCTAAATTTCCATCACGTGCTATTCCGAATCACGACTCCGCCCTGCCAAGACCCCTGTGCCTTTTTCAGGTCCCCCAAATAAAATTAGGATTATCGTGGCGAAGTACCGTCACAATATATATATATATATATATATATATATATATATATATATATATATATATATATGATACACTTATTACATTTATATTCATTACATCTTTCATTTTATGAGTATTATATTCATTACACCTGACCCTTAGGATCCGTGCGTTAACACAGGCCTGTGTATGTACTTGGCGAATCATCCCGCGCCCGGGCTTGGGCCTACCAGCGACGTTGTTACGGATCGGAGAAGGTTTCCTCAGAAATAATCTTCGATTCCACACACAGATATTTAATGAACACTGAAGAAGTTACAAATTACAAGTGAGAATGACCTCGGCCACCTCGTGACGAGCAACCGCACGAGCAGCGTGACAGTGACTGACCGAAACTAGACTGTGTTTCATAGACATGGGCGCAGGGCTTAAATAATGATGCCTACGACGACGTAGTCGAGGGAGTACGTGACCAACTCCGCGTGTGCTGGCATGAGCGCGGGGTGGCTCCCTTATCACGGGGTCAGCGGTCAAGGAAGGGGGGTGGCTCAATCATTTTGGTGACCTACGTGACCTCTGTCGCGTGTAACAGCCCCTCCCTTAGATTATTGATCGTCCTCGATCAATTCGTCTCAGATGGAAAGATTATCTTTTAATTTATAATTTGCTTCTCTTAGTTTATCTACTAATGTTGACACTGCTTCACCTATATCCGTCAATTGGAGTGGTGACGCGGAAGGCTTATTTAAACCTTGCCCATGGCTAGTAAACAATATTTGATTTTCTCCGCCGGTGCTCTCTAATCCACAACTTATTACATTTTGAATTCTTCCAGCAACATTTGAATTATAACAGTTATTGTATATTTTAGTATATGGTCTAAAAAAGCAATTAATCAACTTATAACATGAATATAATACAGTACACAAAGTTAAAATAGTTGAAGTTATTTGTACAATTTTCTATTGACTTTCTGTCTTACTCAAGTTTCTATATTTACTTTCCAAAGATTCTGCTTCACTAGAAATGGATGATAGAACTCTCAATTGACACTGTAAGCTATCTGGACGAATTAATGATTCTTTTATTTCCGAGATATAAACCAGTGTCAAATTATCGGAAAATACGTGGGTGGAATTTGGAAGTCCAAGATTTAAATTAATTTTTTCTTGCGTGTGTTCTGACGTTGCATACACTGTTGCAGTGGATGATGACAAAACACAGCCAGAATCCAAAGAAATTTTAAAAACTCCCCGTTTTGACACCGTTTCATGAAACCCATTTTTGCAAGGGATCTGCATAAATTCTTCGTGAACGTGAATTCTTCAAATCCAAACGTTATTTTCGTACAATTGATACCATATTGTATGATTAAACCTGATTAAATCTATATGACAAAGATTATCTACGGGACCTGATGTTTTCATCGCTAGTCTTAAACAAGGATCTTGCAAAGAAGTAGAAAACATGAGAACATTTCTTTTGCATATGTGAATATTCCTAATTTTCTTACACTCTTCAATTTCTAAATATGATGAAGGCATAAAACTATGTGATGTTCAATCCATTAATACGTAAGGAATTTCAATATGAATAAATTTGTTACCAATTCGTGATTGGTCGAGAGATGGCAAAAAAGAAGGTGGTTCAACATATATTGCGTTTCCTCGAGAATCGGAATACGTACCTCAAAACAAATTGCTTCAATATGGCGATATTAATTGTACTAGCTTGCAGAAATAAAAATAAATTTGTCAATATTGGTGCTGCAATTAACTGATTTTGTCCGTAAGTTTTGGCAATTTCGTCAATTACATTTTGATAAGGTACAAGATAAGGATGAACTTGCCCTTGTTCCGCATGTAAGATCATAGTTTTGAGCATTCTACCTGATTCTGCGTACATGTCTATAAGTTGACCCAAATTAATTAAAGATTTAATCCTAGCGGATTCCATGTACGCTGTTTTCAATGAATCATAGACTTGACGAGTGAGAAGTATAATTCTCTCGTCGATAGACTTTTTGAATAACGCGTTGTCTATTACTGTTGATTTAAGAATATGGGTTTCATTGTGAATTAAAGCAGCTAGTTTGTTATTAGTTTCAATTACTTTATCTATCTCCTGATTATAATACTCGGCATCCTCTTGACTAAGGGTGCCAAATAAGGTTTTTGATATATCCCCAACGAAATTGAACCATCCTCTCTTTTCGCGTGCATGATCATTTTGAACAATACCAACAAAAGTTAACAGATTTAATCGATACTCTCGCCACTTTGTAAACCTGTTCACATAAGAATCTATCAGTCTTTTCGGTCTGTGCTTTAACGTCTTGCAGGCTCGACACTTTATTTAATAGTAGGCGTTCACTAGCGATAAGTTCTTCGGTGTCATAGTATTTATTTATTTATTTTGTCAAAAAAACAGTAAAAACTGTATATGACGTGTGGGGAAAGAAATTTATCAGCGCACATTTTCTTGAGGGCCTGAATTTAAAAAAAAAAACAAAAAAACGAAAAAATGAATTTAGAAAATAATTATTTTACAAAAATAAAGATATTTGAAAAATGTTTTTTCCCGAGTAAGAGAAAATCAATTTCAACTGTAAATGAACTACAAGCAAAAGGAGTGCTCAACAAAACGTGCGCACAGTGAAGCTACATTTACGTCCAGAAGCAAAACAAGGGGCCATCTCAGCATTTGCTCAATGGATCAGAGAAACTGGACAAAAACCTGATCGAGATGGAGGTCATTGACCCGGAAGCTGAAGTACATTACTTGTTACATGCGTATTAAATATTTTTTTTAAATGTATACAATGCAAACATAAACTAATTCATTATATATCTTTGTTTTATTACATTAAACTTTTTTTTCACGATCAGTATAATCTCTAATTGTATAGAAACAGTTTTGCAGCAGAAAAGATTTTACTTTTAACTTAAATTTGTGTACTTGTGTATTTGTAGTAGATGACGATCTTCCACTCTTGATGGAATAGCCTGGCAGGTCCCTGGTCAAAATAAACATTTGGTAATACATTAAAATCCTCTATAACATAAGGCTCCACGCACCAGCCTAATGCGGCTGCTCCAATGAGCCTATAACAATAAATTATTCATAAAACCTCTTAATCTTAGAAACATGCAAAGTTACACTTTTATTATTTTTTAAGATTTTTACAATACAATTGCTGGGTACATCAATTATTTCAAAGGGGCCTTCGAAAATGGGTTTGAGTGATTTTCCTAATCTCTGTGACTCATTGGCTTTAACTAACACTTTATCGCCCTTACGAAAATCAATTTTCATCATATCTTAACTTTGTTTTCTCTTTATTCATAATCAGAAGCTCTCGAGCTTTATTCTGAACGAATTGCAATCGGTTCCTAAGCCTTTCGAAGAAATCTGAATACGTTCTCCCGTGATCATTAATCAAATTCATAACCGTTCGAGGGGCATGCCCAAAAGTCAGCTCATGAGGTGAAAAGCTAGACGAATCATGAACATTTGAATTATAACAAATCATGAAATAAGGTAATAATGTATCCCAGACATTCTCCGTACAAATATTTGTTCTGAGATATTCTTTTGGAGATGCATGCATTCGTTCTAAACTACCGTTAGATTCCGGTCGAAAAGGCGTGGCAGAGAAATGCTTTATACTGAATGCGGAATTCAACTCATTATTTAATTCTGCTATGAAAGTGTTCCCGTTATCACTAAGTATACTCCTAGGCACTCCGTAGTATTAGAAATGATTAGTTATCAAACTACTAATGATACCTGTAGCTTTCCTGAGTGGTATTAAATTAATTGATTTAGTTAAGCAGTCTTGAACTGTCAAAATATAACGGCTGCCATTAATGGTTTAAGTCAAAGGGCTTACAATATCAATCGCGATTTTTTCATTCACGGTTTCTGGAGTATCCGAAATCTGAATTGGGGGGCGTAAATTTTGCCTGCATACCTTCTCTTTTTGACACACTGGGCACCTGTGAACATACTCTTACGTCTTTCGACATATTATGCCAATAATGAGATAAAATGATTTTCCTCAGAGTCTTCGTCATTCCTTGGTAGACGTTGCCTTTTCCAAGGTGTGATGCTTCTATAACTTGTTTTTCTTCGGTTCAAGATGAACTAATTAATTTTGCTCCGAACTGAACCTCAATCAACGGGTCTTTAAACACATCTTGAATGATTTTGTCCGTTACTTTGTTAGAAAGGCGCACAAGATTATGTAATTTTGATACGTTAAGGTATACTAAATTCTTTCCTTAAATAAATAAATAAATAAATGTCTTTATTTGTGGCGAGGCTCAGGCCATTTAGCTTGCTCTTCCGCCTAACCACTTTCAAAATTATATTACATTAGTGCATACTAGAAGGAGGTCATTCAATGAAAAATACGTACGCAATTTGAGTGAAAGTTTTCTCACATACAATTTGAGTGAAAGTTTTCTCACACAGGAATGAAAGCGAGGGAGAAAAGAGTTGGTGGAGGAGGAATGCTGTCACAACATTTGTATGTTTAAAGTTATCAATTTCGAGTTAGGAATGTAATTTAAGAATTGATCCCAAATATATAAAGTTAAACACAACGAGATTTTACTCAAAATTTAGAGAAATTATCTTTCTGTGACTAGGCATGTTACATATTGAAGTGGATTTGATAGAGATTGTTTAAATCGGTGAAGTATTAATATGTACTTCTAATTGTTTCAAAGAGGTTTTAGTAGAGGCTATGATTGCGTAAGTATTTCTGAAATACTCCTAAATGAAAACTAGAAAGGGAGGGAGTCTCGTCAGCATACAAGCGAAAACACATCAGGTCAAAAGTTCAGGTCCTAAGAGAAACGGAGAACATTGAAAGATAATGGTAAAATGATTTTACGTGTATATCATAATAGTAATAATAAGAAAATTGGCAATAATAAAATAATGTATTATCAATCTATTTAGTAAAAAATATAATTAAAAACGTGGAAAAGATCAATTCAGTTTTAGGAAAATGTTTACAATATAGAGATATTTCCCAACATAGAAAATTGGAAATTTTAATGATTTAGGAAAATGTTAACAATTTAGAATATTCCCAAGACCTGAAAAACCGACCCGACATATCTCACCCGCAAGCCAACGATTTACGCTACTACTACGCTACTATTCCTGGGAATGCAAACGAAGGGACCATCCCGGCATGCACCTTAAGCGATTGAGTAAACCCAGGTAAACCCCAATTTGGATGATGGCTTAAGGCCAAGACACAATACACTGCTAAGAACACAATACAAATAAGTAAACAATTTCGGTGCACACAAAATACAAAGGAGAAACGTAAATGGTTTGATTTGAATAAAATATCTTAACAAATGGTGAAGGTTGCAAGAGATGATGAACTGAAACAGAAAGATTGCAAATTAGTGAAACACATCTAGACAGATTTAAAAGCATACAAATACCTTGAGTACATACACATTAGAGCAATACTCATGCATAATCACGCACTCAATAATCAGGTATGCTCAAGTGCGTGCTGAAATAAATGGATGTATTAAATGTAATTAAGGATAAACGTACACATGTGTGAACGGAACTAAATATAACTACGGATAAATGCAAAAGAGAAATAAGAAGAGGAACGGTATTTTTGTGTGCCACGGAGATTAGTTAACTTTTAAACTTAAAAACTAGATAATAGTGATAAATTAGAGAAAAGAGAGAGTAAAGTAATCTAGGTTGAAATTTAAAAGTAAGAGAGAAAGCAAACTGAAACACTTGGATTTTAGTGATCCGAAGAGAGAGGGAAAGAGAGAGACATGTAAAAGAAAGACAGGGAAGTATTTATTGGAAAAATGGAGTGGAACTTTGTACGATAGGTAAGATAAGTATGAGATTTGTCACAGCGCTGAAGCAGTGTGGCGTCCACCTAGTCTTGAGTTTTAGTAAACGAGCAGTGGCAATTTAGTTAAGTATTATTTTCATGAATCGAGATTGTGACTTCTTTTTTAAACTTTTCAAATGTACTGCTATTTTGTGTAGTAGTGGGAAGATTGTTCCAAGCACGGATGGTAGTGACAGTGAAAGATTTGCTAAAAGTAGTGGTATTGTGATGCGGAATACAAATAAGGCGTGATGCTCGGGCACGATGTAGCTTCATAAATTGAAATCGTTTTGATAGGGTGCCATGATGAGTGCTGTTTAAAATCTTGTAGAGGAGGAGAAGGCAGTGAAGTAAACGCCTTTTATCAACGGTAAGAATTTTAGCTTGAGCATAGAAAGTTGAAATATGGTCGTATTTTCTAAGATCGAAAATAAAACGAATACATGCATTTTGAGCTACTTGTATCTTACGTTGCTGTTTTAAATTTATGTCGGTCAGAAAGAAATCGCAGTAATCAAAGTGAGGCATAAGGAGGGATTGTACAAGAGTCTGGCGAGTTTTTGTAGGTAAAAGAGTACGCATGCGTTTTAAAACATGCAGGGACGCCAAAACTTTTTGACATATTTTATCAATTTGAAAATTCCAGGTTAGAGAATTATCCATATGCACACCTAAATTTCTCACGTCGCTACACCACAATAGAGGACTTCCATTTATGCAAATGTCAGGAAGAGCGGAGATTGATAACTTTTTGAGGGAGTTTCTGGAGCCGATTACAAGACACTGAGATTTATTGGGGTTTAGCTGTAGCCCTATTGATGATGACCAAGCGGAGAGTGACTCCAGGTCTTCATTGATTTTTTTGAGCAAGTTCGAGGACGCAAGATACAATCCGCTAATATACAATTGGAGATCATCAGCATACATGTGATGACAGCAATTTTTTATTGATTTGCCTATATCATTAACATAAATTAGGAAAGCTAAGGGTCCTAACACTGAGCCCTGTGCGACGCCGCGTGCTAATGGCAAGGTACAAGACACACTGTCACCGGACACAACTTTTTGTTGCCGTTCAGTTAGACAGCTGGAGAACCATTGGAGTGTGGGTGTGGCACATCTAATGTATTTTAACTTTGCTAACAAAATATCGTGATTTACAGAATCGAAAGCCTTGCTAAAATCGAGAAGGACGAGAATTGTGATTTTACCGTTGTCCATTGCCTCTCTGGCATCTTCAATCACGCTAAGAAGCGCAGTTCCTGTGCTTTTGCCGGGTCTAAAACCTGACTGGTCTTTATTTAGAATACTGAAATTTTGAAGGTGATGTTCGATCTGTTTCCTGACAATCTTTTCAAGAACCCTTGATATTGTTGGCAAGATACTGATGGGACGGAAATCATCAGGCGTCAAGGGATTTGCGCTTTTAGGGAGAGGATGGACAAGTGCTGTCTTCCAGGCCGAAGGAAATTCGCCGATCATTAACGAGAAATTAATTATGTCTACTATTGCCAGGAGTGCTACTTCAGTTCCAAGCTTTGGCAACTTTGAATTGATTTCGTCGGAGCCGGATGCGTTTGATTTTAAACTCAAAATGATTTTAGGAAAGTGTCTTTAAAACTAATCTCTGTGCTTCGCAGCATGGATAAAGTTCGAGATTTCTGGAGTGGATTAATTGGCTGCACAAGCTTAACAAACGAATGATTTAGCGAATCGAGAGACACATTGATCTCTGTTGAATTTCGAACATTTCCAAAACCTATAGTGCGCAAATTTTTCCAGAGTAATTTGGAATCCCGATTATTTTGAAAAATAGAGTGATAATATTTAATCTTGGCATTTCTCAACATTTGGGTGATACGATTTTTAAGTTTTTTGTATTTAACATGGTCGTCGATGTTTCTTGTTTTCCGAAAAACTTTGTACGCAATGTCCCTTTCATGCATAAGTTGACGAATTTCACCGGATATCCACGGAGCTGCGGGACGTGTCACGCGTGATGTCTTTAGTGGTATATGTCTATTTACAAGTCCATTAAACATTTCCGTAAATACTGCTACTTTGCCATTGAGAGAGGTTTCATTTTGTACAAGGTTCCAAGGGACCGAGTATCCATCAGAAAGGAAGGAAATTGCATCGAAGTTCTTGTAATCTCGATATTTTATTATTTTCGGTGTGTATTTGGGACACTTTAAATTATATGATACGTAGATAGGATCATGTTTCGATATTCCTGGAACGGAAAATTGTCCATGAGAACGCGTTCTTTCGGGATTTGACACTATGATATGATCTATCCACGTTTCGGTATCTCTTGTGATATGAGTTGCCTTTAGAGGGAGAATCGTTAGGTTCATGTTGCGAAAAAAGCGAGCAAAGCTGTCGGATGAAGTAGATGTTTTCAGTAAATTTATCCTCATTCATCCATTATAAGAATATCCTCATATTTAGTGACACATGAAGCGAGTAAGTCGTTCAAATTGGGGATCAAATATCACTTTTCTAATATCAGTCTCAATGAAGATACTCTCTTTTAATAATTTTGCTGCAGACAATTGCAGAAACTTTTCACTAAGATATTTGAAACACTGCACTTCTTTAGGTAAGGTAATTGTTTCGTAAGACCTATTTTACGTCCAATGGAGGCAGCAGTATCTTTTGTTGATCCACCAGATGTTCCCGTAGAATTTTTTCCCCTCTGGATTGAAAAATTTTCTTGCAGGCCAATTCTTTCTAGACTAATAATTATCTCGTGCACTAATATTCCCTTCACATAGTAAAAATGGGGATTTAAAACTTCCTGCATCTTATACATTTCTAGATATTCAGAGCAGGATTTGCCCAGCTATACAGACAAAATGTTAAAATGTGAACAAATGATGGGTGATAGGGCATTTTAATGTCATTTTTGGAATCAGCACACATAAAATGATAAGAATTAGGTGAACACACACAAAAAGTTTTTTAGTCGTTGGCCTGTGTAATTATTACAAAAAAGTCTTGTCTACAAAAAGTCCATTTGAAGAAGACTGGGATAAGAAATCCGGGAAGTTGGTAGCTGTTCCGGCCTGTTGCATCTCGTTGTGAAGGCGAATCCGAGCAGAAAGGTGGATAGCGCAGGGAGGCGGCGCCTGTGGCTGCGGGTCGAGTCGCCTGGAGTGGCGGCCGAGGAGAGCTGTTGCAACAATGCAGCGGCATAATGAAGTGCACGACGGCCGCATTCGATTTGGTAAAAGGCGCAGTCGAGGGCGCAGCGCGGCGGAGGGCGCAGCGGCAGGTGTCCGCAAGGCGGCGCGCGCCCCAACCCCCGCCCCCTACCCCCCTAACCCCCCCACGCCCTTGACCCGAACGCATGAGTCACGCTTCACGGTGGCAACGCGACGCGGGCGCTGCACGCGGGACAGGCCACAGTGGCCACGGGATGGGGGGCAGTATGTTCTCATTTTTTCCCTATCAGAATGGTGTCGTTATTTTTAGTAATTGAACTTCCGTGCATTTTGGCCCATCTTTCAGGCCATGGTTAAATAAAAAAAATTCTGCCAGAATTATTGTGAAGAAAATTGCTAATCAGCAACAAGTGGGTGTCAACATCCAAAACATGCAATTTCACGAGACTAAATTGACAATTTGACGAGACAAAAATTATGTAAAAAAGCCATTGACCCTTCGATCTTATTTGATTTTATTTCATTTGAAATACTTTTAGATTTATTTATTCGTGTTTGTTGATTAATTAATGTATCTCAATGCGACAACTGCTTAAGTCCCGTAGGGTGTTGTGCATGTTTTTATCGTGAAGGTGGCGTGATCTTCCCCTCAGGATGAAGAGATTCGCCGCCGACCTACCCGTCGGCTTGCGGGGTTTTTCCCCCAACCACGTATCTCCCATCAGCACGGAACCGCCCTAATGGGGACACGTTTCTAAGCTACCAACTGCTCTCCCGAATGTATGTTAGTGTAGTGCATGAAAATATGTTTGTAAGTAAGGGATGTGGATAGAAGAAGGAAGAGAAGGAAAGATCGCACATGGTCCGCGGCTCGTTTTTTAGGTTATTGCTTAGGCATTCACTTGGTGTTGAATGGAGACATAACGGAAAACTACCGACCAGAGTAGGCGAATTCAAGAAGTCTCCTTCTCCTTTAGACAGCGGCTACTAGTTCAGAATTGTAGTTAGTATCGAAAATCCTGCCACAGTCGGGACTCAAACCCTAGGACCTCCCAGTCAGATGCATTGCAGTGACATCAGTTGACACCCTGTGTCATATAAGTCTGTAATGTGTGTGTACGCGCGTGTGCGTGCGCGTGTTGGACCATGTAGAACGTAATGTCGCTTTTTTTTTTCTCTTCGTCCAAAATGAGACACTCCATCTTGCGCTTCTGCTCGAGGAACTGTGCGTTCGCCCGGAGTCGCGCTTGGGCCCACTGCCGGCGGAGTGCAGAAGTCAGCGCAGCCATCTGGCGGCGCTCCGCCCCTCTGCGCTACGCATCGGCGGCGGCGGCGGCGGAAGGCCCCCTCAATCTGGCCACCCCCGCCGCCTCTGCACGGCACCGCCGTTGCGCGGCGTGCCCAATTGGCCGCCTCCGAAGCGGGCCGGCGCCGGAAACACGCTCGCTTCACTCGTCTTCGGGCACTCGCAGATGAAGTCACGATTTCCAATAGAACTTGCAAATGGAACGCAAGTTTTAAATGCAATATTATGAAAACGATCCATTGCGTTCCCTTCTTGATTATTCACTAGGCCATGTAAGAATAGCACATAGCCATGTAAGAATCTCCAAAGCCCGTGAGTATTTCACGTTCGGTTAGATAAGTAATCGTCACGTCACGAAAATTACATTTTGCAGGGTGAAAACCAGTTATGTATTCCGTCGCCTTGCACTTTGGATTCGAGAATATAATTTTGCACCCAAGACATTGAGTTTCCGAAAGTTGAATGGAGTGATGACAAATTAGCGCAAAATAGAATATTTGCAGAAGCGGTAGTATTGTAGTCTTCTTATTGTGTTAATCTATTTTGGACATCTCATAGATTCCTGCATACTCTCACATCTTCCCTAAAAATACATTACTTTGGTCTTATAACTGCATCTGCATACACTATCATTTTTCTCTTTCTTTGAATGTATAATTGTAAGACTTTCCTCCTTCTATCGTTTTAGTCATATGGGTATATTTTAGGTTTTGATACCATAAATATTCTGATTCAAAAGGCTGCTAATTAAAGTTATTGAAGTAGTTAATGTCAATGAAAATGACTCTGAGGTATAGCGCGCCAGGAAAGTCTATCCGCAGTGGCACTTTTTGTGCCACAGACTGTGGCTGTGTGCAACAGACAAAAGTTGACGAGCTACAACTTGAACACATAAATTGTGTATTATTCGGGCACGTTTTCTTGAGCCCTCGCTTCGCTAGATGAGAGAGATACTTCTTGGGAGTTTAGTTATTTTGACAAAAGGAATTTTATATCGAATTTGTAGTTAGTTTTTCAGTGCAAAATAGGTTCTAATACATGGAGGCAAACATTTCTGGTTATCAGATTTTGTCTACAACGCTCGTTGCTATCATTTACTCTTAATTCAACTAATGTTGGCAAAGGAGTGGGGGTAGGTATTCCGGGGCTCAAGAAAACGTGCGAATATTATAGCACAATCATAATATATGCGCAAAGGGCTGTCTCTTCAACGTCCTGGAAGTTAGCAGGTCCATTTCATCCAATCACAAAACTGCATAGCTCATAATTTGCCGCTTTTTTGCCGTTTTTGAGATGCGAAAACCAAAAATTTGCCGCGAGCCATTTTCCCCCAAAAATCAGTGGTCCTGCTAACTTCCAATGGAAGTTAGCAGGTCCATTTCATCCAATCACAAAACTGCATAGCCCATAATGTTCAGCTATTTTGCCGCTTTTAAGATGTGAAAACCAAAAATTGATATCTCCATTATTTCAAAAAATATTAAGAATTAAAAAAACATTAAAGATACGTTCAATATAAGAGCGCAATCAAAGAAGTAAAAGGACGTCCCCCGTACAAAATCACACATAACAACTCATAATCGACGCCAAAATTTCCCCAAAACTAGTGAAAAACAAAATCTGAAATAAAAAATTTGCCGCCAACCGGTTAGACACAATTACCCGGGTTCGAATCCCAGATATGCACCTCTTAAATTAGCCCCATTCAATAAATAGACGCATTCTCTAGTAAACCATTAGCTTTAACAATTCATACTGTGCGCCGAAATTAGCACCAACCAAGTGGCAAACATAATCATTAATAAAATAATTTGGCGCGGATCGGCTAGTTTAAATTACCCGGGTTCGAATCCCCAAAACTTATATTTTGAAAGCCCCTTTCAAGGAAACGCGCGGTGTCTCCAAAACCATTAGCCATAACAAATCAGTATGAGCGCCGAAATGAGCTGCATGAAAGTGTAAAATATTATCTGTAATCAAAAACTTTGCCGCGAACCGGTTAGTGACTGTTCCTTGAGTTTTATTTACAAAAATGTATCCCTTCGATCGGCGCCTTTCTAGAAAAGTGCGCCGTATCTCCTAAACAATTAACTTTAACGATTCACGTTCTGCGACGAAATCTACTGTGAGCAAACGCCAACTATAATCTGTAATCAAAAAATTTGCCGCGAACCGGTTAGTGACTGTTTCTTGAGTTTTTATTTCCAAGAAATGTATCACTTCGATCGGCGCCATTCTAGAATAGTGCGCCGTATCTCCTAAACCATTAACCTTAACGATTCACGTTCTGCGCCGAAATCTGCTGTGAGCATGTGCCAACAATAATCTGTAATCAAAAAATTTGCCGCGAACCGGTTAGTGACTGTTTCTTGAGTTTTAATTTCCAAAAAGTGTATCACTTCGATCGGCGTCTTTCTAAAAAAGTGTGCCGTATCTCCTGAACCATTGACCTTAACGATTCACGTTCTGTGCCGAAATCTACTGTGAGCATGTGCCAACAATAATCTGTAATCAAAAAATTTGCCGCGAACAGGTTAGTGACTGTTTCTTGAGTTTTTATTTCCAAAAAGTGTATCACTTCGATCGGCGCCTTTCTAAAAAAGTGTGCCGTATCTCCTGAACCATTAACCTTAACGATTCACGTTCTGCGCCGAAATCTGCTGTGAGCATGTGCCAACAATAATCTGTAATCAAAAAATTTGCCGCGAACCGGTTAGTGACTGTTCCTTGAGTTTTATTTACAAAAATGTATCCCTTCGATCGGCGCCTTTCTAGAAAAGTGCGCCGTATCTCCTAAACCATTAACTTTAACGATTCACGTTCTGCGACGAAATATTCTGTGAGAAAATGCCAACTATAATCTGTAATCAAAAAATTTGCCGCGAACCGGTTAGTGACTGTTTCTTGAGTTTTTATTTCCAAGAAATGTATCACTTCGATCGGCGCCTTTCTAGAATAGTGCGCCGTATCTCCTAAACCATTAACCCTTACGATTCACGTTCTGCGCCGAAATCTGCTGTGAGCATGTGCCAACAATAATCTGTAATCAAAAAATTTGCCGCGAACCGGTTAGTGACTGTTCCTTGAGTTTTTATTTCCAAAAATGTATCCCTTCGATCGGCGCCTTTCTAGAAAAGAGCGCCGTATCTCCTAAACCATTAACCTTAACGATTCACGTTCTGCGCCGAAATTTGCTGTGAGCATGTGCCAACAATAATCTGTAATCAAAATATTTGCCGCAAACCGGTTAGTGACTGTTTCTTGGATTTCAAATTCCAAAAATATCCCTCTTCGATCAGCGCCTTTCTAGAATAGTGCGCCGTATCTCCTAAACCATTAACCTTAACGATTCACGTTCTGCGCCGAAATCTGCAGTGAGCATGTGCCAACAATAATCTGTAATCAAAAAATTTGCCGCGAACCGGTTAGTGACTGTTTCTTGAGTTTTTATTTCCAAAAAATGTATCACTTCGATCGGCGCCTTTCTAAAAAAGTGTTCCGTATCTCCTAAACCATTAACCTTAACGATTCACGTTCTGCGCCGAAATCTGCTGTGAGCATGTGCCAACAATAATCTGTAATCAAAAAATTTGTCGCGAACCGGTTAGTGACTGTTCCTTGAGTTTTATTTACAAAAATGTATCCCTTCGATCGGCGCCTTTCTAGAAAAGTGCGCCGTATCTCCTAAACCATTAACTTTAACGATTCACGTTCTGCGACGAAATCTACTGTGAGCAAATTCCAACTATAATCTGTAATCAAAAAATTTGCCGCGAACCGGTTAGTGACTGTTTCTTGGGTTTCAAATTCCAAAAATATCCCTCTTCGAACGGCCTCGTTCTAGAATAGTGCGCCGTATCTCCTAAACCATTGACCTTAACAATTCCCGCTCTGCACCGAATGATGCTGTCAGTTAGCCAACTACAATATGTACTCAAATAATTTGCCGCGAACCACTTAGTTACTGTTTCCCGGGTTCAAAATATCAAAAAAGTACCTTTTCGAACGGCCTCTTTCGAGAAAAGCGTGCCGTGTCACGTAAACAATTGACCTTAACAATTCTCGCTCTGCACCGAATGTTGCGGTCAGTAAGTGCCAACTACAATCTGGAAGCAAATATTTTGCCTAGAACCGGTTAGTTACAGTTTCCTGGGTTCAAAATATCAAAAATGTACGTTTTCAAACGGCCTCTTTCAAGAAAAGTGCGCCGTATCTCCTAAATCATTGACCTTAACAATTCCCGCCTTGCGCCAAAATTACCTGTGGGCAAGTCACAACTATCATCTGTAATCAAAGAATTTGCCGCGACCCGGTTAGTTTCTGGTTTTTGGGATCAAATTTCCAAAAATGTACCTCTACTAACGGCCTCTTTCCAGAAAAGTGCGCTGTGTCTCCTAAACTATTGACCTCAACAACTCGCATTCTGCTCTGAAATCAGGTGTGAACAAGTGATATATATAATCTGTAATCAAAAAATTTGCCGCGGACCGTTTTGTTACAGTATCCCGGGTTCAAAATTTAAATACGTATCTTTTGGAATGGTCTCTTTCAATGGAAACGCTTCGTGTCTCCTAAACCTAAACAATTCATCTTCTTCGCTTAGTGGCAATAAACATCTGTATGCCGCGGGTATGTTAGTTACTGTAACCGGGGTTCGGATTCCCGAAATTTTCATCTTCCCATTTGAGGAAAAGACGCTCTGTCTCCTAAAACATTGCCCTTAACATTTTATACTGTTCGTTGAAATAAGCTTTAACTTAGTGTTAAATATAATCTGTTATAAAAAATATTGCCGCAGGCCTATTAGTTACATTAAAAGAAATTTTATTGAAAAAAAATTTCTATCTTAAAATTTATCCCAGCTCTAAGACGCCGAAAATATTTTGAATTTCTGGAGTTTTTGAAAAAACAAATTTTTAAACGAAACTGTGACCTGCAGCGTTCTCTTAAACGTTCATTGTAATATCCAACAATAAAATGTAATAAAAAATGTTAGATTTATGTTTCCCAGGTGCTTCATGTAATGTACCTCCAAAATTATAATATCAGTTTCCAATTCAATGGGCCGAGAGATCAGTTAGATCGATTAGGGACTTATAAATTTTGGAGAATATCGGCCGAACGTTTTACTCGGACTTAGGCCGGAGGGGCATACGTTTCGCCGTCATTTATTTATTTATTTGCCAAAAAACAGTAAAACTGTATATGACGTTTGGGCAAAGAGATTTATCGGCGCACATTTTCTTGAGGGACAGAATTAAAAGAAAAAAAAACGAAAATAAAAAACGAAAAAAATGAAATTAGAAAGTAATTATTTTAGAAAAATGAAAATGTTTGAAAAATGTTTGTTCCCGAGTTATAGAAAAACAATTTCAACGTTCAAGAAAATGTGCGCCGATAAAACTCGAAGATTATATTTAACACTAAGTTAAAGCTTATTCCAACGAACAGTATAAAATGTTAAGGGCAAGGTTTTAGGAGACAGAGCGTCTTTTCCTCAAATGGGAAGATGTAAATTTCGGGAATCCGAACCCCGGTTACTATAACTAACATACCCGCGGCATACAGATGATTATTGCCACTAGGCGAAGAGGATGAATTGTTTAGGTTATTGGTTTAGGAGACACGAAGCGTTTCCATTGAAGAGACCATTCCAAGAGATACGTATTTAAATTTTGAACCCGGGATACTGTAACAAAACGGTCCGCGGTAAATTTTTTGATTACAGATTACTATATATATCACTTGTTCACACCTGATTTCAGAGCAGAATGCGAGTTGTTGAGGTCAATAGTTTAGGAGACACAGCGCGCTTTTCTGGAAAGAGGCCGTTAGTAGAGGTACATTTTTGGAAATTTGATCCCAAAAACCAGAAACTAACCGGGTCGCGGCAAATTCTTTGATTACAGATGATAGTTGTGACTTGCTCACAGGTAATTTTGGCGCAAGGCGGGAATTGTTAAGGTCAATGATTTAGGAGATACGGCGCACTTTTCTTGAAAGAGGCCGTTTGAAAAGGTACATTTTTGATATTTTGAACCCAGGAAACTGTAACTAACCGGTTCATGGCAAATTATTTGCTTCCAGATTGTAGTTGGCACTTACTGACCGCATCATTCAGTGCAGAGCGAGAACTGTTAAGGTCAATTGTTTACGTGACACGGCACGCTTTTCTCGAAAGAGGCCGTTCGAAAAGGTACATTTTTGATATTTTCAACCCAGGAAACTGTAACTAACTGGTTCGCGGCAAATTATTTGAGTACATATTGTAGTTGGCACTTACTGACAGCATCATTCGGTACAGAGCGGGAATTGTTAAGGTCAATGGTTTAGGAGATACGGCGCACTTTTCTTGAAAGAGACCGTTCGAAAAGGTACATTTTTGATATTTTGAACCCGGGAAACAGTAACTAAGTGGTTCGCGGCAAATTATTTGAGTACATATTGTAGTTGGCTAACTGACAGCATCATTCGGTGCAGAGCGGGAATTGTTAAGGTCAATGGTTTAGGAGATACGGCGCACTATTCTAGAACGAGGCCGTTCGAAGAGGGATATTTTTTGGAATTTGAAACCCAAGAAACAGTCACTAACCGGTTCGCGGCAAATTTTTTGATTACAGATTATTGTTGGCACATGCTCACAGCAGATTTCGGCGCAGAACGTGAATCGTTAAGGTTAATGGTTCAGGAGATACGGCACACTTTTTTAGAAAGGCGCCGATCGAAGTGATACACTTTTTGGAAATAAAAACTCAAGAAACAGTCACTAACCGGTTCGCGGCAAATTTTTTGATTACAGATTATTGTTGGCACATGCTCACAGTAGATTTCGGCACAGAACGTGAATCGTTAAGGAAAATGGTTCAGGAGATACGGCACACTTTTTTAGAAAGGCGCCGATCGAAGTGATACATTTTTTGGAAATAAAAACTCAAGAAACAGTCACTAACCGGTTCGCGGCAAATTTTTTGATTACAGATTATTGTTGGCACATGCTCACAGCAGATTTCGGCGCAGAACGTGAATCGTTAAGGTTAATGGTTTAGGAGATACGGCGCAATTTTTTAAAAAGGCGCCGATCGAAGTGATACATTTCTTGGAAATAAAAACTCAAGAAAAAGTCACTATCCGGTTCGCGGCAAATTTTTTGATTACAGATTATTGTTGGCACATGCTCACAGCAGATTTCGGCGCAGAACGTGAATCGTTAAGGTTAATGGTTTAGGAGATACGGCGCAATTTTTTAAAAAGGCGCCGATCGAAGTGATACATTTCTTGGAAATAAAAACTCAAGAAAAAGTCACTATCCGGTTCGCGGCAAATTTTTTGATTACAGATTATTGTTGGCACATGCTCACAGCAGATTTCGGCGCAGAACGTGAATCGTTTAGGTTAATGGTTTAGGAGATACGGCGCTCTTTTCTAGAAAGGCGCCGATCGAAGGGATACATTTTTGGAAATAAAAACTCAAGGAACAGTCACTAACCGGTTCGCGGCAAATTTTTTGATTACAGATAATATTTTACACTTTCATGCAGCTCATTTCGGCGCTCATACTGATTTGTTATGGCTAATGGTTTTGGAGACACCGCGCGTTTCCTTGAAAGGGGCTTTCAAAATATAAGTTTTGGGGATTCGAACCCGGGTAATTTAAACTAGCCGATCCGCGCCAAATTATTTTATTAATGATTATGTTTGCCACTTGGTTGGTGCTAATTTCGGCGCACAGTATGAATTGTTAAAGCTAATGGTTTACTAGAGAATGCGTCTATTTATTGAATGGGGCTAATTTAAGAGGTGCATATCTGGGATTCGAACCCGGGTAATTGTGTCTAACCGGTTGGCGGCAAATTTTTTATTTCAGATTTTGTTTTTCACTAGTTTTGGGGAAATTTTGGCGTCGATTATGAGTTGTTATGTGTGATTTTGTACGGGGGACGTCCTTTTACTTCTTTGATTGCGCTCTTATATTGAACGTATCTTTAATGTTTTTTTAATTCTTAATATTTTTTGAAATAATGGAGATATCAATTTTTGATTTTCACATCTTAAAAACGGCAAAATAGCTGAACATTATGGGCTATGCAGTTTTGTGATTGGATGAAATGGACCTGCTAACTTCCAGGACGTGTCTCTTCACTTGTTTCTCAGTCATCTGGTTGCTACCAACATAAATGCAGGTTTTATTGGGAGAACCTGATTCGGTTCATTACGGTGACACTTTCCTGGAGTTCTGCATATTTTATTTGCGGCAGAAAATTACTTGCAGATAATAGGGTACTTTTGAAATAGGAACATATTATTTTGTCAATATTCCTCCAATATTGTGATACTCTGAATATACTGTCCGTATATATCTTCAAATAATACTGGTGCTACTACACACCACTGACTTTCTCGTGACATTTGTAACAGGTAAAATTATAATTACTAATAGATGGACCCCTGCGAAAATTACCCAATTTGAAAATCATTGCCTTGCTTCCCAATTTCGAACCCCAGAATCTGAACGGTGCGTTACATCATACGGTCACCTACTGGTTCCTGGTCCCGATGTCTCAAATAAAAAAGTATACATAAGGTAAGAAAGTAAAAATGAAATTGTCGATGCGTGGCTTCCGGATTCTCACAGGATGTCACTAAATACAGTTAAAGAGATTCTTAAACTGTAACCAGGGTCTGGCCTTTCCGAATTGGATATGTAAACAAATAGACAAGTACCATTTCACTTTTAAAGAGAGAATGTTCTTTCTCATTAACAAAAGACATATGAGGAGCGTTCATGCAAAAACAAACATGTCCATCGGGGGAAAAAAATAGTTAGCATTGCAGTAATAGTACAGACCGTCAGCTACATCGCCTTTCCTCATGTGGAGGAACAAATGCAAACACATCCCTGATAATTTTACTTGTAAAAGTACGACATTCAGGAAAAATTAAATATGTTCACAGAGTTGTTGCAAGAAGGAAAGAACATGTCCGTGTAACCAATAAGATGCCAAGATAAAACATGATCATGTAACTGCTCATGCGGTATGTCACATTTCGGCTGTGAAGTCATCACATCAGCGTCCTTTTTACTTTCCCGAATAAGTTCGTATATACGGAGTAATATACGTAGTGTAGAGAAAGTTATGTAATGTTGTGCGAAAACACGGCGAATTTTCGGCAGAAAAAAATCATTGCCAGATCCTGATAACGAAAAAGTGGTGCTACAGAATCGAACAAACTTTCGCGTATTAGTTTTCCATTTCCTTGCGTCTAGGCTAGCTATTCGGAATTGCCACATACTCGTGCCAGCTGCCATCTAACGCCGTCCAAAGTTGTTGTTTTTTTTGTTGTTTTTTTTTACATTTTCTTAATTTTTCGGTTCCCCAATGGTAGAATGGAAATATTAATTTAATAATATTCAAGAACAGTAAAAACTCGTCCTGAATGGCAATTTTCTTGGAAAGATTTGGAGGCATTTTTAAGGGAATGGCCTTTCAGCCCTACTGAAAATGCGAAATTTGAAGCTGTTTTTCACACGAATATTTTGTGTTTTCGAAAAACTTTATTGGAAGTCATTTTAAGTACTTCAACTGACAAAAACAATAGTATTTACAAATCACTGGAAATGTGCACATTAACAGTGTGAGAGATCCTTCAAAAACGTATATTTGTGTGATTTTTCAAAAAACAAAAAATGAACTTTACGTCATATTAAAAAGTGTAAGTGACACTATCCATTCGAAAAGTTTGAAAAAAATTGGAGCTATTTTTGAGAAAATGGCGTTAGAGCGTTTCAGAAAATGCGGAATGTTGAGCTAGTTTTCAGAGAAAAGGTTGAGTTTTCGAGAATTTTTACTCGACATTATTTAAAGCACATGTGCTCAAAAATATAATAATGTGAACAAATCCCCACTAATGTAAATATTAACGATGTGAGAAACAAGCAAAAAAAATAGTTTTACTTTCCGTATGCGTACGTATATACGGAGTATATTCGTAGTATAGTTAAAGTTATGTAATGATGCGGAAAATATATTTCAAGATTTTAACGGAAATACACATTTTGGAGTTCCGTGATACCACAAAAATGTTTTTTTTTAAACGTCTGTCCGTCCGTCTGCCCGTCCGTCCGTCCGTCAGTCTGCAAACAACACTAGCGCTCAAACCATACGTTCGATTTCTTCCAAAATGAATATTCCTGTCAATCTGTATCCACTCGCGGCACCGCGATTTTGAAAAACATTCTTCGAAATTTGGGGGTACTTTACATAAATCCCCCCGGTCATTTTCAAAATTTTCTCAAAAACGGCTCGAATTTTTTTCTTTAAATTTCTTGTAAGAATAGAGTAAAATACACTACGAAGGTGGAATTTTTTGTGTTGTATCTCACGTCGTTAATATTTACTTTAGTGGCGATTTGTTCACATAATTATATTTATGAGTACATGAGCTTTAAATAATGTCAAGTATCTCGAGAACTCAACCATTTTTTGTGAAAACTATCTCAAAATTCAGAAACGCTCAAACGCCATTTCCTCATAAATGACTCCAAATTCTTTCTTCAAACATTTCGAACGGATAGTGTTAGTAGCATTTTTTGTTTTTTCAAAAATTACACAAACGTATTTTTTTTGAAAGATTACGTTCTCACATCGTTGGTATGCACGTTTCCCACAATTTGTAAACATTTTTAGATTTTTGAGTTAATGTGCTTCAAATGACTTCAAATAAAATTTTTCGAAAATATAAAAGATTCCTGTGAAAAAGGGCTTCAAATTTCGTACTTTCAGTAGCGCTTTAACGTCATTTTCTAAAAAAATTTTTCAAAGAAAATTGTCATTTAGGGTGAAGTTTCTCTGTTTTTTAATATTCTTAAAATAATATTTCCGTTCTACTATTAAGAAAGCAATAAATTAAGAAAATGTTTAAAAAAAGTAATTTGGGGAAGCGATAGATGGCAGCTGGCAAGAGTATATGGCAAGTTCAAATAGCTTGCCGAGACCAAATGAAATAGAAACCTAATAGGGGATAGTATGTGCCATTATAGAATAGCACATAGCACCACTAGTTATTTGTTGGATTGAGATTTCAAGCATACAAAATTTTCGATTAGCATGTGAAAGAACGTACAGAATATCAGGAATGTGAAGCGAATCGCATGGAATTGCTAATAACGGGCGGTCACGCTACATGCTCACAGTGCATGGGTACCTTCTAACATGGACTGAATTTATTAAAAAAAAACAGATAGTATGATTAAAATGCACAAAATAGCAAAAAGTCAATTTCATTTTACGCAAATTTCATGATATCGCGCGTTTCTCTCCACTCATGTTGCGGAGTTTAGAAGCCCAGAAGAAAACCCCCAAAATGAAATAGAAGGCCCAAAACGATCCCATTTTGTAGATTGCAGTAAACAATTGGTGGTGTTACAAGATCACATACTTTCCCGCGTTATTGGAAACAGCTACGTCATATTGAAATATTGAATTTTCTGCGCTACTAACATCTTAGCGATTATTTGAAAACGTCCAATTCAACCAAGAAGCGAGCAACTCACTGTTTCCGTCAAAATGTCAAAAATATGTGAATTCGCTTGGCTAATAATACTATACTGCGATTTTTCTAACTTTGCCTTTTTTAGGCCCGTCTTCACGATGGAATATGTCAGGGTATTTCGCGACGTTCTCAGTCGTGCCTCCAGATATCGCATGATCGCGTTCGTATCAAGCAGTGCTTGCGATCATGCGACTACTAGCGGCACGATGGAGAAAAATGCGAAATGCGTGTGATATTCAATTGTGGCTATAGGGGCTTGAGGGGCAGAGTTAGAAAAATCGCACTATAATACTGCAAAGGAACACGTCACCTTCCGCGACGCTCCGGCTTTCAACAACTTATGAATGTCAGGCCTGTTATACTCCATGAGAACACACATTTCTAGCGTTGGTGTCACCAACTACGTGCGACGTCCTCTCCGCCGCTCCGTCTCCGAGCCCTACCAGTCGGTTATTCTATTTTTTCTCTAACCTGCTTGGGAATGAAATGGGAAACACACACACATAAAATGATAACGCATTCCCTTTGAAAAACAAACTTCGTTAAAAAAACAAATTATTTACAAGAATGTACAATTGCAATGGACTAGACACATGATTCTATCCGTTAATAACTTGTCTTTTGTTTCCTTTCTTTCTGAAAAGACTTAACTAGATTAGAATTAAATCTTTGGTATTGTGACATTATCACATTTTATTACGCGACCACCTGGTGAGAGTCTAATTGTGACCTTTGCCGTTGTTGGCATTCTTTAACACCTTACTGCCTTAATCTATTATGCCATTTGTAAAATCTCCACTAAATTAAAATTTGAAGATGTCAGAGTACATCGAGGAGCAGAATTATCACTTAGATCATCACTTGCTGAAGGTAGCACTGTATTTTCCATTCTCTAATGACAGCAAAGAAACTTCGACGACAGACGAAAATATGCTCCAAATTGAAACAAAACAATATAATTTTAAAAAATAGGAAATAATTCCATTAAATTTATGTTTAAAATACAACTTTCAATCAAATTAAATGAAATTTCCGGTTTTTCCGCTTTGAATATATATGAAGAAATAAAAAATAAAATCCATGAAGTAGCAAACGAAATCTTGGGAGAAAAGGAAAAGATTGAATTGATTTCAATAAGAGTCCTTGGTGGAATAAAGATATTAAAAAACTAGTAGATATTAAGAAGAACCTGTACCACAAATGGCTTTCAACAAAACAACATGATGATAGAGAAAAATACATACATGAAACTAAACAAGGAGAGCAAGGAGAACAAAACAAAACCAACGAATGAATCCTTCATCGCATGCCAGAATCTTCGAGATACCTGGAAATTTCAAAGTTTATTTAATGTTTCCAACGGCAGTCTCTATTTGCAATTATTGGACATTTTAGACCAGTAACTGAACATCAACGACCGTAAATAATTTTAGTTATACCAAAACCATTGGCGAAGTATCTACGAGTATAATTCCATTCGCAAAGCTTCGGTAATACCTGCCTCAGGCAAAAATAGCCAAGACCCGCCGAGTATTTAACCCTCGGGCAGGCTTTGGAAAAACCAGCAAGACTGTTAGAGCCGGACGCTATAAGGGAGAGGGCGGGCTCGCCGCCCTCATGACTAATAAATTAGTAACCAAATAGTTAAAAATTATATTTTTGGGTGCAGATGAATGGTAAGAAAATTAGTTTTGCGGTAATAATTTAGTAATAATATAGTTAAAAATTATGGCACTAGTTTGGTTTGATTCGGCTGGGGTGGGCGGGCCAGCTTGATATCAAGCTGGCCCGCCACTCCCTGTTGTGGGGTGAAGATGAGTGGTAAAAAAATTAGTTTTGCGGTAATAATTTAGTAATAATATAGTTAAAAATTATGGCACTAGTTTGGTTTGATTCGGCTGGGGTGGGCAGGCCAGCTTGATATCAAGCTGGCCCGCCACTCCCTGTTGTGGGGTGAAGATGAGTGGTAAAAAAATTAGTTTTGCGGTAATAATTTAGTAATAATATAGTTAAAAATTATGGCACTAGTTTGGTTTGATTCTGCTATGGTGGGCGGACCTGCTTGATATCAAGCTGGCCCGCCACCCGTTTTTTGGGTGAAAATGAGTGGTAAAAAAATCGGGTTTGCGGTAATAAATTAGGAATAAAATAACGCGTCTACAAGCCCTTCTGGGGCATTGAGCGCGTGGTATGATCCTCCATAAAATCCTGTTTTTAATGTAGTCCTTCATCGTCAGTCATTTTCATGTATCCCTTCGGCCACGGCATTTTCACATATCTTTTTAATCGTTTGTAGAGAATCATGTGAAGTTCGTATTATTATATTCTTAAATTGAGTTTTATTGAATTTGCAATTACTCCTTAGATATTTTGGGGTTTAATGAACGAAATATATCGACCTGAATTTAACGCTATGAAAAGTAAACAAAAAATGAGACAAATAACTGTATATCATCATTTGTGCAAAATTTTACGAATATCGAAATTAAATGAAGTTCTACACATGCATTGAAAATAATTCACATATAAAATATATAGTGACGACTTCTCCCTCCACTCAAACAATACCATTTTTAAACGCAAAAAATTCCCCAACTTAAAGAAGCACACCCATTCACAGAAAAATATCATTTATTGCCCACCTCTTCGCATATTCAATAATCCGATACACCCCACTTCCGTATAGTCTCCTTTCTGCCCAAATAGACATGTGCCAAGAAATTGAAAGTTCCTTCCGAAGATATCAAAACATTCTAAAACACAAATTATAACAAATAGAATCGCTGCTAAGTCATAAAAGTATACTATGGAACGCGAATGGATTAATACGACAGCACAGAGAAGTAATAACAACTCGTATATTGAATATTTTTCGTACATTCAAAACGAAAACATGCGACGTCTTGCGACAACCTATAGTTCGTGACAAACAAGACTTTATACAGAGACGTCGATATAATTCCACTGGATGACCTTATCACCACAAAAAGCCAAATATATTAGAAGAGATTGTGCCAGCACACGAATCACCTTCCAATTAATCTACTAGTAAGTCAACACATATGCAGGCTCACACGAAAAAAAATTACTTATGAAACCTACAAAAAATGTAACAGTGATTTATTTCTGATTTTTTGTTGTACTGTATACCATTTGATTAATGTACAAAAATGTACTGATTATAAATTTGCAGACGAGAAATAATTTTAAAATATGAAAATGAATTTGAGACTTCCTCTATTAGACGTCTTTCATCGTTCCTATTCATTCACTCAGAATATTACAATCAATTTCGAGATTTCAATGGAAGTGCACGTTTTGGGGTCATCTGATACGAAAACAGTGTTTTTTCTCGAAAAGTCAGTCCATCGGTCCGCTTGTCGTTGTGTGTCCACTATGAACACACTAGTGCCTAAACTATTCGTAGACTTGCTGCTAAAAACATTGCATTATTGATCTAGCCCGACTCGAGATCCTGCAATTTGAAAATAATTCTTTAAATATTGTGGTGATTTAGTTGAAGCGAGTTTTTCTTCAAGTGAAATGAGTTCTTCACAATAAGTGCTTTATAAAACATCATGTAAACTTTTCTGAATATATTACTTGTTTTTGCACAATCTTGATTGAAATATGAGCAACATTAAACAATATTAAATATAAGATTTTCTCAAAATTGCACCAATATTGTGTTCTTTAATCGTTTTGCATGGATAGTGCTATATTCACTGAGTAAAATGAAATGAACTTAATATTAATTTAATATTTTGTTTTTTAAGGAAATTATTTTTAATAAACGTAATTTTTGATACATCCCTCATGTCGTTAATACTCACATTACGAGCGTTTTTAATACATAATTGCATTTGTGAGTGAAAGTGCTTCAAATGACATCAAATGCAGTTTCTTTAAAATCCAAAACTCTTTCTTTTGAAAATGAACTAAAAATCGTGCATTTTCGTAAAACGCTTAAATGACTTTTTTTTCAAAAATATCTCCAAATGCTTCAATGAAACTTGCTTATAAGAAGTAGGTTCTTTCTCCTATGATATTCTTAAAGTCGTGTTTCATTTCAACGATAAGGGAGTGAATAATAGAGAATATATTAAAAACGAGTGGTTTTAGAACAGCACATACTTACTTGCATTATTTCTTAATTTACAATTTTCGAAAATTCTGAGACACCAACGAAAATGAGACCTACACCATTCTTTTAAGCTTTTCTTGTTGTAGTTTTGGAAAAAAGTTAAGGAAAACATTTCGGGCGGTTATTGAGAAAATGTTTTCTTGTGAAGTGTATAAATTTTAAGCACAAATTACGTAAAAACTAATCGTCAAAATGTCAAAATCATGTCAAAATCAAACAATTTTAAATGAGAGTTTTTAAAGAGGTGACTTTTGGAACTGATTCTGTTTAAGGCAAGAATCTCCACCTTCAATTATGCAGTTTTGAAATGTCAAGATCGAACAATTTTCGAAAATACAGATTTCATCCACAAGGAGACTAACACTACTTTTTTCGTCCCTTTATACAAACGAGGAGAAAATATAAAGAAAAAATTGTAACCTATTTCTGAGGAAAAATTTGTTTAAAATGTAAAAACTATCTACATTTCACACAAAATTATGCGAAAATCACTGATATTTTTGATAAATTTTAGTACATGATCTTATTTCAAACTTTTTCTTTAAAGAACAATTTTCATTAAGAAAAAATCTCTAACTTCAATATTGTAGTTGTAGGAAGACCGAAAACTTTTTTGAGCGTAGTAATTTTCGAAAAATGAGATATGCTTACGAAAATGTGACCTGCACCCTTCACTTAGGCGTTTTTACGCTATTCGAGGCCAAAGATTAATCAAAATATTTGGAGTCATTTTGAGAAAATTTTAAAATATTTACAAAGAACTTTCAAAATCAAAATGTTCGTGACAAACTCAGAGGGCCTCAAAATCATTTAAATGGATCGAGGAATATCAATTTTGAAGAAAATCGGCAGTACAGTTTAGGCGCTAGCATTGACCAAAATGGACGAACGGACAGACAGACAGACGTTTTGCCGTCGATCGATTTTTCTGTTTCAAGGACCCAAAAAAGCATGGATTCTGATTAGGGACCGTCCATAAATTACGTAACGCAAATTTGGAGTATTTTCAATACCCCCTGTCCCCCTTGTAACGCACCCGTAACGCGCACTTGAACCCGCCCTAAATAATTACGTAACCCTTGCGACAACACCCCACCCCACTTGTAAATGCATAAAGTGAAAATATATTAAAATAAACAATTTGTAATTATTTTACTTGTGTTACATATTAAAATTAATGATAATTAAAGGGAAATTAGTCGGAGTTGTGAGTGAAGGAAGAATAATTGGGCGAGAAATGATTGATCAAAAGCTATGCACACGCTTCGTGGATGATGCAAGAGCGCGAGTCTAGAGCGCCAATTTAAATGGATTCTAGAATATACTCCATATCAGTTTTGAATATTTTCTTCGTAATTTTACTGATTAAAAAAGACGTTGAAAAAATATTTCCATTGATTGTAACAATTTGTAATCAATAACTTTAGTTTATTTAGGTTTTTAAAACAAATTAATTTTTATTGTTATGTGTGTTAATATTTTAATGTTTTAATACAAGGCTCAAAAAAGGAATTATTTCAGCAAATATTGAAAAATGTAAAAAAAATATGTTACGTAACAATTAATATCCCCTTAAACCCATGTAACGCAGCGTAACACAGGCGGAGATCCCCTCCCCCTCTTTAGCGTTATGTAATTTATGGACGACCCCTTACACAACGTGTTAGAGCAGGGTGACCAGCAATCCGGCTTTTTGAAATTCAAGGTTTTTTCCCGGTTTTCCAGGTTTAAGATTATCAATTTTCCAGGTTCTGTTTTGCACATTACTACACATTTTTACTTTCTCTCTACCGGTTACAAAGTAGAGAGAAAGTTATGTAATGCTGTGAGGAAAAACGGCTAATTTCCGAAAAGAAACTCTTATCACAGAGCTAGTGACGAAAAAATGGATAGATCCAGATGCTAAATTTAGAAACAAATCCTATAACACGCGGTGTAGAATCTATTTTTGCATCTATGTTTTGTGAGTCTATGACTATGAAATCGAATGACGGCAAAACGTCTGTCTGTCTGCCCATCCGTGAACAACGCTTGCGGCTAAACCGTTCAGCCAATTTGCTCCAAAATTGATATTTCTCGATCGTTCTGGGTGATGTAGTGGCCCTTTGAACATCAATCCGATATTTTGGTTGGGGGGGGGGTACTGTACATGAAGTCCCTGGGACATTTTCGAAAACATGGATTAAATTATGTTGTTGGACAGTGTGAAGAATGTTTAAGAGAATGGTGCAGATCTCATGTTCGTTGAAAACCCCGAGTTATCGAAAATTGCAAAAATGCAAATCTTTTTCGGCATCTTCCTACAACTAGGCCTACATTTCTGGAGATACAGATTTTTCCTTAATGAAATCTGTTCCTTAAAGATAGATTTTGTAATAAGGTCATGTACAATATTTCGAAAATTTGAATATTTCTCACGTAATTTTGCGTGAAAATACGTGCTGTTTTACCACCACTAGTTTTCTGTTCATTACTGAACCAAACTATGCTTCTCGCACACCTTTCTCTCGCAATTGTGGAGTACGGTGTAAAATTTTGTACAAAAATGAGTTTTAAAGAAAATTCTGATATTTTGTTTTTCTAGGAAATATTTGTTATTGATTAATAGTTAGACTCCGCTTGAAATGTTCAAGAAACTACTTTTTCTCTGACAGATCTCTGGGCAGATGTCAAAGCAGGGCTTGAGGTGCCGTATTCCTTACATCGCTTTTGGAACGAAGTCGATTCTGCCGTGAATAATATTAGTTTTCAACACGCAAGTATGAATATTTTTTGAAAATAGACATTTCGCAGTCGACATGAGTCCTAACGAGGATAACTGTGTTCTTTCTGTCTTCCAAATTCTATTTTCAAGATTACTAAAATATGATAATTTATTTAGACAAGGGAATAGAAAAAGAACACTTAATAACATTGTAAGATTTCCATTTGCAATCAATTGAATTGAATTAATGCATTAAGGTTTTGGATTTTCAGTATTAATAAATCTTCATATTTACTTGAAACTTCTCAGATATCTTAATTTTTGGAATTCTGAAGATAACATATCTAATCGATCTTGAAATACAACAATTTAAAAAAATGTTTAGTAATAATATTTAGGATTATTACTAGTTTTCACATCAATTTGAATTAAGTTTCAATAGTTCCAGATTTTTTCAAAACAGGGATTTAGCTTTTTATACTTAACACAGTTTATATGGATTGAAAACATTTAATCACCTGCTGCTTAATAAAATAGGTACTCAAAAGCTTTACTACACATTCTTGTCAGCAAATTCTCAATGGTATACGGATTAAAAAACTTGAAAAATGGTAGACCATACGTCATGACGTTTTAAGCCCAAAAATTTAGCAAAATTTATTTTTAATTTCTCGAATACGTACGTATATAATGAGTAAAGTACAGAAAAAGTAACGTAATGCTGCACCAAAAAAACTGTGATTTTTTTCAGAAAATATCCATATTGTAAATCCTTGATTCAAAAAATGGGGAGAAATCCAAAAATATGTTGTAAATAAGTCCTAACTCGTTATGTAGTCAAATTTCACGACCAGTAAGTGGGTGATCGCCAGCACTGCTCTTTACAGTCGCGATCATGCGACTCCTAGCGGCACAACCGGGAACGACGCGAAATATCGTGACATATTCCATTTTGTTGACACCCTCACCACGCGCCAAGAAAGAAAAAACGATGTATACACACGCGGCAATATTTGACATCGTGTGACCCGCGAGTCAAGGCCTTCGCAATCCTAAAGCATATATTTATGGTTTTTTTCGTACATATTTCGATTTTAACTCCCGCCATTATCGTCTATCGAGTTGAATCATGCACGTTAATGAATGCGATGACGTACGTGAATTCGTGTTAAAAAGTTGGAAAATCAGTAAATCAGAAAAAACGAAAAATCCCGGTTTTCAAATCAAATTCCCGTTTTTTTTCCGGTTTCTCAAGGATTTTTCAAATTCCCAGTTTTTTCCCGGTTTTCAAGGATTCCAGGTTCGCTGGCCACCCTGTAGAGGAAATAATTTGCTATATTCTCTTATATGAACACGATTTACTCAGTTTTTCGTTAACAGGACCTGGCAATAAGAGGTTTTCTATCGAAAATTCACCGGCATACGATTACAAAACTTTCTCTTGTAACGAAGTAAGTATGAAAAAGTAAAAATATGTTACAGGCACCAATAGATAGTTACTGTGAAGAGGGTGAAAAAAAAAACCGAAAAGCTAACTCAGACTAAACGTATTAAGAAACTAACAAATAGAGAAAATCGTGCTATTTTGGAGTAGGACTAGATAAGTTAGCCTTTGTATCTCAGAAATGGAAATTTACATAACAAGCAAAGCTGGAAAAATAGCGAGTTGCTGTGAGTTTCAAACTGCGATACTGCGAATTTTAAACATTTTATTTCGAAAAAGCAAAATTTTAGCGTCTCTGAAATAGACAGGTCTTCCACTAATGGGATAATTAGCTCTTATGTCGCTTTGCTATTCTGAGACATGTGGAAGAATGAATAGGAAATACGAATAGTTCAGTTTGCTTTGGCGTAGTAAAAATATTTTACAGAAATCAAAAAAAAAATTCATTTTTTACTCAAAATCTGTATTATCTTTGTTGTCTATTAAAAAATAGAAGACACAAAATATATTTCTGCATACATCTGAAATCGTTAGATTTGTATAATATTCTAATTAACTCCAATAGCATAATCAATGTCCAGAAACATTTCCACCTTCAAAAGCTTTTCAACAAATTTAATTTTGAAATTTATTTTATTTTACTTTAAAGCTATGAAATTTCAACTCACAACTAAAAGCCGTCCCATAAATATTCATCAACCCAACCTTCGGGAAAACTTGTTAATTTCAAAGTAGAGATTGCAAATTCGAAGTTTTGACACACTAAGAACAATTGTAATTGCTGATCACCAGCAATTCCATCATCTTTATTCACATTCTCTATGAAAAGCGTGTGTGAGTCAGTGCATGCATTTACTATTTTGTTTCTTTTTAAGTAAAGGAGACAAACAATATACGTAGTAGTAATAAAACTCATATCAAGGCAAACAGGAAAAGTCAAGATGGGTTTTAGTGAATTACTCACAGACACACAAAACGTCCTATTTCTTGTCGATATATCGCTAGAATTCTGCAAGATTACTTGCTAAACGACTCTCTTTTTGAAGTACGTAACTTCCGAAGTATTACGACCGCAAATCCATTGTCCTTTTTGTTTTCTAAGACATACAAACAGTTTTGTTTGTGCGAAAAAGAAAATAACAATACAATATTTTAAAATTCTTATTCCCGATTTAAAATCATGTTATTTATTTTACTACAATAAAATCGAGTTATTATCTCAATGCCGCAAGTCTATTACGTTTGTTTTTTTTAGAATTTCTTGTTCGCTATCACGAATTTTGCCCGTTTCATGCATAACACTGACAAGACAAAAGATAATTTTGTAAATTAGTGGAATTTTTACTTTCCCGTATACATACGTATATACGGAGCTTGAATGAGTTCCATTTTTCTCTCCCCACTTAGCAATGTCCTGACATTGCTATTGTAATATATATCTTTGATTGTTTCTTTCTTGTTTTATTCACGTATGTTTTTTATATGGTGTCTTGGGCATCCAAGTCGTGTATTGTTTATCGTTGATGATTTTTATCCTTGAACTTTTTCTTAGTTTTTTGAGATTTTGTTCATGGTGTTGTCCCAATACTCCCATTTTCCATTTATTTCTATTTTTTATAGCTGATTTTCATTATTTTCCCCTCTTCTCTTTCTTGTATTGCTACTTGCCATAGATCACTCTTTCCTGTCTTGTGAGAACATTTTCTATATAAGTATCTTTACCGTTTAATTTATTCCTGTTCTTCGTGATTGACATTTTATCTCATTATTCTTCCTGTTATATTTTCTCCGATAAAGAATGCATCAACAATGTTTATATTTCCAACTACGTTTTCCAGAATGTTTTTTGTTTTTCTCTTTGTATGTGGCTGTTATTCTTTATTTATTTATTTCTCCTTTTATATTATTTTAACTTTCCCGTATACGTACGTATCTACGGAGTATATCTGCAATGTAGAGCAAGTTTTGTAATGCTGCACGAGAAAATGGCGGATTTTCTGCGGAAAAAATCATTTCTGGGCCACGATAACAAAAAAGTGGATAAATCCTGTTGCTAAATTAAGATAAAAATCCTCTAACACGTGGTGTATCCAGAATCCATGTTTTGTGGGTCTTTGATACCGAAAAACCAATTGACGGCAAAACGTCCGTCTGTCCGGTGTATGTGAACAACACTAGCGCCTAAGCCATGCGTAAGATTTTTTCCAAATTGAAGAAACCCCTGTTCATTTGGCCTGCGTTGCCCTGCGATTTTGAAAAACATTCATTAAATTTTGGGGGTACATGAAGCCTCACGTGAAGCATCACATGAAGCCTCCAAACATTTTCAAAATTTTCTCAAAAACGGCTCAAAATCTTTTATCGAAAATTATGGTATAGGATTAGTTTTAACTTCTGTAATATTCTTCATATCACATTTTTCTATTTTAAATGGCCTGAAAAATTGAGAAAATGTTAAATAAACTAGTGGTGCTACAACAGCACTTACTTTCCCGTATTAGAGGAAACGGCTATATAGTACTGAAATATTGCACTTTGTGCGCTACTAACATCTTAGCTTACAACTCACTGTTTCCATCGCAGTGTTGTCAGAACTGTGTGAATTCTACAACTGCACAAAATTTAATACAAACGTTTTGTAAACCTATATTGGAAAAAGAAGCCTGATAACCTGGACAATATAGAAATGCATTCCATAGGGCCATGATTAGAGAAGAGTATTTTAAAACCATGCAACAAATTCTCTACTCACTACTAATGCTACAGCATTTGCTGCGAAAACTGAATATTTTCATGCAAATATCAACATAAATTAGACAATTATAACTCCATTTCATACAGCTCCTTCAGGTCACAACAATGATACGTAATTCACAGAAATTCGCGAGCGCAAAGTGAATTCCATTGTTGCAGACCCTGCATTGTCGATATTCTGAGAGCTATTAATTCTTTTTACTTAATTCAAATATTTCAAAATAAACTATTTATAAAATATTAATGTGTAAGTGTATAACAAAAGTTCTAATGTAAGAAACGAAGAAAGAAATAATATACAAAATTGCCCATTCTAATTTACGACGCACCCAGCTGTCCGAAGCGCTGTAAATTTACAGCGGGCTAATATGTTTGTCACAAAATTATAGAAAAGCTACTCGTATTTTGAAATAATTAAGCATGACCTTATTTAAAGATGTGGTTTTGATAAATACATGTAATTCAGAAACAAATGTATTTTTAAAATTTTAGTTGTGAGAATACGACGAATGCGAAGCGCAGTCAATTCCGAGCGGACTTTCGTTTGTCAGGAAATTATAGAAAAAACAATTCATATTTTCAAAAAATTCAACACGACCTTATTTGAATGGCACAGACTTTCCCGTATTAGTTTTCTATTTTCCTGGGTCTTCGCTAGCTATTCGGAATTGCCACATACTCTTTCTTGCCAGCTACCATCTATCATCGCCAAAAGTACATTTTTTTGTCATTTTCTTAATTTTTCGGTTTCCTATTGGTAGAACAGAAACATTAATTTTAGAATATTAAAGAACACAAAAACCTAGCCGTAAATGGCAATTTTCTTTTAAAAATTATGTGCCGTGTAAGAGAAAATGGCGTTTTAGCACTACTAAAAATGCGAAATTTGAAGCTCATTTTCAGAGAAAATTTTTGAGTTTTCAAAATACTTTATTTGAAGTTATTTGAAGCACTTACACTCACAAATATAATCATCTTTACAAATTGCGGATAATGTGCATATTAAAGATGTGAGAGACCTTTCAACAAATTTACATTTAGAAAATTTTTGAAAAAAAAAACTCAAAATAAACTTCACGCTATACTAATGAGTGTAATTAGCACTATCCCTTACAAAAGTTGCAAAAAATTGCAGCCAAATACGAGAAAATGACGTTTGAGCATTTCTGAAAATGCCGAAATTTGAGCTACTTTTCACAAAAAACGGTAGTGTTTTCGAAAAACTTTACTTGACATTATTTAAAGCATATATACTCGTAAATATAATAATGTAAAAAAATCGCCGATAATGTAAATATTAACGACGTGAGAGACAAGTAACAAAATTTACATTTTGGTAATTTTTGAAAAAAACAACCGATAGACCAAAATGGCTTTTATGTCATTGATAGAGTACATTTACCACTATCCCTACCAAAAGTTTAAAGAAAAAATTTGGAGCCGTTTTTGGGAAAATTTTGTTTTTGTAATTTTTTAAAATTGCACATATTGCACGCAATATTGCACGAAAACTACCAAAATTGTGAAAAACATTTACATGACCTTTATTAAAGAACTCAATATGCAGAACAAATTTTATTTGAAGAAAAAATCTCTATCTCAAATTTTGTAGTTGGAGAAAGACGCCGAAAAAAATTCAAACTTTCACAATTTTCGAAAATTCAGAGCGTACGTGAAAATCGGACCTATGCCATGTTAAAACGAGTATTTTCCTCTATTCATACAAGAAATTTAATGAAAAAATTTGGAGCCGTTTTTGAGAAAATGTTGAAAATCCCCGGGGGCTTCATATAAAGTACCCCCAAATTTTAAAGAATCTTTTTCAAAATCACAAAGCTTTGACTAGAATCAGATCGACTGGGGAATATCAATTTTGAAGAAAATCGACCGAACGGTTTAGGCGCTAGCGTTGACCACAGACGGACAGACGGACGGACGGACAGACGGACAGACGGACAGACGGACGGACGGACAGACGGACAGACGGACGGAATGCCGTCAATCGATTTTTAAGTATAAAGAAGCAACAAATCATGGATTTTGACCACACCACGAGATAGAGGATTTTTTTTTCTTAATTTAGCAACTGGTTTTATCCACTTATTCGTTTTCACGGCCCGGCAATTAATTTTTTTCCGCCGAAAATTGGCCATTTTTTCGCGCAGCATTACATAACTTTCCCTATACTACCTATATCACTCCGTGTATACGTACGTATACGGGAAAGTAAAAAATATCAGCAATGGATGACAGCTGGAAAGAAGGTGATGTAAAACCAAAAAACTAGTCTAGATTAAAGAAATCAGAAAATATCTAGTACAAGAAACTCTGTGCCATTCTGTTGCAATACTAGTTTCTTTTTATATGACAACGAAAACGCTCCTACACTTGCGAGATTTGGCATATAGGCAGTCCCACCTACTATGGGCCTCCCCCGTAACTTCTAAACGGTTTCTGATATAGACATGTAGTTTTCGCCCAACAATGCGGAATCATGAGGCAAGTAATGTGCCGTAGGGATATTGTCCGAAATATTTTTAGTTTTCGAGAAATTTAATCATCTTTCATTTTTTAAATGAAAATTTGAATTTTTCTCACTAGCGAGAGGTAGATCATAAGTAGACGAGTGCAATGACGTAACATGTTATTGTTTTAATAGAATTTTGAACACAAAATTATACTTTCTGACTAGTGATTTTAAATTAAATGCACGAGATTTCCTGTAGCAATCCTTGCAACTGTTGTCATTCAGGAAAGTTGTATTCCCGGCGTCGGCTCTTTTCGAGGAGAGGCCGCGAAGGCCTTCACCAAAAGTGACAATAGCGACGGCTGCTACAGCAAAAAGTGCAGGTTTCATTTACAATCTCTTGCCAGAAAGTATAATTTATTACACAAAATACTATCAAAATATTAACATGTGTTACATCATTGCATGCCTCTTTTTAATATTTATCTATTGCTAGTAAGAAAAATATATGATTCGATTTTTAAAAAATCAAATTTGATTTAATTTCTCCAAAACTAAAAATATTTTAAACAATATCTCTACACCATTTCACTTGCTCCTTGACTCCACATTGTTGAGCGAAAACTATAATTTGATATCGAAAGCCGTTTAAGAGTTATGGGGGTGGACCATAGTTGGTGAGACTCCTTGTAGTAAATCACCAGCTAGATTGTGTAATGGAATCTCGAATTCAAATCCCAGTTCGGAAAATGATTTCGCGGGTGCTAAGCACTCCCAAAACGACGTTTTTGAATCAATGCCGTGATTCTTAATTACGAGATGAGACGTCGTTGGACGTGACAATATATGCAATCCAGTTGAAATTGTGAAATTTTTGCTCGGATTCAACATGAATTTGTATATTACGTAATTGTTATAAAGAAATCGAGAAAGTATGTCCACCACTAGTTTTTCAATTTAGAGGGGGGGGCAATATTACACAAGAACTACAAATACACAGTAACTCTCGAATGAAACATAGATTTGCTCGAAATATTCAAATTACGGAAAAATATAAATATTCTGAAAAACTATAACCTATAAAATGGAACGATCTAAAGTTGAAGAATAGATTTCATGGACAAATATGGTTTGAATTTTGGTGGTGTAGGTCAGGATCACAAAAATCAAATAAAATTTTCGATTTCGAGACGATTTACTAATAATCGAACATAAATCATAATTGCAAAAGCATTTTACTAAAATTTAGCTAACAATTTAAAAAATCGGAGCAGATTTTGAATAGATTTTCAAGATGTACGGGCTTTTCGTGAAGTGACACCCATTTTTCTATCAGAATCAAATTCGGCTCCCAACGAGTTAGGTTATGCATTTTCGCAAAAATGTCGACATCAATATATTGAATATTTATTTCCTTTTTATCACATTCTCAGCTGTTCTCTATCCGGTGTTTCAGGCAAATGGTAGAGAACGTAGGATTCTGGTCGTTCAATTATTTTGAACGTTATCATCCTAACAATAGTTATTATTAGTTTAAATGATAGTATTAATGTTTGCTACACTGAGACATGGGCTGCATTTAAATAACACAATAAACCAAAGAAGAAATTGTGGAAGTTATTACTATTATAAGGTAGTGGCTCCGCTGTTGGAATGACTGATTCATTCATATGCTCAGAGAATTTGTGCGTTCCCATAAGATGACCTTCTTGGCATTTACGTATTTAGGGAACATTTGTAAGAACTTCAATTTCCATGGTTTTGACTCGCTAAGCAAACGACTTGCGTTCTGAAAGTAGTTTCAAATACCATTCTGGTGTCAGGGTCGCATGAAAAAAGAGTGCCGCTCAATGCACGTTGCATTTGGAAAACGGCTTGAAGGGTAGAGTTGTGAGAGAACTGCGATTGACTTCCAAAGAAATGGGAGTTGTCATGACATACTAATTTCTTATAAACAATTACATATCTCGAAAACGAAAGGCGATAGCACCGATCGGATTGCGGAATTTTGCATCTCATTCAAAGGCAGTTTAGAAAAGACAATAAAATAATTTCGCAAAATTTGTAAATTTATAAACAATTTCCAAATGTTGCAGTTCTGAAGAGGAAAGGGATCCCTTACATTCCAGAAACTGCGAATTAACAATTTTTCAACAATTAACAATTTTATAAACAATTCCGAAACGTGCACTATACGGCCTGGAAGGGTCCTCAAATTGTCTTTGAGGTGAATATAGCAAAATAACTATTTTGACAAGCGATGCAAAATTATTACTGAATACCTAGTTTAATTGTTGCAAAAACCTTAAATTTCGTAAACCTTTAATCCTATTATTTCGCCAAAACTTCGCACTCCCAATTATTTTTCCGATCCTGGAGCCGCCTTCGCACACTTCATTTCTTCGTCTCGGATCCGTAATATTCGTTCACGTACTTAAGTTGTTTTGCGTTAAAAGGGGATATTCAATTGATTTTTTTGCAAGTAAATCAGAATTAAAAAATTCCAAATTTCCTTTTCAAATCCACTAATTCTATTGCATGTGCTGATATATATATATATATATATATATATATATATATATATATGTATATATATACACACATACATACATACATACATACATATATAAGATGTACATATGGCTCAGAAGTTTGGATTCTTAATCAGAACGAAGAACAAAAATTGAAATCGATGGAAATGAACTACTGGAGACACTGTTGTGGCCTTATACTCCTGGATAAAGTACCCAATGTTGACATAAAAAATCAAATGGGTATTAATATGGATTAAATGGCTGTAGTTGATGCTAAAAGATTGAGGTGGTATGGTCATATCCAAACGATGACGGAAAGTCCCGATCCCGATCTCGATTTCGCTGATCCATTGAGCAATTGCAGAGATGGCCCCTTGTTTTGCTTCTGGGTGTAAATGTAGCTTCACTGTACGCACGTTTTGTTGAGCGCTCCTTTTGCTTGTTATGGTAGGAGTAGAACTGATGTTTATTACTATTTTGTTAGCAATGCAGAAAAATCAAATTAGCAGTCCCATTACCGTTGAAATTGATTTTCTACAATTCGGGAACATTTTCCAAATTTTTATTTTTCTAAAATAATAATTATTTTCTAAATTATTGTTTCTAGTTTTTCAAATGTTGTTTTTTTAAATTCTGGGCCTCAAGAAAATGTGCGCAGATAATCTCTTTCTCCACACGTCATATACGATTTTTACTGTTTTTTACAAGAAAAAATAAATAAATAAAGTCGGTGGCCTAAGAAAATTTTGAAGTGGTTACCTCAAAGAAACAGGAAACATGGCAGACCAAGATAAAATGGGAAAGGAGATAGAAAAGGCAATGAAGGAACGAGATCCTCAAGAGGAAGATTGGGAAGATCGAAGGACGTGGCGACTAGGATGCGAGAAGCGGCATCAGCTGTACAGACCCTCGCTAATACTACTACTACAACAACTACAACTACAACCACCACCATAACAATACAACTACAACCACCACCACTACAACTACAACCACCACCACTACAACCACCACCACCACCACCACCATCACTGCTGCTGCTACTGCTGCTGCTTGCTGCTACTATTGCCTTAATCCCTTCGGATTTACGTTAAATCACTTTCATTACAATTAGTACTACAACAATTTGTTGTAGGAAGCCAGAGCTTCCGCAACTATCATGTACGCAAACAAAATTCTTTCTTATTTTTGTTCAATGAACTGTTCTTTACAACTTCTCGGATACTCATTTCCACACCGATGTTGGGGACCCGTATGAACGCTGCCTTCTTGCGCAGCGCGCTACCGGGACCGAAAAGAAGGCCCGTGCAGTGCCTGACCTCGCTGCCTCGCGCTAATGGAGGACGGCCGCACAGTGATCAATTTTGCGTTCGTAGGTGGACAAAAATCAATATTTCAACTTTGTCATTGTAATTTGAAACATAAATGGAGGACGGCCGCACAGTGATCAATTTTGCGTTCGTAGGTGAACAAAAATCAATATTTCAATTTTGTCATTGTAATTTGAAACATAAATGGTCGTATTCCCAGATGTCTAAAGCATCGGAAAACATCTTGTTTAAGCCTCAATTGATAAGCAGGGGCGGCATGGGAGACTTCCTTCAGCAACTTCGAGCGCCCTTCGCATTAGTCCCATTCGGAGCCCCGTTTAATATGGTTCTCGTAAATGTCTAGAGACTCGACCTACGAAGATTTTGCGGCATGGAACTTGTTCCCTGGGGTGTGTACAACACATTCAACATATAAAATTAACCATTTCTTTGTTTTCTTCAGTATTAACAGACCAATCTATTTCTCATGTCGTTCGAAAGTATAAACGCTTACTTTGCACTGGATTATAAAAAAAGATCAAAAATGATATCTCTGATTTTCTGATATCCTATTCCTGAATATCTGTTTTAATAGGTGTATAAATATATTTTGCTACTGTTTGCGATTTTTTGAGAAAAGTTGATTTTTCTTAGGATCAGCGCGCCGAGTAACGCGGAGGGAGCTGTTCGAGCTACATCAGACAGGCGGTGTGCTGCGGGCGCGGACGAAGGGAACACCAAAGAAGCAGACCAAAAACTCTTTGTGGGACTTTAGAATTGGTTTATATGCCCCTAACCGTTCACAATATTCTGATTTACAGAGTAGATGTCATAATTTCAATGATACTTCCAATATGCGTAAGAGCTCCAACAAAGATTGGAAGTACAGGGAACACCACTCCAAAAACTGTTGCGATCTGCCACAAATGATGACATTTATCACAACATTTTGCTTTCTTCAGACCCCCTCATATCGAGTCTGCCGAAAACGCAGAAGGCAAGAGGTGAAAGTCTTCCAGATGAAGTGTCAAGTTGATGAATTCGCGACTCTAATGACATTGAAAACGAAATGTTGAACATTGAAATGACCGTGAATAGGACTTAGATTTAGTGTAAAAGCTCAAGAGTGTATCTACTTATTTATTAATTTATTTATTTATGGAATTCAAAACAATATATAATTTGGTGTTTTGTCTTAAGATACGAAATGTGCAGATACTTGCTCCTTCAGTGCAGGTTTATGAAGTAAGAATGTCATCAACAATAAATGTTTAATTTCTTAGCCATGCATACCATCTTATTTTTATATCTTACATATCTGTAATGTAATTGTTGTTTTCCAAATAATTCTTTTTGGTTGCTTTCCAAAACGTCTGGCTTGTAAGAACTTCTTTCTCCCTTTAACTAGTAGTGATTTTACCACTTGCTGCAGTATCGATTAAACCCAAACAAATATGAGACAGCTGATTCCTTCCTCTGACACTGATGTTTAGTACCTCAACGTAACTGATCTCCTTCGGTGAACGAGACTACAAATACATCCTTATTCAGCTCGAACCTAAGCATTTGGAAGATAGCAAATTGAGTCCAGAACAAGGAAACCTTGTGCTCTCAACCATGCAGGCAGAGAACAAATTAGCCTCAGAATCAAAAGTATTTATTGACGAATAAATGTTGAAAGTCCATTTTATTGTCTTATTAATTTCGAAGTATAATATCCAATAATAAATTAGTTTGTATATTGTAAGCGTTTACAAATTTTTGCTAAGCGTTTCGTACTTAATTATCTCGCAATATCATTTTTTGATATTTGCAACAGACTGAAGTCTTGGGATATAGTGATGCTCCAGTATTCACCTGGAAATGATCGTGATTGTAGCTGTTAGATTACCATTTCAATTCCGGCAAGTCCTAGAAACTTGCTGGAGTTTATCACATAAAGTCAACTTCCGGCCGTTGACTGGCATCGAACTGGCGACCTCCCATTTACCCGGCATACTCGGCCGCAAGGTGTTGCCTTTACAATCACCGATACTCACATTGGTAGTGAACACACGTATACCCAAAAACATAGTTAATCTCAAAGATATCGTCACTAGGGTTTTTGTCCACCTAGGAACGCAAAATTGATCACTGTGGGCCGGTAGCCCCGCCTGCGGGAACCACGTGGTTCTCTGCGATGTCCTCGCGGCGCTCACACCATCCCACCTGCTCCCTCTCGGTCTTGCGATCCAGCCCTCGTTCCGTACTTCTCGGGTACGAATAGACGAAGATCCCTTTCCCGTTCGGATAGTCCGTCATTTTTTTTAATTTGGTTTAATAACTTCCCCTTTTCCTGCAACCATTAACTGCGCTCTCTCCTTGCGTTTTATTCACATTGGCGAAAATATTGTTGAGACTCGCGCACAACTAAATACAACTATCTGTGGCAATGTGGTAATGTTCGCGTTTGGTTCTCCCCCCCCCTAAAAAAAACGCGCACTCGAACCTTTCAACTAAATTTACCACTGTTCATGTCCCACCACGTATAAGAAATACTTCGCAGATTTTCATCTCGAGCAAGAAACGTTCACCTTTACGGTTTCCGGGGTCTGTTCTCGCCTTCGTTTCGCGGTAATGTCCGTTGTGGGCATTCCGCTTGACCGGCGCCGGTCAATGACATTTCTAACACTTACCTGCTTTTTACGTATTGACGGCTATTGAATCGGACAGAGCCATGACTCGGCGTCGTGGAGAACGTCATGTCTTGACGTCATCGCGCGCGGTCTTTGAAATCATTTGTGCTGTAATTGAGGGTGCACACGCCACATTACTGACTCTATGGGACGAATGTACGTCGTCCTTTTCGTTTCAATGCAGTAATTAGAATATATGCAATTGACATCAAAATAATTACGCAAATTCGTCGTAAGTTAATTGTTCCGATACCGTTTGATCGTTTTTCTTTTATTCAACACTAAATTTCTTTAAGGATCAGATGACATTAAATGGTAGATAACTGGACCCCGGAACTTCATGCACTATAAAGTTAAAAATATGCATGCAACCATTCACATAAAATTGGCAATATATGCACGTACAATAGCCAATATATGAGATTAAAACTAAGAATATACATTAAACAAAAGAGTTAGCAACCATTAACATTTTTTACAAGTAATCATTTTACCACTTAGACCATAACGCTTTTGATAAAATAGTTATTTTATAATTAATTTTGGGAAGTTTCCGTTAGTTTGAGACGGAAACGGAAACTTCACACATAAAATATGAACATTTCTTCTAAAACTGCATAAAAATATAATACAAAAGTTTTGTAAATTTGTATCGGAGTAAGAAGCCTGATACCTCGGACAATATAGAAATGCATATCATAGGAACATGATTAGAGAAAAGTATTCTCAAACCACGCAAAAAATACTCAACTCATTACAAATGGTACAGCATTTGGTACAAAAACTAAATATTTTCATCCAAATATCAACATAATTCAAAAATCAACACATTTGACAATTACACTAACTCCTTTTGATACAGCTATACCAAGTCACAACAATGAAACGTAAGTCACAGAAATTCGCGAGCGCGAAGCGGAATTCTATTGTTACATTCCTTGCATTGTTATATTCCCAGAGACCTAGCAATTTTATTTCATATATTTCAAATAGGTTTTAAATAAATTTTAAAAGATTTATTTGTAAACTTATAACAAAAGCTCCAATGTCAGAAACGAACAAAGAAATAATATACAAAATCTGATTTACGAAGCGTCCATCTGTCTGAAGCGCAGTAAATTTGCAGGGGGCTACTATGTTTGTCACAAAATTACTATAGAAAAACTACTCGTATTTTCAAAAATTAAGCATAACCTTATTTGAAGATGTATTTTTGAGAAATACATTTCATTGAGAAAAAATTGTATTTTCATTCTTGTGGTTGTAAGAACACGCCGAAACGAAGCGCAGTCAATTCCGAGTGGTCTATTATTGTATATCATGTGTGACATACAAAATATGGCGGGTTGGATGGTTGACGGCGAACGTCAAGAGGTGTATGTGGAGCTTGAACATGCGCGGTTGTTGGGGCGTTGCTATGGTGCTCCCTCAGCTTGTTTATGACAATTGAGCAGACACTGGGGTGCCGTAAAATGCCGGATCGTGTGGCGTTGTTAAGTTGTAGTATATTGGATGATCATAACGAAGCAGATGACCCCGGAAGACGTCGCGGAAGCCTGGGTTTGGTTCTAAGAAGTGCCATTGTACTACAACCAAGAGAGCTCTGGTATGGTAGCTATGAACTAAGTAATAGGTCATGATTAAATATTACGTGTTGAAAAGAAAGTTATTAATGAAAGCGAATTAATGAAATGCTAGAAATGAAACCACCATACGCTATGACTATTATCGTCAAGCAGAGCCTTTTTTTTGCAGTTGTTAATCAGCGAGAATTGGCACAGCTTTTCGGAGGGAAGCTGCGCCGGTTCGAATCCTGGTCGGGGCATATTATTTGTCAAAATTCTCTATTGTCACAGGAAATAATTGAAAATACTAAAAACTTTATTGAAAACAATGTGAAGCCATTTGAATCACAAATATTGATAATTACGATAAATAAACTTGATGTGTCGGTATATATTTTTTCGAGTTTTTAACCTTCAACAATTTTTCACGTCTCTTCTTGGATTTGTAAATGGTATTTTACCATCGCATCAATTGTTTGTTTATCATGCATTTACCATTTTATAGCTCTGTTCGATTCTTTTTATGGCCTATTCGACCTATACAGTGCTAGTTTGGCATAGTGGTATAAGTGCCGGTTCGTTAACTTTGACGATCAGATTTCGGATCTCGGAACAGAAAAAACTTTTGCTGATTTATGAAGTAGTGGAGTAGCATTTAGGAGCGTATAGAAGCAGTGCGAGAAAGTATGTGCGTTGGAAGCACCACTAGTTTGATTGGGTGATCAACTGAGTATCTACACGCCCGACGACGCAGTACGCCCTAGCAGGCGGACAGGTAACCATAGCCACCTGCTGCAGCATGCGAGGGTAGATTTAGGTAGCTGTCCTCTAGGTGACCTTGGCTGGATCGACTGCCACGAAACTATTCATTGTAAAAGTTTAACTTATAAAAGTCGTAGAAAAAGTACCGTATGAAACTCGATGTAATGGGCATTAATAGACTCGTGTCACGTTTACGATATTCGCTCGTATCGTAATATCATTCGTGTATTAATACCCATCATTACATCATCGTTTACAATGTAGAATTTTAGTGTAAATGGTTCACGTTTTAATATATATATACATATATATATATATATATATATATATATATATATTAAAGAGGAACCGAGAAACATCGCCAGATGTAAACCACTCGTGTGTTTACTATACAACTCGTGTGTATATTATATATATATATATTTATAATATACACACACACACACGAGTGGTTTACATCTGGCGATGTTTCTCGGTTCCTCTTTTCCAGCCTTCTCTATCCATTACATCTTCGTCTGTCAATTTTCTTGTCGCCATCTTACACAGTATTCCTTGTTTCCATGGGGTTGATGGTCTGCCTCTCCGTCTTCTATACGGTGGTATCCATTTATATTCTTGTTTGGGCCACCTCTCTTCTGGCATTCTCAGCAGATGCCCGTACCATTGAAGCTGAATTCATTCTACAGTATCTATTATATCGTTTTGAATTTCCATTTTATCCTTTATTTCATCATTACGTACGTGGTGTAAACGAGATATTCTGCAAGTTCGTCTCAGAAAGTCCATTTGAATCGTCAATAATCTCTTTTTGTTTTTGTTTTTTGTTTTTGGGTTAATTCCCATACTTCTGAGCCATATGTAACAATGCTCGCTATTACGGTACTGTATATATTTTTCTTTGTTTTCTTTGATAACTGGGAGTTCCACAGAATTGAACTTAGCATATTTATGACTCGTTTCCCTTGATTTATCTCGTTATTAATATCTTCGTTGCTTGTGCTCTCTTTTGAAACTGTAAGCCTAAATATTTAAAATCATCACATAATTGTTTTTATCATTTCCAATACACAGATCTTTTCCATATTCTCCTGTAACTTAATACTTTGTTTTGAACACTTTAATTTGCAATCCCCAGAGATCAAATTTCTGTTTTAACTTTCTAAACATATAGGTCATATCTTGCTCATCCTCAGCCATTATGACTAGATCATCTGCGAAGAGTAGAACATCCAGTGTTGATTCTCCAATTTGCATTCCCATTACACTGCATTTCCTCCTCCATTCTCTCAGAGCTTCGGCAATGAACATGTTAAAAAGAGTTGGGGACATACAGTCTCAGACATACAGCACCCCTGTCTCAATCCTTCAGGAATTATTATATCATCTGATACTTGTCCGTTTACTTTCACAACACCTTTACTCTCTTTGTACATTTTCTTAATGGTGTTAACTAATTTACATTTACATTTAAACTAATTTACCTTTAAAAATTTTAATTTTTGTTCTAAAATTTTAAAAAGTTTGCTAATGGGAATGCTGTGATATGTTTTTTGAAGGTCAACAAACAATAGATGAGAATATCTTCTACAGGCTTCCTTTTTTTTTCTAAAATTTGTTGGATGCAGAAAATGTTATCTACACATGAACGGCCAGCTGTGAAACCAATTTGTTCTTCCAGATTTTCTATCTCTGACTCAATTCTTCCTTTAATTATTCGTCCATACAGTCTACTAATTGAACTCGTGACACTAATGCCTCTACAATTTTCACATTTTCCTTTATTGCCTTTTTTATAAATTGGTATGATTTCTGCTTTTTTCCATTCTTGAGGAATTTGTTCTTCATCCATGAGACATTTATTAAACAACTTTACAATAATTTCCTTCATTTCGTCAGGAGAGTGTTTTAACAGTTCAACCGTTATCCCTCCCTGGGACTGGAGATCTATTATTTTTCATCCCTCTCAGAGCGTTTTTTAATTCTTTTAGAGTTATTCTTGGTATAGCTTTATGTATTAATACATTATCTGCAGTATAACTGATGTATTTGTATTCTGCTCTATCTTCCCTCAGAAGGTCTTGAAAATATACCCCCCCCACTGTTTAATATTAATTGGTGGCATTCTAGATTTACATGACTCATCAGTTTTTAGTTCATTTGTTTTCCATGCTTCTCTAGACCTATTGCTTCCCATTAACTTATTTACTTCAGAGCAATTTGTTTCCCAAGCCTGTGCCTTAGCTTTCGTTACTGATCTTTTAACCTTTCTATTTAGTTTATTTATTTGTCAAAAAACAGTAAAAACTGTATATGACGTGTGGGGAAAGAAATTTATCTGCGCACATTTCCTTGAGGGCCAGAATAAAAAAAAGGAAAAAATTAATTTAGAAAATAATTATTTTAGAAAAATAAAGATATTTGAAAAATGTTTTTTCCCGAGTTGTAGAAAATCAATTTCAACTGTAAATGAACTACAAGCAAAAGGAGTGCTCAACAAAACGTGCGCACAGTGAAGCTACATTTACGTCCAGAAGCAAAACAAGGGGCCATCTCAGCATTTGCTCAATGGATCAGGGAAACTGGACAAAAACCTGATCGAGATGGGGGTCATTGACCCGGAAGCTGAAGTACATTACTTGTTACAGGCGTATTAAATATTTTTTTAAATGTATACAATGCAAACATAAACTAATTCATTATATGTCTTTGTTTTGTTACATTAAACATTATTTTTCTTTTTCACGATCAGTATAGTCTCTAATTGTATAGAAACAGTTTTGCAGCAGAAAAGATTTTACTTTTAACTTAAACTTGTGTACCGACTATAATTGTTTTATGTCATCTGGCAATGCGTTGTAAAGTAACGTACATGTATTGTAAGTTGATTTCTTGTACTGAGCTGTTGATACTGACACTTGATGCACGTGATTTCTACGGCGTGTGTTGTAATTATAAATATCAATATTGCATGAAAATATGTTCCCTCCGTTAAGTAGGTCATTTTTGACAAATATTACAGATTCGTAAATAAATAGACAAGGCAATCGTAGGATTCCCAGCTCAATGAAAAGAGGCTTGCAGGAATCACGTGGAAAGCATTTTTTCATTATTCGAATAATTTTCTTTTGCAATCTGAACGTCTGAATACTACAGGATGAGCTTCCCCAGAATATTATGCCATATCTCAGGCGGGAATGCACATTTGCAAAATAAACGCAACGAGCTGCATGAAGGCTGACAGAATTTGAAAGAATGCTGAATGCATAGCATAATGAACTTAATTTAGTGTTTAATTCTGTTATATGTACATTCCATTTGAGGTTTGATTGAATTGAAAGACCTAAAAATTTTGTTGCCTCAACATCAGCTAATTGCATATTGTTCATTTTCAATGGAACATGCGATTTCCGATTTGAGATGCAAATATGCATTGAAACAGTTTTTCTTTCGTTAACAATTAATTTGTTATTATTAAACCAATTTGAAACTTCTGAAATTGTACTATTTACTGCTTCTTTTTTGCAAAGAACATTCGTGTCATCAGCAAACAGAACCGTTCTTCCATTTTTAATAGACGAGGGCATATCGTTTACATATAACAGAAAGAGAACAGGACCTAAGATCGAACGTTGCGGGACCCCGTGCTCAATTGGCAAAGAATTGGAAATATAAGTATGTAATGTCCTTTCCTGCCAGTATGGTATTTCTACTCTTTGAGTCCGATGTTTAAGGTAAGAAGTTATCCAATCTAGGGCAATACCACGAATTCCATACGAAGGTAATTTTGAGAGCAAGATGTTATGGTCAATAACGTCAAAAGCTTTCGAGAGATCTAAGAATATTCCAATGGGTACTTCATTTTGGTCTATTGATGAAGCAATATCTTTGAGAAAAGAAAAAATGGCAGTTTCCGTAGATTTTGATTTTCTAAAACCGTGTTGTGAGTCTGAAAACGCTCTGTTTTTCCTGAGAAATGTTTCCATTCGTAAGTAGAAAAGCCTTTCTAATATTTTTGAGAAAACTGACAAAAGAGAAATTGGTCGGTAATTTTGAATATCATTTTTGTTCCCTTTTTAAAAAGTGGCTTAATTTTTGCTGTTTTGAAAATATCTGGAAATATTCCTGTACACAAAGAAGCATTGAAAATGTGAGTTAACGGATGTATAAATGCAGGTGCACAAGTTTTTAATAAACAATCCGGAAATTCATCTAAACCAGATGAATATTTATTTTTTAGTTTACTGACTATTCTGAGGATTTCGTTGGGAGAAGTTTCGGGAATAAACATCGTATCTGAAATTTTTTGGGAAGTGTAAAATGTTGAATTTTGTGATTTTAGTTCCTTCGTGAGATCAGACGCAATTCTGGAAAAGTGTTTGTTGAAGAGATTGGCAACTTTTTCCGGATTACTCGTTTCTCTTTCATTATCCTTTAAAATAACATTCTCTACAAGGTATCGAGATGATGTGGTTGTATTTTTTACGATATCCCACATTGCTTTAGTTTTGTTACTAGCGCTCAAAATGTCCTGACTATTTTTCATTATTTTTGCCTGAACTATTACTTTTCTTAAAATTCTTTTATATTCTCGGAAGTATATATGGAAACCGGGTGATACGTTATGATGTTTAGAAATAAAGTCGTTATATTACGTCGTTATATCGTCCAACTATTACTTTTCTTAAAATTCTTTTATATTCTCGGAAGTATATAAGGAAACCGGGTGATACGTTATGATGTTTAGAAATAAATTGATATTACTATATGCTGTTCTATCTCTGGGGTCTCCTGAGCTTAGCCATTTTTTTATATTTCACTTTCTTCTCTTCAATCATTTGCTTCAAATCTTCATTCCACCAGTATGTTTGTTTTTCCTTTATCTTGGGCGTTTCATCTAATGCTTTAAAAGCTGCTTCATGGATTACTGTTTTTATTTGCTCATATACTTCACTTGCTGATCTATCTACTTTTATTTGCAGCTTGTTTGCCAATCTACATTTATATAGGAAACTGGTCGAGTCACTTTGTAGGCTATCCAACTGATATATTTTTGGGTTACAAGGAGTATGAGTTTCCGGTATTTAGATCTTTTGGAAGTTTGGTTTGTGAAAAAAATAAAGAAGTGCTCTAACTAAAAAGTGGTCGCTATAACATTCTTCTCCTCTTAAAACTTTAACATCTTGCCAGATAAGTTCTCTGTCTTAAAATAAAATAGTCCATTATTGATTTAATGTTCCTGGTAGGTTGTGTCCATGTATACTTGTGGATATCTTTGTGTCTATAGAACCCATTCATGATTTTAAGATCCATTTGACTACATAAATTTATTAATCTCTCTCCATTTTTATTGCATACGTGTTTTCCATATCTACCCACTATATTATTATTCTGTTTACTTCCCGTTCGGGCATTTAAATAGCCCATTATTAATATTTCCTTGCTTGACGGAGTGTCCTCTAATATTGCCACTAGTTCTTCTTCAAACGAATCTTTTAGAGATTCTGTTGCATCTTCAGTGGGAGCATATGCTGATAAAATTACCATAGTATGACCAAATATATCTAACTCCACTGTTAGCAGTCTCTCATTAATCTCACTCCAGTTTCTTATATTCTTTCTATATTTTTTGTGGATTGCTACTGATACTCCACACTTAGCCTTATAGTCTTTGTTTACACCACTATAAATATGGATATAATTACTGTAGTCTTCAATTCCTTTTCCTTTCTTCTTAGTTTCTGTTAGCGAACAAATGTCTATATTTAATTTTTCCAACTGACTGAATACTTCTTCATATTTTTTGCTAATACCCTGTACATTCCACGTTGCCATTTGTATTGTCCTGTTTCGTTGCTTACGTCGTCTTCGATTCGGTCCGTTTAAAGGCTGCTTAGAGTTTTTAACTGGTTTAGACTCCAAATGGTTTAACTGTCACGTTTTAATAAAATGCTATAATTTTCTGGCGGAATTTAGTATTACGTACCAGTTCGGCCCCCGTACAGTAAAGGAGCTTAGGTCGATTTGTTTTTGTTTTTGGCTCGTTAAGAATGAACGCGCAAACAAGTAGCTATCCTTGTGAAGAAAAATCAAAAAACTGAAAATAACTGAAGTCAATGCCATCTTGAATTCTCGCCCATACCCGGGAAGTCAACGTTTTGCTTTCCAGACGGCGCGCAATTACACGAAAACACCCAAAAACATTTCCATGAAATTAAAAAATATTATTAATTGGACACTTGTTAATGTTTTTTCGTTAACAACAGCTGCCTCGGCTGGCCTCTTTTAAAACGGCGGCCGTTAAACGCTTACTTGTGGTTTGAAATAAAGTGCCCCAAAACCAAATTACTTTTGAAGGGCAATTACAAGAAAACACCCCAAAAAATTTCCTTGGAATTAATGAATGTTATTAAGTGGACATGTGTTATTGTTTTTGCGTTAACAAAAGCCGCCTCGACTGGCCTCTTTTAAAATGGCGACCGTTAAAAGTTTACTTGAGGTTTGAAATAAAGCGCCATTTCCAAAACTAAGTGATCTTTGACGGACAATTTCTCGAAAACAACTAAAAACATTTCTGTAAAATTAATAACTATAATTAATTGGACATTTGTTGATGTTTTTCGTTAACAACAACCGCCTCGGTCTGCCTTTTGTAAAATGGCGACCGTTTAAAATTTTCATGACGAGATTCGAAAGCCTTATCCAAAAGTAAGTGATTTTTGACGAGCAATTACCAAAAACAACAAAAAACACTTTCATGAAACTAATAAATGTTATTAAGTGGACATTTGCTAATATGTTTTCATTAACAAGAGTCACTTTGACCTGCCTGTTTGAAAATGGCGAAAGTTTAAACTTTACATGACGAGCTTTGCAAAAACTGCCATTTCAATTAACTAAGTGATCATTGATGAGCTATTATAAAACAACGTAGAAACACATCTCCGTGAAATAAATATTTGATATTAGTGAACAATTGAAAAAAATGTTGGTCGCCTGGAATTGCCCCTCTCTGTGGAAGTGCAGTCAGCAGTCGAAGGGTCAGCGCTGGATGTCATGCCAGAGGTGGCATAATAAATAAATGGGGCAGACAAGCAACGCCCGAAGTGACATCTGGTGGCGAAAGTTATAAGTTGTCCGGTGACCGCAGTTGTATTCCACCGTAAGTTGTATATGTTGGAGTGAAAGTATTCGAGTAAATTGATGCATAGAAAGAAAAACTTGAATGAGTAAATCCGCGAATAAAAATAAGAGGAAAGGCGGAAGAAATTGTTGTGTTCCTCATTGAGCAAAATTAAAAAACCTCAATTTGGAATTTTATTGTTTTTCAAATCGCGAGTGGGAAAGAGAGTATTAATGACACATGTGGACAAAATAATGTACATGGCCTGTGTTCTAGCAAATAACAAAGAACCGCTTCTGCGTCATAAGTAATTTAATTAAATTTTATTAGGTTTAGGTGATAACATTGTAAAGAAATGTGTAATCTAAAGAAAATACTCTTATATAGATTATCATGTAAATTTCGTTCAAACAAAATGGTCCTTAAATTAGGCAGGTACAACGATTTTTGAGATTCATAATTTAGCTTCAAGAGCTGGAATAAAACAAGTAAAATAGAAATTTTCAATTTTGGGAATAATAGATTATTAAAATTCTTCATCCCGATGAAAAAGAATATGAACTTGATCGACTGATGAATAGACAAAAGAATGACAAATGTGTATTGCAAGTAACTGCATAGATACTTGAAGCTGAGTTTAATGACCATGAGAAACTTTTATCTTTAAATCACCGTTTTCATTAAATTCCAAATATGGAAAGGTACAATTTTTTTCTTCCGTGTCCACTACTGCACCATGTTTACATGAGTAAGGGCCAGCGGTCTAGCTTCAGCTGGTGTCACCTGGGGCAAAGCTAATGGTGTCCCCCCCATAAATTAAGTATGAAAATATCTATTGGTGCATAGATTATACATTATTTTATTAAAAATACAAACATATTTGCACATAATAGTTATTTATAGTATATTAAAAAATTCTCTGAAATTAAGAATAATTGCAATATAATTTTTAAATAAATAGTTTACAATTAAACATAACTTATCAACAAATGTTATTAATAAAACCTGTTTACAAGATTTTAGGGCAGCAAACATATTTATAATTTCATGAAAATCTATCTTATTGCAATGTCATTTTCTATTGACAATAGAACCAAATCAGATAGTCTTCATTAATTTATAAAATTTTTAAGTAAATGATTTAAATTTCAAGTATAATTCCAACTATAAAATATTTTAATTGGTGTCACCCGGGGCGCGCCGTCCCCCTTGCCCCCCTAGATACGCCACTGGTAAGGGCACTTGGTTTCCAACAATTCAAATCCTTGACCTTTCTTAATTATCCCATTAGGACTGCAGGCTAACTATGGCTGCTTAAAAGAAATTATAAGACCCGTCTTATTCCCATCATGGACTTCCTTTACACTATATACATGAAAACTTTATACTAGTTTCTGCCATTTATTTAAACTTTTTTGTTGGAATATTCCGACATCAACTCGTTGAAAACTGCAAGTAATAGTTATTAGCATTATGTCTAATATAATATATATTAATAGTATGTATAATTCGAGAATCCTGTGCGATATACCTATTTTCACTGTACACGCGGCAATACACACTTCTACTTCGATCACCGGATTATTGCGGATTGCTGCCGCTAGAGCGCGATGTCGTCGGAAAAAAATCAACTTGCCTGCCCCATAAACAATATAAATTAAGTGGAATATTATTATTTCACATCTAGAACATGTGTTGTTAGATTCGTACTCAAAAATCCGTTTTAAAATCACAAAATCAATAGTTATTTAACTTAACATTCTATGCGCGTGTTTCGACCCCGTTCAGACCACCGTGCGGCGTTGCTGAAGTACACTGATTTTTCTGTGAAGTTGCATTTTTAAGAACCGGTTAAGCATTTAAAAATAATTCCTGTTGTTACTTGATATTTTCATGATCTGAGGTTCAGAACTCCTCAAAAGGATATAACACACACTGCCTCACAATTAGTGAAAACAATTGCTTCACCTCCAGCAGAAATACGTGTGGGGGAATTAAACATGGATTTATCAGAAATGAATGCCGAGCAGTATGTTTTGGGGTTTGAATTGAAGTTGTGAAGTTGCATCTTGTGAAAAATGCAAAAACCTGTTGAGTGGTAACCTAGATGAAGACATGGCAAAACGTTTATTGCTTTGAAAACTTTCAAAATAACTTCAAACTTATACATGTGTTGTGTCAGTTTGGCGAATATGTGTCACAGCAGTGTGAAGCAGTTTTATTGACAGAATATGTTAAATTAATTGCTTAGCAAAGTATTACAGCTCAGCTATTACACAATCGCTTAGAAATCGATTTTCTGAGTGGTTGTTGTGAAGATGTTCTGAAAACTTTTATGAGAGTAAGATTTTTCTATATGTTGAAGTTCATATATATATTGCTGGTAATGTGCATATTAAAGATGTGAGAGATCTTTCAAAAAAATTACATTTGTGTAATTTTTGAAAAAAAAAACAAAAAAATTCCCTCAAATGAACTTTACGTCATATTAAAGAGCGCAATTTAGCACTATTCGTTCCAAAATTTTGAAGAAACAATTTCAAGCCATTTATGAGAAAATGGCGTTTGAGCGTTTCTGAAAATGCAGAATTTTGAGCTAGATTTCAGAGAAAACGGTTGAGTTTTCGAGAAATTTTACTTGATATTATTTAAAGCACATGTACTCATAAATGTAACAATGTAAAAAAATCACCGATAATGTAAATATTAATGACGTGAGAGACCTGTCAAAAAAATTACATTTTTGCCATTTTTTAAGAAACAAATGAATAGAGCGATATGGAGTTTATGTCATCTCATAGGGTACATTTAGCACTATCTCTACCAAAGGTTTAAAGAAAAAATTTGGAGCCTTTTTTAAGAAAAGTTTGAAAATGTCCGAGGGGCTTCATGTAAAGTACCCCCAAATTTTACAGAGTCTTTTGAAAATCTCAAAGCTTCGACTAAAACCAGATGGATCGGAGAATATCCATTTTGGAGCAAATCGTACGTAAATGGACCCACAAAAGAGGGATTCTGGCTACACCACGTGTTAGAGCGGTTTTTTTTCTTAATTTAGCAACTGGTTTTATCCACCTTTTCGTAATCAGCGCCCGGCAATGAATTTTTTCCGCCGAAAATGTGCCGTTTTTTCGCGCAGCATTACATAACTTTCCCTATACTACGTATATCACTCCGTGTATACGAACGTATACGGGAAAGTAAAAAGTATTCAATATTCTGACAAAAGGTAAGAAGGTTTTGGAATGAACTAAGGTGAGAAATAACCTTTAACAAGAAAAACATGATTTGCCGTACGTTTTACAAAGTGTACAAGACACGTTTTGGAATTGGCAGACTGAATTGTCAACACTCGGTTTGGAAACTTCTCTGTGATTGGTCGTGTACCTGTATCAATGCAATCTGTATCTAAATGGATATTGTTAAGTATTAGCAAGCGCACATAATGGTAGCTATTTGGGAACGGGCGTAATGGGATTAGCAACAGGATATCGCCTCGCCACAAGTGGGAGAGAAAGGCTTTCTCTACAGCAAGCACATGGAAAATGGTGAACAAAAATATTGGGGCCGTGTGCGAGCAGAAGCGAACGGGGGATACTGCGTGACATAGGAGGTCACGTGAGGCACAGGTATATAAGGGAGTATATAAAGCAAGTAGGCGGGTTCTGGAGAATGGCAATCTGGAGTTTGTATCTTTGGGGGAGCAAGCTCCAGGTGGGTATCTTGTCCTCATGGGATCTAATCTCACCCCGCGTCGTGGCCAACTCCACTTCGCGTCCCTGCTCCGCAGGCGGTGGGGTCCCTTCAACCACGGGTCGACCGAGTCACGCAGCCAAAAGCCTACCCATACAATCCTTGGGTCGTGCCGCATGCTCCAGCTGACATCCCTACTGGCCAGAGGTCAGTGCGAATTCTTTAAAGTGCCTCATTTGCACCGGGGCGAACCCCACGGAAATACCCGGTGGGTTAGCAGGCCACTACCTCGACGAATCCGAAAGCCCGTCAGAGGACCACCCGGACAAGTCCGGGAGACTCCCGGCCCTCTTCCCGTCCCCCCACTGCCTACACTTGAGGCTATCGACCTGGGTGGGACCGTAACCAAGGCAAACTGACGGTGGGTAATTTCCTGTCGGACTTCTGTGTATTCCAGAACACAAGCACGAATCAGGAGCTCGTTCACCCAGTTGTGCCTTAAGCATTAGTTCGACTCGCTAGAGGCCCATCTGGTGGGTCGCCGGTTTGAACCGACAACCAGTAGCTTAGCAATGTTGTCTACTCATTGCCATCATTGTTGGCTATCGATCTGAGTTGGCCGGGAACAGGACGACAGTCGGGAGTTCCGATCGCCGTTTCGAGCTTTAGAGTAGGTTTGAGACAGAATGAGAACCTCTGGAGAAAGAGAACCGCGTGCTGAAGCACAATTGTGCGCCAAGGTGGTGCAGCGGCGAGCAGGGCTCGCGAGGCAAGTCACATTTTGACGAGCCTGTGGGGACTTTGTGTTCCAGGTGTGACTCCGGTTACGTGGGAGTGACGCTGTGTGCGTGCTCCGAGTGAGGTGTGGTTGAGACCCGCGACTCACACCGATCATGAATCGGTTAAGATTGCTCCTGCGATCAAGGCACATCATTGATTGATGCGCCTGAAAGGACTTGGTGTCCGAGTGTGACATCCGGTCACGGAAGCTTGTCTTTATGCCCGCTTCGAATTTAGGAGTGGCAAGGAGCACAAATTAAATCGATTCTCAATCGGATTTGGATTGCTCCCACGATCAGGGTATAGTAGGTCTATCAGAACTTTTGTATAAATATTTTAATGTACATATTTGTTTTATAAGTATAACTGTATATATGAAAGCTTGTATCTGTGTTCGCTGTGAGTACTCATGACGTCACAATATCATTATGCAATTGGTCGCAGCCATCAAATGACAACATTATACAATGGGAGTAGAAAAAATGATTATACATTGACTAACTGTTGTACATTTGGCAACATTCCAGAAGAAATTAAAATATATATAAACATTTTCTTTTTGGTCATTTTTAGCAGAACAAATCTGTATTTATGTCGAATGTAATCGGTGTAATGTTACGCTGCGTAACGGTAGAGTTGCTAATCAACACTTCGTAATAGGGCATTTAACATGGAAATGTGCTACAACATGATCAGTACTCTGTATCAGAAGTATAACATATTTTTATTGGCAATAAAATGTATTTTTACAGAGCCAAAACATACATTTATTAAAAACTTTAAAAATGATAATTGTGAAAATAAAGAAAACAAATAACATAACGAATAAAAATAATTTTTTCAATAATTGGGATAATAGTTTGATCCAAAACCGGTAGCAATGAACAAATAGAAAAGGACCATACATATTAAATTTGTGTAACTTGAATAACATGTCTTTCTTTTCATTATCAAATTGCCAAAAGATATGCTTAATATTTATTTACGTCAAAAAATACTTAAAAACTGCGTATGACGAGCTATGGGAAGAAGTGAATTTTGTGCACGTTTTCATAATTCTGTGGTCTCTATCCTAAACCATATTTTAGTCGAATTTTGAATACAGAAAAGAGAGGTTTTTTTCGAGTTTTGTTGACAAAATATTCGCTCCTATATAATAAAATATATTTTCAAAGGTAAATTAGCTATAAATTCCTACCCTGAACCCTCATGTTCTTCATGAAAGAATAATACATTTTGCCGCGATAATATGAAAAACTATAATTTGAATAACTATATTTCCCACTGAAATTCAGAAGACGTGCACAAATAATGAAGTTACATTTATGTCCAGAAGCAAAACAAGGGACCATCTCAGCATTTGCTCAAGGATCAGGGTAACTGGACGAAAAACCTGATCGAGATGGGGGCCATCAACCCAGAAACTGTGATACAATACTTGTTACAGGTTCTTTAGAATTATACAGTCCAAATGATAAATAATTACATTAACTAATTTGTTAAAATTAATTCTACTTTCCTTTTTGATGCTCGGTATAGTCTCGAATTGTATAGAAACAGTTATGCAGCAGAAAAGATTTTACTTGGGACTTAAACTTTTCTATTGAATTTAATCGTTTAATGTCTTCTGGCAAAGTTTTGTAGAGTAATGTACATGAACTGTATGTGAATTTTTTGTAGTGAGCTGTTGATACTTCCACCTGGTGAATATGATTACTACGTCGTGTGTTATAGTTATAGACATCGGCGTTTGCTGAAAATATATTCCCGTCCTTAAGTAAGTCATTTTTGACAAAAACTACTGATTCGTAAATCAGGAGACAAGTTAATGGTAAAATTCCTCTAATAAAGAGTGACTTACAAGAATTACGTGGGTTGGATTTGCTTATTATTCGTACAATTCTTTTTTGTAATCTGAAAGTCTGTGAGCTATGAGATGTGTTTCCCCAAAATATTATGCAATATCTCAGGCGGGAATGAACATTGGCAAAATATACACAACGAGCTGTATGAAGGCTAACGGAATTTGAAAGAATTCTGAACGCGTAGCATAATGAACTTAATTTTGTGTTCAATTCATTTAAGTGGGCATTCCATTTGAGGTTTGACTGAATTGATAGACCTAAAAATTTTGTTACATTAACATCAGTCAATGGCACACCGTTCATTTTCAATGGAGCACAGAATTTTTTATTTGATATGGAAAACTGCATTGAAACAGTTTTATTTTCATTTACTTTTAATTTGTTATTACGGAACCAATTTGAAACGTCTGATATTGTACTATTTACGGTTTCTTTGGTGCAAAGAATATTTGTATCATCCGCAAAGAGAACATTTCTTCCGTTTCGAATCGCTAAGGGCATGTCATTTACGTATAATAGGAAGAGAATAGGACCTAAAATCGATCCTTTCGGGACTCCACGTGCAATTGGCAAAGAACCGGAAAGGTGTGTACATAAAGTTCCATCATTCCAGTAAGGTATTTCTACTCTCTGAGATCGTTGTTTAAGGTACGAACATAGCCAATCTAGAGCAATACCACGGATTCCATACGAAGGTAATTTTGAAAGTAAAATGTTATGATCAATGACGTCAAAAGCTTTTGAAAGATCTAAAAATATTCCAATAGTTGCTTCGTTTTGATCCAATGATGAGGCAACCTCCTTAAGAAAAGAAAAAATGGCTGTTTCCGTAGATTTTGATTTCCGGAATCCATGCTGGCAATTTGAAAACGCGTCGTGTTTATTGAGAAAGGTTTCCATTCGCACATAAAAAAGTCTCTCTAATATTTTTGAAAAAACTGACAAAAGAGAAATTGGCCGATAATTTTGAACTTCATTTTTGTTGCCTTTTTTGAAGAGCGGCTTAATCTTAGCTGTTTTAAAAATATCTGGAAAAATTCCGGTGCATAAGGATGCATTAAATATGTGAGTTAACGGGTGTATAATGGCTGGCGCGCACGTCTTTAACAAACAATCCGGAAATTCATCTAAACCGGCCGAATATATTTATTTTTTAATTTACCGATTATTTTGAGAATTTCATAGGAAGAGGTTTCGGAAATGAACATAGTGTCTAAGATTTTTAGGGAAACGTCAGATGTTAAATTTTGTGGCTGAAAACCCTTAGTGAGATCGACAGCAATTCTCGAAAAGTATTGGTTAAAGAGACTAGCCACTGTTGCCGGATCGTTCACATCTCTATCGTTATCTTTTAAAACAACATTCTCTACAAGGTTTCTAGTTGGTTTGGTCGCATTTTTTACTATATCCCACATTGATATTTTTTTGTTATTTGAGTTCAAAATATCCTGATCGTGTTTCATGATTTTAGCCTGCCTTATGACTTTTCTTAACAATGATTTGTATTTTTTAAAGTACAGGAGGAAATCTTGAGATACGTTATGATGCTTAGAAATGAAAGAAAGGACTCGTTTGTTTTTACATGATGTTCTAATCCCTTGTGTTATCCAAGAATTGCTTTTGCGTGAAATATTTAATTTTCTTTTCTGAAGAGGAAAGCAAGTGTTAAAATGAAATGAAAGCGTTGAAAAAAAAGAATAATATTTATCGTTTGTATCAATAGTATTATAAACCGCGTCCCATGACTCCTGCAGCAAGTAATCAATGAATAATTTTATTTTACTTTTAGAAAACACTCTACTCATACGTGTATTATTTATTGTGTCATTGTTCGCATTTCGTATAATGGTAAGAATTTGTGCATCGTGGTGACTGTATCCTAAATCATTTGTTTCAATTTCATGTCGAGTAGTGGTTTTGTTAATTATAATTTGATCGATTGCCTTCTTTGAATTTACTATGATCCGTGTAGGTACTTTTATTGTAATATCTAAATTGAAGGAATTAATTAAGTTAATAAACTGCTCTTTCTCGCAAGATTCGACCAGAAAATCAATGTTAAAATCTCCACATACAACAATGGATTCACAAGAGCGATTGATGACTTTGATTAGTGTTATCTCTAGTTTTTCTAAGAACAAAATGTAATCTGCAGCTCTCTTTGTTGGAGGCCTGTAGATGCAAAGCAATATCATTTTTATCACAGGAAGATGTACAACAGAAATTTCAAAAACATTTTCAACGGAATACTCATTGAATTGCGTCAAGGAGATAGAATCAATATTATTTTTAACGTAAATACAAGAACCTTCATATGCAGGACTTTTATGAGATTCTCTTTTTCTACAATAATAGCCTGCGAGGTTCAGAATAGATTCAGGTCCTTCATCATTTTCACAAATTTCACTACTGCCAATTTCTTGCCTATGTAAATTGCTGTTAAGAGACGTATGGTTGCTTCTAATGCGATTAATACTGACAACGCCTTTGCGTGAAATACCAAACAGGTAAAAGCAAGGTTTCTTATAATTATGAAATTTGATATACTGGACAGCTAGGATAAAATTTCTTTACCTTTACGGAACTTGGCTGTATACACAAAGTGGAAAAAATTGAAACATTGGATAGGGCGAGATACAAAAGGTTCTGCTTCGAACACGGAATACATAGATTTCAGTTAGGAGTGACTGACCAACGAAAGTTTGATTGATTAATTAAGGTTTGGAGGGCGCTTCAACTATTGAGGTCATTGGCGCCCATGTTAAAGTAGTTTTGCAAAAGGAGGGACTGACGAACGGACGGACAATTGGTTGGTTGATTAAGATTTAGGCACCTCAACTGCTAAGGTCATTGGCTTCTATGTCAAAGTATTTTAAAAATAGATTAGTAAGTGTTGCGGATTCAACTTACCCACTGATTAAAAGCGTGTACATCACCTAAAAAGAGTGCTTGAATAGTATAGAAGTAGATAAGATAGAAGGAAAAAAGAAAACCGAACACGTAAAATGTGTCATAAATCGTAAAATTGGCTGTAAAGGGGTCAAAAAAACATAAAACATTGTCCTCATCTCTCAAATAAGATTATATATTCCACTTTCTCTCTAAAATCAAGAAAGGTTTGAGAAAGCTCAGGATCGTCATCACTAAGCATCTGCAGTAGCGAGTTGCCCAGGTGGTGTCTTCGTCGGCTGCCAACACATTTCGTACAGTGAAGGAGGACGTGTCCCACTGAAAGAACCGCCCTGCATGAGTCACAGATGGGACGAGTTTCACCTCGAAGGAGGAAACCGTGAGAAAAGAGGCAGTGTCCGATACGAAGACGGGTTAGAATGACTTCCTCAGGTCTAGAGAAGCGGGATGAGGAACGCCAGGGATTAAAAGAATTCTTTATCGCACTTAGTTTACAAGTGGTATTGTGCCACTTTGTTTGCCACACTCTAAACACGGATCGTTTCAAGAAAGCCTGAACATCACACAATGGTACAGAAGGAATGTCGAATTATGAGTCCCTGATTTCGCCGTCTGGTCGGCCAGCTCATTCCCTGTGATTCTCACATGGCCTGGAACCCAACTGTTCGAACAAGTTACCATATGCATATTTTATTTTATTCCTTTTATTACAAGTTACCCTATGCATACTTTATTTTATTCCTTTTATTATATTCATTGAAGCACCTCGCACCTCGCAACCTCTCTCCAATACTTGTGTTGCAATTCAACGGAAGAACATGTCACAACAATGTTTCTCTCAACGCAACGCAAGGCAACGCTGAAATTCTACGAACCGCACCTCGAACTGCCAGGCGCCAGCCGGTTATGTCCGTTATATAATATAAAAACATTTTAAGACTCCACTGTCAGTCACATTTGATAGCATAATTATTATAATCAAAATTCATGCCTGTTTTATATATTCTGTCTTAAATTTCCTTTCATTTTTACAATAATCATAAATATATCATTTTTGTTACGTTAATTCTCATTGGGCAGCGCCAGTATGCGCGCCAACCGTCGCTCTCTGCTCTGCGAGCGAGTTCATTTTCAGTCAGTTGTGCAGCGATCGTCTTCGACGTGAAGTGCACGCGACAACTCCATGTCACTCAAGTGCGTGTTTCTTTATACTGTGAGGCAATCATGCCTATTGTGCTGGTAAATACGTTTAATGTACTAGCTTTCTCATCTACAATTCACACTGGCCACGCAAGTGTATTTTTTATCTTGTGAGGTAACTTTGTGCCTTGGCGAGCTGCAATTTATGCTCGTATACTTAACAGCCATGTTGTATATGTGTTATCACTTTAACATTTTGCAAACTGTATTCGTGTTAGTGTGAATAGCAACAACTGAACTTGTGCCTTGACGAGCTGCAAATATGTTCGCATTCTTAACAGCCACGCTGCATATGTATTGCTACTTCAACATCGTACAACTGTATTAGTACCAGTGCGAACAGTATTACTAATTTGTGTTCTGGTCAACCATAAGCCACGCTCATTTTGATAGCAGCTACACTGCATAAGTGCGCTGCTAATTTTACCTGTCTATAGTTCCAGTGATGCTGTGTTCTACATCATCAGATACTAGTGACGTTTTCCAACGACCACCAGTCCTCCAGCTACTGGTGCCTTCTTTCAAGATGATATGATTTGTATTTGTTTTCTTTTCTTTTCAGTGCATACATTAATGTGTTCTGTGCAAATGCAGCCAATGCATACTTGCTTTCATCTATGCTCTCATGTAGCATTCTTGTAAGGCATTCAGGTTAATTATATCTTTGTTAAATTCATGTGTTGTGATTTACTAAAGCATTTGGTGACATCTCACAAACCCAGGCAACCTTCCTGCCTTGACAAATCTAAATTGGAAGGTGGTCCTTCACGAGCTATTGCAGGTTTTGTTTGAAGAGAGGAAATTACATTACGGTCCACTTGCTCACCCTCCCTTCTTACACCAACTAAGTATCAGGTCATTGTGGCGGGGCAGAAGACAATGAATCAGGTTTTTAACTGATTTCCTCAGGTAATCTGACGGAGAACGGGAGACAGCTTGAGGGAGCTAAGAGAATCAGAAGAGAGAACTGCCTGCCGCAACGTCGTTTTTAGAGGCATTTTAGTTCTTCGAGAACTGCATACATTTCGACAGGGAATATACTGCACTGAGAATGAAATCGATATTATTTGGTAGCCCTAATACAATAAAAACTCTATGCCACTGTGTCATTGTACGACGAACCATCGGTGTACACGATTAGATTATCCGGATATGCTTCCCTCATGCCCTGAAAATGCATTTGGTAAATCAGAAGACTAGTAGTTTGTTTGGAAATACTGGAGAGTTCCCGCAAAAGATTTCGCAATCGAATGGCTGGGGTTGTAATGTTCGAAAAATATACGAGGAATCATATTTTGGGTGGGTAATTGTTCGGCAAGAAGGATGGTTAAATAGTCCTAACATTTCAGCACCGTAAGGCGGTAATAAAATATCTCGCCTCCTTTTTAAGGATGGCTCCCCAGCGTCAGCTACAATGCACTCAATTCAGCTGGTGCGATACGCACCTGTTGAAAGGCGAATACCAGCGTGGTGTATGTTGTTGATGGGTCGAAGAGTGGAAGTAACTGCAGAACCATACACTTCACTCTCGCAATCAAATGCTGAGCGAATGAGTGCTCTGTATAACCGCAATGCGGTAATGTGGTCGGTTGTCCACGTCGTGCCACTAAGCATTCGAAGATTGAGGGGGAGACATCTGGAGGATGTGAGCACATCACGTGAGGGACTTGTCGAAAGCGAGTCCCAGGAACCAGGCGGAGTCGGGGAATGGAAACTGATTTCCTCCCAAGTAAAGGATTGGATTGATATGCAAGTGGTGTATTCTACAGAAGTGCACACCAGTAGATTTAGTAGATGAGAACTTATACTGCGATTTTTGTAGGAAGAGCTCTCAAGATAACTCAAATCCCATCTTCGCGATGGAATATGTCACGGCATTTCGTATCATTCACAGTCGTTCCGCTAGATTTCGCACAATCGCGACCGTATGAAGCAGTGCTTGCGATCATGCGACTTCTACCGGCAAGACCGAGAAAAGACGCGAAATGCCGTGACATATTCCATCGCGAAGATGGGATTTGAGTTATCTTGAGAGCTCTTCCTACAAAAATTGCAGTATAAATCTTGTTGACATGCTCCATTCATGGAGCTTGTTGAGCACATGTTGGAGTTGCCTCTGGATCGCACTGATGCTGCTGGATGCACAAAAAATGGCCAAATCATCCGCAAACAGTGATGGCTTTACAGGTTCTCGCACGACCGACGCTATATATATTTTAAGGCAATGGAAAAACACATAGCATCGAAACACATAGCATCGACTGTTGGGGGATGCCGTTTTCAAGAGGGTGACAGCTAGACAGGTTTTCACCAACGCAAACTCTGAAAGATATATTCGATAAGAAATTTTGGAGGAATAAGGGGAGCTTTCTTCTCAATCGCAAGGTTCGGAGAATGCCGTATGTGGTGTCGTAGGCCATTTCTCTATCGAATAGTACGACCACAAGGTGTTGTCTCAGGACAAACGCGATTGAAATTTCAGTTGCCAAAGCGACGAGATGGTCCAGGGTTGACCAGTGTTTCCTGAATCCGCACTGGATATGCATGAGTAGGTTTCTGTACTCCAAGATGCAGACCAAGCGCTGGTTTACCACCTGTTCCAGCACTTTGCAAACGCAGGTGGTGAGAGCGAGAATTCGATAGCTCGATGGCAACGACCGATCCTTTCCGTCCTTCAGAGCTGGGATAACAATGGCTTCTCGCCATGGAGTAGTACTCTTCCCAGATGCGATTATAAAGGCGGAGGAGAAATTGCATCGCCACATCATGAAGATTAGGTTATGTATTTCATCAGGACCTGGGGCAGTTCTTTTCGTCAACGCGAGAGCAGAGCGCAATTCCGACATGGAGAAAGGGATGTAATTGATACATCCCTTTACGCTCTGCAAGAAAATTCCAACGGACAGCTCTCCATCGTCTCTTTGATAAAAAGAGAGGTGTGCAATTCGCCGAGCTTGACATATGTTCTTATAGCGCCGCGAGTTCCTCTACAATTATATCTGGAGAAGTGATCATTCCTCCATTTTTAAAGAGACTTGGCACGTATTTGGTGAAAAGTGCACTTTTATCTAACGAATTCTGCTCTGTACCAGGCGTGGTGGCGTGTGACAAATGAGAGAGGAGATGTACGCTCTTCATGATGCATTTCTGCTCGATAAAATTGTTCTCCTAGCCTTCGCCCTGCATCTTTTATATTCGATTAGGTTATTCACATTTCGATAATATCTCAGACGTGTCAGTACCTTTTTACGAGCACTGCCCGCTCTAGAGCAATTCACCACAACCAGGGCAGCGCCATCCGCCTCCCATCAGCGGGGCAGCGCCCCAGCCGGGACAAGCTCTAAGCTCCCGACCTGTTCCCCGCATGTGTGGTAGTGTAGTGCATGTTAGTGTAACTGTGGGTGTAAGAGGAGAGGATAGGACAAGGAACAGGAAGGAAAGATCGCGCGAGGTCCGTGGCCCGTTTGTTAGGGTACTGCTCGGGCTTCCGCCTGGGGTTGATCGGAGAAACCACTGAAAACTACCGATCAGAGCAGCCGGCCGCTAGAATCCTCCTCCAGACAGCGACTGAATTCGACCTAGCTGACAATCCTGCCACCGTCGGGACTCGAACCTAGGACCTCCCGATCAGAGGGACTGCAATGACATCAGGTTGATTCATTGAGCCATCTCTCCCGGTCCGAGGGGCTACAAAAGAATTGATTAATTCGATATATATTATACGCTTAAATTATTTCCTGCTATTATTTTAGGGCATTTATTAACGACCCTGTTACCCTGTTCGAAACCGAATGTAGCTGGAGTGCGTCTAGATCGATCGCGTAAATGTCCAAGTTTGCCCACAACACAAAATGGAAACACATGTAATTGTTTATGAAGACACCTAGTACCCCCCTCCCCTCTGCACAAAAATTCTCAATGGTGGTGGTTGATGGAGCTGAGAGGCTTTGCGGCCTGTGGACGCCTGCCTCCCCGCGCGACGCGCGCCCGTGCCCTGGGGGCCCACGTGGGCGCTGAGGAAGTAAAGGGGCGCGGGGGGACTAAACGGCGCGCTTTGTCTGACGCCTATTGTGCGGCCCCTCCCCTCGCGCGCCGCGGGCCCAGCAGCCGCCACCCGCCGGGGGCGAATCGCCCGCGGCCACCGCCAACTGCCATAATCCGCGCTCTTTGCAGCTCGCTTCACCCCTCGGCTGCACGGCGACTCCCAGTGCAGCGCGCCAGCGCCGCACCCGGCTCCGGCTCCGACGGGCGCTTCATACATCAGGAATCTCATTGCTCCTATTGCTAATGAGCGCACTGCGGCAAATGAAATCTACAAATATGCAAGGCCGTTTCTAGAACCTTTGAGGCCCCAGGCAGATTCGAAAATAAGGTCCCCCTACACAAACACACACGCTCGCGCGCATGCGCGTGTACATCATTCAGCGATAAATACGCCTCTACAAATTATAGCTGCATTACTACCAATAATTAAGGGACTTCGATGCCGAGCCTAGAAAGTGGAGGTCCCAGGCGAATGCAATACTAATAACTAGTTAAATGTGACGTCGCCGACGCTGTAAACTGTTTAAAATGTATATTCATGTATAGAAAATTTCTTTCACATATCTTCGTTATTCTCTAATGCTAATATAATACCTAAAGTATCATTCTCTTCATCTGATAAGCTAAAGTATCATTCTCCATAAGTTCGGAAAATTCTGACGTAAAATCTTCAACTACATTTGATTCCCCTGAGTTGCTTATCACTTCCATATTTTTGTCCCCTATTTTAAGATTTTAAAACTCAACAAACTCTGATTTTTGTTCTGAAGTGTATAAGTTGCAAATTCTTTACACAAAATACACATGAAACACTTCACACTTCACTACAACTAAAATACTTCAGAATTTACAACAAATTCTCCCGGGCGATATTCATTTAGTTTTCGCTCGTTTGTCAAAAATCTGGGTTGCAACCTCATGGAAGAAAATTATGATGTCGAGGATTAAAAATAACCACGAAATAATGGAGTTTAATCAACGCCACCTGCATATACCTATTTAGATGGGGTTGGTTTAATTCCCGTCATACAAAGATCGCAGCGCCAAAACACGAAAAAACACGTTTTTGGCAATTTCTTGGAATATTATGGCCAAATCTGAAAACTAATTATCTGTTCCCCTTTAGGAGATCGAAACGCGTCGAATGACACCTCGTATGTCTCGATTGGTGCACGGGAAGTGGTCTAACTGTGAGGCACGGAACCGTATTTTCTCCACGCACGCACACGAGTTTACTAAAAAAAAATATTTTATAGGGATAACAATAACAGACACTGAACTTCTTATGCTACTTAACATGAAATGTGAGACAAAAAATATTAAAGAAATCGTGAAGAGACAAACCACTCCATGGACAAAGTTTAAAAAGAATGGACAAGATGCAGATCAATAAAGATCAATCATTTATGAAGCTTAAAAGGGAAAGGATGAAGCCATAATCGGAAGCAGTTCTAATAGTTGCCCAAGATCAGGCGTTGAGAACACGACATTATGATAAAGAGGTTCTCAAAATTTCCCAAGATGATAAAGGTCGCATTTGCCAGGAAAAATAGAAACAAATTATATCGTCCCAGCTTGTCCAATTCTTTCAATAATCGAAAAGGCACGACAGGATGTGTAGTTACCTTCACTACCACCAGTATTGTCGCTCATTTTTTACTTTCCCGCCTTACGAATACTTCGTAAGAAGAGAAAGTTATGTAATCGTGCGCCGGAAAACGGGGAATTTTCGCCAGAAAAACTCATATAGCAGGGGTCTGGTAACGAAAAAGTGGATAAAACCTGTTGCTAAATTTTAAAAAAAATAGTGGTGCTATAGAATGCGAAGACTTTATCGGAAATTGTTTTCTAATCTCTAAATGAGACTGTTTTCTAATCTCTAAATGGAACTTGTTTTTGTGTTATGAATGATGATGTTCTCAGATGCCTTCCCTGAGCGCCTAAAGAACATTTTTTTTACATTCTCTGGATATTTTCGTTTCCTAATGCGAGAAATTAAATCACTGTACTCTATTACTTATTAAATTAATTAATAATTAATAAAAACTTAATAACGCCATTTTCTCAAAAATGGTTCCAAATTTTGTATTCAAACCTTTGGAACGGATAGTGCTAATTGCACTCTTTAATTAGTTCAATTTAAGGGTTTTTTTTCTTCAAAAATTGAACAAATGTATTTTTTTCTAAAGATCTCTCACACCGTTAATATGCACATTACCAGCAATTTGTGAACACCATTGTATTTGTGAGTGTATGTACTTGAAATAACTTCAAATGAAGTTTTTCGAAAACTCAAAAATTATCTTTGAAAAAGAGCTTCAAATTTTGTATTTTTAGTGCGGCTTAAACTCCATTGCCATTGAGAATTGCCATTCAGAACAAGGTTTTACTGTTCTTTAATATTCTTAAAATAATATTTTCGTTTTACTATTAAGAAACCGAAAAATTTTTTAAATGTCAAAAAAATGTACTTTAGGCAGTGATAGATTGCAGCTGGCAAGAGAATGTGGCAAGTCCAAATAGCAAGCCGAGACCAAAGGAAACAGAAAACTAAGACAGAAAATTCTGTGCCATTCTGTAGCACCATTAGTTTCGTTATCGGAGCCTTTCTTTTCGGAGTTTTTCTGCCTAAAATTCGCCGTTTTTTCGTGCATTACATAACTTTTCCTATACTACGTATATTACTCTGTAAATACTAGGTGTGTATACGCGAAAAAAAAGCACTTTTTCTGTATCAGGGGTCCCCCAAAACGTGTATTTCCGTTAAAATCTTGAAATTAGTTTTATGCAGAATTACATAACTTTCCGTCTACTACGTACATCACTCCGTATATAGGTATACGAGAAAGTAAACTATTGATACTACAGAATGGCACAGACTTGAGAAAATTTTGAAAATGTCCGGGGGGCTTCATGTTAAGTACCCCCAAAATTTTGAAGAAAGTTTTTCAAAATCTCAAAGCTTCGACTAGAGCCACATGGACGGGGATTTCTTCAATTTGGAAAAAATATTCTACTCATGGTTTAGGTGCTAGTGGTGTTCACGGACAGATGGACGGACAGACGAACGAACGGACAGACGGACGTTTTCCTTTCGATTGGTTTTTCGCTATTAATGACTTACAAATCCGGGATTCTGGCTACACGACGTGTTAGATTTTTTTCTTCTTAGTTTAGCAACTGGTTATATCCACTTTTTCGTTGTCAGTGCCCGGCAATCTATTTTTTTCTGCTGAAAATTTGCTGTTTTTTCGGGCAGCATTTCATAACTTTCCCTCCACTACGTGTATTACTCCGTTTATACGTATGTATACGGGAAAGTAAAAAGTGGGAACATCAATTTTGAAAAAATAGTTCAGAAAGTGTTTAACGTGTGTATGTATTTTAAGGGATTTACTTCCTTGCAGCAAAGTTTCAGTTGAACGTGTGTTTAACGCAATGGGTGGGACAGAATCATGTTTATGTCGTGTTGGTATTAGTGGAGAAGAGTTCAAACATAAATTTAAATATTTGTAACGGATTTTATATGGAGAGTGCTTAACGACCCAAAATATTATATTGGAGTCATGTTAACGAGGCTTGGTCAGTAGGAGCAAAATTAGTTTAAAATATGGTTGTTTGCCAACGTTTCGAAAATTTTTTTCAATCCTCAGAGCTTTCGAATGGAGTGTACACATAATAAATAGTTTTTGTTCCCCTCACCGCCCAACATTCTACCAGTTGCAGTCATGGTGTATGTTTGTGTCGTGAATATGTATGAATGTTCCTCACTGCCTCTGAGGTACCTTAGTAGCCAGATTAAGTAGCAGATTAATTATGTGTACACTCATTTGGTGGTTGAAAAGCCTTAGGATGGAATTATTTTTTCCGAAACGTTGGCAAACAAACATGGTTTAAATTAATTTTGCTCCTACTGTCTAAACCCCGTTAACCTGACTCCAAAATGGATTTTATGATATAATTGTAAATTTGATTTTATGATAGATCTGATAAATTTAAATACCTGTAATGATAAGTAATACAGAACTGATCAACGTCATTAAATCAAGAGGGTGATTTCAAAAGTAGAAAAAATAAACTTTAGGTTACTCGAAATGAAATCTCTGAAAACTCGAAACAAAAATATTATTAAAAACTCTAAAAAAAATCTGATTGGTGAATTAAAAAATTGAAAATAAATCAAATATTTAAGTATGTATTTTAAGGGATTTACTTTCTTTGGTAACTACTAAGGATTATTAACCGATAGAACTTGTTATTACACAATTGTTTTTCCAAAATTCTCAGGTCATCTCCACGGATAAGCTATCACTGTACATTGCTACCTTTTTGTTCCCTCCGGCTCTGAACACCATCGCCCTCTTTCACTGTCAGAGCGGATCAGTGCGCGGTAGCGCAGAAAACACCATCAAACTAGGCGCGCATCTTTGAGGAAGCATTTCATTTCCTTTACGGTCAGTAGGCACGCGCTCGGCGAGGCCGCCGCCGCGAACACGCGTAATCCCCAACCGGCCGGCCGGGCGTTGGGGCGCAGCGGGGCGGCCGGCCCCCTCCGCTCCCGCCCTTGGCGCGAGGGGGCCACGTGCAGGGCAGCCGCGCCGCCACGCGCCCAGCGCCCTTTTACCAGCAGCCACCTGTCGCCCCCGCGACGCGCGCGCCCTCCTATATAGGCGGCGCGCGGCGCCCCGAGGGCATTCGGCAGCGCGCGGCCGCGGCGGCGGGACGCTCACCCAGCAGCGCCGGCGGCTCCGTTCTGGAATTCGCTCGCAGGTACGCACACGACAGCAGCGCCGCTTCACATCTCATTCTTACATCAAGTGATTTTTATGCATTCTTTTTTATTAATCGGTTGATTGATTGGTGATTCCGGGCTCGTCAGATGAGAAGTTCAGTAGTCCTGTGAGTGTAATGCATATTTTATCGCGGAAGGTGGAAGAGGTCAATATCTCCCCGCTATATAGTGAGACACGGCACCAATTTACACGTTGGCTTGCTGTGTTTTCCCCTGCCAGTCATCTTCCACCAGTGGGGCATCGTCTCAGACGAGACAACCTCTAACGTCCCGACCGGTCTCTCAGAACTTTTGGTAATTTAGTGCATGTAAGTGCGTGTAAATGGGGTGAGGATATGACAAGGAAGAGGAGGGAAAAATCCCGCGCGGTCCATGGCCCGTTTCTTAGAATACTATTGCGGCATTGGCCTGGTGTTTTCACAATCGATTTAGTTATATCTGATGTTTTGAAATCAAATGACTGAAATGTGTGAGAGGAAAAAATTGATAGTATCTGGTGCCTATTTCTGAGTCTTTGCAAAGGTGCACCATTTTAACTTTCCCGTATACGTACGTACATACGTAGTAACGTACTTAGTAAAGGGAAAGTTATGTAATACTTACAATTTTCGAAAATTGTAAAAGTTTGATTTTTTTCGGCATTTCCCTACAACTACATATTTGAAGATAGATCTTTTTTTAAATAAAATTTGTTTTCCATGAGGAGTTCTTTCATTAAGGTCATCTTCTTTTTTTAAAAAAAATTGAATAGTTTTCGCGCAATATTGCGTGCAATTAGTGCTATTTTCAAAAATTACAAAACTAAGACTTTGAAAATGTCTGGAAGCTTCATTTCAAGTACACCCAATTTTGAAGAGGATTTTTCAAAATCGTAGCGCCTCCAGTGGAACGTGATCGACTGGGGAATATTCATTTAGGCGGTATGGTTGATCACAGACTGACAGACGGGCGGACGAACGTTTTGCTTTCAATTGGATTTTCGGTATGAAGGACGCACAAATCAGGGATTCTGTCTACAGCATATGTGAGAGGATTTTTTTTCTTAATTTAGCAACTGGATTTATCCACATTTTCATTATCACTGCACGGCAATGAATTTTTTTTTCTGCTGAAAATTCGCTTTTTTGCGCAGCATCATATAATTTTCCCTGTATAACGTATAATACTTGCTATATACGTATGTATACGGGAAAGTAAAAATGTAGTTTGGGCTGCGACAGATGGAAGCTGGCAAAAGAATGTGGCAAGTGCGAATAGCTAGCCGAGACTCAAGAAAATAGAAAACTAATATGGGAAAGTCTGTGCCATTATATATATATATATATTATGTGTATATATATATATATATATATATATATATATATATACAGGGTGGAACAGCTAAGTGTTAACACCCCTTGTATCTCCTCAACCGCGCAAGATACGAAGATGCCGATTGGACAGTCGATTGATTGAACAGGGGACTTGACTAGAGCACACTTCGTCTTTGTGCTATTTTTTACTATGAAGATATAAGGTCAACTTTGTTTTTTAAATGGAACCCTGTGCTAAATTTTAGCGTATCGTAATGCGCTTAAAAAGACAATTTCAAATATGTGTATATCTTTGTATTTTAGCGAATAGTTTTTTAGCAATTGATGTGCTTTTGTAACATATTTTTGTACTGAAATGGCACTTTTCCACTCGACCTTCCGTGCTCTCCGCTGAGAAACTAAAGGAAAATGTCTCGTGAATGGTTTTGCCTACTTTCCGAAAACGATCGAAGGCCATGTACTACGTAGATAACAGGGCGGAGGCCAGAAGTATAAAATGCGCCGCTAGGGTTATGATAGCGCACTTCTACCAGTTTCTTAGAGCAGTCACACCATGTACATTAGATATGCTACTAGTGAATGCGGAAGAAATACCGTTAGAGCAGTGCAACGATATGGAGAGCTGTATCCTAATCGTCAGCTTCTTTCACGCCAGCTTTTTGCACGTATGTGCACGAAACTATTGGAATCGGGAAGTTGGAACACCAAACAGAGAACAAGGCAGAAAATTGCAACTGACGAAAAACATGAAGAGGTTATTCTGGCATTGACGCAGTGGAATCCACATGATAGTTCGCGACATGTAGCCCAGGAATGTGGTATGTGTCACATGAGTGTCCTTCGCATATTGCGTAGAAACAAATTCCATCCGTATCACTTGTCATTGCATCAAGCACTCGGAGGTCGGGATTTCGAACGGCGCATAGAATTTTGTCGGTTTGCCTTGCAACAACTGAAAGATGATTCATTTTTTTTAAAAACGAGTGCTATTTACGGATGAAGCGACTTTCACTAACCACAGTAATGTGAATTTACGAAATATGCATTACTGGGCATTAGAGAATCCTCACTGGATTCGGCAAGTACAACACCAAAACCTTGGAGTGTTAACGTGTGGTGTGGCATAGTGGGAAGTTTCATTGTGGGACCTTACTTCATTCCAGACATGTTAAATTGTATTATGTACGAATATTTTCTTCGAAATGTTCTACCCACATTAATAGAAGAGATACCACTCGATACGCGTCAGTGCATGTGGTTTCAACATGACGGATGTCCAGCTCACTCTTCACGTGTGGCAACAGAAGTATTAAATGAGAAGTTCTTGAATTGTTGGATAAGACGGCGTGCTGAAGTAAAGTGGCCTGCCCGGTCTCCTGATTTGACTCCTCTTGATTTTTTTCTTTTGGGGGCAGTCAAAAATAAGGTTTATGCAGAAGTTCCAAACACGCCAGAGGATATGAAGCGACGTATCACCGAAGCTCTTTCGAGTATATCAAGTGACACCCTCACATCTGTTCATTTGTCCTTCGAACGGCGACGGCAAATGTGCATTGCAGCAGATGGACAACACTTCGAGCACATGCTTAAGTAAAGCATTGTCCTGTAACAATGTATTTGGTATGTTTTTATTTCTAATTTGATCAATGTGCATTCTTTGTACGAGACGGTTAGTTACGAATAAATTATGATTAATAAGATATTGTTCATTTATTTTTCTATTATTTACTCCCAATTGATAATAGAATGTGTTGTCACAGTTTTCAAAACAACAGAATAGTAATTGCGTGGCAAAACAAGAACTTTCCTGAATCTTGAATGCAGCATTTGAGTCTTCTTTGTACGAAGTCATCTTTCAGCAAAATTAGTATCGAAGAAAGTAGTTGCTACTGTGCCGAAGTAAATGAGCGCCTTTGTCTGAAGGACGGACTCGTGAAGTTCCCCATTTACTTAGCAGGAAGGTCGAACAGAAAATCGCCGCCTCAGTGGAAAAATATGTCACAAAAGCACATCAATTGCAAAAAAACTATTCGCTAAAATACAAAGTTATACACATATTTGAAATCGTCTTTTTAAGCGCATTACGATACGCTAAAATTTAGCATAGGGTTCCATTTAAAAAAACAAAGTTGACCTTATATCTTCATAGTAAAAAATAGCGCAATGACGAAGTGTGCTGTAATCAAGTAGCCACTGTTCAATCAATCGACTGTCCAATCGGCATCTTCGTATCTTGCGCGGTTGAGGAGATACAAGGGGTGTTAACACTTAGCTGTTCCACTCTGTATACAGGTGTCCAGTGTCCAGAAGCTCCCGATACAAAAAAATACCCCAAATTCTGTGTTGCACGTCATAAAAAATCGCAGGTCCAGTTTTCACAAAAACAATTTTGTCTTTGAGAAAATAGAGTTTAAAAATCACTTCCAGGCGCGAAATTCAAACCAGTCGCTATTACACTGCAGACGGCGGCGTCTCCTGCGTGGAACATTTCCTCGTTTCTCCGCGTAAACGGTGAAACAGTCGAGTAATATTCTGCAAAGCATCGCGTGGCTTACAGTAGAATACGTTAATATGTTCTTACTGAAAACCCAGTTTTGTTCAGAATGATAGCCAATGCAATGGCGGTGTAAACATAAATGACGAACACTTCCAACATTTAAGAAAAATATTGAATCACCTGGAATGCCCGAATTGTTATTTTTAGCGCATATTCGTATGAACTAGTATCTTGGGCTTAAGATTGCCACATTCGTGAAGATTATTCTTAATGTGATAAACTAAAAAGCGTTTTGGAAATGAAATATTCGTTCATGAAAATACTGAGTTTATTGATTATCTCCTGGCGCGACATTTGAATTGACGCTTCTAGCAGTCATTTTGTGGAGATGCAGGCCGAAGAGTGTATTGAAGAATCTTTGTAGGTAGGAGGCACGTGGGCAATTAACCAACCCCACATGTCAATATTAACAGAGATAAAATACCGTTGCCTTATGTGCTATGCGCCAATGAATAAAAAAATAGGAAACTAATATATTACTGGTGTGAAAGGGTAAAAAACAGAGAAAGACTGTGATGTTGCATTCCATGGTGTAAAATATTTCTAAAGAACTCATTCTGGCACACAATAGTTCGACCGAGGTTCACTGAGGGTACCGGACCGGTGCCATTCACTGTCCGTATTGTGGTCGGTGTCCTTGCATTTGTCAGTTCCTAGGTGGCGTCACATCGTGGTTTATATCGTATGGCAAATAGACGCGTGAACCTGCCACCGCCGACAAGTGATTCGCCATCAACCGCGTGTCAGATTTGCCTCAAACCAACCGTTTGTGCAGTTTGAGACCCGGCCCGCAGAGTGGCCATGACTGAATAAGCACCTGCACGGAGTCATCTTTAGAGTTAAAAATTGTTTCTCTTGCATAAAAAAAGTGTTTTCCTGTGTGCCTATTTTCGTTGTTGTACATTATGAAAATATCAACAAAAAAATTGAAAGTTACTACAATGTCCCTGAAGTAAACTGATTCTACTCCCTTACATTCTGTACAATGTAGTAACCTTGAGAACACGTCCTTCATTTAAATTAGAAAAAGCTAAGGAAATAAGTAATTCAGTACTGCAGTTCGCTTGCAAGGAGAACTGAATTACATCGTTCTACAGAACAGGTATAAGAGGAAATTCGGCATAGGCATCGATTCACTATTAAATCGAAGAAATGGCCGTCACTCATTTCTGTACCTATTTGCTAACTATATTGCAAGCGAGATAGTCGAAGAAGTAAAGCGTTTTCCGTGTAGCCGTCAACTGCTTTATGAAGTGATTTCACGAAGAAAGTCCAAGATTTGGGACAGAGACATGCTCTCGTCTTTCATGGCCCGTCTGTCGCAACTAAGATGTACCACATCCTACACAACAGTGCAGCATATTTTGCAATAACAGTTATTTCGGAACGCATTCCTTTCGGCAGCAGAAAGTGCACCTTTCTGTACCACATATTACTTCAACAAGAATAATTTGACGGGTAGTATTAAGGAAGTTCATGGATCTTTTACTGTACCGACAGTTTTATTTAGGCAAGATACAATATTTTTCAGGGCGAAAATATTGATATCTATCAATTTCTTCTAAGATCAACCGTGCAGTCATTTATCGAGAAATCTAAATATGGCTATTGTTATTCTGAGAATTCAGAAAATGACAGCCGGGAGAATCAATTCAAATTCCAGAGATTCCAATAAACTTAGTTCTAGCGTACCCGTGCGAGAACTCTCGCATGTTAAACCCCATCCTTTCCCTATCCATTCTATTAAGAAGGACCGTTATTAATGAAATTTGTTTATTTGTTTGAAAATGTATAAATGTAACTTCTAATGAACTCACAGAATATCAAACAAAAATAATAATACAATTTATGTTGGAAACAAATTTTCAATAAAGGTTTATTCAGCATTATAAAGAGATGTTCTTGGAAAAAATTTATACTTCTTCAAAAACAACATTTGAAGAAATTATTTAATCTTTCTCGAGAGTTAGCTTTTCGCTTCCTTTGATTGTTACAAAAATATTAGAAAGAGTTTTTACTCTTGAGAAGGCTAAGTAAAGTAGTGCCAAATACAGGATCGGGCAAGTACAACCCTACACTTTGCAATATTATTTAACTTGATTTGTTATGTGGAACAGAGGAGGTTTTGGAGAGGTAGGATGCCAGCTTGCGGGAGTGCGAAAATTGAAAAATTTCTGTACTAAAAAGTATTGGATTATTTTCTGCGTTCTAATGTTCCTCAAGAAAAGCAATTCCGAGCCAAAACATAATCAAAGTAATGTTATCAACTTTGAATACTAAATACGATTTGTTACCATTAGAAACAATTTAGTAGGCTTAGACTTCAATGCGGTACATGGATATGTTGCTAAAACGATGTTTGCGTATTGAATACTTTAACGAACCGACACCTTGAGTTTAATATCAAACGGTGTATTATTTACAATATGAGTTTGCAGCTGGACGTTGATGTACTTGCTTGCAGATACCGCCAACATTTAAATCTTGCGTATGGACTGCTATCGTTGCCAGTGTCGAGTGACGTACACTTGGGTTTTTATTTCTTGCCGTGTGGGGGCTTGTCTTCACTATGGAATATCACATGGCATTTCGTGTCTTTCTCCGTCGTGCCGTTAGAATTTGCATGATCGCCAGCACTGCTCGAAACAGTCACGATGAGGCGACTCCTAGCGGCACGACCGAGAACGACGCAAAATACCGTGAGACATTCCATCGTGAAGACAAGTCCCCACACGACAAGAAATAACTAGTGGTGCTGCAGAATGGCACAGACTTTCCCGTATTAGTTTTCTATTTCCTTGGGTCTTCGCTAGCTATTCGAAATTGCTACATACTCTTTCTTTCATCTATCACCGCCAAAAGTACATTTTTTGGTCATTTTATTAATTTTTCGGTTTCCTATTGATAGAACGCATGAATTAATTTTAGAATATTAAAGAACACAAAAACCTAGTCCTAAATAGCAATTTTCTGTTAAAAATTATGCACCGTTTTAAAGAAAATTTCATTTTAGCTCTACTAAAAATGCGAAATTTCAAGCTCATGTTCACAGAAAATTTTTGAGTTTTCAAAATACTTTATTTGAAGTTATTTGAAGCACTTACACTCACAAATATAATAATGTTTACAAATTGCTGATAATGTGAATATTAAAGATGTGAGAGATCCTTTAAAAAATTACATTTGTGTAATTTTTGGAAAAACAAAAAAATTCCTCAAAATAAACTTTACGTCATATTAAAAACAGAGTGCCATTAGCAGAATCCGATCAAAATGTTTGAAGAATTTTTTTAACCATTTATGAGAAATGGCGTTTGAGCGCTTCTGAAAATGCGGAATTTTGAGCTAGTTTTCAAAGAAAACGGTTGTGTTTTCTAGAAACTTTATTTGACATTATTTAAAGCACATGTACTCGTAAATACAATAATGTAAACAATTCGCCGGTAATGTAAATATTAACGACGTGAGAGACAAATCAAAAAAATTACATTTTTGCAATTTTTGAAAAAACAAAAAAAATCTGAAATGTACTCGTATATATAATAATGTGAAAAAATCGCCGCTAATGTAAATATTATCGACGTGAGAAACATGTGAAAAAAATTACATTTTTGTAATTTTTGAAAAAACCAACCTATAGAGCAATATGACTTTTATGTCATCTGATAGAGTACATTTACCACTATTCCTACCAAAAGTTTAAAGAAAAAATTTGCAGCCGTTTTTGAGAAAATCTTGTTTTTGTAATTTTTTAATGTTGCACATATTGCACGCAATATTGCACGGAAACTACTAAAATTTTGAAAAACATTTACATGACCTTTATGAAAGAACTCAATATGCAGAACAAATTTTATTTGAAGAAAAAATCTCTATCTTCAATTTTGTAGTTGGAGAAAGACGCCGAATAAAATTCAAACTTTTGCCATTTTCGAAAATTGAGAGTTATCCGTGAAAATCGGACTTATGCCATATTAATAAGTGTATTTTATTCTATTCATACAAGAAATTTAAAGAAAAAAGTTGGAGCCGTTTTTGAGAAAATTTTGAAAGTCCCCGCGGGGCTTCATATAAAGTACCCCCAAATTTTGAAGAATCTTTTTCAAAATCTCAAAGCTTCGACTATAATCAGATCGATCAGGGAATATCCATTTTGGAAGAAATCGTACGTATGGTGCTAGCAGTGTTCACAGACGGAGAGACGGACAGACAGACGGACAGATGGACGTTTTCCTTTCAATTGGGTTTTCGGTATCAAGGACCCAGAAAACAGGGTTTCTGGCTACACCACGTGTTAGGGAATTTTTCTTCTGAATTGAGCAACAGGTTTTATCCACTTTTTCGTTTTCACGGCCCGGTAATTAATTTTTTTCCGCCTAAAATTGGCCATTTTTTCGCTCAGCATTACATAACTTACCATATACTACGTATATCTCTCCGTGTATACGTACGTATACGGGAAAGTAAAAATTCAAGTATACGCTATTCTTTCTATAATTTTAACTTCAGATACTTATTTAAATTAATTCACGTAGTATTGTAGGCTAGCGCATTTTGATTTTTGTTTTTCATTTATATAAAGAGAATTAACTTTAGCTGATTTAAAAAGTTAGCTCTTTGTGTTGTGCCATAGTACAAGTGTTCCCCTACTACCTCCGCGTACCCGTGCGAGAACTCTCGCATGTTAAACCCCACACTCATCCCTTCTATTTCCATTCTAAGAGGAAAATTTCTTAACGAAACGTGTTTATTTGTTTAAAAATGTATAAAGGTAACTTGCAATGTACTAACACAATATCAAATAAAAAAACAATGCAATTGACGTTTAAAAGAAATTTTCAACTAAGATTTAGAGTTTTCTTGAAACAATTCACAACACTTCCTTAAAGACAACATTGAAGTAATTATTCAATATGTTTTGACAGTTAGCTTTGAGATTTTCGTGATAGTCACAAAAATATTAGCTTTTTACTTTTGAGAAAGTTACGTGTGATTTGAAAATTTCAATGAATCACTGCTGATAACGAAAATACTGGTAAAGATAAAACAGAAACACAGTCTTCACTCTTCACTGTACACCCACATCTCTGTGAAGAGAGTAAGTGCTATTTACCTAATGGTACAAAGCACTTACAGACCACGGCAAAACATTAATTGAATGGTTTCACTACACGCATTTTCATAGGTATCAAGCAATTATAATAATACTTCTAGTTGTTGCTAGAGAGCAAATCTTGAATTTATGATTATGCAAATAAACCTCGTCAGACTGCGCAAACCACGGTGTATACAGAAAGCTTATATATAAGATTGAAGAATCTAAGCCTTCTAAGCATATCGTCAAAAAATGGCTACTAGCAGCAAGGGTTGAAATATTGAGGTGGCCGTGATACTATTGAAGCGCGGAACCGAAAATTTAATTGAATTTTGAGAAATGTCTCATCTTGTAGATTATGGTGTGAAAAACGTTTCATTGAGACCTGTGGCCTCAACATTTTAGCTTTTAAGGCCCTAGAACGCTTTCTTTAGGAGTTATTTGACGAAAACTTTGGCAAGTGGTGCGGGTTGCATATGTCTTGAATATTTACATGGGTTTTTTAAAACAAATCATTTATATTTTTAAAGTCAAAGAGCAATTAGTCACGTCTCCGTGAAATTCTCTTTCTCATTTATAGAGAGAGCCGAATTTAGAGACCTCATTTATAAAGATTGGTAGCGTGTGAGAGCCGCAACGGATAGGTATACTACTGAAATAATACAGGAGACGATTTTCATGAACAAATATTTCATTTCCGAAACGCATTTTAATTTATCACGGTATTTAGAATAATTTTCTCGTATCTCAAGACCAAGGCACTAGTTCATATGAATATGTGCTGAATATAACCATTCGAGCATTCCAGGAGATTCATTATTTTTCATAAATGCTGAATGCTTTTATTATTTACGTTTACGCTGCTGTATATCGTGGCTATCATTCTGAACAAAACTGGATTTTCAATAAGTACATTTAAAATATTTATTTCATCAGAACATACAAAGCCACGCGATGCTTTCCAGAGTATTACTCGACTGTTTCACCGTTTATGCGGAGAAACGAGGAAATGCTCCGCGCAGAAGGAGACGCCGCCGTCGGCAGTCGAAGCGGCCGGTTTGAATTTCGCGCCCGGAAGTGATTTTTAAACTCAATTTTTTCAAAGACAACATTTTTTTGGGAAAACTGGACCTGCCATTTTTTATGACATGCAACACAAAATTTGGGGTATTTTTTTGTAACGGGAGCTTCTGGACACACACACACACACACACACACACACACACACACACATATATATATATATATATATATATATATATATATATGGAGATCGGTCGCGCGCTGCCGGAGTTTACCTCTAATATATATATATATATATATATATATATATATATATATATATATATATATATATATATTAGAGGTAAACTCCGTCAGCGCGCGACCGATCTCCATAAAAGTTGGCACTTCTGCTTTTTTCCACCCAGAAGGTTTATGTGATGTTAATTCTGTTGTGACTCTACTACATTGCGCTGTAGAACAAACCTAAATATTCACGTCAAATCAACCTGGAATATTCGGGCAGCATTTTTAATCCACAAATCGTTGTATATCGTTAAATAACTACTAAACGAATCGTTCGAGGGCATTAAAACTGACATTTTGAGGCAGAAGACCTCGAATAAAGGTTTTTCACGCCGTAATCTACAGGATGAGACCTTCATGAACATTATATTATATGATCCTGGTCCGGCGCTTCTCGATATTACCTCACCTGCTCAGAGACTTGCAGAATCTGCAACTAAATGTGAGTGAAAGGGACAGAGAGAGACAGAGACAGACACAGTGAGGTGAGACAGAGAGGGAGAGACAAAGAGAAAGAGGGAGTTGGAAGGGGAAAGAGGGTGATGAAGGGCAGAACGTCTGCCGGGATCCGCTAGTATTGCAGAAAAAACATCTTCCAAAATATAGGTTACAGGTGATTCATGCTATTACAACCACTACAGCACAACCACATCAAACCAATTGGAGTATGTAATAGTTTTTTTTAATCGCGTAAATAAACCCGCAGTTAGGTCCCTAGCAACAAACAGGCTAGGCAAAGAATACAATTCGCGGTCATAGCAACCGGCGTTTAGATGGTGTGAGAGTAAAAGTTTAGATTTTAGCGTTCCTATTAAAACGCCTAAATATCTCATACTACATAACTACATCCTCCATAATAATTAAGAACGTAATATGCATCAGAACTTGTTTTGGTTTAGATATTAAGTGTACAAATTTGAAATTGTCACGTTATTATGTTATTATTTAAAATGATAAGATGAATTTAAGTTTACTAAAATTGGCCAACAAACTTAAGATTTTCAATCGATCGACCCCTGCGATGCCCCCTCCTCCAAAATGATCGGCTGGATCCGCCCATGTCGTAGCGATGGTGATTGGTGATTGGCAATGCGTGTGCAGGGGCAGGGAGTGGGCGTGCGCCATGGTGACGGAGCGCCCGCTGTCGGCGCCGGCGTTGGCTCTGCCGCTGGCGCTGGTCGACGTCGAGGAGAGCGACGGCGACTCGTGCGACCTCTGGGGCGGGGGCGGAGGCGGAGGCAGCGATGGGGGTGCCGCCGCGGGGGCAGGCGCCAGAGAGAAGGTGCGTCGGCGCCGTGCGACCCGCTCCCGCTCCGCACGCGACCGCAGCCCAGAGCAGGTGAGACACTCAAACATCTACAACACACGTGCAATCGAGAACGGTCGCGGCCCTTCGGTACGATTTAGGAAAATTTATCAATATTTGAAGAGATGGTCTATAAATCATTATTTTGTATAATATGTACAGTCTATTGCACAAAAATGAGGGATGTCCTGACCCGAAATCCACCATAGTGGGCGTACCCTGCCCCGCCCTGCGGGATCAAGCTCACCAATCCACTTTAGCTTTATTTCAGAGAGGCGGGTCTATTCATCATGAACATAGCAATATGGCGGCAATCGCGAGTTATATTATGGTATATATTTTAAAGTAAATATTAAACTAACGAACACTTTTACTTAAATTGTTGTATATTCATATAATTAAATAAATAAAGGAATGCAATTTCCTAGTAAAAGCACACTTTAAAACTATTTTAATACGCTTTTTTAGCAAAAAATAACTCTCGACAAAGATTAATAAGGCTCCATATCTACATTTCATCGTTTATTATAGTATCATTTAAAATACAATGAAAATAATTTGCTGTCTGTCATCAATGATTTTAGCAATGACATCTCCATGAAGTTTGGTCTTGACAAGTGTGCAAAAGTCAACTTAAAAAGAGGCAAAATGACCACGTCAGAGAACATTGAAATTGATAGGCACACTGAAATTCAAGATCTTGTGCCAGATAAAACTTACAAATATCTGGGCATTGAAGAATGTGAAACCATCTCGAACGACAGAATGAAAGAGAGAATTCGCAGGGAGTATTACAGAAGAGTGAGACTTGTCCTGCAGTCCGCTCTGAACTCAAGGAATAAAATATCAGCAATAGGTAGTTTGCTGGTACCTGTAGCCGAATACAGTTTCGGACTAGTGGACTAGACTGACCAGGTAATTCGCATCATGGATCAAAAAACCAGAAAACTGCTTACAATGCACCATGTTGCCCACCCCCGAGCTGATGTACATATACTTTATGTGTCACGTAAGGAAGGAGGAAGAGGCCTGAGACAGATTGAAGCCTTCTGGCACCATGCAATAACCGGGATGGGAAAGTATGTAGTCAGCCATCAACATGACCCACTAATGAGGCAGGTCATGAAATATGACCGAAGAATGGGGAACAGAGGCATTGTAAGTGTAGCAAGAAGCATCGTGAACAAAACTATGCAAGACACTCAGAATGACAGAGACACTGAACGTCTGATGCTACTTAACATGACATTTGAGACAAAAAATGTTAAAGAAATCGTGGAGAGACAAACCACTCCACGGACAATACTTGAAACGAATGGACAAGGTTCAGATCAATAACGATCAATGATTTATGTGGCTTAAACGGGGAAGAATGAAGCCAGAATCGGAAGCACTTGCAATAGCTGCCCAAGATCAGGCCTTGAGAACACGACATTATGATAAAGTGGTTCTCAAAATTTCTCCAGATGATAAATGCCGCATTTGCCAGGAACACGTCGAAACCATTGTCTCAGCTTGTCCAATCCTAGCAAAGACCAAATACATGAAAAGACACGACAGGTTTTTAGCTATCTCCACTGGCAGATCTGTGCCGCCCTCGAAGTTCCGAACACATGCCCCAAGTGGTACGAACACTCACCGAAACCGGTGACGTTTGTTGGATTGTGTACGATATTGTACGACCAACAAATTGAAATTGATCGCGCAATAGCGGCAAACAAACCGGATATAGTCATCCGGGATTTGGAGAACAAATCGTGTTTACTTGTCGATGTTGCTGTACCTTCCGATCAAAACGTCGTTACCAAGGAGGCAGAGAAACGTCTTAAATACAAGAGTTTGGAAATAGAGATCAGCCGAATGTGGGGCGTAAAAGCACAGGTCGTCCCGATAGTTATCGGAACTCTGGGATTTGTTCCGCAAAATTTGAGTAAGAACTTGTCTAAACTCCCAGGTAATTCAAAAGACTGGGAAGTGCAAGAAATTGCTTTATTTGGAACAGCCCACATTTTGCGTAAAGTATTGTAGAGGCACTGATAGTCACCGAATCTGCTCCTTAGGTAGCTGGTTGCAACCTGGAGTAGATTTTATATTCAGCCGACTCATAAGATTTTTAGTCGATGTAATGGAATAATAATAATAATAACAATAACAATAAAACACAACTCACTCGCCAACAAAAAACACTAAATTAATAATTTGTATATGTTAGGTTTATAATTTAAAATAAAATGAAATTGAAATCAGTAACATCAGTAAATATTGTGCATTTATGTAAAGATTACCATTTGAACCCATTGCAGTCCCATTTTCTATCTTGCACCATCTGTTTGGAAACATACACGGATATAGAATTTTTTCAATTTTTGTGAAGACGAGCATTGTGAAAAAACTCAAAATCAAAATTTTATTTCAAATTTGAAGAACTTGTTTAACCCTACCCCTATTGAGTTGTATACCATGCAAAAGGCCATAAAGAAAGCTGAAAAATGACTCCTATTCCAGCTCTCTATCTTAATGTGGAGAGGTTCTACATCAATTTAAAAATTTTCGGAAACAGAATTTTGTACAATTTTACATGGCTGTGTTTAACAAACGGGTGGGAATATTTTGCTCAAAATTTGTAGTTTTCTAATTCTTTATTCATACTACCTATGTGTCAAATGTCATCCGAATCTGAAATGGTGATGTAAAATGACTGTGTTGATTTAATACGGAATGACCCATCATCCCTAAGAATATGTCGGCGCGGAGTTCTATTTGGTCCAGCGACCACACAGCAAGTGTTTATTACATTGCAAGAGTGAGAGCGCTCAGTGGACATTTCTGCTGCGTATGGGCGTAAGACGCACGAAGCGACTGACGCTTCAGAAAAATGAGACGCAATAGCTCCTAACCAATGGCACTCCGTCTTTTAAAAATTCTGTAGAATGTTCTCGAACTTTTCGGAAATGGGAAAGGGAGAAGGGGGCTTACGCTAGTTTTGTGCGTCGAGAGAGGATTCCGCGGAGAACCTCCGGAGAGATCGGTTGAGTTTTGGAGGAGAGCCTCTGAGAGGGGTCCTAAGGAGAGATAGTGTTTTTCTTTTGTTTACTAATGTAGCAAGTAGCCCTCAGTGGAGATTTTGGGGATAATCCCGCGAAATACTAGTATTGAGTTTCGTTGGTTCATGGGCGAGTGCCCACACGTTACGTACAATTCGGCTGAGCAGTTAATTCAGCAACGCGATCGCCCGCGTCGATTATTCGGGTGGCCCATGATCAATCATTCGGTCGCTTCCTGATAAGCCTGGGGTATTCGGACGCCGATCTGCCGCTTCCGCCTACACGCCGAGGGCAGCGCCTTTCTCCCCGTCTGCTAGATGTGAAAAGAATTCCGGACAGCCACCCCAGTGGTCGTCGCCCATCACGGTGAATCAGCGCCATTGTCAAGCCCATTGTCGGCCCATTGTCATTCATACCCATCAGGCACCCTACTGTGTCAGAGACTTTTACTTTCCATTGTAAATTTTTTGCTAGGAATGAATAGCCGCGCCTGGTCATCTTCTTAAGTATTTTCATTTCCATTTAACCTGGGTAACAATTATTATTAGTTTTAATATAAATTGTAACAATTGTGTAATTTTTTGTAGTGTGTCAGAATATGACGCAAAAGTGTGGTGATTGATCGCTGAGCTCACGCGACGAGAGTAAATTGGGAAATTAATTTTGTACTTTGAGAGTGCTTTAAAATGCAACTTCTAAGACTTTACCATTAAAATTCTATTTACTAAACTCAGAGCAGAACTGTGTTCTTATTTGGGGTAAAAGATCGAGCTACGTCCATCCTCCTGAGTCAAAATTTCAGATTCTCCAGGTACCTCAGGTAAGGCAGGAGAAATAAGTCGACGCCGCTGCCCGAGTCAGAGTTAATGTTTCAAACGGCGACCGAGCGCGGCTCGCTGATGTCACAATATCCCTCTTTTGTTCCCAACAAAAGAATATTCTTCCGCCTCGATCATTGATTTCCACATGTATCTTTTTTTCGTTACCAAAAAGAATCCTAATGACGACTGTTTACTCTGCTCTCATAGCGACTGCCGCGATCGTCTCTTGTGTCAGCTATTCTGGAATTCATTTCCCCGTAATGTTAATGGCTCCTATTTTGGTATATCACAATTAATTTCATTGCTTTGGATTGGAGATCAAACATTAATTACATGTAAATAATATATTATATTGATGTGTGTATCCCCCAAGTGATTACACAATAGACAAAAGCTGATGTTTCTTGCTTTGCAAACATTCAGATTTAAAAATATTTGATAAGAATCATATCTCGGTTCTTATTCTTACGTAAAATACGTCAAAGTTGTGATAGCACATACGATATTTAATACTCGCACTAAAGAACACAATACAAAATGCACCCTTACGTTATACTGACGTGAAATATTTGTGATCACGAAAATAAAAATCAGACATCGTTGATTTGCTTAGTGCTGCACTTGCCAATAATAATGTCTGCAGTTGAAAACTTACATTGTGACTAAATGAAATTTAAATACTCTTATTTTGTTTAGTATTATACATATCAAAATTATTTTTTATATAAATATATACATGTTCCGCGACAATATAGTATTTAACTCACTCACATCTGTTAAATTCCACAGCTAGGGAGCTGTGGAATTTAAATTTGCCACAGTAACCAGCCTAATCTAGTTTTTATTAGAAAGAATAAGTAACATTAAAAAATTCGTTTTAGAGTCAGTTGCACAAAGCCGCCGCTCAGTTGCCGAAATTATTTCCGAGATAGCAGCTTTCAGTTGTGAAATACGTCTTCACTCGTTTCTCAGATAACCGATTGCAAAAAATACTTAACTCTCTCAGATAACCTTGTTGATGCGACTTTAAATAAAATAAATTTAAAAAAATATAGTATTTTTTGCAATCGGTTATCTGAGAAACGAGTGAAGACGTATTTCACAAGTGAAAGCTGCTATCTCGGAAATAATTTCGGCAACTGAGCGGCGGCTTTGTGCAACTGACTCTAAAACGAATTTTTTTAATGTTACTTATTCTTTCTAATAAAAACTAGATTAGGCTGGTTACTGTGGCAAATTTAAATTCCACAGCTCCCTAGCTGTGGAATTTAACAGATGTGAGTGAGTTAAATACTATATTGTCGCGGAACATGTATATATTTATATAAAAAATAATTTTGATATGTATAATACTAAACAAAATAAGAGTATTTAAATTTCATTTAGTCACAATGTAAGTTTTCAACTGCAGACATTATTATTGGCAAGTGCAGCACTAAGCAAATCAACGATGTCTGATTTTTATTTTCGTGATCACAAATATTTCACGTCAGTATAACGTAAGGGTGCATTTTGTATTGTGTTCTTTAGTGCGAGTATTAAATATCGTATGTGCTATCACAACTTTGACGTATTTTACGTAAGAATAAGAACCGAGATATGATTCTTATCAAATATTTTTAAATCTGAATGTTTGCAAAGCAAGAAACATCAGCTTTTGTCTATTGTGTAATCACTTGGGGGATACACACATCAATATAATATATTATTTACATGTAATTAATGTTTGATCTCCAATCCAAAGCAATGAAATTAATTGTGATATACCAAAATAGGAGCCATTAACATTACGGGGAAATGAATTCCAGAATAGCTGACACAAGAGACGATCGCGGCAGTCGCTATGAGAGCAGAGTAAACAGTCGTCATTAGGATTCTTTTTGGTAACGAAAAAAAGATACATGTGGAAATCAATGATCGAGGCGGAAGAATATTCTTTTGTTGGGAACAAAAGAGGGATATTGTGACATCAGCGAGCCGCGCTCGGTCGCCGTTTGAAACATTAACTCTGACTCGGGCAGCGGCGTCGACTTATTTCTCCTGCCTTACCTGAGGTACCTGGAGAATCTGAAATTTTGACTCAGGAGGATGGACGTAGCTCGATCTTTTACCCCAAATAAGAACACAGTTCTGCTCTGAGTTTAGTAAATAGAATTTTAATGGTAAAGTCTTAGAAGTTGCATTTTAAAGCACTCTCAAAGTACAAAATTAATTTCCCAATTTACTCTCGTCGCGTGAGCTCAGCGATCAATCACCACACTTTTGCGTCATATTCTGACACACTACAAAAAATTACACAATTGTTACAATTTATATTAAAACTAATAATAATTGTTACCCAGGTTAAATGGAAATGAAAATACTTAAGAAGATGACCAGGCGCGGCTATTCATTCCTAGCAAAAAATTTACAATGGAAAGTAAAAGTCTCTGACACAGTAGGGTGCCTGATGGGTATGAATGACAATGGGCCGACAATGGGCTTGACAATGGCGCTGATTCACCGTGATGGGCGACGACCACTGGGGTGGCTGTCCGGAATTCTTTTCACATCTAGCAGACGGGGAGAAAGGCGCTGCCCTCGGCGTGTAGGCGGAAGCGGCAGATCGGCGTCCGAATACCCCAGGCTTATCAGGAAGCGACCGAATGATTGATCATGGGCCACCCGAATAATCGACGCGGGCGATCGCGTTGCTGAATTAACTGCTCAGCCGAATTGTACGTAACGTGTGGGCACTCGCCCATGAACCAACGAAACTCAATACTAGTATTTCGCGGGATTATCCCCAAAATCTCCACTGAGGGCTACTTGCTACATTAGTAAACAAAAGAAAAACACTATCTCTCCTTAGGACCCCTCTCAGAGGCTCTCCTCCAAAACTCAACCGATCTCTCCGGAGGTTCTCCGCGGAATCCTCTCTCGACGCACAAAACTAGCGTAAGCCCCCTTCTCCCTTTCCCATTTCCGAAAAGTTCGAGAACATTCTACAGAATTTTTAAAAGACGGAGTGCCATTGGTTAGGAGCTATTGCGTCTCATTTTTCTGAAGCGTCAGTCGCTTCGTGCGTCTTACGCCCATACGCAGCAGAAATGTCCACTGAGCGCTCTCACTCTTGCAATGTAATAAACACTTGCTGTGTGGTCGCTGGACCAAATAGAACTCCGCGCCGACATATTCTTAGGGGATGATGGGTCATTCCGTATTAAATCAACACAGTCATTTTACATCACCATTTCAGATTCGGATGACATTTGACACATAGGTAGTATGAATAAAGAATTAGAAAACTACAAATTTTGAGCAAAATATTCCCACCCGTTTGTTAAACACAGCCATGTAAAATTGTACAAAATTCTGTTTCCGAAAATTTTTAAATTGATGTAGAACCTCTCCACATTAAGATAGAGAGCTGGAATAGGAGTCATTTTTCAGCTTTCTTTATGGCCTTTTGCATGGTATACAACTCAATAGGGGTAGGGTTAAACAAGTTCTTCAAATTTGAAATAAAATTTTGATTTTGAGTTTTTTCACAATGCTCGTCTTCACAAAAATTGAAAAAATTCTATATCCGTGTATGTTTCCAAACAGATGGTGCAAGATAGAAAATGGGACTGCAATGGGTTCAAATGGTAATCTTTACATAAATGCACAATATTTACTGATGTTACTGATTTCAATTTCATTTTATTTTAAATTATAAACCTAACATATACAAATTATTAATTTAGTGTTTTTTGTTGGCGAGTGAGTTGTGTTTTATTGTTATTGTTATTATTATTATTATTCCATTACATCGACTAAAAATCTTATGAGTCGGCTGAATATAAAATCTACTCCAGGTTGCAACCAGCTACCTAAGGAGCAGATTCGGTGACTATCAGTGCCTCTACAATACTTTACGCAAAATGTGGGCTGTTCCAAATAAAGCAATTTCTTGCACTTCCCAGTCTTTTGAATTACCTGGGAGTTTAGACAAGTTCTTACTCAAATTTTGCGGAACAAATCCCAGAGTTCCGATAACTATCGGGACGACCTGTGCTTTTACGCCCCACATTCGGCTGATCTCTATTTCCAAACTCTTGTATTTAAGACGTTTCTCTGCCTCCTTGGTAACGACGTTTTGATCGGAAGGTACAGCAACATCGACAAGTAAACACGATTTGTTCTCCAAATCCCGGATGACTATATCCGGTTTGTTTGCCGCTATTGCGCGATCAATTTCAATTTGTTGGTCGTACAATATCGTACACAATCCAACAAACGTCACCGGTTTCGGTGAGTGTTCGTACCACTTGGGGCATGTGTTCGGAACTTCGAGGGCGGCACAGATCTGCCAGTGGAGATAGCTAAAAACCTGTCGTGTCTTTTCATGTATTTGGTCTTTGCTAGGATTGGACAAGCTGAGACAATGGTTTCGACGTGTTCCTGGCAAATGCGGCATTTATCATCTGGAGAAATTTTGAGAACCACTTTATCATAATGTCGTGTTCTCAAGGCCTGATCTTGGGCAGCTATTGCAAGTGCTTCCGATTCTGGCTTCATTCTTCCCCGTTTAAGCCACATAAATCATTGATCGTTATTGATCTGAACCTTGTCCATTCGTTTCAAGTATTGTCCGTGGAGTGGTTTGTCTCTCCACGATTTCTTTAACATTTTTTGTCTCAAATGTCATGTTAAGTAGCATCAGACGTTCAGTGTCTCTGTCATTCTGAGTGTCTTGCATAGTTTTGTTCACGATGCTTCTTGCTACACTTACAATGCCTCTGTTCCCCATTCTTCGGTCATATTTCATGACCTGCCTCATTAGTGGGTCATGTTGATGGCTGACTACATACTTTCCCATCCCGGTTATTGCATGGTGCCAGAAGGCTTCAATCTGTCTCAGGCCTCTTCCTCCTTCCTTACGTGACACATAAAGTATATGTACATCAGCTCGGGGGTGGGCAACATGGTGCATTGTAAGCAGTTTTCTGGTTTTTTGATCCATGATGCGAATTACCTGGTCAGTCTAGTCCACTAGTCCGAAACTGTATTCGGCTACAGGTACCAGCAAACTACCTATTGCTGATATTTTATTCCTTGAGTTCAGAGCGGACTGCAGGACAAGTCTCACTCTTCTGTAATACTCCCTGCGAATTCTCTCTTTCATTCTGTCGTTCGAGATGGTTTCACATTCTTCAATGCCCAGATATTTGTAAGTTTTATCTGGCACAAGATCTTGAATTTCAGTGTGCCTATCAATTTCAATGTTCTCTGACGTGGTCATTTTGCCTCTTTTTAAGTTGACTTTTGCACACTTGTCAAGACCAAACTTCATGGAGATGTCATTGCTAAAATCATTGATGACAGACAGCATTTGGGAGAGAATCGCTTCATTCTTAGCAAACACTTTAAGATCATCCATGTAAATAAATGTGATACAGGCCTTTCATCACCATGGAGCTTGTAACCAAAGTCAGTGTGCGACGGCAGTCTCGAGAAAACTAATGCAAAACAGCAGAGGGGATAGTGAATCTCCTTGAAAAATACACCTGTTAATACTTCTTGATTCTACTACTCCCTTTCCGCTGTGGATTATTAACCTGGTGCTCCACGACTCCATACTAGCCTTGCAAAACTCAACTAGGATGAAATCGATAGAACTCCAAGGTCTTCAAAATCCAATAGTGTGGTACATTGTCAAAGGCCTTTTGCTAGTCAATCCAAGCCATGCTTAAATTACGTTTTCGTTTCTTTACATCATTCAAAACTATTTTATTCAGAAGCAAGATTTCCTCACAACCATAGAAACCTTTACGACATCCTTTCTCTTCAACTGGCAACAGATGGTTCTTCTCTAAGTGTCTATACATTTTGTCAGCTATGGCTGCAGTTATAGGTTTGTACATTACTGGCAGGCACGTAATTGGCCTGTAGTTCATCGCCAAGGACCTGTCTCCTGCTTTGGGTAGCAAATACGTGATTCCGCGAGTAAGCCATTCGGGGAGTTCCTTGTTTTTTTTTTAAATTTAACAGCCTTTGCTAGATGAGAATGTAATGCTGTTAATTTCTTAATCCAATAAATCTGGATCTTATCAATCGCAGGGGATTTCCAGTTTCCCATGTTCTTAATTGTTTGGCATAGCTCCTCTTTCGAGAATCCTTGAACATGTTCCACTGTTTCCACGTGTCTATTGGCAGCATCAACTTCATACTGGAGCCACGATGCGTGTTTGTTACAGGATCTGGTTTCCTCCCAGATTCTTGCCCAAAATTTTTCGATGTCATCTTTTGAAGGAGGGGCAGCATTGCCATTCGGTTTTTAGTCAGACTGCGATAGAATCTCTTCGCGTCTGTTTCAAACAACCGGTTGTGTACACGGTAATCTTCTCTACGTTTGTACCGTCTTATTCGTTGAGCCCATGCTTGGATTTTCTCTTTTAGCTTTTCAGTTACCATTAGCCTTGTTGTGTCATTGTCAATTAAGTAGTTTTGTTCAACATGGAGTATTTTTTGTTGAACTTTATTCGTGTGGTTTGACTTAGAAGATGCCTCGCCTAGGAGTGATACTTCACGCCGTGTGTCGGCTATCCGTTTGACAATTATTTTCGCCCATGGAAGTACGGAGCTTTTTACTCTAGCTGGCTGTCGGCCACCGGTGTTCTTGGCTGGCCCCAAGATTATCTGAGATACTTGATATTCATACACGATGTGAATACACGATGTGAATACACGATGTGATTGATTTCAGTAATAACTCTACTTGAGGCCTGTACAACCTCAACCTCACAGAAGTCGCTGTTTCTATCACTCTCTTAGCTTTAGCATTTTCGTAAATTCTCCTCATCGGTGCACGAGATTCGAATGGAAGTAGACGAACTCGTTCTATGTCGCATCGGAGGAGGTCCCGCATCATGTCCTTATCGTGTGACTCATGGCCAGATGAATTTTCACCACTGACGGATGTTTCATTTGGAAGAGATGAACCTTCAAGGGGACCATCGTTTCCAGGGGTATTAGATGGTTCTAAATGTTCGTCATGTGGATAGTTTGATCGAAGAACATACTCCGCGTTTCTCTGAATGTCTGCAAGTTGTTCTGTTGTGAATTTTCCACTGCTGAGTATGTATCGACGTTGTCTGGCAAGCTTCTTTGAGTCCAGGGTGTGTCTCATATCTGGTTTCCGCTCTCTCCAAACTTTGAAAACATTTATTTCTGAGCCCCCATTTTTCGCTTTTGCATAGTAAAAGCACCAATCACCTCCTTCAATTCATCCCGTGTCCATCTCTGACGATGGCTTCGAGCTACTGCCGGCTCTGGGTCCCTGGGACTAACATCCGTGGGATGGCAAGAAGTCGACAGGGTGACATTAGCTCGGTTTCTGAACAGGTATGGGACATTGGTAGAACAAGGCACGTTAAGATTCATTGCATTTCTTGTTCTATCTATTTTGCTCATTGGTTTTAAGTGAAGATTCGCAGGACTCAAGTTCGAGTTCACAGATCACCCTTAACCCTCGGGTTGTTTCCTGCCATCCGTTACTGCGACCCCCAGTGGCCTCGGGGCATCCCTCCGCAGGGCCCAGCAAGGGGTTCCTCCGATCGCCAGTCGGCATTACTAAACTCTACGGGATTTTCACTGACTGCTGAAGGCAGCCTCCTTCGCTGGCTAATGCAAGGTTCGGGCCTCCACTCTAATCAGTGGCCTGGTGTGCTAACCCAGTTTTTCTCCTGTACCTTCCATGGGCCGACAGCAGGAAGTCCAAAGGTTCATGACCCTTCCCTTTCTACTTACTTCCCACTCTCCTCAAAATGGAGTACTTCTTCGTCTGACCCCTCACCTTCAACCTATTCAGCAAGGGAAACCCTACCGGTAGCTTGGCTACCACTGACATAGTTCTCAGTCTCATGGGGATATTCAAGCTCCACCACCAACTGCAAGGTCGTGTACTCCCTAGGTGGAGTTTTTGTTATTATTATTATTATTATTATTATTATTATCATTATTATTATTATTATTATTATTATTATTAGACTGGAACTTCATGCAATTGCATATTTTTACCGACTGTGCATATCGAAAGGAAATGTATATAACTTTACCTATCACCAAAAAATACAAATCAAGGCCACCTTTCAGTTGATGAACCAGATGCGTGGGAACCTAAACATTTAAGCAATATGAATCGTTGAGGAAAGAACACCACCTTTGAGCAGTGTCAGCTGATTATTTGGTGCATCAATGAATAGGCGATTGAACTGCAACCCGGAGGAGGACGCTCGAATACATTTTCTGAACGAGAAGAGAATCTCCTAGTGAAAATAATAAAGAAAGATTCTTGTATTAATGCACTAAAAATTACTCCACAGGTATAAATTGTCATTGGCAAGAAAGTAAATCCCAAAACCGTGCGAAGGTTACTAAGGAGGTTAAATTTCCATACCCGCTTTGTCAGAAGAAAGCCACTTGTAAGTTGAAAGAGAAGTACCCGAAAAGATCTGACTTCGATCCACTTCTCCACAAAAACCTGGAATATATGCACTTAAATATGCCGCAAAAATCGCACACATGCAAAATCAAAATAGGATAGATTTTTTTTTTATTTTTGGTGAAAGTACTATAAAATAAATTAAAGTTGATTCTTTAAATTATAATGAAAATATGTGTTATTGCTGAAACGGGATGCTACTATTTACAATGCGACGTTTTAAAATGAACTCCCTGTTGATTTCACGCAAAGACAATTTTGCAAAGAAAGTCTAAATAGCAACACAATGGCCTCAAATAAATTTTTCATTCATGTTTGGCCGCACTCTTCGGTGACATTTAATAGGCAAGTAGGCGTTGAAGGTCTGGAAGAAGGAGAAATATGTGTTATTACTGTTGGCTTTGCGACCAAATCTTCAGGGTTACCATTGCGTTTTTCTTAAGTCTGCGGGTTCCGGAAGTGATACTAAATATTTCAACATTAACTTGAGAATACAATTTGCTTATCATGAAATGGATATTATGAAATGGCTGGAGTTTTAAAAGGCTCTGTCTTTGGGGTAAATCATCAATAGTCCAATCGAAACACAGATTATTTACAAATGTAATCAGTGGGTCGAAAATATGTTTTAACCCTTTGTTAGGCGCGCCATTTTTTGGAACACGGGTAGGCGCGCTGGGTCCAGAAGACCCATTCTACTGGTGTTTATTTTCCATAACTTTTTTCTATGGGTCTTTTGGAAAAAATCAGAGGCGTATCTAGGGTATGGCAGGCATGGCTCGTGCCATGGGCGCCACTCACAAGGGGCGCTATTTAGCTTTCGACATTTACGAAAAAAATTTGAATGAATTATTATTCAGTTATGGAATTAAACTTTACACAACAGATGAAATAAAATCAAATTTTGTATTATGTAAGATCATCATCTTGTATTAAATATGCTAATTGTATAAAATGCTTACAAAATAAAACAAATATTTTTTTTTTATAAAGCAATATCGATGTTTGTCGTCATCCTCTTTACCAAGCTGCAAATTTCGCCTGTGCAATCTGAGGAAGTTTGGGAGCTGCTCGCGTGTGAGTATGTTATCGGTTAGCGTGTCATCGCCGGAATCTATAGTAGTGTTAGAAAGTCCTCAGACGTTTTGACAGGTCGTGAATCAGGCTCACTCCACTCCATCCAGGGAAGTCCCACAGTAACATGTGATGTGTGACCGACCATTGCTTTCCAAACTGGCACATCTTTCACCATATATTTATAAATAAAACATGTATAAGTACACTTATAACTGTTCAATATTGATCACCAAATTATTTCAGAGTTTTTTTGTCATTTAGTCCTTTTCATTGCGCTAATAGAAGGATGAAGTCCTGGAGTTTATCTGGAAATACTGTCTTTCTCATATTTTCGTTTGTTCATTTGGTGTGCGCGATCGCGAGTGCTACACGCAACACACGATTCAGTGCGAAGGACTTCGTGAAATTTAGCTGCTAATTCCAGATTGTCGGGTAGGTAAATCAATAATTTATTTTCGATAGTGTTTGCTTTTGTGAAGACATTTCGCTTTCTTAAATTAAAGGAGTTTAACTTCACTTTTGTGGGAAAATGAGTTATCGACTTAGTTGGATATGTAAAAGTATTTTTATCGGCTGCATGAATCTGAGATGACAAATTTTTATCTTCGACTTATGGACAGTGTAATCAGTTCTATCGGCACATGTCATATTTTTTAAAACAAAAAGTTCTATCTGCAATATTTATAGTGGCAACGCCTTTCCAAGATCCTCACTAATGTTTCTCCTAAAGTATCATTTAAGACTGGCAATTTTTAAAAATATATGAAATGCCAAATGTAATACAGTTCAACAGACTTCCATAATTAAAATACTAGTGGAAAATACTGCTATCATTGGGAATGTAAGAAGGTTTGCCAGTAGCACCTTCTTGAAGTTTCATAGCGTGTAACTTGCAAAGGAAATCGTTGTGTGAGAGTGACACAGAAGTGTCTTGAAGATTCCGGGTCAGAGTGTATTTCCAGTAGTGCTGAAATAAATAAATTCTGATATAGAAACACCTGAATGCACAAAAGAAAATAACAATGTTAATAGAAGGTAAGCACTAGAACTACGTATACGATAATTGTTTTTTCTCTGGCTTTAATTGACTTAGTTAAAATTCGATAGGAAAATCGCAAGTTTATTAGTCTATATTTAAAACTTCGATGTTTTAAACATCCATGTTTCTTTATCATCCTTCTTCATCAAAATCCTTTAGCGATAAATCGATGTTTTTGTGAAATTTGCCAACACTAGTTGCGAGGGTTGCTACAGGAAATATTGTCCATTTAATTAAAAAATCACATGTTAGAAAGTCATTACTAGTTTTACAGTCATCACTACAATCAAAACATTAACAAATGGTACATCATTGCATTCCTATTTTTACGATCTATTGATTGTTAACGAGAAAAAGCATAGTTCCTTTTATAAACACAAAGATGAATAATTTTCTCGAAAATTAAAGTATTTAAAAATATCTCTACGACATATTTCTTGCCCCGTGGTTCCACATTGTTGAGACAAAACTACGTTTCGATATCGTAAACCGTTTGGAAGTTACGGGGGTGGCCCATAGTTGGTGGAATACTGTACCAGTATAAGGCAAAAGTAAAAGGAGTAAAAATATGAAATAGTAATAAGTAATAAGAAATCATTCAACTCTCGGCTGTGTGATAGAACAAATATGGCAAACATTTTCGTATAAAGCCACTATTCTCCACCCAACGCCGGTTCAGCTAGGCCCTATTTGATTCAGCAGACGAGAAAAAAAGAAAACGACATTGATGTGCATGATATTAAGTTTTATTTGCATTTTTGTTTACACCCGCTTCCGAGACTATCCGCCCGAAGGTTCACCCACTTACAAAGACACTGACGAAAAATTTGGTTTCTTGCTCGATATTGAGGGTCTATGTTACAAAGCGGATATAAAGGAATCAAAACAAAATGTACAAACTTCGCCACGTTCTACAGCAGCGATGTTGAACGCTGTACGAAGAAACTATTGATTGCAGAATGCTTCTGTCAGTTCGATCTAATATTAAAATATCACGGCCTGATGAACTTCTACAATTCATAGTTGAATATGGAGATAGTGTTTTTCCAAATGTACACATCGCAATTCAAATTCTGTTAACTGTTGCTGTTTCTTTTGCAAGTTGCGAGAGATCTTTTAGCAAATTAAAATTGATACTGTCCTATTTAAGAGCTTCAATGGGACAAGAGAGATTGTGTGATCTTGCTCTATTGAGTATAGAAAGAGAAGAAGCATTGACTTTGATTCTGTCATCGATGAATTTGCGGCAGTGAAATCAACGAAAGGAATTGTGATATTTTCGCTTTTGTGAATATCATGGTTTTATTGTAATAGGTTATCTGAGCGCCATAATAAGTCATCATTAAAGTAATGCTACTGAATGGCACAGACTTTCTCGTATTAGTTTTTTATTTTCTTTGGTCTGGCCTAGTTATTCGGAGTTGCCACATACTCATGCCAGCTGCCATCTATCGCTGCCCAAAGTACATTTTTTTAAAAATATTCTCAATTTCTCCGTTTCCTAATGGTATAACTGAAATATCACTTTAAAAATATGACAGAAGAGTAAAACCTTGTCCTAAATGACAATTTTCATAGATAAATTTGAAGCCGTTTTTAAGAAAATGGCGTTTAAGCGTTACTGTAAATGCAAAATTTAATGCTCTTTTCACAGAAATTCGGTATATACGTATGTATACTAGGAAGTAAAAGAGATGTTTATAGAAATATGTTTCGAAAGGCAACAATGAAAGTCAGCATTGGCTGTATAATATACAAATAACGAGAAATTAATGGGACAGGAAGGATGATAACAAGACAGGGGAAATAGTCTGAATTTTAACAGTGAATTAGCAATGGCACGAGAGAAATTTCCATTAAGATAATTGGAATTAAAGAATTATAAGGAGACCTAATATCAAGGAGTAAAGAGAGTGAGGTGCAAATATGCGATTATCCAATCAGGAGAAGCATGGACATTAGACAAAAAGGAGAAAGGCACAAGAAAAAGCAACAAGGAACGAGTTCGAGACGATACTGCGCATCTGGCAGAACAGTGAACGGCGCGGAATGCAAACAACCGGAACAGAACAGCTTGGACTTTGGTCGCAAGCAGACGGGTTGTAACGCAGTAATGGAGGCAGAACAGCATTGTATTTGGTCGTGGTCGTGATTTTATGTCTCCCCGTCACGTGTGGTAAAAAGTAAAACGTGCGTAGATGTGACCGCGTATAATTTTGGAGAAATAATTTTCATGAGACTAATATTGAAGTTTTTGGAGAATTGATGGACGTAAGAATTGCACCGAACGGGATCCGGCGACACGTGGGATGACTTCGCCGATGGTCGGAGAAAAACAATGAAAAACCATCGTTCAAGTATGCTGAGGAAACAGAGAGGGAATGAGTACTGATTAATAATATTTCTAATAAGTAGGAAGACCAAGTTCTGTCATTAGTTGTAGAAGTTCAGATAAATTTGACGATAAAAAAGTAAACATGGCCATGTGTGAATGTAGAAATCAAGGAGTGTGTGATTGTAAATTCGGTGTGAATAAGAGGAGCTAATTAATTAAATATTTGTCTTCTTTGTGTTGTGTATTGCATTTTTGTATTTCTTTGTAACCCAAGAAATCATCATCATCATTCTAAAGGCCAAAAAGTGCCTTGTCGCTGCCGCCATGACATTCTATCCTTCGCTGTTCTTTTCATCTCTGCGTAATTTCTGATATGTAGTTCGGTTCGAAGTTGTTCTAAAATTTTAATTTTATGTCTCCCTTTTTCAGTCCCGGGAACCTTCAGTGGTTTTCGCCACAACCACATCTCAGAAGCTTCTAAACGACTCCTGTCAGTTTGTAAAAGCCTTAATCTTTCACATCCGTATAACAGGACACTCCAGACAACTTTTCAGAAATTTCTTTCTAATATCCAAATTTAGTTTGGTATTTGTGAGCAAATTTATTTTGTTTAGGAACGATTTCTTTGATAGTGTAATTCGCTTTCTTACTTAAGCCAAGTAAAAAGAGTTTGAAATTATAAATGTTTTTGAGAAGGAGAATTTGATTTGGTTTTGTAGGGGTTGTTATTCCAAAGATTCAAATATATATTATAGAAAAGGGATTACGTTCGTAACATTTTGTCACCGTAATTCCGTATGGACGGTTCTGTCGACCCACAAAAACAAATTTTGTGTAGCTCGCAACAACCCCCCTCAGATTTGATAGCTTAAATAAACAAGGAACTGCTGTGTGCATTAAAGGGGGAGTGTAGCGGAGGATATCCCAGTTGAAAATAGGGGTTATTATGTATTGAAAATGCGGGTTATTATGTATTAAATAAATTAGAGAAATAGTTGGGATGAATGGAAAGAAAATAAATAAAAATATTACTAAAACGACTGTTCAAAGGAGCTCCATTTCAGTATTTGTATAAGTAATAAAGTATTCTTATTAAGAGTTGTCATTTTAGTTTATGTAGTCTTTTTCATAAATTTATTTTTGTAATGTTCATAAGTTGATAATATATTTTTAAAATAGTTAACATTTTCGTCATTTCATTTTACAACGAATGTAAATATATATTGATAAACATGAATTGTTATCTTCTCTTTATTATCTCAATTCCTAAAATTAAAAAAGTAAATTAAAAACTGTAAATTATTTTCGAGATAATTTTTTTATGAAACTTTTTGAAATTAATCAGAATCTTATTGACATTAGTGCAAGCATCCTAAAACAAATAACAACCCTAACCCATGCTTGCCATGGGTGCCGGAATACCTAGATACGCCTCTGTGTGGATGTGAGAATGGTGATAGTTATACGGTAGTGGATGGCTTATATGAATGTGTTATTTTTATAATATATATAAATTGAATTTCATTTGTGTACTCGTATTACAAACTGTTTGTAATACGTCTTGAATATAAATTCCGATGTATTATGTAATGTCCAACATTGCTGAGAAAGTTAATAAATCAAAATAATCATTTCCTTAATGCGAAAGTAATAAAATTGCAATGACATGAAAAAGATTTTCTCTGAGTGGAAGAATTTGTGTGCCAACTTACAAGGTGTGAAAGTCAAGTTTGTTCGTAGTTTTCTTAGAGATAATTTGGTAGAAGAATATCTGTGTAGAGATTGTTATTTGATGCTCTGTCGCAAGTACTTTAATGTATAAATTGAAACCAATGATAATGAAAAATGACATAACAAGACTGTGAAATCAAATAATTTTAAAAAAACTAGAGGTACTACCGCAGCACATAACCTAAAAATTAAAATATACATACATTTGAAACTCCCAAAGCCTCGGGTTCATTCAGATTGATTGGGGAATATCAGTTTTGAAGAAACGAACGGTTTAGGCAAACGGACGTTCAGTATAGACGGACAGACAGACGTTTGCCGTCAATCGATTTTTCGGTATCAATGACCCTCAAAACATGGATTCTGGCTACACCATGTGTTAGAGGAATATTTTCTACATTTAGAAACGGGATTTATCCACTTTTCGTTACCACGGCCCGTCAATAACAGTTTTTCTGCCGACCATATTATTTTTCTCCCATTCTTATAAAATGTATCATTTTTTCTCCCGCATTCTAGCCTCTGCCCTTCATGTTAACAAAAGTCATAACGATATTGATTACGGGTTTTTAGAAGTATCTGAAGATGTGCATTTTATGAGAAAATAATATTGATAAACGTAGAGAAAATAATAAAATATATCCATTTTCTACCTTACAAAGTAATGTCAAAAAATGGTACACACGGTTGTATTTTATTAGCAATATTTACGTCTTGTAGTGTACACTTCAGGCCGCTAGGGGTAGCACAAGTGTCGCTTGTGCCGCCCATGCTGATTTACCCGAGTTTCCCCTATTATCTTTTATACTATTTGACCAAACAACGGTACTCACTGCAAATCCATAGAAAAATGCTGTAATTAAGTATAAGCCTAGAAATGATAAGAATAAATGCTTTAATTGACTTTAATTCTATCACTGGCATACGAAAGAGACCTAACGCGTAATTCTTTCAATTAACATTTAATTTAATTAACTTAACATTTCAATTAACTTGTTTGCATTTCCTTTACCTTCCTGGAAGAACATGTGGAACGGTGAGATATTAACGTTGGAAGTCAGGATTATCGATAATTCAACTTCTTGATAAAATGAATGCTTAAATCATTTCCACTTTCACTGATCCCAGCCGTTTGGCACCGAATCTCTATTTTTATTTAGATCAAGATAGACCAAGAATGCATTTCATTCTACATCTTTAGGTACCACAAGCTTGCTTTCGTCTTAATTCTTTACACAAAAAAAAGAAGCGGATTATCGTAGATGACCGATGGGTCATGGGTGCTCGCTGGGCTCAGATTCGCAATGCAAACATCACTCTCGTACCGATTAGAGAGATTGTCATAGTTGTCAAGAACTTTTTGGGTAATTATAAAGCAGAAAATTATCCAAAACTGGTGCCAGACGTGCTTTTAAACTTTCTAAATTTGGGTGCAACTATGAGCATTAAGGCACACAATCTCCATAACCATCTAGACAAATTTTCCGAAAATCTTTGCAATATGTGTGAGGAACAAAGCGAGCGGTTCCATCAAGAAATAACGGTAATGGAAGTTGGATATCGGGGCACATGGGATAGACATATAGTGCCAGAATACTAATGGATACATCAACGTGATTGCTCTGATTTGCCGCATAAAAGGATATCATACAATGTTTTGTGATTCTTTGCAGGCTGTAAATACAAATATATTGACTATATTAATATTAAATATTTCGAGAGTTTAATTTTGTATAAATAGGCATATTTAGTTACATTTAGTTCACGTTTTATGCAATTTACATATAGCCTATACTCAATAAAATAAAATAATATTTTTCGATGCGATTTTCATTATCTCAAAAACTAGAGTCAATCTACCAAAACCAATGCCATATTTGTAATCTGTGCATTAAATATACCCTAAAATGGCTTTAAAGTGTTTGGCAAGGAAAGTAGTGTTGACCAGTGTTGTTGGTTTGCAATGCAAAACTGGATTAAAACAGTTTCTCGTTTGTTAACTATTGTAATGTTACGACAACAATTTGAAACTTGTGAAATCATACTTTTTACTGTTTCTTTTGGTCTACTAGAGCGCTCCTGAAGCACCAAACGGTGGTTATTGAGTATTTTGTTTTCTATATGAAGAAGCAAAGTCGGCCTCTCTCTCCGACTTAACCACAGGCTTATACGGCAATATACAGGCTTACACGGCAGCTAAGCACGGTTTTAGATGAAGAACGACCCAAGTCATGTGTACACCCTGGTCAGGAATGTACGGCTAAACTTTACGGCTAAACCAACATCTGGCATTCAAGAATGAAAAATCTTGCTTGTATGTTTCGTTAAGGATGCCTACGTTTACTGAAGAACTAATGTTAACAAAGTATTGCAAAAGAAGCAAAACTTAGTTGACCAGAAATTAGCGTATGATATATCATACGCTGGGCATTAATGAGTTAAGCAAGTAAAACCTCTTCTTCCGATTCTTATGGACGAGTGCATGTCGTTTACGTTTAAAAGAAAGACGAGAACCCAGCGGGCTCCCATACTCAATTGACAATGTGGATGAGCGAATTATGTATTTTCGTGCCAGTACAATAAATTTACTTTCGCTATCGATGCTTTGCAACAGAATGTCCAATTCAGGGCATTATTACCACATATAAAATTAATTTCCAGAGCAATATATTATAGTCAATGATGCCGAAAACGTTTGAAAGATTATAAAATATTTCAATATCCGTTTCATTTTCAATCACTAATTAAACATATACATTTAACAAAATAAAATATTACAGTTGTCGTTCATTTTGACTTTTTAAATCCGTGTTGAGAATCTGTAAAACCTTAGCTTATTTTCAGAAAAATTTCCAATCATATGTAGGAAATTCTCCCAAATATTTTTGAATAAAATAATGAAAGAGCTGATAATTATGAATTTAATTTTTGTTTGCGTTTTATGAATTGGCTAAGTTTTGCTATTTTGAAAATATCTGAAAATATTCATCTGCACAATGAATCATTGAAAATGTGAGTTAACGGGTGCATAAATATAGGTGCCCGATTTACATTGAACAATAGGAAAATTCATAAAAATACATCGAACACTTATTGTTTAGGTTATTCTGGGAATTGCATTAGAAGAAGTTTCGGAAACGAACATTAGTCAAAAAATATTTGAGAAAAGTATGACGTTGACTTTTATAGTTTTAGACTTTTATTTTGATCAAACTCAAATCTGGAAAATGGTTGGTTGTAAATTTTTGCAACACTTACTGCATTCGACATTCAGGTAGTAAAAACAAAAAATTCTCGTGCAGTACAGATATGCCAAAACAGTTCTCTAGATATTCTCGAAAAAGGATATTCTCCTTACAAAATGTCTGAGAACGTTACTTGTACTCGTACACGTAGTACGTACGGACCAATGATGTGTGTATATTGAAATATACCTTCATCCTTCACTTCGTAATACGTTGTCGTGAGTTTGACCTGTTCCGAATTTATAGAAAGATGTGGGCGCCAGGAACAGGTGACATAAACTAATACTAACTTTTCCCTATTTAATTCTGTCAAAATTATATGGGCATCCAGCTAGCTTGGGCCGATGGATTCGGATTACATGTATTCGCTATCGCTAAGATAGCCGATTACCTGATCTGCCGACTGTACAGCCTGGCGTGGAATCTGAAATATGGAAATTCTCTGCTTCCAACTAATTAGAAGCTTATGATTGACAAATGAACAGACTCTTTTCTTTTTCCAAAGAACAAAATTTAACAATTTATTCAATGTTAATTTTAACAGATTACTTAATGGCCATGACCCCTTTTAAAAGATATTATTTTAATATACTGCAGTATATGTTACCGTCTTGCCGACCCGCTCGTTCCGAAGACGCTTCTCACTTGGCCGATGAATCCGAGTCGCTCTTCTGTCTTCTGATCTTGCGCGGTTGCTGAAGTATCCAGTCCACACTGCATAAAATCTAGCTAAGTTCTTTCCGACGCTTTAGGTTTATAATCTTTCACACGAGTTTAATAAAATACTAATGTTCGAACTATCGTCCGGTGAACACCCAAAACTGCCTAAGTCCGCGGATGTACTGCGGCAAATAATTTCTAAGTCCGATGACGACTGTTACTTTTCGCACGAAAATGTATAAGTCTCACTTTCAACTACAAGGTCCGCACACTATTTGCACTCCCCGAAACTCAAGAGCCGAGTTCACGACCTACACTCCACCACTCTGAGTCAGACTGTAACGATCTGCACTCAACGAAGCTCCAAGTCCGAATGAATGTTTTTCTGTATTTTGCAACCCTTGATGGGTCGGTAGCGTCCCACGTTCTATTTTTCCAAAACACGGCGGTAAACACCAGAAAGTCTAATTGCCCCCCGCCAACCCGCTCATTTCTTACAACCCCATGTAGCCGCGCCTTCGTCCGTCATACGTTTTTCGACCAATCACATATTCTTTATTATATCGATCTAGCCAGCGTTCCGGCACCTACGAGGCTTGCAGCTAGTTTATTTACCTGCCCTGCACCATAGCAACCCTCTGCGCTGGCGTTACTAGGGCCGGATATCGCCATTTTACAAGTCCATTTAGTCGCCCCGTATACAACTAATATTATGAATAAACCATGTCCCGTTCTGGTATATCACAACATCCCCTCTCCAAGCGTCATTTTGTTTGCTACCACCTAACTAAATGACAAGATCATATTAGAACTTTCTTCATGCTTCGTCACGTTGAACTCACTGACACTTTGCACTGTACTGACACTGAGCACTGCACTGTACTCTTGCAGCCTTACAACTATTTACATTAATTTGTGAACATGCCAACATAGTTTTAACCATTTCATTGCGTATCGCCTTATTGCCTATTATTAACATATTAATTGAAATTCCTTGCAAGTTCCAACGACAAACAACACAACAAAACAAACAAACTATTATACACTACTATATACAAAACTATTTACAATGACACAAATCTTCAGTCGTAGGTATCGTCCCTTTTATACGGTTTGATATTTCTGTAATTATAGGTCCCCATCTGTTTGCCGTTTTCATCTTTTAGAATTACCGCGTTTTTACTTAATACCTTGACAATTCGGTACGGTCCTTTATACAGAGGAAAAAATTTATGAAATAACTTTTTATCCACCGAAGATACTTGAGGCACTCTAATCAATACTTCGTCATTTTCTTTATATTCGCCTTTAAAATATTGCTTCTGCTTTATCTTCCTTCTTGCAGCTGCTTCCTTCAAGTTATCATAAACTATGCTTATGTTATTATTATTATTTGAAGTCCCACTGATTTCCGGAGGTACTTCTATCCCCTTGATATTAGCTAACTGTTTTTCCGATTCGGACTCTTGCAAGGTTTTAATACTCCTTAGCCCCTCTTGTATCTGCTGTTCTACCTTGTTGTCTGTCACAACCATTTTTAATTCAAGATTATCTATTTTATCGCCATGTTGTTGCGCTATATCATTCAAACATTCTAAACGCGATTCAACGTTTGTCATTTTTTCGCATTGTTGAGTTTGTAAATGTTCTAACGCGGTGACATTTTCCCGTAAAGCTACAACTTCCGAATTCATTTTATTCAAGCATTCCTTTTGTTCTTCCTGTATTTGATTTACTTGACAATTCAATGAGTCTATTTTTGAATAAATATTACTGAATTCACTAATAGTTTCGGTCCGTAATTGTGATATCTCCTCACATATGGCTTCGCGAAAATTCTTAAATTCCTGTGTTTGATTATTCATTTCTATCTTTATATTTTCAAGTTTATTTTCCAATTTAGCATTATTATTTTCTAATTTAGCATTATTAGCGTTCATTTCTGCCTTCATTTCAGCTAACATTTTAATTATTAAATTACTCGAATCCGTATTAACTACTGGAGATACCGCTACTTCCTGTTCTATTTCAACTACGTCTCGCGAAATATCTCCTTCGGGATTCATACCGGTATCCGCCATATTATCTACTTCAATATTTTCGGCACGTGCTGTCTTACTTCTAGTCTCCATCTTAAAATTATAATACAAATTAGAATTTTCTCTATCAAATTCCTTTCAAATACCGTCAATGAAATGGTTTTGGCTCTTTCTTATAATTACACGTTAGTTTCATATGTCAATCACGAAATTTCAGATTCCATCAGATCACTTTGTTATAATTTATAATAACTCCATTAACGTACTTCACTTTGTTATAAATTATAACAAAATATGCCCCACTTGGCGCGCCATTTTTGAAATATACCTTCATCCTTCACTTCGTAATACGTTGTCGTGAGTTTGACCTGTTCCGAATTTATAGAAAGATGTGGGCGCCAGGAACAGGTGACATAAACTAATACTAACTTTTCCCTATTTAATTCTGTCAAAATTATATGGGCATCCAGCTAGCTTGGGCCGATGGATTCGGATTACATGTATTCGCTATCGCTAAGATAGCCGATTACCTGATCTGCCGACTGTACAGCCTGGCGTGGAATCTGAAATATGGAAATTCTCTGCTTCCAACTAATTAGAAGCTTATGATTGACAAATGAACAGACTCTTTTCTTTTTCCAAAGAACAAAATTTAACAATTTATTCAATGTTAATTTTAACAGATTACTTAATGGCCATGACCCCTTTTAAAAGATATTATTTTAATATACTGCAGTATATGTTACCGTCTTGCCGACCCGCTCGTTCCGAAGACGCTTCTCACTTGGCCGATGAATCCGAGTCGCTCTTCTGTCTTCTGATCTTGCGCGGTTGCTGAAGTATCCAGTCCACACTGCATAAAATCTAGCTAAGTTCTTTCCGACGCTTTAGGTTTATAATCTTTCACACGAGTTTAATAAAATACTAATGTTCGAACTATCGTCCGGTGAACACCCAAAACTGCCCAAGTCCGCGGATGTACTCCGGCAAATAATTTCTAAGTCCGATGACGACTGTTACTTTTCGCACGAAAATGTATAAGTCTCACTTTCAACTACAAGGTCCGCACACTATTTGCACTCCCCGAAACTCAAGAGCCGAGTTCACGACCTACACTCCACCACTCTGAGTCAGACTGTAACGATCTGCACTCAACGAAGCTCCAAGTCCGAATGTATGTTTTTCTGTATTTTGCAACCCTTGATGGGTCGGTAGCGTCCCACGTTCTATTTTTCCAAAACACGGCGGTAAACACCAGAAAGTCTAATTGCCCCCCGCCAACCCGCTCATTTCTTACAACCCCATGTAGCCGCGCCTTCGTCCGTCATACGTTTTTCGACCAATCACATATTCTTTATTATATCGATCTAGCCAGCGTTCCGGCACCTACGAGGCTTGCAGCTAGTTTATTTACCTGCCCTGCACCATAGCAACCCTCTGCGCTGGCGTTACTAGGGCCGGATATCGCCATTTTACAAGTCCATTTAGTCGCCCCGTATACAACTAATATTATGAATAAACCATGTCCCGTTCTGGTATATCACAATATATATATATATATATATATATATATATATATATATATATGTATATATGATGTATATATACATATAAATATGATGATATATATGATAAATATATATATGATGTATATTAATGATGTATATATATTATGGTATTTATATACATCATTGGTACGGACTCACTAAAGCCATAACAGTTTTAAAACTAGTGGTGCTACAGAATGGCACAGACTTTCCCCGTATTAGGTTTCTATTTCCTTGAGTCTGGGCTAGCTATTTGGAATTTGCCACAAAGATGTTTTTTAAAAAATTACATTTGTGTAATTTTTCGAAAAAAAACTCAAAATAAACTTTACGCCATATTAAAGAGTGCAATTAGCACTATCCGTTCCAAACGTTTGAATGGGAAAAATTGGAGCCATTTATGAGAAAATGGCGTTCGAGCGTTTCTAAAAATTCGGAATTTTGAGCTAGTTTTCACAGAACACGATTGAGTTCTCAAGAAACTTTATTGACATTATTGACGGACAGACAGACGGCCGGACGGATGTTTTGCTTTCAATTAGTTTTTCGGTATCAAAGACTTACAAATCGGGGATTGGGACTACACCACGTTAGGGGATTTTTTTTTAATTTAGCAACTGGAGTTATCCACTTTTTCGTTATCACGGCTCGGCAACGAATTTTTTTCTGCCGAAAATTCGCCATTTTTCGCACAGCATTGCATAACTTTCCATATACTACATATATTACTCTGTATTAAAAGTAGCGTTTATAGTCAAAACGCAATTTATAACAAAACAATTTTTTATAGATGGTGGTAGTTTGGCACTACATAATGTGTTTATAGATTGGTCGGTTGGAAAGTTCAAGGTTGTTTAGACCTTTCTTCCGTCATTTTTAATAGTTTGAGGATTTCTCCTCTCTTGTGTCACTGACTCACCTCTTTGGTGTCACTTATACTATCGTTGCCTCAACAATTTTATCCTACGTCTAACTAAAATAACATCATAAGCGAATCTGTCGCATCGTTGTTGCTTTTATCTTAACTAAATTCTCTAATCTAACACCTGATATGGCCTAACACTAAGAACAGGCGTCACTGTCACGTCCTGTCACACTATTTACATTATATCTGCTCTATCATTGCACTATCTTCTTTGATTGAATGTAGGGCATTGGGCGGCTCCAGGTGGAGGCGCGGGAGTCTTCATCAAGTGCAGATTCCCCTCCGCCAGACGATAGGGCATCGGCCAAGGCGGCCCCCGCCAAATACCGCTTTGTTTATTTACATACACGGCCGTACTCGGCAGGGATCATGTCTACTTGGGCGGTGTACTTGTAGTAGCAGGCGGCACTACCATTGATCGCTTCGGTGATTATGTTGTGTTTTTGATCGCGCTGGTCTTTAGTAGTTTATTCAGTACAGCCATGATACTTGGGCACCACTCACCCAGGGCTCCTAAGCCATCTAAAGCTATCAGCGCCCAGAAACCAATCTCATCAAAACCATATCCAAAATTTTAGGCTAATTTTAGACTAATTAAATGCTCTATTCCCGAATTATAGTCTCCTCTGGATTTCCCAAAATCGTGGGCGCTGCTAGCTTTAGACTAAAGCTAGCAGAATCAATCTCCAAATAAATTCAAAAATCTAAAATCCTTCCCAAAATTTAAGAATAATTTTAGGCTCTTAGAAAAAAATTATCCCCGCGTTCATATTCCAAAAATCGGGGCTGTACAAAGAGAAACAATTAACATTGATTCTTACGGGCGAATAAACACTGTTGGCACATTGGCATTAAACATTATTCAAATTTGGTGCCGTGGCGGGAGATTGGTTTTTAATAACAATATTTGGCCTTAATTACCAGCTCAGAATTTGCATTTTTATCGTACGGCGTCGAACTTGTTACAAATTCCCTCCAAAACCGCGTGCTGTCTATAAAAGGGAGCGGGTATAACTTCCTTGCATTTGGATGTCTTACATTGGATTTGGCAGGCCTACTTGTTATAGGTGTCTCCACGTAAGAAAAGAGCCTAAATATTCAATATGGCGGAGTTTCGGCACTGCCAACCTCATCGAAATGAGACGCAAAAGATACCGACGCGTCGTGTTTAAATGTACGTAGTGTCCATCAGAAATCAGATTTGCTGAAATCATTTTATTTATATTGTATTTTTACTTATAAATCGCAACAGGTATTTGGTAACACAAATTAATTTATAATTTTCATATGGAAATAAAATCTTCACAATTTTTATAATCTTGTTTAAACTGAAGTATATATGAAATAATATAATCTCATTTATAATAAAAACTAATATAAATGCCATAATCAGAGGGTTTATGGAATAAAGACGAAATTAAAAGCAAGGCTCAAAATTGCTTTAATTTTGAAGCGATATGCAATGTAATGAAATAAAATTATATTTCACTGACTTGAAATATCTGTATCATAATGATTTTATACACATAGCATTAACACATGACAGTGATGAGAACTTATGAAAGAAATGAATGTATTCATTGTACAGAAATCACAAATGTTTGAAATTTAGTGAAAATTGAATGAACCGGATATCGGAATTAATTTAACTTAAAGGTTTAGTAAAGGAATAACGTATCCACCACAGGTGGGTTAGATTTCAATAACAAATTGCAAGGGCAGTCATTAAACAATTATCCACAGCAGTTATATTCACTTTTAGCAATGAATATTTACAAGAATTTTAGTGCCTAATTGCCCCTGGGCTTACAAACATACATTTCATTCTTGCATTTATCTTACGCGATTGGAGAACACCAGGGACAACAAAGAAATAAGTATGCTACCATTATAACATTACCGTATATCAAACAAATTAAATCAAATATTTAATTAGTGCTAAATTGGGTTTTCTAAAAATTATCATTAAACATAAGCATCCAGCAATTTGGCTGACTCTATACATTACTTGTAACACATCCTCCTAATCACTATAACAGCTGAGGGCCAATTTCTAGCATGCATACAGAAACATATGACAAAATAATGAAGGTACAGAATTTTGCAATATTGATAATATAGAGATAATTCCAATTTTATAGAATGAAAAATATTCCATTAAACACTGCAATCCTGAAACAAAGAAAAAATGCCTATTTACTAGAACAACAATATTTGAGAAAATATTAACATCCAACCAATAATGTTCTTCAAAGGAAAAAAATACAAAAGAAAGGTTGGAAAATGTACATTAATAAATAAAACTTTGCATTCTCCTTCTCACAAACCTTTCAACATACCGATTCTATTCAAAATCTCTTTTCAATTACAAATATACAACGACATCTCTTTATATGCATATTCAATAGGTCTGAGAATATTTTTCTTTTTTTTATGCCCCTTAGTGATAAGGGTGGTCCACCCTAATTTTTTACTTTCCCGTATACGTACGTATACACGGAGTGATATACGTAGTATAGGGAAAGTTATGTAATGCTTCGTGAAAAAATGGCCAATTTTCGGCGGAAAAAAATTAATTTCCGGGCCGTGAAAACGAATAAGTGGATAAAACCAGTTGCTAAATTAAGAAAAAAAAATCCCCTAACACGTGGTGTGGTCAAAATCCATGATTTGTTGCTTCTTTATACTTAAAAATCGATTGACGGCATTCCGTCCGTCTGTCCGTCTGTGGTCAACGCTAGCGCCTAAACCGTTCGGTCGATTTTCTTCAAAATTGATATTCCCCAGTCGATCTGATTCTAGTCGAAGCTTTGTGATGTTGAAAAAGATTCTTTAAAATTTGGGGGTTCCTTATATGAAGCCCCCCGGGGATTTTCAACATTTTCTCAAAAACGGCTCCAAATTTTTTCTTTAAATTTCTTGTATGAATAGAGGAAAATACTCGTTTTAACATGGCATAGGTCCGATTTTCACGTACAGCTCTGAATTTTCGAAAATTGTGAAAGTTTGAATTTTTTTCGGCGTCTTTCTCCAACTACAAAATTGAAGATAGAGATTTTTTTCTTCAAATAAAATTTGTTCTGCATACTGAGTTCTTTAATAAAGGTCATGTAAATGTTTTTCACAATTTTGGTAGTTTTCGTGCAATATTGCGTGCAATATGTGCAATTTTAAAAAATTATAAAAACAAAAGTTTCTCAAAAACTGCTCCAAATTTTTTCTTTAAACTTTTGGTAGGGATAGTGGTAAATGTACTCTATCAATGACATAAAAGCCATTTTGGTCTATCGGTTGGTTTTTTCAAAAATTACAAAAATGTAAATTGTTTTACTTGTCTCTCACGTCGTTAATATTTACATTATCGGCGATTTTTTTACATTATTATATTTACGAGTATATATGCTTTAAATAATGTCAAGTAAAGTTTCTCGAAAACACTACCGTTTTCTGTGAAAAGTAGCTCGAATTTCGGCATTTTCAGAAATGCTCAAACGTCATTTTCTCGTATATGGCTGCAATTTTTTTCTTGAAACTTTTGTAACGGATAGTGCTAATTACACTCATTAGTATAGCGTGAAGTTTATTTTGAGTTTTTTTGTTTTTTCAAAAATTATATAAATGTAAATTTTTTGAAAGATCTCTCACATCTTTAATATGCACATTATCCGCAATTTGTAAAGATGATTAAATTTGTGAGTGTAAGTGCTTCAAATAACTTCAAATAAAGTATTTTGAAAACTCAAAAATTTTCCGTGAAAATGAGCTTCAAATTTCGCATTTTTAGTAGCGCTAAAACGCCATTTTCTCTTAAACGGCACATAATTTTTAAAAGAAAATTGCCATTTACGGCTAGGTTTTTGTGTTCTTTAATATTCCAAAATTAATGTTTCTGTTCTACCAATAGGAAACCGAAAAATTAAGAAAATGACCAAAAAAATGTACTTTTGGCGATGATAGATGGTAGCTGGCAAGAAAGAGTATGTGGCAATTCCGAATATTGACAAATAAATAAATAAAATAAATACGGTCATGCTTAATTTTTTCAAAATACGAGTAGTTTTTCTTTAATTTTGTGACAAACGTAATAGGCCGCTGTAAATTTACTGCGCTTTGGACAGCTGGATGCTTCGTAAATTAGAATGTGCAATTTTGCATATTCTTTCTTCGTTTCTTACATTCGAACTTTGTTATAGACTTACACATTAATATTTTAGTAATTGTTTATTTTGAAATATTTGAAATAAGTAAAAAGAATTAATAGCTCTCAGAATAGCGACAATGAAGGGTCTGCAACAATGGAATTCACTTTGCGCTCGCGAATATCTGTGAATTAGTGTCATTGTTGTGACCTAATGGAGCTGTATGAAAAGGAGTTATAATTGTCTAATTTATGTTGATATTTGCAGGCAAATATTTAGTTTTGCACCAAATGCTGTACCATTTGTAGTGAGTAGAGAATTTGTTGCATGGTTTTAAAATACTCTTCCTTAATCATGGCCCAATGGAAGGCATTTCTATATTTCCAGGGTATCAGGCTTCTTTTTCCAATACAGGGTTACAAAACTTTTGCATTCTATTTTTGTGAAGTTGTAGAATTCACATAGTTCTGACAACACTGCAATGGAAATAGTGAGTTCCAAGCGAAGATGTTAGTAACGCATAAAGTGCAATATTACTTAAGTACTACTTAGCTGTTTCCTCTAATACGGGAAAGTAAGTGCTGTTGTAGCACCACTAGTTGTAATTTCTCGGACAAAACTTTTAGGCAACCCGCTACACACGGTAAGTATTTCATCCGCTACACGGGGTTTCTCCATATTACGCAACTCTTCAACGATGTGCAGAATCTGCTATTAAATGTGAACAACACAGAGAGAGACGGAGAAAGAGAGACGGGGAAAGAGAATGACGGGGAAAGAGAGAGAAAGACGGAGAAAGAGAGAGACGGAGAAAGAGAGATATAGGGGCAGAACAACGTATGCCGAGCTCAGCTAGAAAAATGCTTATCTCCGCCATACATTGTTGCGTTAGGTTTGAGGAGTCTTAAGCATATTAATAGTACATTATGAAACGATGATGTAATGATGGGTATTAATACACGAGTGTGAAATTACGATACGAGCGAGGAACGAGCGAGTATCGTAAACTTCACACGAGTGTATTAATACCCATTACATCGAGTTTCATACGGTACTTTTTCTACGACTTATGGTAACTTTTATAAGTTAAACTTCTCCACTGAATCGTTTCCTGGCAGTCGACACTCAAGATTCGGCCAAGGCCATCTAGCGGGCACCTCTCTACCCTACATGCACAGATGGCTTTGTTTCACCAGAGCGCTTGCGAGGGACTACAAAAGTTCCGGGATTAATATTCCGACGTCACCATTTTCGCATTTTCTTTCATTTCTTGAAATGTCAACACCACCAGAAAGAACCACCAATCACTAAATATTGTAAATTAAAGAATTGTCCGGTTTTTAAGGACAACCACACGGCAGCAGCAAATAATGACTCGCGTGATCTCGCGTGGAGATCTTAACGTCACTTAAATGTTTTCTGCAATAACTACCACTGCGCTAGTCAAATACGATCGAAGTGAAATTACAATCCAATTTATTGTAACTAATATTTCACGTAAAAATCACTAGTAATAAAAAAATTAAGAATGAGAAGCATAAAATAATATTAAATGCAATTTTAATATACACACTCGAACAAAACATTTACTGCAAAGATTCACAATGATTCATGAAGTGACAATATTGGTTTTGTAAGTGACTCTGTGATTGGTCAAAAACCTGTATCATAATGAAAACTGTATCGAAATGACCATCATTATGCAACTGGTTGCAGCCATCCAATGACAGCATTATAAAATGGGAGTAGAAAAAGACTTATATATCATTAATTCTATAATTAGCAGGAAAATAGCACAGCAATTACTATTTCACTACAGGTAGACATGACATTGAGACTAGGAACTTTGTTTTAATAATTTGTGATGTTTGTTGCTGCGAAATGTTTAATTAGCCTTAATTAATTAATGTTTAGTTCGGAAGTTGATATTAAATTCTCGAATGTACAAAATCGGGAACAGATTCATTGTTGAACAGTTAAAAATGTGTACATGTATTTTATAACAATTTTTAAATGATTGTTCTTTAGAGAAGATTTATTTATTATCGTTAAATATTTTCTCCTGTCGTCTTTTAATAAAAAGATTTTCGTTTTTACTGCCATTTAGTGCAACAATAGGTAAAGAAAACGCTGATTCATTTACATGATGTAATTATCACTTGATCAGTATCCCCGCAAAGCGTCTACCGGCGTCACTTCTGACCACTGTTGCCATATGTACAGCATTTTCGCATTTTATACCGCATTATTAACACCTAATATGCATTAAGCGATGAGGATGCCAAAAAATCTGCATTTCCATGATAGTGGATTAAATTTTTTTTTTTTTTTCATTTCCTTAGTTACTGCAATGATCGTTAGATGTCCTGCTATCGTTGACAAAGTTTGAATGTTCAAAATGCTGTCTCTCTATTCGATTAAAATAGAGATCAATATAACACCAATCATTAGGGCTTTATCCAATTGCCTTATTCGAAAATTGATGACCAAGCACCAAGGTGTAGTCGTGAACTCCGTCCTTTATTGTCTTACTGTTAGAGATTTAGAGGAAAAAATGGTGACAACATGTTGGTTAGTTGTTTCCGAATACGCCAAATAAGAATACGGAACGTCGTTCGGATTCTTACTGCGTTTATTCAAGCCGGAGAAATGATGCACTTTGCGGGGTATTGAAATTAAAAATGTTGAAATTACGTAACTTGGCTTCATATTAAACTGAGATTAAAAATAAATTAAAAGTATATTTATAACAAAAATACTGATATTTTATATTTTTTAATTTCTTGTGTGAATCGAGAACATTGTATATAGTCAGAACAAACATAGAACAAATATAGTGAGACAATATCGCATTTATTTAAATAATAAAACGGAATTCTATGTCGATATATGAATTATTGATGTTTTCCCCTATTTTTAAATTATATTATACGAAGTAAATCCGCATTCATTAGAAGAAATCGGCAATTTCGATCATAAAACTTCGTAATCGGAAGTTTTACATCTGGCAAGTAAGCCGCACGGAGTAGGGATAAGATCTCTCACACAATAAGCCGTTTAATTTTTAAATAATTTATAATTAATTTGCAGGGCTTTAATGAAAAACGTCATTTTCAATGGCAAATTTCGAGGTGAGAATATATTATGCCACGAATCCCTATTATACCCACAGATGTGCCAATTCAATTTAAACGTCTTCAATTTCCGTTAAGATTGGCATTTGCGATGACTATCAATAAGTCTCAAGGCCAAACGATGTCTGTTTGTGGCTTATTTTTGAGCAACCATGTTCTTCACACGGTCAATTATACATGGCATGCTCTCGTGTGGGCAAACCATCCAGTTTATTTGTGTTAGATAAGATGAGATAACAAAAAATATTGTACTCTATTGCGTTGAGGGTTTGATATGTTTTTTAGTAAAAGTATTATAATTAGCAATGTATATTTCAAAAAATTCCAATTTCAAAAAATAAATTACAATAAATTAAAAATATAAATGTTTGGTATTGTGTTATTTTTATATTTCATCATCGTTCACAGCGCTCCATACCTCTTCAACTCATATATAATCACATCCTCAAACACTGACAATAAGTTAGTAATTTTTTTCTACTAAAATAATCCTAGGAATAATTTACATGGCAAAACGTTTCCCGGGACAGCTAGTAATCTATATAATCTTACTCTGATACTACATTAAACAAAACTCTTCTACTTCAAATTATACGTCTTTAATTTCCAACATTGCTCAAGAAATTATTTCTATAATTATATCACAAATTCTGACTTTATTACAAAAACATCCTTCCTCCACCTTTTAATGTCTACTAATACAAATACTATTACACTAATAAAATTGAATTCCAATGGTCTAAAATGACAACAAAATCTTTTTCATCCCTTTTCTTCATTTCATAATATTGGCATGGAATGTATTTCTAAAACACATCTAATCTCTAAAGAAAAACTTTCCCTAAAAATTTATATAACATTTATAGAAATGATAGGATTTCTGATCATGCTTCTATGGAGTAGCAATAATAACAATAATAATAATGAATTCTATATTTCATCAACAAATATTTTTGTCTATTTTTGTCATGACATCCTCAAGGTATTCATTTGCAACAAATATATCATTCAAAATTTTTTAGTCATGTATATATATATATATATATATATATATATATATATATATATATATATATATATATATATACAGGTGTCCAGAAGCTCCCGTTACAAAAAAAATACCCCAAATTCTGTGTTGCACGTCACGAAAAATGGCAGGTCCAGTTTTTCCGAAAAAAAATTTATCTTTGAGAAAATTGAGTTTAAAAATCACTTCCGGGCCGCGAAATTCAAACCGGCCGCTACGACACGAGACGGCAGCGTCTCCTGCGCGGAGCATTTCCTCGTTTCTCCACATAAACGGTGAAACAGTCGAGTAATATTCTCTAAGGAAAGCATTGCGTGGCTTACACTAGAATACGTTAATAGTATAAAATGTTTGTAGACTCTGTTTAATAAATATTTTAAATGTACTTATTGAAAATTCAGTGTGGTTCAAAATGATAGCCACGGTACACGGCGGCGTAAACGTAAATAATGAACACATCCATCACTTATGAAAAATATTGAATCTCCTGGAATACTCGAATTGCTATTTTTAGCACATATTCATATGAACTAGTGCCTTGGGCTTAAGACTGCCACATGAAGATTATTCTAAATATCGTGATAAACAAAAAAAAAGGTTTCCGAAATAAAATATTCGTTCATGAAAATATCGAGTTTATTGATTATCTCCGGGCACAGCATTCGAATTGTGGATTTTGTGGAGATGCATTGAATAGTGCATTGAAGAATCTTTATAGGAGGCACGTAGACAATTAACCAATCCCACAGGTGAATATTAACAGATAAAATGGCGTTGCCTTATGTGTCATGCGCCAATGAATAAAAAGTAGAAAACTAGTATATTCCTGGCGTGAAAGGGTAAAAAACTGAAAAGACTGTGATATTGCATTCCGTGGTGTACAAATATTTCAAAAGAACTCATTCTTGCACGCAAAAGTTCGACCGAAGTTCACTGAGGGTACTGGACCGATGCAGTTCACAGCCCGTAATCTGGTCGGTGTCCTTGCATCTGTCAGTTGCTAGGTCGCGTCACATCGTGGTTTATATCGTATGACAAACAGGCACGTGAACCTGCCACCGCCGCCAAGTGATTCGCCTATTAGTCGCGTGTCATTTTTGCCTCAAATCAGCAGATTGCAAAGTTCAAGGCCTTGCCCGCAGAGTGGTCATGACTGAATAAACACCTGCATAGAGTCATCTTTGGGGTTAAAAATGTATTCTCTTGAATAAAAAAGTTTTTTTCCTGAGTGCCTATTTTCGTGGTTGTACATTATGGAAATATCAAAGAAAAATATTGAAAGTTACTATAATGTCCCTGAAGTAAACTATTTCAATTCCCTTACATTCTGTACAATGTAGTAGCCTTGCTAATTCGTCCTTTCTTTAATTAGAAAACGCTAAGAAACTAAATAATTCAGTACTACAGACAGTCATTCGCTTGCAAAGAGAACAGAATTACATCGTTCTATAAAATAGGCATTAGAGAAATTTGACATAGGCATCGATACTATTAAATCAAAGAAATGGCCGTCACTCATTTATGCACGTATTTGCTGAGTACATTGCAAATGAAACACGCAAAGAAATAAAACGTTTCCCGTGTAGCCGTCAACTACCGCATGAAGTGATTTCACGAAGAAACTCCAAGATTTGGGACAGAGACATGCTCTCATCTTTCATGTGGAAAAGGAAAACTACGGGTAGAATGTTTATTCAACTTAGAGAAATGGGTAGTAGGGGCCGTTTGTCGCAAATTAGATATTCCACACAGAACAGTGTAGCATATTTTGCAATAACAGGTATTTCGGAATGCATTTCTTGTGGCAGCAGAAAGTGCATCTTTCTGTACCACATATTACTTAAGAGAGAATAATTTGATGGGTAGTATTAAGGAAGTTCATGGGTATTTTACTGTACCGACTCATAATTTTTATTTAGGAAAGATACATTCATTTTGAGGGGGAAAATATTGATATCTATCCATTTCATCTGAGATAAATCGTGCAGTCATTTATCAAGATTCTATTCTTTATTTATTTAAGGTCGCTTTATCTATTATTTATTTATTTAAGATCGCTTTAATCTTATTTAAGGTCGCTTAAAACATCTGTGGTCATTGGCGACCACTATTGATTCATACTAGAGATACATTTTTTAAAATTTAAAGTAAACAGAAGTAATAACGATAAACTGAAATATGAAGTACAATAAATTATGCAATTATTAATATCATATTATCTAAACCAGTTAAATTAATATAAGTTAAAATTAATCTGGCTATTATTAATCTGAAAATTCAAAATATGACAGCCGGAAGAATCAATTCAAATTCCAGAGAAACTCAATAAACTTGGTATTTTCATGAACAAATGTTTCATTTCCGAAACCCTTTTTTGTTTATCACGATATTTAGAATAATCTTCATGTGGCAGTCTTAAGCCCAAGGCACTGGTTCATATGAATATGTGCTAAAAATAGCAATTCGAGTATTCCAGGAGATTCAATATTTTTCATAAGTGATGGATGTGTTCATTATTTACGTTTACGCCGCCGAGTATAGTGGCTATCATTTTGAACAAAACTGAATTTTCAATAAGTACATTTAAAATATTTATTAAACAGAGTCTACAAACATTTTATACTATTAACGTATTCTAGTGTAAGCCATGCAATGCTTTCCTTAGAGAATATTACTCGACTGTTTCACCGTTTACGTGGAGAAACGAGGAAATGCTCCGCGCAGAAGGAGACGCCGCCGTCTGGTGTCGTAGCGGCCGGTTTGAATTTCGCGGCTCGGAAGTGATTTTTAAATTCAATTTTCTCAAAGACAAAATTTTTTTCGGAAAAACTGGACCTGCCATTTTTCATGACGTGCAACACAGAATTTGGGGTATTTTTTTGTAACAGGAGCTTCTGGACACTCTGTGTGTGTGTGTGTGTGTGTGTATATATATATATATATATATATATATATATATATATATATATATAGAGAGAGAGAGAGAGAGAGAGAGAGAGAGAGAGAGATATAGATATAGATATAGATATAGATATAGATATAGATATAGATATATGTATTCCATTCAACAAACCTATTACTCTAAACACAAAAGTATAATACCAGATATTTTAAGGTCAATAGTTAAAGTACTTTCAATCTTCACTTTCTGAATTTGATTTTTATCATCTCCTTATTAAAAAATCTCCATATGTTGTAATTTTCCACTATTAAAAATGAATTATTTTCTTCATAACATTGGTATAAACTGGGATATGTAACGTACAAACATAAATTGTAAAAACAAAGCAATAAATACACAATAAATAGATAATACTAAAAAAAGTATGTAGAAACAGATAAATTAATTAAAACAGTTCTAGATGCTTACACATTACACATTCCAACACACACATTAAACCTTTCCATTCATACTGTATCTCTCCCTAAATATTACTTCCTTAATTAATCTCAATAAATCCAAACTTAATCTGAGACTTTTTGGCAACAAAATCCTTGACGTTAATTGAAAAATTAATAAGTTATCATGAACTATGAAAGTACGAATAAACCAATATGAATTAGAAAAATTTCAAAATTATATTGCACAAATACACCCCAACAGCAGACCACAGACCACAATGGTCAACAATTACAAAATTAACAAAATTCTCTGATTAACAAAATTCTCTTATTCTCCTGATCCAATATTAAACAACAGTCTACATTAGAATCTGCCTACATCAATTTTCAACAATCAAATCAGATTAAAGTTTTTTGGCAGAAATTGAGTTCTTTTTAAATCTCTATTCCACATTATTTGGTACCTTCAAAAAATTTGAATATCCACAAAGTTTCAGGAAATGATTCTATTTCAAACAAAATGATTAAAGGACTTAATTTAGAAATTACTAAATTATTTCTTCGCAATTCTTTCTCTTAATACAAATTTATTTTAAAAATAACTGTATACCTATCGAATTGTCAATTTTATTCCACATATTTTTTCAAACCTAAATGATAGTTATCAATAATTATCATAATTGAATTCTGGTTCTCCAGAATATATATATATATATATATATATATATATATATATATATATATGTACAAAGCATTCAACATGCTGGAACATTATGTACAATTGAACAAGAAGTAAACACAGATAAAAAAGAAATTTAATTGCCACCAAATAATATAGCACATCGGTCATAAACATTAAATATTAGTGATCCCCATGTCAAAAGTCAAAAGGACATAATTACATATCTGAAACATGTAGTAATGTAATATATATTCACTCATATGTTAACTCATAAAAGCAATTCACGTAATTCACTAAGCAACCGTATTTCATCTGAACAGAAAAACCAAAGCACTGACAGGAACAGCTGACAATATTATATTGAATAATGTTGAAATAAATTAATTGTAAATTAAATTAACTTGTACTCTTAATTAGATTTTTCCGTGTTGCTATGAGGCAGGATTTTTAAATTTTCGGGCACATCTGCAATATTGAAGTACATGTAGTAATATAAAGCTCCATAATGTCCATATTTGTCAAAGTGTATTACAATCATAGTTAGCCTTATTGCTTACTTATTTCACTTTGTAACCTTTCTTGAACCAGACAAAATAAAGTTCTGTTAGGAACAACTTACTGAAAAAAGAGAGAATTCTTTAATTAAATAAATTGTCTTAAATTCCCAATCCAGTAATTTCGGCACTTACATTCTACAAATCACAGTGGGGACCAACAAGTATTCTTAATTTGATTGCTGGTGGCTGCTACAAGGTGTCAAGTGGTTAAGTTCCTGCAATACCAACAATTCTGCATAGCCTTCTTCCATTGAATTTTTCCACATTTCTAACATGACATGGTAACAGATTTTTGTAATTCCTCTTCTTTTCATTTGTTTTGAAAAAAATGTCCAGCGTTGTATGATGTCTCTGTAATAAAGTATGAAAAAATAACTATGACAACAGACATGTTATCATGGTCTAATTCCATAGCATGCAATAAGAATTCAATAATATTGTGACATTAATAGCTTACCCCTCAGAAGTTTTGCTGTTTTCACTATGACGCTGCTGTCAGGAAGTTTTATTTCTTTTCCAGATTTTTTTCCTTTGAGCAGAATTTTACCCACTCGTTAAGACCCACATTTTCTGCGTAACTGGAGAGTTGTTTCTCGTATTACAAGACATTGATTATAATGCCACGCACAATATACAATATAAATTCCCCTCGGAAACAAATCGCGCATTGAAAACGCAGCGTAATAGCTTTTAAATCAGATATGCGGAATCTCGCTCGCTCGCTCGCTCGCTCGCGTGGGCTCTTAATGCAATTTTTTTGCCGCTAGACGGGGAGTTGGCACAAACTTAAAGTGTACGCACGCATGCCAGTCGCCAGCCAAGGAAAAGTCCCTGACTGCAATACTTCCATTACGTGGGGTATTTAAGTTGGGGTTGGCACGTGCTTCCTCCAACTTAAATTGTAATCAAAAGTGATTTCTGGGAGGTTGGTATTTTTTTGTGTTTCGGGTCATATCTTACGTGAAATAAATCTTAGTTCATCTCCCTAATTAGTACTCTCCTAGCGTCTACGCCTCGGCTCGGGCCGCTGCAGCCGTTTGCGTGAGGTAGGTCCACCGCGCGCGCCCTCTCCGGGGCGTTCCCGCTGGTAGCATCGGGAGGGTCACCGACGCATGCCTGCCCCGGGCCGGTGCTGCCAGCTGCAAAAGGCAGTGCGGGAGGCTCTCAGTGCATAGCAGGGACCAGGGCGTCATCCGCACCCGCAGTGAGCGCGGCACCGCATTCTATTGCGGCGCGGCGCGTCGGTTTGCGGATGGCGAATTCTCGCGGCAGCACGATGTATGGGAGTCTTCCGTCTTGTTGAGTCCTGGGAGGGCGCCATAATAGACCGAGCCGTCGCTAGGCTTGGCGCCTCGGGTAAAGATCTATGTACCAGCCGCACTGCGGTCATTGGGAGCCCCCGAGAGGTATGTACATATGTCAGCGTCTTCGGCACCCACATGCTGACAGTATGAGGCTTCCAACTGAAGGTCTGTCATCGTTGACGTTCGTACCATTGGGTCGGGAACAGTTTGCAACTTGAATGCGCTGTCAACTGACCACACGTCCGCTTCAGTGGACGCCTCTAATAATTCGACTCCACCGTCCTCCCTGCCGGCATACAGGAAGAGGAGCCGTGGCTGAGGGACAAGAACTGCATAGCCGTACTCCGGACGGTCTTGTCGTATTGCCGGAGCATCGAAATTGTATAGCGGCCTAGCCTGAGGGGAAAGACGGTGGCTGGCTGCACAAACTGTACCAGCACATCGATTTTTTACGGTCCCGGAGCTGAGATGATGCTATATAATATAATAATCTGACCTGCTCGTTCAACCTCTCCCAGGACTCTACTAGATTAAATCTTGTGGGTTTTATTTTGAGCCCTTTCCTAATTTCCCTTACGTATGCATTGTAAACGTTCTCAATTTCTTGTTGCGTTGCGTCATGTGAGCTGCGGGGTAACATGCCTTGTCTACTGCTACTCGCAGCTCTGGAGTGACTAGTTATGGGAAGTTTCTTCTCCTGTTTAGCTTTCGGTTGGGAGCTGTCGTTACTAGGTTTTCTGTGGGAAGGGGAGAGAGAGAGGGTGTTTCGTCGGCGGTCTCGTGCCTATTAGTGCGGGGGCAGCTGACGGACTCACTCGTGCGGCCTGTTAGCGCCACGGTGCTGCTGACGCTGGGGCTGCGGGGTTGGTGCTTGCGGCTGTTCAGGAAGGTGGGGGAGAGGGAGAAGTCTGGTGATTGGCGGGGTGGGGTGGGGTGGGTGGGCGGGCTTGCGGGAGAAGGAGGCTCCGGCTTGGTGCTCCCCTTTGCTGCGATATTTCCGATGGAGGGGCAATGTTAAGGCAGAGGACGGGTGGTGGGTATTTGCTGCCGGCCTCACGCGGTGCGTTGCCAGGATGGTTGCCAACTGCTTGGGGTCTGGGCGGAGCATGCTCACGGCGACGGTCCGCTATTGGCGCGCCTTCTCTTGTAGATGCAGACACGCTTTGTTGGTCCCGGTCGTACTCTTCTTCAGTTCCTGATGCCGCAGCCCTCACTGCGCGTTGCCTTCGTTCACGTGGTATTCGGTTCTTTTTTTGTTTCTTGTTGCCTTGGCTACCAGTTGGACGGTTTGTTGTCACCAAGGAGGGTAGCATTTGGTCGGCCCAGTCAGGGGAGGGGCGTCTTCCTTGTATTTGTTCTCCCTGCCTGTGAGAGGGTGTGGACTGGGACGGGTTGTTTTTTCCTCCGCAGTCGTGTCCTCTTGCGAAGGCGTCCGAATCGTTTATTGTGATGAGGTGTCCCGTAGCTGGCTCTGCAGCAACGTCGCCAGGGAGCGGAAGGAAAAGTTCCGCGGCCGCGAAGAGACGTCTTCTCTGTGATGATGGTGATGATGTGTGGTCTATGCCTACGCGGATCCTCCATTGGACGTCGCTACTTGCGAGGGAGATGGAGGCGCCCGTGTTTGATATTTGGAAAATATTTTCGATTCGAAAATGATTATCGCAAACTATAGTTTCATCATTCACTGTCCAATTTCACGAACATTTCTCAAATACTTACATTTTTTTGCTATTTTACTTTCGGCAATTTAAATTGAACTCACAACAAAAGTAATACACTACGATGACACTTAAACCACAACACTAATATGTATTACGACAGACACAAACACATACATTTAATATTTTTTTCTAAATTTCAGTGATACATTTTCTATCGTGTCAACTTGTCTGAATCGAAACAAAAACGCACACTGTTTAATAACAACTTTGTCATGGTAACCAATACAATTTCAAAAATCACTGCCCCTTTTTGATCGAATACAACAGGTGGAAAAAAACACACTTGTGGGAATATTTACAATTATTCGAGAAAATGTTATAGAACGAAGTATTTGGAAAACTTTTCAATTGAAGCGAAAGATTACTTTTCGTTTCGGTCCAATGGATAATTTTCATTTTGTGTCTGATTAAAAAACGCCTTCATTTTTTAGCATTTTCTTGATTTTTGGGCCCCAAATAACTTGGCCGAAATCAAGCATCTGGAATATGGGAGAGAATTGAACTCTTTTCCGTAGTTGAGAATTTCCGCGAAAAATTTTCAAAAGTTTTTGAGAAAATTTGGTTCGAACATTTCAGAAAATTTGCCAATTTTGTACATTATGGACCACTTATGGACATTTCAAAAACTTCATTCGACATGCTCGACTCACATAAAATTTCATTAGGCATACTTTGAAGCTTATGTGTAAAGAAACGCACTAAACAAAAAAAAAATAATGTAAATTTTAACGACGTGAGAGACGAATCAGAAAATTTACAATTTTGTAATTTTTGAAAAATCCAACGTATAGAGCAATATGCCATTATTGTCATCTGATAGAGTATATTTAGTATTATTCCTGTCAAAAGTTGACAGAAAAAATTTTGAGCCGTTTTTGAGAAAACCTTGTTCTTGTAATTTTTTTAAATCGCACATATTGCACGCAATGTCGCGCGAAAACCACTACAATTTTCAAAAAAATGTACATGACCTTAAAGGAAGAACTCACTATGGCGAATAAATTTTATTTGAAGAAAAAATTCTCCACCTGTATTACTTTCCCGTATACGTACGTATATACGGAGTAAAATACGTAGTATTGGAAAAGTTAGGTAATGCTACGCGAAAAAATAGCCAATTTTCGCCAGAAAAAATTAATTGCCGGTCCGTGATAACGAAAAAGTGGATAAATCCAGTTGCTAAATTAAGAAAAAAATCACCTAATACGCGGTGTAGCCAGAACCCCCCTTTTGTCTGTCCTTGATACCGAAGAACAAATTGAAAGGAAAACGTCCGTCTGACCGTCCGTCCGCCTGTCCGTCTGTGAACACTGCTAGCGCCTAAACCATGTGTACGATTTCTTCCAAAATTTGTATTCCTCGGTCGATCTGGTTCGACTCGAAGCTTTGAGATTTTGAAAAAGATTCTATAAAATTTACGGGTACTTTACATAAAGCTCCCCGGAGATTTTCAAACTTTTCTCAAAAACGGATCCAAATTTTTTCTTTAAATTCTTGTTAGAACAGAGTTAAATGCACTTCTTAAAGTGACATAAGTCCGAAATTCGTGGTAATATCTGAATTTTCGAAAATTGCAAAAGTGAATTTTATTCGGAGTTTTACTCCATCTACAAAATTGAAGATAGAAATTTTTTCTTCAAATAAAATTTGTTCTTCATAGTCAGTTTTTTCTGTAAGGTCTTGTACATTGTTTTGAAAATTTTAGTAGTTTTCGGGCAATATTGCGTGTAATATGAGCAATTTAAAAAATACAAAAACAAGATTTTCAAAAAAAAGGGTCTAAATTTTTTCTTTAAACTTTTGGTAGGGATAGTGTTAAATGTACCCTATGACATGACATCTTCTCTCTATTCTTTTGTTTTTTCAAAATTTGCAAAACTGTATTTTTTTCCTCGTCTCTCACGTCGGTAATATTTACATTACTGGCGATTTTTTTACATTATTGTATTTACGAGTTCAGGTGCATTGAATAATATCAATTGAAGTTTCTCGAAAATGCGTTTTCTGTAAAACTAGCTCAAAATTCCGCATTTTCAGAAACGCTCAAACGCAATTTTTTCATAAGTAACTGCATTTTTTTTCTTCAAATGTTAGGAACGGATAGTGCTCATTGCATTCTTAAAAATGATGTAAAGTTCATTTTGGTTTTTTTGTTGAATTTTTTTCAAAAATTACACAAATGTAATTTTTTTGAAAGATCTCTCACATCTATAATATGCACATTACCAGCAATTCGTAAACACTATTGCATTTGTGAGTTAATGTGCTTTAAATTACTTCAAATGGAGTTTTTTGAAAACCATTTCTGTCAAATTTCGCATTTTTAGTAGCGCTTAAACGCCATTTTCTTAAAAACTGTTACAAATTTTTAAAGGAAAATTGCCGTAAAGGACGAGATTTTTTTATTTCTTAATATTTTAAAATTAATATTTGCGTTCTACCATTAGGAAATCGAAAAATTAAGAAAATGTCAAAAACATGTAGTTTGGCAGCGATAGATGGCAGCTGGCACGAGTATTGGTAATTCCGAATAGCTAGCCGAGACTGAATAAATTAGAAAACGAATATGGGAAAGTCTGTGCCACTCTGTAGCACCACTAGTTTTGTAATTGTCGGAAGAAGCCAAAAAAATTCAAACTTTTTGCAATTTTTCGAGAATCCATAGTTAACCGCGAAATTCGGACCAATGCCACCTTAATGAGTGTATTTTATATTGTTGTCACAAGAAATTTAAAGAAAAAATTTGGAACCATTTTTGAGAAAATTTTGAAAATGTAAAGTTCATTCATGAAAATTCAGGTAAAATACCCCCAAATTTTACACAATCTTTTCCAAAATCTCAAAGGTTCCACTCGAACCAGGTCGACCGGGGAATGTCCATTTTGGATGAAATTGTACCTATGGTTTAGGCGCTAGCAGTGTTCACAGACGAACGGACAGACAGACGGACGTTTTCCTTTCAATTTTTTTTAAACTTTTCCCCTCCACAGTAGCCCTGAGGAGGCGGGAGTTTATTTTCCTTAAATTCTACACAGTAGGCTGCTGCCTTGCGGCTTAAGCAGCTGAGAGGGAGAGATTTTTGTTTATCTGACTAAAATGAACTAAAACTAACTTAATTTTAGCTTAAATCTAATTTTCTAATTACTGATGTAGCACTTTGGCATACCTAAATTAACAGAAAATTTTATTATTTTATTTATCTTAATCCTAAGTAAAACATTTCTAGAAATTGTAATTCAAATTGAAACTGAAATGTTCTTTTTTTTATTCCATTCACTCATCATTTATTCTTGTTTCATTACATAACCATTCATTCTACTCATTCACACCCACTGCACAACACTATTCTTCTGTTCGCCACGGCACTGACTTGGCTCAAAGTGTCCGTGGCGCTCAGGCCCAATTGGAGGCGTGGCAGGTGCGGCGCGGCGTCGCGTTCCCCGCGCGTCCCACGGCCGAAGGCGATTCTTACCCCCCGCGTTCGGCTGCCTCTGCTTGCTCACACAGGGTAGCAAGCGTGTCATGAGCCAGCGCGCGGAAGGTGAAGGCGATGTGTTTCGGTCCTTTCCGCTGATAGGACCGATGTGCGTCGCTGTTCGCCACTCGGCCGGTTTCGCGCAGGATGCGCGGCGCCTTCGGACCCAGCGCCCTGGTAAGCGCCGTAGTTGCGCGCCTTTGGAGCTCCGGCAAGAATTGGTTTTTTACACTCAGAACTCCAAACACGTCGGCGTTTCTAGGGTATGTGTTGGGTGGGGGAGGTGCGGGAGCGCCGCGAGGGCGCCGCATGGTTTTCCGCCGAGCGAATCGGACGGAGGGTGGAGAGAGGTACCGCCGCGAACACCTCGCTGGCGTACGACCACATCGAGCGCACGCAAGCGGTGAATAGGCGGCGCTTGAGGGCAGGGTGGAGTTCCGGAGCTCTTAGGAGCGGGCGTAGGAGAGTTGTTCGGGAAGTTATTTTTTGGCTAACGTACTTGGCGTGGGTGTGCCAGCGGAGACCGCTATCGAGCATCACACCAAGATACTTCGCCGACTTTTGCCAGGGTAGATGCGCGCCGGCCAAGCTCACGACTTCATCGGGGTCTGCCCTCTGTCGGGTGAAGTTGACGGCTGCGCACTTGTCAAGGTTGAGGGTGAGCTTTTTACGGCTCAGCCATTCGGGAAGCTCAGCGAGACAATCGTTCAGATATCTCACCGATTTCCTTCTGTCCGCCGATTTCGCGTAGTAGTCAAAATCATCCGCAAACATTAGGAGCCCGCAATGTTGAATGCCGGTGTGTCGTTCAACTGAGAGCGACGCGTCGTTGACGTACAGGCCAAATAGTGTCGGAGAGAGCACGCTTCCCTGTGGCACGCCTGCTACGGCTCGTCTTAAGGACGATTGTACGCCATTGACGCAAACCTTGAATAGCCTTTCTGCCAAGAAGCTAGCGATTAGTCTGACGTAGCAGTCGCTGATTCCGATGTCCGCAAGACACGCGAGAGCCCCCTCGTGCCATAAAGAATCGAAAGCCGACCGCATGTCAAGAAAAACCACCGGCAAGTTCTGCCTTTCGAGAGAGAGCCCAATCTCGGTACATAGCCGCGTCAGTTGTTGCGCGGAACTGAGGCCAATTCGAAACCCGAATTGCTCATCTCTAAGAAGCTTAAGGCGCCGTATGTCCTGTTGCAAGCGCTCTAGGATCAGGCGCTCGAAAGATTTAGCAAGAAACGAGAGGAGACTAATTGGTCCGTAACCGCTCGGAAGAAGTTAGTCCTTGTTTGGTTTTGGTATCATGGATACTGTCGCGATTTTCCACGCTCTGGGGAAATATCCTAGCGCTAGGCACGCGTTTAAAAGCTCCCGCAGAAACTTCACTCCGTTGGGCGGCTGTTATACCGTCCGGCCCGCATGCCTTGCGCGTGTTGAGGTGTCGCAGCACGTCACGGAGCTCCCTTCCCGTCACACGTCGCGGAGAGTTGCTCGGTGCGGCTGTCAGGTACTCTCTCAGGCATGCAACAGTGCTCTGGTCCCCGATCATGCCAGAGTCAAGTGGGCGGAACTGCCGTTCTAGCGTCTCCGCGAAGAGTTCGCATTTGGGGTATTCTCCCACACGTATTCCGGCGGGAGAGCGGTATTACTTTCAGAGGCAGAGCGGTATTCCTTTCAATTGGCCCGTCGAGGTGGGTTGGTCCACGTCCTGATGCAGAGAAGGCTCTCAAGTGTTCCTTTCTCCATTTTTTCATCTTCTTGCTTCTCATTTCATGTCATGTACGTTCTTTTCACTCCTTTTTCTTCCTCACTGGCCTTCTCTGTATGCTGAACGCTCACCCATGTGTTTGCCGTGCATGGCGACCCGTGTCCGAGGGAATGTGTGTCCTGGCGGTTGAGGGGTCCGTTTGTTTCCCAAACACTCACCTTGTGCTACGTTCGGCTTGTACTGAGGGATACGTTGTGTACGTATTTTTGGGAACATTCCCTGTAGGCCTCAATACGCTTGCTTTGGCCTCGGACTCTTCTAGACGGGCGGTCGGGAGCTAACCCACTCCCGATCAATCGGCTTGGACTAGGTCTTGTACTGAACTCCAAGGTGAGCGGGGGGATACACGGTGGTGCAGCGCTGTGTTATTCCCCCACTATATCCTCGTGGCAACCCTGGCACTCCGATGGAGTGTCCCCTTGTTGGGCTCCGTGGTGGGTGGGGACCACGAGGATGAACCTGATCCATCTTTATGGAAACTAAACCCTCTCCCCCCGCCCTCTTCCGCAAGGAAGAGATGTCCAGAAAGAAACCTTGATTTGAATAGTTTCTTTTTTCAATGATGAAGATAGACCAAAGAAACCTAGATTCCTCCTCATGGCATGCGCTGAGGAAGGAAAATCATTTAAAATGGTTAGTGCTGTGCGTTTGGCGCGAGCAATAGAGGAAAAATATGGAAAATTGCAAGCCGTAGTGCGTCAAAGGAATGGCACCATTCTTTTTGAAGTGCTAACGGATGAACAGATCGATAGAATTATGAAGACGAAGCAGATTGCCGGCCTCCAGGTGGAGGTGACCACTCACCCAACACTCAATCTTTGTAAAGGAGTGGTCAATCATGTCGACTTCTCAACAGACAGCGAGGAAGATCTGGTTGCCTTCTTCAAGAGGCAGGGTGTGACAGATGTTTATAGAATTAAGAGGAGGGAGCATGGGCGAGAAATCCCCACTTCCACTCTTATCCTTACATTCAACCTCCCTACTTTGCCCCGGAATATCTCGTGCGGTTTTTATAACCTCCGCGTGCGACAATATATGCCCAATCCTTTGCGGTGCTTCAAGTGCCAGCGATTCGGCCATACACAACAGCGGTGCATGGCAGATACCCCAGTGTGCGGTAAGTGTGGTAAACCATCTCACGAACCTGGACCTTGCACCACTACACCGCGTTGCGTAAACTGCGAAGGTGACCACCCGGCAAATTATAATCAATGCCCCACCATTTTGCGAGAGCGAGATATCCAAAAGATAAGAGTCGTGGAAAAAGTGTCTTTCCCTGAAGCCAAACGTCGGTTCCATGCGAGGAACCCAGTCGACCTCTCGCGCTCGTTTTCTGCCACTGTGAAAGCGAAATCTCCGAGGGTTGCAGCGGGCTGCCAAACAGAACGCGCTGCCTCGCAAGTAGTGAGTTTTGGTTGCCAAGTGTCACCAGTAGACCTCCCTGGGGATACATCTCCCCTTGAGGGTGGAAGAATAATAATCCCCACAAAATATAAGGTTCACAAAAAAGTCCAACCAGCACAATCCACGAAATCGACAACAAAAACTGTATCGACGGAAGTTGACGTCAGACGGACACCAAACCCCAACATAAAAGGACCTTCGAAGTCGCGACCGACTACAGGAGGTTTTTGTTTTGGGGGAGGCTCCCGTTGGGGAGGAGTCTCGTGCATCCGGCTCCCAACGTCGGAAGAAAAAAGAAAGCTAATTCTACCATGGCTCTAATGTCATGGAACGCAAATGGTTTCTCCTCGCGACGGGACGACCTTAAACTGTTGTTGTCCCGTCACAATCCTATGGTGATTTGTCTTCAAGAGACTCACCTTACCCCACTTCGTCCTCTATCTTTTCGCGGATTTTCTTCGTACAGGTTCGATGTGGATGCTGGTCTCCGCGCTCATGGCGGAGTACCTTCACTAGTGCATGATTCGCTGCTATCTACAGAGGTACCTCTTCAAACTCACTTTCAAACAGTATGTGTGCAGATGCACCTCCCATCCCTCACACTTACTGTGTGCAACATTTATATCCCTCCAGGTCTGACTATATCAGCAGACGAACTCTTAGGGTTGATAAATCAACTGCCTTCTCCATTTATGATAGTCTGCGATGTGAATGCCCACAGTCCTCTCTGGGGCTCTTCCCGCACGTGTCCGAGAGGCAGTATCTTTGAATCAGTAATAGACACAGCGGATTTGGTTATTCTGAACTCTAATGAAGCAACTCATTTGGCCGTCGCCACAAACTCGAGCACGTGTATTGATTTAGTTCTTTGCAGCCCTTCTCTTTCAACCGACCTGCAATGGTCCATCCTAGACGACCTATATGGTAGCGACCACTATCCCATTATCGTCCACATTGATAGACTTGCGCGTGGTTTGGCGCGCCCCCCTCAATGGTGCGTCCTTCGTACTGACTGGCCGACATTCCAAGCGAATGTGAATCTATCAGAGGGTGAATTTGTTAGTGTGGAGGATATGGCAGCTCATTTTAACACTGCAATATTGCAAGCTGCGGGCACTGCAATCCCCAAGTCGACCGATAATTCGCGACACCCCTTTGTCCCGTGGTGGTACTTGGATTGCTCAAGGGCTGTCGGTGCTCGGAAGAAAGCGTTGGCTCGACTTAAACATTATCCAACCGCGGATAACCTTATTGATTACAAGAGGTGCAGAGCTAAGGCGAGGAGAACCATATTAGAAAGCAAGAATGCATCATGGAAGGCATACGTGTCCTCCTTGAATTGCCACACGCCACCACGTCTAGTATGGAGGAAGGTGCGTCTAATTAAAGGGTACCCTTCCTCATACTCAGTGCCAGGTCTTAGAAAAAATGGTGAGATAATCACAGATCGAGACGCCGTTGTAGAGGAACTTGCCACTCACTATGAGAAGATGTCGAGTTCGGCAAACTACTCTCCAAACTTCCTTTCGTTTAAAGAAAGAATGGAAAATCGCGCTTTGGATTTTTCGAGCAGAGCACATGAGGATTATAATACCCCTTTCTCTATGTATGAAATGCGTTCTGCTCTGAAGCTTGCCAAAAGAACCACTCCAGGTGCAGACGAAATCTACAACTTAATGTTGCAGCATCTTCCCGAAATTTCCCGGAATTTCTTCTCCGGCTCTTTAACCTATCTGGGAAGAGCATACTATCCCTCCCATGTGGCGAGAAGCTATCATCGTCCCAGTTCCCAAAGTGGGGAAAGATCGATCACTGCCATCAAGTTATCGACCTATTTCCCTCACAAGCTGTGCATGCAAAGTGCTGGAACGCATGGTGAATCAACGTCTAGCCTGGACCTTAGAGCATAAAAATCTGTTGACGCCAATCCAAAGCGGGTTAAGACGAAACCGGTCTACCTTGGCCCACCTCGTTTCGCTGGCAACAGCTATCTCTACATCGTTCGTCTTGAAACAACATCTAGTGGCTATATTATTTGATATAGAAAAGGCCTACGACACCACCTGGAGGTACGGCATTCTGCAAACCCTGCACTCTTGGGGATTTAAGGGGAAGCTTCCGCTATTCCTCCAAAACTTCCTTTTGAATAGATCCTTCCGTGTTCGTGTGGGTGATAGACTTTCTTGTAGTCACCCCCTTGAAAATGGTATCCCTCAAGGATCAGTTCTGAGTGTCACTCTGTTTGCCATCGCCATCAATGGTATAGCGTCGACTGTACGAGAACCTTTTAAGGCATCGTTATTTGTGGCTGACTTTGCCATCTTCTGTTCCTCCAGCAGCATCAGCGTGATCCAGAGGCAACTCCAAATGGTGCTCAACAAGCTCCACGAATGGAGTACGTCAACAGGCTTTAAATTCTCTTCTACTAAATGTATCGGTTTTACATTTTTGTAGGATATACCATTTGCATAGTAATCCAGTCCTTCACTTGGGAGGAAACCCGCTTCCATTTGCAGAATCTGCCAGGTTCCTGGGGCTTACATTTGACAAGTCTCTCACCTGGCGCGCTCACATCCGTGGACTACAAACCAGATGTCTCTCCCCTTAATCTTCTCCGAATGCTGAATGGTACATCATGGGGTGCCGACCGCACTACCCTTTTGCGGCTGTATAGATCACTCATCCGCTCAGTTTTGGACTACGGTAGTGAAGTGTATGGCTCAGCAGCTCCCTCCACTCTGCGACCCATCAATAGTATACATCACGCGGGTATCCGTCTAGCAACAGGCGCATACCGAACCAGCCGAATTGAGTGCCTTCTATCCGAGGCTGGCGAGCCTTCCTTAAAACGATATTTTATTAGCATCTTACGGAGCTAAAGTATCAGGACTCCCTAATCATCCTTGCCGCCAAATAATTATCCATCCTGAATATGAAACATCATATATTCTTCGAACATCGCTGCCTCAGCCTCCAGGTATTCGATTGCAAAATCTTCTGCGGGACCTTAATGTTGATCTTCCGACACCCATGAAACCCCCAAGTCACTCCATTCCTCCATGGAAACTACTCCGCCCGAATATTGATTTCAGACTATCCAACCTGCCTAAACAAACGACTAGTCCTCTTGCTTACCAGAAACATTTTCAGGAAATGAGGGCAGCCTACCCAGATCATGTATTCTTATATACAGACGGCATCGTGCAATGATGCGGTGGCTTGTAGTTTTTATTGTATCAGGGTCACAAAATCATATCGGCTACATTCTCAGTGCAGTACCTTCACTGCTGAAATGTATGCAATTCTTGAAGCCCTAAAATACATCGAGTCAACGACCTTACGCCAAGTAGTTCTTTGTTCCGATTCTCTTAGCTCGTTACAAGCTGTCTCCCGTTCTTCCTCAGACTACCTGACGGAATCTATTCAAAACATCATTCATCGCCTTCTGTCTCGCCACTACGATCTAATACTGAGTTGGGTCCCAGGCCATGTGGGAATCATAGGGAACGAGTTGGCTGACCAGGCGGCAAAATCGGCTACGGAGGAATACTCATATTGACATTCCTTTCGTACCATCGTCCGATGTTAAAGCTTCTTTAAAACGACTTATCTTTAGAGCGTGGCAAACAGAGTGGCACAATACCACCTTTAAACTAAGCGTAATAAAGGATTCTGTTAGTCCCTGGCGCTCCTCATCCCGACCTTCTAGGCGCGAGGAAGTTATTTTAACCCGTCTGCGTATCGGACCACTGTCACTTCTCCCACAGTTTCCTCATTCGAGGAGAATCTCCTCCTTCCTGTGACTCGTGCAGGGCGGCTCTCTCTGTGGAACACGTCCTCCTACATTGTTTGAGATTTGATGGCAGCCGACGTAGACATGCTCTGGGCAAATCTCTACGAGAGGTGCTCGGAGATGACTATTCCGCGCTCTCAAAGCTTTTTTGTTTTTTGAGAGAATGCGGAATATACAATTTTATATGACATAGGGACATGTTTTACTGGCCCCAAATTCTGTTTTATTCTGTCTGCTTAAATATTTTATGTATAATTGAAGTGTTCTTGTTTAAGGTATACATATTCTTTTAAATAGTAAGTAGGCAAGTGCACCAATTACACTTTTATTAGAACTTTAATATATTTGTTTTTAGAAAACTTTGACATGGGCGCCAATGACCTTCGCAGTTGAAGCGCCCTTTAAACCTAATCAATCAATCAATCAATCAACCTTTCAATTGGTTTTTCGGTATCAAGGACCCACGAAACAGGGATTCTGGCTACACCACGTGTTAGGGGATTATGTTTCTTAATTTAGCAACTGGATTTATTCACTTTTTCGTTATCACAGCCCGACAACGAAATTTTTTTCTGGCGAAAATTGGTCATTTTTTCGCGCAGCATTAAATAACTTTCCCTATACTACGTATATCACTCCGTGTATATATACGTATACGGGAAAATAAAATTTGGAGCCGTTTTTGAGGAAATTTTGAAAATGTCCGGGGGGCTTCACGTTAAGTACCCCAAAATAAAAATATCGGTTTCAAATTGAAGGGGCCACGAGATCAACGAGATCTATCGGAGAGTATCAATTTTGGAGAAAATCGGCCTGAGCTGTTTAGTCGCTAGAGTTACTCACAGACAGACAGACACAGATGGACAGCGGTTTGCTTTGAATTGGTTTTTCGGTATCAAGGACCCACGAAACAGGGATTCTGGCTGCACCACGTGTTAGGAGATTTGTTTCTTAATTTAGCAACTGGATTTATCCACTTTTTCGTTACCAGGGCCCTGTGATAAGAGTTTTTCTGCAGAAAATCCGCCGTTTTTGCGCGCAGCATTACATATCTTTCCGTATTCTATACGTACCTATACTACAGGGACGCACTGTGCTGTTCGTATTGCACCACGGTGGTTAAGGGACAAAGCCAGAAGATTGGATTTGTGTGCGCAGGCGCAGCTGCTGAGACGGCGGCGGCGCATGAAGGCCAACGACCGCGAGCGCCAGCGCATGCACATGCTCAACAACGCTCTGGACCGCCTGCGAGGCGCGCTGCCCACCTGCCCCGACGATGCACGCCTCACCAAGATCGAGACGCTGCGCTTCGCTTACAACTACATCTGGGCGCTCAGCCAGACGCTCAGCCTGGTTCAGCAGCAGCCGCAGCAGCCCCTCGCGCAGCACCTGGCGCTGGCGCCGGCCGCCGGCGCGGGCCTCACGCTCAGCGTCGGAGACGTCACGGTCGGTCCCTCACTCGCCCACCCCATGCCATTTAGCACACCACTGGACTCCCGGGCGCTTTCATTAGATTCATTGATTAGAGTGGCAACTGCTAAGGTCATAAACCCCTTCATACTAGTGTATATTTTTATCGCGGCAGGCGGTGGTCATCTTCCCCCACTGTAACTCGAGATTCGGTGCCCTCCTACCCGTTGGCTTGCGAGGTTTTCCGCAACCAGGTATCTCCCAGCAGCGTACCACGGCCCCAGCTGAGGCAAGCACCGAGCTCCCGACAGTCTCCCGGGACGTGTGGTACTCTAATGCATGTAAGTATATGTGTGTGTGTAAATAAGGGTTGAGGACAAGACAAGGAAGATCGCACGCGGTCCATGGCCCATTTTTTAGGATTCTGCTCCAGTATTCATCTGTTGTTGATCGAAGAAACCACCGAACACTTCCGATCAGAGCAGCCAATTCGCTTCCAGGCAGTGGCAGAATTTGACCTAGCTATCTTTCATTAGAGATAGACTGAGATGGCTCCGGAAATCGACGAATGTTACTGTAGTGCCTCTGATCGGGTGGTCCTAGGGTTCAAGTGCCGACGGTGGCAGTATTTTCGACCCTAGGTAAGTATACTACGAGGTATACTACTAAGGGCGGCATACTATTAGTCCGTACACTACGAAGGTACGTATTCTACTAAGGTCGAATGTAGCTGGAATCTGGAGAAGAATTCTAGTGCCAGACTGCTCTGCTACTTTTCAGTGGTTTCTCCGATCAACACCAGGTGAATGCCGGAACAGTACCCTAAGAAACGGGCCACGTGCGATCTTTCCTTCCTATTCCTTGTCCTATCGTCACCCCTTTCTTACACACACACTCACACTTACACGCACTACACTAGCACACATGTCGGAAGACTAATCGAGTTTATAGCATGAGATTTTATAGCATGTTCCGGCTGGGGCGGTTCCCGGTGGTGTGAGATACCTGAATATGGAAACGCCCGCAAGCCGACGTGTACGCTGGCATCGATCACACCGTCTAGCGGAGAAAGAACACCACCACCACATCCCATGATGAAAAGCTTGCACAACACTGACGGAACTAATGACCGTACCAGATGCTGCCCTCGAAAACACAAAAATAATCAATTAATCAATATTTTGATATCGAAAGAATTACGTGGCAAGTGCCTCCCATTGTCATCTTATTTTATTGCTTGGTTTCAAATTCTCACTAATAAATAGTTCTAATATATACATAAGATGAAAATGTAAAAGCATGCAGTACACTTCCAAAATCCCAGAGACCGCAATGACTTTCGCACTGACTCAATGATAATCTGATTTCAGAAATCTGTAGATATCCATCTCCTTAGATTATCATAGCAATTATGTTTCTATTATTTGCTTGATTATTTACATTATTTGCTATATATATATATATATATATATATATATATATATATTCTAGCTGACCCGGCAAACGTTGTTTTGCCATATAAATTATTTCTAGGGTCATTTTAGTAGAAAAAAATGACTAATTGTCAGTGTTTGTGGGTGTGGTAAATATGAGCTGAAGAGGCATGGAGCGCTGTGAACGATGATGGAATATAAAAATAACACAATACCAAACATTTATATTTTTAATTTATTGTAATTTATTTTTTGAAATGATATACATTGCTAATTACAATCATTTTAATAAAAAACATATCAATCCCCCAACGCAATAGAGTGTACAATATTTTTTTGTTATCCCATCTTTAGCTAACACAAATAAACTGGATAGTTTGCCCACTCGAGAACATGCCACGTATAATTCACCGTGTGAAAGACATGGTGCGCTCAAAAATAAGCCACAAACAGACATCGTTTGGTCTTGAGACTTATTGATAGTCATCGCTAATGCCAATCTTAACGGAAATTGAAGACGTTTAAATTGAATTGACACATCTGTGGGTATAATAGGTATTCGCGGCAGTAATATATTATCACTATGAAGTTTGGCATTTAAAATTATGGCTTCGACGTTTTTCATTACAGACCTGCAAATTAATCATAAATTATTTTAAATTTACACCGAAATAGAAAAATGATAATTGTAAAATTACGATTAACGCCCAAACAATAAAAATAATGGCCGAAAACTGTAGTGAATGAGAAACGGCTTATTGTGTGAGAGATCTCATCCCTACACCGTGCTGCTTATTGGGTCAGAAGCAATGTTGCCAGATGTGAAACTTCCGATTGCGAAGTTTTAAGTTCGAAAATGCGGATTTCTGCTAATGAATGCAGATTTACTAATATAATTTAAAAATAGGGGAAACATCAATAATTCATATATCGATATCTGGCAACATTGGTCCGAAGAGACGCCGGTTGATCAAGTGATAATTACATCATTATATCATGTAAATCAGTCAGGGTTTTCTTTACCTATTGTTGCACTAAATGGCTGTAAAAACGAAAATCTATATATTAAAAGACGGCAGGAGCAAATAATTAACGATAATAAATAAATCTTCCCTAAAGAACAATCATTTAAAAATTGATATAAAATGCCTGTACACATTTTTAACTGTTCAACAATGAATCTGTTCCCCATTTTGTACATTCGAGAATTAAAATCAACTTCCGAAGGCTAACAAAACATTAATTAATTAAGGCTAATTAAACATTTCGCAGCAACAAACATCACAAATTATTAAAACAAAGTTCCTAGTCCCAGATTCATATCTACCTGTAGTCAAATAGTAATTGCTGCGATTTTTTCCTGCTAATTATAGTATTAATGATATATTAGTCCCTAATATGCTTAAGACTTCTCAAACCTAACGCAACAGTGTATCGCAGAGACAAACATTTTTCTAGCTGAGCCCGGCAGACGTTGTTCTGCCCCTATATCTCTCTTTCTCCTTCCCTCTCTCTCTCTTTCCCCGTCTCTCTTTCTCTCTTTCCCCGTCTTTCTTTCTCTTTCCCGTCTCTCTCTCTCTTTCCCCGTCTCTCTTTCTCCGTCTCTCTCTCTCTCTCTTTCACCGTCTCTCTCCGTGTTATTCACATTTAATAGCAGATTCTGCACATCGCTGAGCATGTGCATAATATGGAGAAACACCGTGTATTTCACACGGCGGTATTTCACCGGGATGAAATACCGTCGTGTGTAGCGGGTTGCCTAAAACATTTCGTCCGAAAAATTAAAAAAAATTGGAGTGGACCACCTTTATCACTAAGTCGTATAAAAAATAGATAACAACCTATTCTCAGACCTACTGAATATACATATAAAATTTCATCAAAATCGGTCCAGCCGTTTCGGAGGAGTATGGTAACTAAAACTGTGACACGAGAATTTTATATATATGTGTGTGTATATATATATATATATATATATATATATATATATATATATATATATACACACACATTGTGGTAGGTGGTCGCGACTCGCCTATGCTTGCCTCGACGTACCTCCGGGTGTGGTTCGATTCCCCCCCCCTTTCTTACCCTTTATCGGCGTTTGCCAAGTTTGAGGGCTGCCCGGCCGCTCTCGTTGGCGTACACATACATGCACACTTATTAGCGTTTGCTCAATTCATTACATTTGCCATGCTTTTGGATGGGAAATTCATTTCCGGGAAAATGATATTCATTACTCCTTTTTCTACTTAACATGATTTACTAACTAAATGGGTTGAAATTTGGATACATTACTTTTGGCGTGATTCTTTCGTCACTTCGCATCTCAATATATTTTTTCCCCGCAAATGAAACTAGAGCAAACGCAATTTGAGAAAATGGCGTTTAAGCATTTGTGCAAATTCGGAATTTTCAGTTCGTTTTCACAGAAAACATCTGTTGTCGAGGAATTTTTAAGACATAATGTAAAGCACATATACTCCTAAATGTAATAATGTGAACAAATCGCCGTTAATGAAAATATTTACGAAATGAAAGGCTAGTCAAAGAATTACAATTTTGTAATATTTGAAAAACAAAAGAATAGAGCAATGTGGCGTTTATGTCATCTCATAGAGTACGTTAGGCACTATCCTTTCCAAGAGAAAAAAATTGCAGCAGTTTTTGAGAAAATCTTGTTTTTGTATTTTTTTAAAAATTGCATATATTGCATGCAATCTTGCGCGAAAATTAAAAGTTTCAAAAAAATGTACATGACCTTATTGAAAGAACTAAGTATGGAGAACAAATATCATTTTTTCTTTTCATAAAATTTCTATCTTCAAATTTGCAGTTGTAGGAAGACGCCGAAAAAACAATCGGACTTTTGCAATTTCCCAAAAATTAGAGTCAATAATGAAAATGAGATCTATGCCACCTTTATAAGTATATTTTAGTTTATTCTTACAATTAATTTAAGGATAAAATTTGGAGTCAGTTTTGATTGATTGGTAGTGACTTCGGGACGTCAACTACTGAGGTCTTTAGTACCGCAAGTGTAGGGCATGTTTATTTAATCGGGGGGTGGAGGTGATGTTCCCCGCTGGATGGCGAGATCCGGCTCTGTTCTTCCGTCTACTAGCGGGGTTTTCCCCAACCAGGTATCTGCCACCAGCGGGGCACCACCCCAGCCGGAACAAGCTCTAAATCACCGACCGATCTAGCTGTCGGCTTGCGGGGTTCTTTCCCAACCAGGTATATCCCACCAGCAACTCGGAATATTCCTGTAAAAAAGAGTTTCAATTTTCGCATTTACAGTAACGCTTACACGCCATTTTCTTACGAGCGGCTCCAAGTTTATTAATGAAAATTGCCATATAGGAGGATATTTTACTCTTCATTACTATTCTAAAAGTAATATTACGAAACTACTACTAGGAAACCGAATAATGAGAAAACTTTAAGAAATGTATTGTGGGTGGCGATATATAACAGCTGGGAAGAAGATGGGGCAAGATGGTAAAGCTGGCACAGAACAAGGAAATTAGAATACTTTACTACGAGTAAGCCGGTGACCACGGCGTTTGCACCACTTTTTCAAATTTGTCCGAAAGTACGAAAACATTTTTAAAATTATCTTCAGTTACTTTACTTGGAAAATGGGATTAACCAGGTGAATTCTATCAAGGAGACAAGCCGTTTTGAGATCAACCAGTGGTGCTTCAGAATGGCACAGACTTTCCCGTATTAGTTTTCTACTTCCTTGGGTTTGGGCTAGCTATTGGGAATTGCTACACTGTCGTACCAGCTACCGAGACTGGCCTGCGAGCAGGCAACCGAGACTGGCCTGCCCAGAGACTCCCTGCCGGTGGTCGCGCAGGGAGCGCGTGGGCGCACGGGCGGATGGCGCGACGGCGCGGCGTGGAAGGGGGAGGGGTGTGAGGTGTTTTTCCAAATTTGACTTTACGATGCTCCTATTCATCCGATTTGCATGATTGACACGGCGTTGGATTCTGAATGTATATCGTCACCCAAAGTACATTTTTTGATATTTTCTTAAGTTTTCGAATTCCTGATGGTAGAACGGAAATATCAATTTAGAATATTAAAGAAAAGTAAAACCTCGATCTGAATGGGAATTTTCTTTGAAAAATTAGAAGCCGTTTTTAAGAAAATGGCGTTTAAGTGCTACTAAAAATGCGAAATTTGAAGCTCTTTTTCACAGAAAATGTTTGTGTTTCCGAAAAACTTCCATTGCAGTCAATTGAAACACATTAACTCACAAGTACAATAGTGTTTACAAATTGCTGGTAATGTGCATATTAGAGGTTTGAGAGATCTTTCACAAAAATTACATTGCGTAATATCTGCTCATTCTTTCGATAGTGGAATGATAATGGAAGATCTTAGAAATAAAAGATATCGAAAATAATATGTGAGGAGATGGAACTAATTGTGTGAATATCACTAATATTCCATTTTCTTTTTGAAATCGATTCCAAACGGTAATCGATATTTTGAGAAATACTTCAAATAATTTTTTGATCATATTTGAAGGAAGACGGGAGTATGTGAACAAGATAGTGTTATACTACTATTCAAAATTATCTATCTATACTACTATCAAAATGAAACAAGAACTAATTGCTATTAAATACGATATGAGACAGTTTACCTCCGTTACAGTATCACTAGTTTCATTTATGAGGAAAAATATATTGAGATGGAAAATGACGATAGCATGGGCGCGCGGGCGGATGGCGTGACGGCGCGGCGTGGAAGGGGGAGGGGTGTGAGGTGGTTTTCCAAATTTGACTTTACCAAACTCCTATTCATCCGATTTGCATGATTGACACGGCGTTGGATTCTGGAAGCTTGTCGCCATCGTGCCATCAGCCCACATTTTTTAAATTGTTCCCGGAAGTACGAGTTCAAAATCGAGTTTCTGCAAGTTTTTTTGGAAAAAGAACTTCGTAGCATAAATTCTATCACAAAAAGGAGTCAAATGCCGTTTACAGATCGAAAATCGGACCATTTGTTCAGACGTTATCGGTAAAGTAAATTCCTTCTGATAGTGCTGCGATCTATTGAATTTTCCTACAAGTTTTTTTCGGTATTTAGCCTTAAAGTCTTTTGGCACATACCCTTTCAGGCGCGCAGTCTCACTCTGGTAGCAGGTACTCAGAGCCATGACCCATCTCCACAGCTGGATCTGGTCAGTAGCGATGATAATCGCCTCTTTGGCGAACCCCACGTGTCGTCTCCCGGTGCTCCCTCCGATTTGGCTGGCTCGGGTGATTACCGGATCAGCTCCGTTGCCTCTCGTCCCAGATGCACATGATCATTCTTGCGGTCACGGTTTTTATATTTTCCACCGTACAAAAGGCTTAAGGACAGCCATTTTTATTACTCGCCCCTTCGCAAAAACAAAGTTGTCGCCCTCGCGAACCCGCACATCTCTCGCGGTATTTTTACCGTACTTTGTCTTGATCACCCTTATGGTGATGGGCAATGGCCTCTCGCACCTACTCGCGACACTGTTCTGTCCATTCAGTACTTACTCCTCGATGCAACTAAAAAAAAAGAATGTATATTCGTTCTCACTGTTAAAGTTTGTCTCTCCTCTAACACTTTCGAAATTCGTCTATTCTCTCTCGCCTTCAAAATATTTCTCTGCTCTCCTCTACAAAACTTTTTCTGTCTACCGCTATTTTCCCCTTCCTACTCGGCCCGCTTTGATATCGCTCTTTTTCTGATTTTACCAATCGTAGGTCTGTTTACACTTTTTGCATCTAACGGTGTCATTGATTGGGTCGCAGGAAATTCCTCTGCTAACGACGCACTTCGCCCTGGGTCGCCCCCTCGTGCACACATGCGCGTACCAAATCGCACAGTCTCCTTTTCTTTCATGATTTATTTACGAGGTTTCTACACCCGCGCGCGCGCGCTCGCCTCGTCACGGATGTCCTCGGATTATCCCTTTTTACAACGCTTGTCTCATTTTCAAGGTTGTTATCGACCAATTTGGGAAAGGGGCGGCTCCTAAGTGCGGTAGCTGTCAATTCTTTGCACGTGTCGCTCTGGGGCCATACATCCAAGCGCCCCTGGTGACGCCCCGCGTGCACCCTTCTTTTGTCCCGTCTTCAACAAAAGGCGCTCAGACTCCCGCTTTCTACGCACTCGTGTGACCTACTCGCTCGTTCCTTTTTATTGTTTATATATTTTTATATTACATAATGGATATATCACAGCTGCATATATAGGGTGTCTGGGAAGGGAACTCGAAAATAAGCTCTTAAGACAATTCTAAGCATATTTCGTCTAATAAACTACTTGGATATTCCGAATGGTTGGGCCGCAATGAGCACTCAAAAATTGGTTTGAAAATATTATTTCTAGGCAAAAATTTGAATTATTGGAGCATAGAAACACTCCAGAAACATGTAAATTGTTCATTATTTACAAAAGAAATTAATAGATTTGCTCAGACAGAAAAATTAAGCGAGAAATAAAAAAAGCCGACGAATTGTGTAGATTGGGTGCTTTTTTATTTCTCGCTTAATTTTTCTTTCTGAGCAAATATATTAATTCCTTTTGTATGTAATAAACTACTTATAAGTATCTGAAGTGTTTCTACGCTTCTCTAATGCAAATTTTTGCCTAGAAATCAATTTTTCAAACCAACTTTTGAGTGCTTATTGCGGCTCAACCATTCGGAATATCCACGTAGTTTATTAGACAAAATATGCTTAGAATTGTCTTATGTATATGTCTATCCCATGTGCCCCGATATCTAACTTCCATTACCGTTATTTCTTGGTGGAACCGCTCGCTTTGTTCCTCACACATATTATCAAGATTTTTTGGAAATTTGTCTAGATGGCTATGGAGATGGTGTACCTAAATGCTCACAGTTGTACCGAAATTTTGTAAGTTTAAAAGCCTTACACCAGTTTTGCACATTTTTCTGCTTTATGATTTATAACCAAAACGTTCTTGACAATTATGCCAAAGCTAAACCAATAACTAGTAAAGTGTTATTTTTGCTTCCAGTGTCTTTCGTTTCTTTCGTTTTAGTCTGGATGCTAAAATCGCAGCTGTTTGGTTTGGCAAACAGAGGTTAGTGTTAAATCACTGAACTTACCTTGAGAGAAGTGGTTTCTTGTAACAACACTTTCATCATATTCACTGCCACTGCTGACTCCTGAATTGCACCCTCTGGGGATTCCTTACAATCCTCACTAACGGACACAGAGTTTCAGGGAGTGTGATGAATACTGGTATGGGAACGTCAGATACATGTGGCGCAGGTCGCTTTGCTGATTCCAAATAAGGGTACTCCCAGTTCTTTTTCTTGTAATAATTGAAGGTTTTTACGATTACAAAACAAAAATAACTATCATCATGATTATTTTAGGGGTCTCGACATACCATCAGTACATCAAATTTTTAACTCTCAGTTTTCCAGTGACACTTCACACACGTTTTGTATACCACATGAGGAGCCTACGACTTATCTTTATCCCAGTTTTATACCAAAATATGTTTCATACATTTTTTCTACAAATATTTCTTTTTTGGTTTTTAATATTTCTTTTCGGTCTTTGTAAAGTTAATTCCCCACAAATGTAGTTATCTGCATTAGATGCTGTGAGTTTTCTGATAATATAATTCATTGCAATGTTCGTAGCACAAAAACTAGAGCCAATTCAAGGAAACTAATGACATATCTGGATTCAGCATACCCGATTAACTGCAAATTCGTTGCAAAATCCTGGGCAAGTGGAAAAAAGTTTTTTTTTGTTGAGCAGTGTTATTAAATTAGCACAAATAGTTATGTATTTACAATGTAATTTAATAATTATTCCCGATGTACCGGATCTGCGTTATATATATATATATATATATATATATATATATATATTAACCAAATTGCTTCTTCTACTGTTACTGAATGTCAAATCTACCATTTGCTTACCATGAAACTGTTTGGGCCACCCGACCCGCCCGCCATACGGCGGACGCCAAACCTCCGTGAAAGTTTTTTGGCTATTGATTGCCGCGGATTTGCTCGTTGCTTGCAGACATTTTCTCACTTCTGGATCACACTTCAACTTCTGACTGATCTTAGCGGTCGCTGCACCTAAATAACTCAAATCACTTTCAGGTTGCACTACAATCAGCAATTTTATTTTTACTTCAATGAACGAATACAACTTCGCAGAACTTTTGGTTACAACTATCACTCCCAAACAAAAACTTTTTTACCTCCCAAAAAAATCGACTTCCTTCTCATTATCAACAAAGGCCCCTAACAACCACCTGCCATTGTCTACTCTTTTCCTGAATAATTAGTATATCACAATATATATATATATGTTATATTTATGACCTTCTGTTAATTGTAATGGATTAAAGTATCTATTAATTATAGACAGTCAATTTCCAGCAAAATGTTGTGCCAGTGCCAAATAAATAAAAATTTCGCTGGAAGTTGACTATCTATAAACAACATTTTAAACCATTACACACTCACACACACACACACAATATATATATATATATATATATATATATATATATATATATATATATTGAAACGAGTCGTGGATTGACTCTGCACAAGATTTATGATAAAGAAAAAGGGGTCAGGGATTCTTACCCGGGAATGGGCTCCGGATCCAATCACGTGCATAATGGATACTTGTGGATAACTAGAACCTTTTTTATTACATAAATAATCACCATACAAAATTGGTTGCCCTTGGTGCTCACAGGAGCATTTACTCTGTTCTTTCCCTGTGTTTAATTACATCCCATTTACAATTTCTCCGTTATCCTGGGGCTTCACTCCTTTATTATGATTTCAACATTGGGAGTGGAACTCAACTCAAGATCACTGTTAGCTACTGGCTAATTACTTTCCCTCCCAATCTTACGACCGCTTTTACTCACGATACTCCAGTCTGAATCACGCCGTTTCATGCTCGCCCATCCGCCGTCGGGCCGACGCCTCGCGCCGCACCGTCCGCGCTCGGGCCTCCTCGTGCCGCAGGATGCCAGCGCGGGGAGGGGAGTCCAGCGGGGCCGATTGCCTTCGCTGCTCCTACCACTTGCTCTATGCGTTGTCTTCTTACGTGTCTTGTCGCGCCACCTCACCCTTCGGGTAAGTCCGCTTCCTTCTGCTGTGCTCGGAAAGGCGGGGGGGACGCTTCGCCGCCGTCGGTCTCTTCCCACCCCACTCGTGGCCGCTGTGGTATACTTCGAAACGTTACCAGAACGTTTCGACTGCATCAGTACGTAGTCCTCCCAACTCACTTTTCATTGACTCGCTTTCCTCAATAGCGATGTCGTTTGGATGAATAGCGGTTTCATCACACTCGAGTTGCATTGCAGCTTCACACGACTCGCCCACTTGTATTATGAAACACTGTTTTCTCGTTCTCTTACATCACAGTTTCTAGCTTTTGTTTGTAATTGTCATCGACTGATCACCTTAATTGCACTTAATGACGTCGAATACATTGTTCCATTCCTCTACACTGTTCTGCCCACTCCACGTGTTGACTATTCACCGCTTGTGATACTTCACCACTCTCTTGTACCCGTTTTGTCTCGTCTCACTCCTCAATTAACGCTTCCACTTTTCGTCACACACTTTCTTTGTCACAACGCCTTTCCAGTTCTATTGCATAACGCTCACTTTCATTGTTCTCTCCGGTAGATAGTCCGTTCTACCCCACACGTCTGGACTCCATGAATCTCTCTCCGCCACTGTTCACACTCTTCCTTCCGCTCGCACCGCAGCCGTCCGTCTCCTACCTCCCCCATTGCTCTACTACCGATGCCGTGCTCGTGATTCGTGGCCTCCGGTTCTTCGCACAGAACCGGCTCCGGCACCCGACTCCGTCGGTGTGCCGGCCGCTGCCGCGCAGTTCAAACGTACGATATGCATCGGAACGCGTTGTTATCGTATTAGTGATAACAATTCGTTTCAATATATATATATATATATATATATATATATATATATATTGAAATATATTTCATATATATATATATATGTATATATATATATATACCGAACGTACCTTTAATTCCTTAATTTTGGGAAATTTGATTATGTCCAGCACATATTAATCTCTCTTTCTGGAGATATAGAATATTTGTTGAGGACACGGGATCATTTCCAGGGTGGATTACCTTGATAAGAACATATGTGGATATAATGAAAATATCAATTTCTATAACATATACCATATTTATTCCTACGTGACTTATTAGTATGATTTTTAATCCTCATCATTATATTGAAACCGTCCTAGTTATCAGGGTGTGTGGGATCTTCCACCACGTTACACCTATTTTTTTAAAATTATTTTAAAAAAATATTACACGAAACCAGTTTCCGAATTTCTTAATAATTTGGGCGCCAGGAAATGGTTACAGTTAAATCCCTGATTATATTATCAATTCTCGTAAATAAAAATCCTGTTGCTCGGTCGATTGGGTTCTTATAAAATAATTGTTGCCTCTTACTCCGCAACCAACTACTCAATCTGCCATTCATACAAAGTGACGAGGATTCTGAAATATCTACTCTAGGATTACACGTAATGACAAATGAAAATAAGCTTTCTTTCAACAATGAATTACAGTTTATTAAGCATGAAAGATCAATCATTTACCTTATAATAGATTGTTTCAATTTAGCATTAGGCCATGAGCATCTTTTTGTTATTACAAGCGTTATAAGAACCGTTATCCGATCTTCCTTCTTCGCGCGCACGACGCTTCGCGTTCGACGTTGCCACGTAGAATCTTGTCGCTGTAGTCCAATCTTCATTCTTGCTAAAGTCCACGAGGATCCAAGACCAAGTCGAAACTTCTTCTAATCACATTAAAAACATGCCTACACACTTTATCTTGCCCCTCAGGTGGGCACCTATTTTCAACTAATTACTTTCCCAAAAACAGAGTAATATCCCTCACACCTAACCTTGTAACTCACAATTCAATGGTAAAATTTTATAAGTCTACACTTGTAGCTCAACCGCGAAAATACTCTAAGATCACTTTCCAGTATTCACTCCCACGAAATATCCCAAGTCTCAATAAGTATTATTCGAACTTAACACAGCTCTCAGCGATCCGTTCACCACCACGACACGAGACGGGATGAATTAATATTCCCCTGGTCAATCCTTGAAACCTCGCCTTATTTGTCTTTCCATTGTTTTTCAAACTTTTTCGAAACGTCCGTTGACGTCACCCTTCCTGTCCCATTTCTGAACCAATTACAATCTTGTGGTCACTACGGTGCACCTCCGCACCCGCTTTTAAACTAACTCATATCTCGCGTTGCTACGGTGTCATACTGCATGTTTGCACCGTAGCAACCCAGCTCCGGCAGTATCTACGGTGTCACTTACGCCCGTCTTCCAACGAATTCGTATTGTTCGCATTGCTACGGTGCCAGTGCCACCAGCGTGTTTACACGCATATCGCACCTTTCTCAGAATGAACTCGCGTTTTTTATGTTTCTACGGTGCCACCTGCGTACCTGCACCATAGAAACCCAAGTTTTTTGGTGATATCTAGAATATTTAGTCCTTTATTTACTTCAATAAATGTACGTCATTTATGGTATGTCACAATATCAACTATTCATACATCAGTAATTATTATTCTTTATTAACAAGATTAGTTATCTTTCTATATCCCTTGATATCATTATCTTGATAACAACATAGTTTTTCACTTTAGTTATTTTTGTAATGATTTACACAAATACAATTAAATTCTACACTTTTCCTCCCTTTTGCCAATATGTCAGTTTAATTAATTATCAGAGAACAAGGAATCTTAACCCTACACAAAAAAGCATTACCCACAAACAAATATATACACAGAGATTATTAGTACACAATTCAGTCTAATTTCCCACCATTCCATTGTAACCCAAGTATTATTTCCCGTTAATCCTCCTGATTACCTTAATCAAATTCCCCGACTCGGGCAGTGGTGTCACTTCGAAGCTCTCTCCGCCGCCTGATCGTCGTGTCCTCCCCTTCGGGGCGCATCGTCGCCGCTCGGCTCCCGTCGTCTATCACCTCTGCCGGTGACGCAACGCGCCCTCTGCGCGCCAGGCCAGCATCTCTACCTCCACACGTTCGCTACGCCGAACCACGCAGCATGCCTTATGCGCCGTGATAGCTTCTGGGTTTCGCCATTTTCAAATTCCTTGTTCTATTATTTTTCTTTTTGATGAAGGACCATAAAGCAATTTTATATTTATATTTATTTATAGTCGCAAAATTATATATATAATTAATATATATTTTATATATATATATATATATATATATATAATTTTGAAAACGTTGAGGCTTCGTATAAGGTACTTCCAAAAATCATAATATCCGTTTCAAACTCTCGGAGTCTCGAGTTCTTTTAGAGCTAAAGGTGAATATGAAATTTGGAGAAAATCGTCTGATCGCTATAGTTGACCGCAGATAGACGTGCAGAGACACAGAGGAATCTTTTGCTGGTAATCAATTTTTCTATATCAAAGACAATGCGCATACTGATTACATGTTAGAGGAAGAAATTTATCACATAGAAACAAGATTTATCCTCTTTCCAGTGCTCGACAATAAGAGTTTCAATGACGAAAAATCGACGATTTCTCGCCTACAATTACAAACTTTTTTTATAATACATAGTGAAGTGAGAAAATAAAAAATAAATCGTATACCTCAGAAAAAGAATCTTATATACAACTTAATTAATACCTATTCTAACACTTTATGCACACCACTTCCACTTCACTTCACCGCATTGCACTGTACTCCACAGTGGCGGCTCTACCATAAGGTCACATGGTCACGTGCCCTCCCACTTGTAAAGGAAAATATTAATAGTGGACTGAAATGCGTGTCATATTATCGAGTAATAATTCTAGAGAATTTACGTTAAGGTTTTCACTGGCGATATCGATACTATTTCACAGCGCACATAACGAAGTAGTTGTGGCAACAGGGCGAAGTCCGCAAGCTTCGTGTGACCAGCTCCCTCCCGTTCAGCAAAGCTTTTCCTCATAGTGCGAGGAAAAAAAGGGAGGGGGTAATGCTCCCTTAAGGCCCTTCACGGTCACAAGTTTTTTGTGACTGCCACTGCAAGCGCCACTTTACAGATGTATAAACAACGCTCATAGTGTCTGAGAAATGAAATGCTGATTAGCTCAGGGCCCGCGTAATCTTCATAATATCAGCAGCTGTGATTCTGTGAGATTTTTTTTTCTTGATCGTGAGCGTTTGTTGTTTCAATTGAATTGTTGTCTCTTCTCACTCTGCTTAGTTAATATGTGAGAAACCAATGAGGAATTTCAAGTGTTTTTTCAGTTTACAGCGCTTACACTTCAAAATAAAATTTTTATTAGTTATTTTCTAGCTTTTTGTTTTGTGCCCTACCTGGCCTGAAGTTTAGGAGCCGCCACTGGTACTCCACCATTTCTAAATTTTATGTTAGATACTTTTCTCTATAAACTACCCGTCACACTATAATTTTCCCGACTATAGCTTCTCCTCACCTCCTTACTTTCATTTCACTTTTCCCCCTATTGATTCCCTATATTTTTCCTAAAATTTGCCTAAATCCCCACAATGAGTAAGGAATTAGCTCAAAAACTGGTGCAGGCAAGATGTACACGCAAGCTTCCGCGGCTCGAGTTCATTACTTCTCGGCTGTCCGGGTGACGCCGCGTCGTTGGTGGCAGGGCAGTGAGGTCACTGCCCTGAGGAAGCCTACGACATGTTAGGCGAAACGTCGGCCTCTCTGCCAACGACGCGGCGTCACCCAGACAGCCGAGAAGTAATGGTGCAGGCAAGTTATTCCAATCTAATTACGTTCGGTTTACAAAGGAGAATTTGCCTGCCTCCGTTCATTGCATTCTTGAGTGTACTTGCGTACAGAAACATAGCATGGTTCTGTTGCGCAGGTGAGCATCGGAGCGGACGGGGGCAACTGCATCACATCGCTGTCGGCGAGCAGAGTGGCCACGCCGCCCGCCTGGGGTTTCGACGCCCGCGGACACGCGTACGCAGACAACGGCGGCCGCTGCCTCTCGCACCAGGGCTCTCTACAGCAGGGGCCCACGCTACCCCCCACGTCCCCGCCCCCGCCGCTTTACCACTGCCTCTGAAGACACGCACAGGAAGGCGCCAGTCCAATGGGGAAGATATAGTTCTTCCAAACTCCCTTTTGCCCTCTGAAACGTACTCAGCTGCGGCATGTTTAACGTGACTTTTCTCTTTGCGAAACAGACTTTTCTCTTTTTCCCTAATGGGATGCGAAACTCGAAGCACGAAATAATCGAAAGCCTGTATCTCGAAGAACATTCAAATTTGTTACCTTGAATCTTACAGATTTTGGACATTCGAATTTCATCTGATCTTGGGATTATAAACCAAACATCAGTTTTCGTAAAAATGACGCGTGACAGATGTTAAATCTTCATGAAGTCTGGAAAATGTTTCTGTGGTGAACAGGGGAAGATGTTGAGTGTTCATCAACGCATTAAATACAACTTGTAGATAAATATTTAAGCAATGGTTTTTGATGTTTAAAAAATATGCTTTTTAAATTTATTTTCAAGATACAATATTGAAAATATGAGGATACAAAGCAATAACTTCATTCAAGAAATTGCTCATTTACTTTTCTACAAATTATTCAGACTACAGAGTTGGTGATCTTCATTGCTCGAATGAAATAATCGCTTTGTGATAGCTGACGTATGTAGTGCAATCGTGAATCTAATCTTTGTGCCGAACGTGAGGATACTGCATTGATTGTCGTCCCGTGGCATGTAGTAAACTCAGTATGTGATTTTCTCATTTTCAATAATTTTGTCCTCCAAAGTTGAATTTATGATTTGGCATTAACTGAAAGAAAATTTCCATTGAAATCTCTTTCAGGATGATGGGAATTTGATCCAGTTCTTTTTCAAGTTCTGTGCCTCTACTGATGTATGAGATTGTAACATAGCGATGAATAATACATAGAATATTCTGTTTTTGTGAAATTTAAATTGTTATGATCATAATCCGCCGTAAGCTCTCTGAGTTTCTGATGCCCATTACTCTCCAGCACTATATGCACCCATTGACAGGGATTCAACTTGTTTAGCTTTCAATTATTATCTGTTACAAATGTATTTACAATCAATATTATTTCACCATCTATTTCCATGGCATGAAAGGTGTCTCAAATCTATATCTACGATAATCATTTGCAGCTACAGCTTTATAGAATGTGAATGTAACCTTGTGTGTCTGCAATTTGATATTGCCTAACGATGAAGGGTAGACACTGACGTCAATTGTTTCCACAAATTTAATCTCGTTCCGTCTATCAGCAGCTAGTGGATGCGAATATTCATTTAAACGTTCACCAATTTTGAAAGAAACAGATCATAATAACATCATGTTAATTTGCTTTTCTCAAGGAATTGAATTGTTTTGCTGTTTCTCCTAAAAGTGTTCATCCCATCATTCTTCAGCAAAGCAGACCAACTAATATCTTTGGAACTTGTAGCTAAGGATTTACTAAGTTTTTTGGTTTTTGAATATGTTTTTCTTATTTCCAAAATAACAATAATATTCATCTTCTCAACTCTTGTTCCATTTGCTCTCAACAATGCCCATGCATTCACCATCAGTAACACAACATCACGCTATCAGTCGTCTATCTTCCCTGCCGCTGCTCTAAACAATGCCTGATAATCCTTAAGGATATCTCTCAGCATTTCCATTGAAATGGATTCTTGAATGATATTGTACGTTGTATTGGGCGCATTTTACGTTACGCCGATCTGTTTGATGTATTTTTCCTAGGCGCCCTCTACCGGGGATACTTTAACGAGAAATGAGAACGTGACAGAGGATTCGTTGTGTCAATACAGAGCACCCAGTATAGAGCTAAGTCAACGGTTCTATCGTTCTTCTTTTATTTTTGTTCCACTGTTGCTTCTTTTTCTTCTCTTTCAATTTGTTCTCAACAACATTTCTTTCTTCTCATTCTTTCGGCTTTTCTTTCTTCAGTTTATTTCCTTCCTCTTTTTTCTCCTTCTCCTTTTTTCTCCTGGGTGTATCAGCTAAAATAAATGTGTCAACGCTATTACAGAGGTCGTTGCAACAAGGAGTGTGTACCTCACAAACGTGACCGCGGATTGCGTCAAACAAGATGACAGCCTTTCAAAAAGCTCAGCTAAATTGAAGACTTAAAATAAAAGGATGTAAGTGCCATTTCTGTTTAATTTACAGTATAATGATGAATTAATCAAGTCCTATAGCATAAATAAGAACCAAAGACCAGATTCATTTCTTGGTAGTATTACGTGTTGATTGTAAATGGTAGGGGTTAAACGTATATACACGACTAAACTCAATTTGGTAGATTTTAAGAACAGGGTTCGGCTCCTATTGACGCGCACGATTCGGTTCCGAACGAGTCACTCGCGGCGCCGCCACAGTGTGCACACGGCCACGTGGCCAACGCACTTTCGTGTAGAATCGTGACGCTTCGCTACCTGTGTCCACGTTGAGGACGAGGCTCGGGCCTTCGGCCCTCGCGTTAACATAAAACATCCTTGAGTCTGTCCAACGCATAATTACCAACGCATTTTATGCATTTAACATTATGCATGCAACGCATTTTATGCATTTAACCATTGTAATTCTCCATTACACATTCGCACCACACCGCACAATGCACAATGCAAGCAGTGCTCCCTGAGTGATTCGTTCTCGTGGTCCGCGCGAGTGAACCATGCGCAAGTGAACCGTGCGCCGTTGTTTTAGTGAGCCGAACCCTGTCCTTAAAATCAGCCCTCATTTTTCTCGAAAGTATGAAAATGGCACTTACATCCTTTTTTATTTCAAGCCTTCATTTTATTATTCAAGATTTAAAATGCTAATCTTCAATATTTTTTCTTCCTATGGCGTTGTTTGGAAGTTTTAGATTTCTATTACAATATTAATCGAAACTTATATCTTTCCTTCATTTATGATTAAGAATAAACCTCATTTATTGAAACGAAACCTATTTTTGACGGATTATTCACAATTATTACATCTCCGAAGGTTTCCTTTTGGAATGATTATTAAATGAATTATTAATATTTTTGAATTCGAAAGATTTGAAATTCAGCTGGTCAGAATAACGATTAAAATTAGTATTTGCATTTGAATTCAATATTTCATATTTTTCTACCATCTCTTTGCTTCCAAAACCAATGAAGAAAATGTGACGAACAACAAACCAGTGTTGGTGATACAAAAATCTTTGAGTTGCCTCAAAACCTCGCGATTCGAGCAAAGAATTTTATTACTTTTTCAGTACTAGTGGATCAAAAGAATGAAGAGATATGATTAATATATATTGTTGAATTAAGCACAAGATGTAAGATTGAGGTCATGTCGAATAGATGGTGAATGAATCTAAAACTTATGTTGCGTGTATTCAAAACTACTAAGCATTATCTTCATAAGGCCTCATATTGAGGTCCTGGATTTTTAATTCGTAGTCTTTCAGTGTAATTGCACAGAGGTCCTGGATTTTTAATTTGTAGTCTTTCAGTGTAATTGCAAAGATCATCGAGTCATGAAGTCTCCTTCAGTGAAAGTGGATTTACTCATTCTATGTTTATGCTCACTAGTGAAGGAACCTTCGCATGCCATCCATTTCCACTGTACAAGTACGTTAAGAACTGTTCTTAAAATTGCCACCTAGAAAGCTTTTCCAGATACCAAAAGTAAGAAAGACAGTTGATGTTAAAGGGAGATTCGAAGTGACCTTCGCACAAACAAATTAATGCAGTCAATAGTATATTTTTAAAAAATAAAACACTTTTTCTTTTCCTTGCATGTTATTTTAACTTTTCCTTCTTATTTTTCTGCCAACAAACTACTCTATGAGAAGTTAGTAGAACCTTTCGGACATTCGTAAATTATTCAGAGCTTACGTTTTATGCTATTCTATTATCTTTACATGATATTCTTAAATATTCAAAAACTTTTTCGTAGAATAACGATCGTGTTTTGCAAGTGAAAATACATAACAAGCCACGAGCTCAATTTCTAATCTATTCAAAATATTCTAGTCTATTACCAATGAATATATGTGACGTTTATTTGCTGTTATCACTTCATTTTCTTTATTTATTTCAATTTTTATTTTATGTATTTAAATATTGTTTATATTTTTGTAAATGTTCATTTTTGTGCAATTATATGTTTTATTAATATATTAAGTAATTGTAGCAATTTCCTAAAATGTTAAAAGATAACAAATAAAATAAAAATATTGTAAATCTATTGTAAAATAAAAGCTTTTAATTGCATTTAAAATAAATATATTATTGTAAGTACTTACAAAATTACACATACATATACAGAAGTATATTAATATAAATAAACCTTCAGTTTGACATTATCCTGTGTAATTGTGCATGATGACAGGAAAAAAATTAAAACTTCATTGTGAAAAATCAAAATGTTACTGATATAAGTCCATAATTTACTGCCTTACGATAGTATAGCATTTACATATAATTGATACAGACAATAATTTAAAATCTTGTTCAAAATTTTTCATCAGGTTTAAAGTAAGTGAAGAAATGTGTTGTATCCACAGGAAGCAGAAGTTCGGTGGGACAATAGTTCCACAGATGTAGACATCACACTTTAATTAAAGAAACTTTGACAAACAAAATGTAAATGTATACCAGGAGATCCGCGGGTCTATATTAACAAGCCTTGGTTGCGTAGCTCTTGAAAATTGTGCGGGTGTGACAGTGGTGGGGTTGATTCTCTGCGTGGGATACTACACCACACACTGCTGTTCTACCAGGGGACACAAGTCCCCGGAGTGGGCACCTAGAGCTTCGTACATTTATCCGCACCCTTCTCCGCCGCACAAGAACGACTGAAATTTGTGTAATTTCTAAAAATGTTATTTTCTCAAAACCCGTACGTTGCCATTAAAGTTTCTCCTCGTATGTAACAGTGTATGGTAAATAAATAAAAACTAATGGTGCTGTCAAATGGCAGAAACATTCTCGGACTAGTACATTTTCGAATCTCTTTTGTCCTGACTAATTTTTGGGTTACGTTTTACTCTCTTCACATCTGCTATCGTTTGCCGCTCAAAGCATATTCTTTTCACATTTTCTCAAATTTTAGGCTGGCTCATGCTAGAACTGAAACAACCATGCTATTATGACCATTATAGAAGTGCAAGTTCCCTGTCCTGGGTACTCGAAATGGTTAAATGTTGGATACGAACTCGTTTCGGAGGGAAGGGTCGCTGGTTCGAGCGTGGCCCAGGAATATTTATTTGTTACAATTCTGTGTTGCCGCAGAAAACGTTTGAGAATTCCAGAAACTTTATTGAAATTCATTTGAAGCTCTTCTGCTCACAAATACAATCTATTAAGATCAATATACAGGAAGTGTCTGTTTGTGATTTTCGAATTTTCAGCTTCTAAACTGTTTTCACTTCTCGTTCAATTCGTAAAACATATTGATTATCAAATCAATTGTTTTTCTGTGTATCTCTATGAAGTGATTGATGTGAACTAATGAATCTATCGACATGAAATTTAAGTGCATTATCCATGGGACCGTCTTAGATATCCTTAACGGTTGTCCGCAAGAGGTGGCTCAGGGCATCAACTATTGTCATTGTAGTGCTAATGATCCGGAGATCCTGGGTTCGAGTCTTGACGATGGCAATCTTTTCGATAGCTATTAGTAGTTCTGTAGTTGTGTGGAGGACATTCTAGCGACCGGCTGTTTTGATCGATAGTTTTCCGTGGTTTCCCTGAACAACAGCCGAATCTCCGGACAGTACTCTACCAAACAAGAGTGAATTTTCAAATATTGCAAAACTTTGAAATTATTTTAGCGTTTTCCTACAACAACCAAATTGATGATTGAAATTTTTTCCCTCAAATAATTTTTTTCTTCATCAGTTCTTACATTGATTGTTCGTGATGAGCGCATCAACTACAGAGGTCATTAGTGTCGTGCGTGTTTTTTCCTCAGAGGTGGCGGTAATCTTTTCTCACTGGAAGGCGAGATTCGGCGTCGACCTACCGTCGACTAGCGGGTTTTTTCTTCATCCAGGTATCTCCCACTAGCGGAAAACCGCCTGGACAAGCCGGGACAAGCTCTAAGCTCCCGACTGGTCTCCCGGCATGTTTGGTATGTGTGGTAATGTAGGTGTGTGTGTATGTGTATAAGGGGTGAGGATAGGACAAGGAAGAGGAAGGGAAGATCGCGCGCGGTCCATGGCCCGTATGTTAGGGAACTGCTCCGGCATTCGCCTGGTGTTGATCGGAGAAACCACGGAAAACTATCGATCAGAGCAGCCGGCCGCTAAAATTCTCCTCCAGACAGCGACTGAATTCGACGTAGCTGACAAGCTAGTGTCGAAAATACTTCCGCACGGGACTCGAACCTACGTCAGAGGGACTGCAATGATACCAGTTCATGCACTGAGTATGTAGTACATTTTTTTAAAAAAATATAGTTGATTTCGCGCAATATTACGTGCTATATGTTCAATATTAACTAGTGGTGCTACCAAAGCTCATACTATCTCGCTTTGACTCTAAATGCTACGCAATATTATACTATTACATAAACCAGTAAACGTGTTTTCAATCAACATTTTTCCCACTCCGAGACACGACCTCAGATCCCCATATTTAACTTGCCAGCACTCTTGCCCCTACACCACACAAACGCTCTATGGGCGAACTCAGGCAGAAGCATAAAATGTAAATGCCCGATTCAAAACTCTCAACAATCAAAATATCCGTTTGAAACTCCCAAAGCCACCAATCTGTTCAGTTCGAATAGGGAATATCAATTTTCGAGAAAAGTGGCTGAACGACTTGGCGCTAAAGTTATCCACAGACTGATAGCTATTATGTTGATATGTTGATTGATTGTGATTCCGGGCACGACAACGGCTGTCAGTCGTATCGTAAGTGTAGTACATGTTTTTTCTGTGACAAAGTGTGGTACAGGTTTGCCTTCGTCTAGCGGAGTTTTCACCAGCCAGGTACCTCCCTCTAGACGGTCATCACCCCAGCTGTGACAAACGCTAAGCTCCCTACCGCTCCCCCGGCATGTGTGCTGAGGTTTAAGAAAAGGATAAGACAAGGAATGGAATTAAAAGATCGCGCGCGTGCCGTGGCCGTTTTTTTAAGGTACTGCCCCCGCATTCGGCTAGTGTCGATCAGAGAAACCACGGAAAGCTACACTGTCAGAAACGTCTGCGTTACTTTTAATGTAAAAGTACATTAAAGTGATTATCATGTATGTAGATTAAATGTAATGTACACGTTCAGTAACTTTAATGTAGCTGAAAATTAAATGTAATTTACGTGTAGGTTAAATGTAAATTACATGTAATGTGCGTGTGCAATTAAATTTAAATTAATGCACACGTTTACATTAAATTTTCTTTACGTATGCCATAAATGTACTGAACGTACTCCTTAAATTTACTGTACCTGTACATTAAATTAAAAAAATTCAAAAAATGTACATGACAATGAAAAAAATCACTTTGGAGCACAAATATTATGTGACGGAAAAATCTCTATCTTTAATTTTGTAGTAGAAGAAAGACACCGAATAAAATCCAAACTTTTGCAATTTTTGAAAATTCACAGTGAACCGTGAAATAACCGTCTGTCCGTCCGTCCGTCCGTCCGGTGTACGTGCACAACACTAGCGCCAAAACTATATGTACGATTTTTTTCCAAATTGAAGAAACATCTGTCAATGTGGCCTGATTCGCGGCTCTGAGATTTTGAAAAACATTCATTAATTTTTGGTGGTACTCTATAAGAAGCCCCCCGGACATTTTCAAAATTTTCTCAAAAACGGCTCCAAATTTTTTCTTTAAATTTCTTGTAAGAAAAGAGTAAAATACACTTATTAAGGTGGCATAGGTCCGATTTTCACGGATAACTCTGAATTTCCGAAAATTGCCAAAGTTTGATATTTTTTCGGCGTCTTCCTAGAACTACAAAATTGGAGAATTTTCCTCCAAATAAAATGTGTTCTCCAAAATAATTTCTTACCTTAAGGTCATGTACATTTTTTTGAAAAATTTAGAAGTTTTCGGGAAATATTGCGTGCAATATGTGCAATTTAAAAAAAATACAAAAACAATATTTTCTCAAAAACCGCTCCAAATCCTTTCTTTAAACTTTTGGTAAGTATAGTGTCTAATGTAATCTAAGATACGACATAAACGCCATATTGCTCTATTCTTTTGTTGTTTCCAAAATTACACAAATGTAATTTTTTGACTTGTCTCTCTTATCGGTAATATCTACATTACTGGCAATTTGTCCACACTATTATATTAATGAGTGCATGTGCGTTAAATAATATCAGATAAAGTTTCTTGAAAAGCATTTTTAGAAACTCTCAAACGCCATTTTCTCTAAGTTTATGTACATCAGCTCGAAGGTAGGCGACATGATGCAGTGTTAGCAGTTTTCTGGGTTTTTGATTCATGATTCGAATTTCTTTCTCAGTCCAATACACTGGACCGAAAATGTACTCGACTACAGGAAAACTCTCTATTGCTGATATTTTATTCCTGAAGTTCAGAACGGACTGCAGGACATGTCTCACTCTTCTGTAATACTCGCTGCGAATTCTCTCATTGTGTCGTTCGTCCTGGTCTTACAGTCTTCAATGCCCAAACCTTTATAAGTTTTACCTGGCTCAAGGTCTTGAATCACAGTGTGCATATCAACTTCAATGCTCTCTGAAGTTGTCAGTTTGCTTCCTTTTAAATTGATTTTTACACATATGTAAAGACCAAATTTCATACAGATGCCATTGCTAAAGTCGCTCACGACAGATAGCATTTGGGAGAGAATCGCTACATTCTTAGCAAACACTTTAATATCATCCATGTAACCATGTAAAACAAATGTGATACTAGTCTTTCATCACCATGGAGCTTGTAACCAAAGTCAGCTTGCGACAACTGTCTAGATAGTGGGATCAAACTAATGCAAAATAGCAGAGGGGATAGTCAATCTCCTTGAAAAACACCCCTGTTAATCTGAATATTTCTGTTTTTTACTGCTTCCTTCCCGCTGTATATTAGTAACCTGTTTTTCCACGACTTCATACTAGCCTTAAAACCTCAGTAAGTCTAGAATGAAACCCTTAGATCTCCAGGGTCATCAAAATCCAATCGTGCGGTACACTATCAAAAACCTTTTGGTTGTCAATCCAAGCCATGCTGAAATTACGTTTTCGTTTCTTTACATCATTCAAGATGACTTTATTCAGTAGCAAGATTTCCTTACAGCCATAAGAACCTTTACGACATCCTTTTTGATCAACTGGCATTAGATGATTCTTCTCTCAGATGTCTGTACATTTTGTCAGCTGTGGCTGAAGTTATAACTTTGTACAGTACTGGCAGACAAGTAATTGGCCTGTAGTTCTTCGCCAAAGAGCTGTCTCCCTCTTTGGGTAGCAAATACGTGATGCCGCGTGTGAGCCATTCCAGGAGTTGCTTTTGGTTTTCTAAAATTTTATTAACAGCCTTTGCTAGATGAGAATGTATTGCTGTTATTTTCTTAATCCAATCAATCTGGATCTTATCAATCCCGGAGGACTTCCAGTTTTCCATGTTCTTCATTGTTTGGAGAAAATTTCGTTTTCATTTCTTTACATCATTCAAGATAACTTTATATAGTGGCAAAATTGCCTTACATCCACAAAAACCTTTACGACATCATTTTTGTTCGCCTGCTTTTGTCATTTTCAATTCGGTATTTTTGTTCAACATTTAATATCTTTCGATGAATTTTAGTGGTATGCGTTGATTTAGAGGAGGTCTCAGCTAAGAGTGATATTTCACGCCGAGGGTCGGCTATCCGTTTCATAATTCTCTTCGTCCATGGGGGTACTGGGCTCTTTACTCTGTTTTGCTGTCGGCCGTCGGTGTTCTTGGCTGGCTCAAAAATGATCTCAGATACCAGATATCCAATTGCATACACTATAACAGCACAGGTCTCTGCACAGGGCTAATGTAAAAAATGCTTCATTCAAACAATTAAAAGCCGTCCAGCAGCGGGGAAAATGAAACAATTTTCGCTTCCGGCTTCGGTCTATTTTTAAGCGTCTGGAGAAAAGGGGTGCGTCATGACGTGGGCGGCCAGGTATCCGAGAGAATGACGGCCGCAGTATTGTGCCGCAGACCCACTTCAGGTGGCGCCACTTTTCAGACGAGACACAAGTCATAGGATCTGCGAACGGATTGTAATTGGCAGAGGCCACCGTGTCATCGACGGGAGAATGGGGCTCGGAAATCATATAAATAAACAAAACGCTACGCTTCGTTCTTATTATTCCAATATTTGTTCGCCGGGTCACTTCTGTTTATTACTTGAGTAGGGTCGCATCTTTTTTATCGACTACTTTTTTACTTGACTTGTGTTCACCGAGTCACTTCATTCGCGAACAGTGGACTCGCTAGGCCGCTGTTTCGGCTCCTCAGGATATCATGCTCTGGTGTACTGTTGCTTAGCACCATTTACCGCCGGGTTCGGTTATCGAGAGCATCAAAAATCTCCGCCGAACTCATGCTCGACAGGCGGACCGATAATTTGCAATGAGTCCTGAGAACGGTCGCCGAAATTGAACGAGTCAGAGTGAAAGACACGCATCTCCTCGGCAAATCGTGAAGGGGAGGCGCAAGTGATACCAGTGTCCTGTGATGCAAGGACAGCCGATCACCCGGGACAGCGCAGGAATCATTTGATTTCCCACCACTCTTCTGTAATCCGCCGCCAACCAGCGAGAAGGCCAACAGGGTGAGCTCCTTCCAAACAAAAGTATCAATGAGCTGTGAGGGAAGAATAAGAGAGAGAGAGAGAGAGAGAGAGAGAGAGAACCAACAATGTAAATTAGACATTAGGGCGCAGTGGAACAATTTAAATTGTAGAGGGGATAATTGCCAGGGTGGGATTTTTTAAGACGAATTAAAATAATGTTAACTCCAGATAGATTTTTAATGGGTTAAAACTCCACAAACCCATGCATGCATGCATATCTCCTGAACCGTTGCCGGATTGTACGTATGGCCACGCAGGTGAGTTCTCTCTCCGTCGGCAGCTGGGCATCGTCGCCAGTGTGTGAGGTAAGGGCAAAGGTAACAACACGATGTGATTGATTTCAATCCAGTTATTATTATTATTATTGCTCCATATCACGACTACAGATGTTATGAGTCGGCTGAGTATAAAATCTACTCCAGATTGCAACCAGCTACCTAAGGAGCAGATCTAGGGACTGTCGGTGCCTCTACAATACTTTGCGCAAAATGTGAGCTGTGCCAAATAAAGCAATTTCTTGCACTTCCCAGTCCTTTGAATGACCTGAAAGTTTAGCCAAGTTCTTACATAAATTTTGCGGAACAAATCCCAGAGCTCCGATAACTATCGGTACGACCTGTGCTTTTACGCCCCACATTCGGCTGATCTCAATTTCCAAACTCTTGTATTTAAGACGTTTCTCTGCCTCCTTGGTTACGACATTTTGATCGCAAGGCACAGCAACATCCACAAGTAGACACGATTTTTTCTCAAAATCCCGTATAACAATATCCGGTTTGTTTGCTGCTATCGTGCGATCCGTTTGAATTTGTTGGTCGTACAATATTCTACACAATCCAACCGATGTCACCGGTTTTGGTGAGTGTTCGTACCACTTGAGGCATGTGTTTGGAACTTCGAGGGCTGTACAGATCTGCCAGTGGAGGTATTTATTTATTTATTTATTTACGTCAAAAACAGTTAAAAACTGCGTATGACGAGCTATGGGAAGAAGTGAATTTTGTGCACGTTTTCATAATTCTGTGGTCTCTATCCTAAACCATATTCTAGTCGAATTTTGAATACAGAAATGAGAGATTTTTTTCGAGTTTTGTTGACAAAAATATTCGCTCTTATATAGTAAAATATATTTTCAAAGGTAAATTAGCTATAAATTCCTACCCTGAACCCTCATGTTCTTCATGATAGAATAATACTTTTTGCCGCGATAATATGAAAAACGATAATTTGAATAACTATATTTCCCACTGAAATTCAGAAGACGTGCACAAATAATGAAGTTACATTTATGTCCAGAAGCAAAACAAGGGACCATCTCAGCATTTGCTCAAGGATCAGGGAAACTGGACGAAAAACCTGATCGAGATGGGGGCCATCAACCCAGAAACTGTGGTACAATACTTGTTACAGGTTCTTTAGAATTATACAGTCCAAATGATAAATAATTACATTAACTAATTTGTTAAAATTAATTCTACTTTCCTTTTTGATGCTCGGTATAGTCTCGAATTGTTTAGAAACAGTTATGCAGCAGAAAAGATTTTACTTGGGACTTAAACTTTTCTATTGAATTTAATCGTTTAATGTCTTCTGGCAAAGTGTTGTAGAGTAATGTACATGAATTGTATGTGAATTTTTTGTAGTGAGCTGTTGATACTGCCACCTGGTGAATATGATTACTACGTCGTGTGTTATACTTATAGACATCGGCGTTTGCTGAAAATATATTCCCGCCCTTAAGTAAGTCATTTTTGACAAAAACTACTGATTCGTAAATCAGGAGACAAGGTAATGGTAAAATTCCTCTAATAAAGAGTGACTTACAAGAATTCCGTGGGTTGGATTTGCTTATTATTCGTACAATTCTTTTTTGTAATCTGAAAGTCTGTGAACTATAAGATGTGTTTCCCCAAAATATTATGCCATATCTCAGGCGGGAATGAACATTGGCAAAATATACACAACGAGCTGTATGAAGGCTGACGGAATTTGAAAGAATTCTGAACGCGTAGCATAATGAGCTTAATTTTGTGTTCAATTCATTTAAGTGGGCATTCCATTTGAGGTTTGACTGAATTGATAGACCTAAAAATGTTGTTACATTAACATCAGTCAATGGCACACCGTTCATTTTCAATGGAGTATAGAATTTTTTATTTGATATGGAAAACTGCATTGAAACTGTTTTATTTTCATTTACTTTTAATTTGTTATTACGGAACCAATTTGAAACGTCTGATATTGTACTATTTACGGTTTCTTTGTTGCAAACTATATTTGTATCATCCGCAAAGAGAACTGTTCTTCCGTTTCGAATCGCTAAGGGCATGTCATTTACGTATAATAGGAAGAGAATAGGGCCTAAAATCGATCCTTGCGCGACTCCACATGCAATTGGCAAAGAACCGGAAAGGTGTGTACATAAAGTTCCATCATTCCAGTAAGGTATTTCTACTCTCTGAGATCGTTGTTTAAGGTACGAACATAGCCAATCTAGAGCAATACCACGGATTCCATACGAAGGTAATTTTGAAAGTAAAATGTTATGATCAATGACGTCAAAAGCTTTTGAAAGATCTAAAAAAATTCCAATAGTTGCTTCGTTTTGATCCAATGATGAGGCAACATCCTTAAGAAAAGAAAAAATGGCTGTTTCCGTAGATTTTGATTTCCGGAATCCATGTTGGCAATTTGAAAACGCGTCGTGTTTATTGAGAAAGGTTTCCATTCGCACATAAAAAAGTCTCTCTAATATTTTTGAAAAAACTGACAAAAGAGAAATTGGCCGATAATTTTGAACTTCATTTTTGTTGCCTTTTTTGAAGAGCGGCTTAATCTTAGCTGTTTTAAAAATATCTGGAAAAATTCCGGTGCATAAGGATGCATTAAATATGTGAGTTAACGGGTGTATAATGGCTGGCGCGCACGTCTTTAACAAACAATCCGGAAATTCATCTAAACCGGCCGAATATTTACTTTTTAATTTACCGATTATTTTGAGAATTTCATAGGGAGAGGTTTCGGAAACGAACATAGTGTCTAAGATTTTTAGGGAAACGTCAGATGTTGAATTTTGTGGCTGAAAACCCTTAGTGAGATCGACTGCAATTATCGAAAAGTATTGTTTAAAGAGACTAGCTACTGTTGCCGGATCGTTCACATCTCTATCGTTATCTTTTAAAACAACATTCTCTACAAGGTTTCTAGTTGGTTTGGTCGCATTTTTTACTATATCCCACATTGATTTTGTTTTGTTATTTGAGTTCAAAATATCCTGATCGTGTTTCATGATTTTAGCCTGCCTTATGACTTTTCTTAACAATGATTTGTATTTTTTAAAGTACAGGAGGAAATCTTGAGATACGTTATGATGCTTAGAAATGAAAGAAAGAACTCGTTTGTTTTTACATGATGTTCTATTCCCTTGTGTTATCCAAGAATTGTTTTTTGCGTGAAATATTTAATTTTCTTTCCTGAAGAGCAAAGCAAGTGTTAAAATGAAATGAAAGCGTTGAAAAAAAGAATAATATTTATCGTTTGTATCAATAGTATTATAAACCGCGTCCCGTGACTCCTGCAGCAAGTAATCAATGAATAATTTTATTTTACTTTTAGAAAACACTCTACTTATACGTGTATTATTTATTGTGTCATTGTTCGCATTTCGTACAATGGTAAGAATTTGTGCATCGTGGTCACTGTATCCTAAATCTTTTGTTTCAATTTCATGTCGAGTAGTGGTTTTGTTAATTATAATTTGATCGATTGCCTTCTTTGAATTTACTGTGATCCGTGTAGGTACTTTTATTGTAATATCTAAATTGAAGGAATTAATTAAGTTAAGAAACTGCTCTTTCTCGCAAGATTCGACCAGAAAATCAATGTTAAAATCTCCACATACAACAATGGATTCAAAAGAGTGATTGATGACTTTGATTAGTGTTATCTCTAGTTTTTCTAAGAACAAAATGTAATCTGCAGCTCTCTTTGTTGGAGGCCTGTAGATGCAAAGCAATATCATTTTTAGCACAGGAAGATGTACAACAGAAATTTCAAAAACATTTTCAACGGCATACTCATTGAATTCCGTCAAGGAGATAGAATCAATATTATTTTTACCGTAAATACAAGAACCTCCATATGCCGGACTTTTATGAGATTCTCTTTTTCTACAATAATAGCCTGCGAGGTAAAAGTTTGGAATTTGGAAAATGCTAAGTTCATTAGGAGATAACCAATGTTCTGTAAAGCAAAGAACATCCATTTGATTTAAATCGCTCTGTAGAGCTGCCTCGATAAACTCAGTTTTATTTGAAAGGGATTGAACATTATGGTGCAATATCTTTATTTTTTGCAAGTACCTACACGAATGTTTTTCTGCTGCATCTGACTGTAGTTGCTATATATTTACTCCATTTTTACCTCGAGTGCGTGGTCGAAGGTTGTAATGTGTATCAGCAGTCACAGGTTGTGAGGAAATAGAGGCGTCATTGGTTGTGGGAATGGAAGAAACGGGAGTAGGTTCACAGGAGGGGGTAAGAGGGTTCAGAATAAGGGTGGGGGTGGGGAACGTAAGGAAGGTGAAAGGGATGGATTTTTGGCAGGAGGCTGCGAAGGACTGGAGTTGATGATGTATTGTGCAAGCTTTTCACCGACTGCATGTTTTCCAGCAAGGTTCATGTGGAGACCGTGCCGGGTGAAGTGTTTTACTGAGAGGAAATTCATTTCAAAAAGTGTTACATCTGTTTCTCTCAGTTGCAGTTTTAGTTGTTGGTTTGTGTGCTTAATCTCGCTGCAGAGTGTTGGCCTGTTGTACCAGAAGGGCAGAGTCGAGACTACAATGTTAGTATTTTGGGCGGCACATTGTAATTTGTTTACATGTTGTTCAGGTGTAAAGTTACCGCCCAAATTGATGTCATTCTGCCCTCCGATGATAAAGACTGTGTCCTGATTGGTCATTGTCTTCGTGTGAGTGTCCAACTCTGCAGTCACGTCTGCAAACCTCCCGTTAGGTTTAAAAATAGACGAGACTGAGTAGTTGGGGGGTAACTTCCTACTGAGAATGGAGGAAAGATGGCGACCATGGCTGTCAGCTAAAATAAGTACCTGTTTTTTAGGCTCAGTAGGAATGGCTTTGTTTTCAAGTGGGCTAGGATGCGAAGCTTTACGTGTTTTGGTTTCGGCACGCTTCCTAGCCTGTTTGCGTTGGTTTGTGCATGTATTTGTCGATGGAAGGGAAGGGTTGTGAGGATCAGGAAGGCGAGGAAAATCTGTTTCATAATCTAAAATACTAAATCTGTTTTGAATTGCGACTGGATGTGGTGTCTGTGTCTTATGTGCAGTCACGGGTGCACGGTTGGGAAAATTCGCAGTGTTGCCTACTTGTGCCCAACCGTCATTGTAGAGAACGACCTCTTCCAGCCTTCGGATATGTTTATCTCTATTACTGTTTACGTGTGTGAAGGCTTCCAGAAGGTCGGCTTTGAGGGTGTAGAGAGTAAAAAGAGTAGAACGAACAGTAGCCATGTCACGAATGCGTGTTAAAGTACGTGATAAAATTGGAATAAATACAAGAAAACTCAGATAAAAGCAACAGTCACCTAGCTTAATATTTTAAAAGTGAAAGATTTATGTGTATTCGATAAATTAAAAATTAAGATTCGATACAAGAAAGAGAAGGTATGCTAACTTCAAAATCTATTGAAAACTAGTACTTACGAAATTTGGCAATGCGGTTACGTATTTTCGTTCACTTAAGCTGCAACTGTTTAATACAATGTCGACTATACTTTACCGTAAATAGATAAAGATATTAGCTGAAATTTGTCTTCAAAATATTGAATAAGATTTGAAACAAATTCAAAACAACTTGATACAAGGTCTTCGTAACGTTCAAATTAACTGAATAATCACTCGCCACAAAAATAAAATAAACTGAATAGTCACTCGTCACAAAAATAGAATAAATATTTCAGTAATTAAGTTAAAACTGATATAAAATCGAAAATAAACTGATCTGTTTATAGATTTTGACACTTGATCACCAACTCGTAATTCTGAAGTTCGTTAAGGTTCAGTAATATTTAAAATTCGTTAGCTGTTGGTTCGTCTTGGTTAGAGCAAAAAACCAGCCAAAATTATATTTCCAGCTAACTTGCAACAAGTAATGAAAGCACTTAAACACACAAAAAAATGCAGTCAAATCGCTAAAAATTGCAGATAAATCTCAAAAAATCAAGAGCACAACCAGATGCGTCAGTCTCAAAAGATGGCGTCAACCAGTCCACCAGTCAACCAGTCCAGGTAACTACACACCCTGTCGTGTCTTTTTAAGTATTCGGTCTTTGCTAGAATTGGACAAGCTGAGACAATATGATCAGTGGTTTCTACTTGCTCCTGGCAAATTCGGCATTTGTCATCTTGGGAAATTTTGAGAACCGCTTTATCATAATGTCGCGTTCTCAACGCCTGATCTTGAGCAGCTATTAAAAGTGCTTCAGATTCTGGCTTCATTCTTCCCCTTTTAAGCCACATAAACGATTGATCTTTATTGATCTGCACCTTGTCCATTCTTTTTAGATATTGTCCATGGAGGGGTTTGTCCCTCCACGACTTCTGTAACATTTTTTGTGTCTCACATTTCATGTTTAGTAGTACCAGAAGTTCAGTGTCTGTGTTATTTGACGTGTCTTGCCTAGTTTTCTTTGCATTGCTTTTTGCTACACTAACAATGCCTCTGTTTCCCATTCTTCGGTCAGATTTCATGACCTGCCTCATTAGAGGGTCATCTTGATGACTGACTACATACTTTCCCATTCCAACTATTGCATTATGCCAGGAGGCTTCAATTTGTCAGAGGCCTCTTCCTCCTTCCTTACGTGACACATAAAGTCTACGTACATCAGCTCGAGGGTGGGCGACATGATGCATTGTTAGCAGTTTTCTGGTTTTTCGATCCATGGTGCGAATTTCTTGCTTAGTCCAGTCCACTAGTCCGGAACTGTACTCTACTACAGGCACCGCTAGACTACCAATTGCAGATATTTTATTTCTGGAGTTCAGAGCAGACTGCAGGACAAGTCTCATTCACAATACTCCTTGCGAATTCTCTCTTTCATTGTGTTGTTCGAGATTGTCTCACATTCTTCAATGCCAAGATATTTGTAAGTTTTACCTGCCTCAAGATCATGAATCACAGTGTGCATATCAAATTCAAAGCTCTCTGACGTTGTGAGTTTCCCCCTTTTTAAATTGATTTTTGCACATTTGTCAAGACCAAACTTCATGCAGATGTCATTGCTAAAGTCATTCACGACAGACAGCATTTGGGAGAGAATCGCTTCATTCTTAGCAAACACTTTCAGATCATCCATGTAAAACAAATGTGATACTGGCCGTTCATCACCATGGAGCTTGTAACCAAAGTCAGCTTGCGACAACCGTCTAGATAGTGGGATCAAACTAATGCAAAACAGCAGAGGAGATAGTGAATCTCCTTGAAAAATACCCCTGTTGATCTGAATACTTCTAGTTTCTACTGGTTCCTTTCTGCTCTGTATTAGTAACCTGGTTCTCCACGACTTCATGCTAGCCTTGCAAAATTCAATAAGTCTAGGATGAAATCGATAGATCTCCAGTGTCTTCAAAATCCAATCATGTGGTACAATATCAAAGGCCTTTTGATAGTCAATCCAAGCCATGCTCAAATTACGTTTGCGTTTCTTTACATCATTCAAGATGACTTTATTTAGTAGCAAGATTTCCTTACAGCCATAAGAACCTTTACGACATCCTTTTTGATCAACTGGCATTAGATGATTCTTCTCTAGATGTCTGTACATTTTGTCAGCTGTGGCTGAAGTTATAACTTTGTAGAGTACTGGCAGACAAGTGATTGGCCGGTAGTTCTTCGCCAAAGAGCTGTCTCCCTCTTTGGGTAGCAGATACATGATGCCGCGTGTAAGCCTTTCCGGGAGTTCCTTTGGATTTTCTAAAATTTTATTAATAGCCTTTGCTAGATGCGGATGTAATGCTGTTAGTTTCTTAATCCAATAAATATGGATCTTATCAATCCCGGGGGATTTCCAGTTTCCCATGTTCATAATTGCTTGGAAAAAGTCCTCTTCCGAGAATTCGTGAAAATCTTCCACTGTTTCCACAAGTTCATTTGCAGCATCAACTTCAGATTGAAGCCAAGATGCATCTTCGTTGTAGAATCTGTTTTCTTCCCAGATTGCTGCCTAAAATGCCTCGACATCATCTTTTGAAGGAGTGACAGCTTTGCCATTCGGTTTCTGAGTCAGATTGCGATAGAATTTCTTCGCGTCTGTTTCAAACAACGGATTCTGTACACAGAAATTTATTCTGGGTTTGTAACATCTAATTCGTTGAACCCATGCTTGAATTTTCTCTTTTAGCTTCTCAACTACCATTAGCATGCTGGTGTCATTTTCAATTTGGTATTTTTGTTCAACGTTGAATATTTTTCGTTGAACTTTAGAGGTGTGCGTTGATTTAGAAGATGCCTCAGCTAAGAGTGATATTTCGCGCCGGGTGTCGGCTATCCGTTTCATAATTCTCTTCATCCATGGGGGTACAGAGCTGTTTACTCTCTTTTGCTGTCGGCCGTCGGTGTTATTGGCTGACCCCAAAATTATCTGAGATACTAGATATCCAGTTGCATATATGATGTGATTGATTTCAGTAATATCTAGATCTCTGCCTGGGGTCTTTACCACCTCATTTAAGACAGAATTCACTGTTGTTTCCTGTCATTGAATTGAATGCTGAATTGTTTCCTGTCATCACTCTTTTAGCTTTGGCATTTTCGTATATTCTCCTCAACAGTTCGCGAGATTCGAACGGAAGTTTGTTAACTCTTTCTATCTCGCGCCGAAGGAGATTTTGCATCATGTCCTTATCGTGTAATTCATTGCCAGATGAATTTTCATCACTGACATGTGTTTTACTGGAATGAGATGAACCTTCCGCGGGATCATCATTTTCAAGTTCTGCATGTTCGTCATGTGGATAGTTCGAGCGAAGTACATACTCCGCATTTCTCTCAATGTCAGCAAGTTGTTCTGCTGTGAATTTTCCACCGTTGAGTATGTATCGTCGTTGACTGGTAAGCTTCTTTGAGTCTATTTCTGAGCCCCCATTTTTCGCTTTTGCATAGTAAAAGCACCACATCACCTCCTTTAATTCATTCCGGGTCCATCTCTGACGATGGCTTCGAGCTACTGCCGGCTCTAGGTCTCTGGGACTAACATCCGTGGGATGGCCAGACGTCGACAAGGTGACATTAGCTCGGTTTCTGAGCAGGTATGGGACATTGGTAGAACAAGGCACGTTAAGATTCATTACATTTGTTGTTCTATCCATTTTGCTCATTGGTTTGAATTGAAGATTCGCAGCACGCAAGTTCGAGATCACAGATCACACTTAACCCTTGGGTTGTTTCCTGCCATCCGTTACTGCGACCCACAGTGGCCTCGGGGCATCCCTCCGCAGGGCCCAGCAAGGTGTCCCTCCGATCGCCAGTCGGCATTACTAAACCCTACGGGATTTTCACTGACTGATGAAGGCAGCCTCCTTCGCAGGCTAATGCAAGGTTCGGGCCTCCACTCTAATCAGTGGCCTGGTGCCACCAACCCAGTTTCTCTCCTGTACCCTCTATGAGCCGACAACAGGAAGTCCAAAGGTTCATGACCCTTCCCTCTCTACTTACTTCCCACTCTCCACAAAATGGAGTACTTCTTCGTCTGACCCCTCACCTTCAACCTATTCAGCAAGGGACGTCCTACCGGTAGCTAGGCTACCACTGACATAGCTTTAAGGCTCATGGGAGTGCTTGCACCAACTGCAAGGTCGTGTACTCCCAAGGTGGAGTTGTTGTTATTATTATTATTATTATTATTATTTGATGAGTGATAACAGTGACATAAATGATGTTGGACTTAGTGATTATCCTACATCAAAAAGTTCAATTTTATATTGTAATGGATAAGGATTTTGCAACAAGAGTGGCATTATTTTCTAATTGGAAGCCCATTTGTAAATGTAAAACTCCATTCAAGATAATAAATTATGTGCTCATAAAATACCTTAGCAATTGTATTATTCTATGTTCTAGCTCGTATACACCAAACTTATACCTGGTGTACAAAAATTTGACATTAATACTACTGAAAATTCTCCACGTCTGGATGTAAATCATCAGAAAGTTGCTGGTGTAAAAGGTTTATACCGATTTCTAGTTGAAGAGGATGCAAAACTAGCTGAAGCACCCCGCGTTGCCGGTGTATTTATCACAATAGTATATTTCACAGCATCTATTCCCGCCCTACCAGGGAGCCTTTTTTTATGTATTCCATTGTATCCTCGCTCAAATTTGCCCAACCTCTTTCTGCCTTGCTCCCACCTGGAAATGCCATGTCTTCCTCACACTTTCTCACTAAAAAATGTTTACATTTTTAAAAATGGGGTTCCCGACTCAAAACTTCATTCACTTTATAACTAAAAATAATCGCATATTATTTTTGTCGATTTTTTAAAATTATTTCCATACATTTAATCAGTTGCCACATTGCAAAACTCTTTTTTTCACATTTTTTCTTCTCTAAAGAAAAGTTTGAAATTAATCATTGACCCCACGTCCAGACAAATGAAATATCAATATAAGTGAAGTGATCTTAATTGAATTTGAGTGCGCGTTCTTGTGTCATTGATAAATAGTGGCTGACGGAAAGGTGCCATTTATCCACTTAGACAATTATAATATTTCCAAAAATTGGAAATCACTGTGGATCCTGATTTAACTAGTTGTTCTGTTATCTAAAAAATAAATTTTGTTTTATTTACAACGACTTTCAAAAACAGTGTTGACTCCGCCGAGCTGGTTCGATCCAGGTCCTGTAGGGAGGGCTCCTTTTTCTTTTCTCCTAGTATTCCCGTCTTTCACCACTCATCTTTCTTCTCTATCGTTCATGTTCTTTCTTTTATAACATCCTGTCTCTCTTCCTCTTCCCTTTCTATTTCACTGGCCCCCTTGAACGCCCACCCATGCGTTTGTCGTGCATGGCGACCCGTCTCGGAGAGAATGTGTGTCCTGGCAGTTGAGGGATCTGTTTCTTTTCTTTCCCAACTAGTCCTGGTGCTACTTTCTGCTTTGCAATAAGGGATACGTTGTTTACGTATTTTGGAGAACATTCCTTGCTGGCTTCAACACACTTGATTGGGCCTCGGACTCTTCTAGACAGGCAGTCGGGAGCTAACCCACTCCCAATCAATCGGCTTGGACTGAGACTTGTACTGAACTCCAGGGTGAGCGGGCGACCCACGGCGGTGCAGCGCTGTGACATCCCCCTACTATATCTCCGTGGCAACCCAGGCACTCCGATGAAGTGACCCCTGGTTGGGGTCCGTGGTGGGTGGGGAGCATGGAGATGAATTTCTATCCATCGTTTGGATTCCAAACAAATCCTCCTGCCCCCCTCCGCAAAGAGGAGGAGGAAAGAAAGATTGGCTTGGATAGTTTCTTCTTCAACGATGACAGAACAAAAAAATCCTCGTTTTCTCCTCATGGCATGCGCCGATGAAGGGAAATGGTTAAAAAACCGTAAGTGCCGTCTGTGTGGCGCAAGCCATAGAGGAAGAATTCGGGAAACTCTAAGCGGTCGTGTAACGGAGGAATGGAATGATTCTATTTGAAGCGCGTACCGACGAGCAAATTGAAAAAAAATCCAGAAAACAAAGCAGGTTGCCGGCCTCCAGGTGCTAGGCACGACACATCCTTTGCAAAGGCCTGGTAAACCACGAAGACTTTGCTTCGGAAAGCGAGGAAGGTATTTCTACTTTTTTTCGAGAATCATGGCGTGACTGAAGTATATAGGATAATAAGAAAGGAATAAGAGAAAATGATCCATACTTTGAGCCTGATCCTTACGTTTGACCATCCGTCCCTCCCGGAATGGATCATTTGTGGCTTCTACAACCTCCGTGTGCGACAGTATGTACCAAATCCTTTGCGCTGTTTCAAGTGTCAAAGGTTTGGGGATACCCAGCAACGGTGTGTGCGGGAAGTGTGGAACATCAGTGCACGACCCACAACTCTGCGACACACCACCGCACTGTGTCAATTATGAAGGCAATCATCCAGACAACTACAACCAGTGCCCGACCTTTCTCCGGAAAACAGATTCAAAAGTAAAGAGCGAGAGAAAAAGTTTCCATTTCTGAGGCCAAACGTCGATATCACACTAGGAATCAAGTAGACCTGTCACGATCATTCTCCAGTGCCCTAAAATCTAAGTCCTCGGGTAAAAGCAAGTTGCCAAACACAATGTAGTCTGTTGTAGTAGTGCACTTCAGTTCTCAGCTTTCACCCCATAGACTTCCCTGCAGATACGGTGTGCATTCAATGTGGAAAAGTGATAATATCCACTAAGTATAAAAACCTACAAAAAACTCCACCAGCCGTCGACGATTTCCACTGAGTCTCTTATGGAAATCGACTCCAGTAAGATATAGCCTCCGAACAAAAATTCTTCATCGAAGTCCCGTCCACTTGTTACTGCTTCCGAGACCCACATCGAACGATCCTCCAGCCCCTGTAGTTCTCGTTCCCCTCTCACAACAAAACGGGAAATCCCCCGACACGCGAAATCCCCCGACACGCGACCCTATCCAGCAACAGTTACGATGATTCTGTTCTTGACGAGGAGCACCACGAGAGTTCCTCTACAACCTTGCAGAAGATGAGAAAGAAAACTAGTGATGCTACAGAATGGCAGAAATTTTCCCGTATTAGTTTTCTATTTCTTTTGGTCTCGGCTTGCCACATATTCTTGCCAGGTGCCATCTATCGCCGCCCAAAATACATTTCTTTACATTTTCTTAATTTTTCGGTTTAAAATATTAAATAACAGTATAACCTCGTCATAATGGTCATTCTCCTTGAAAAATTTGGAACCGTTTTGAAGAAAATGGGAGTTTAAACGCCACTAAAATGCGATATTTGAAGCACTTTTTCACAGAAATCTAATGAGTTTTCGAAAAATTGCATTTGAAGTCGTTTGAAGCACAATAACATACAAATACAATATTGCTTACAAATTGCTGGATATGTGCATATTAATGGTGTGAGAGATCTTTAAAAAAATTGCACATATATAATTTTTGCAAAAAAAAACCAACCGAAATTGAACTTTACGTCATCTTAAAGAGTAATTAGCACCATCCGTTCGAAAAGTTTGAAGAAAAATTTGGAGCCATTTTTAACCACCATTTTTAAGAAAAAGACATTTAAGCGTTTCTGAAAATGCGGAATTTTGAGCAAGTTTTCACAGAAAACAGTTGAGTTCTCCAGAAACTTTATTTGACATTATTTAAAGCATATGTACTTGTAAATATATTGATGTGAACAAATGACCGCTAATGTAAATATTAACAACGTGAGAAACGAGGCAAAAAAATACGTTTTTGTAATTTTTGAAAAAACAAAAGAATACAGTTATATATTATATGGTTTGATGTCATCTCATAGAGTTCATTTAGCACCATCTTTACCAAAAGTGTAAAGAACAACTTGGAGCCGTTTTTGAGAAAATCTTGTTTCTGTAATTTTTTAAAATTGCATATATTTCGCGCAATATTGCGTGAAAACTACTAAAAGTTTTAAAAAATTACATAACCTTAATGAAAGAACTCACTTTGGAGAATAAATATTTTTATTTGGAGGAAAAATCTTTAATTTTGTAGTTGTAGGAAGACGCCGAACTAAATTCAAAATGTTGCAATTTTGAAATGTAATTTTTGAAGAAACAAAAGAATACAATATATTATATGGTTTGATGTCATCTCATAGAGTTCATTTAGCGCTATCTTTACCAAAAGTGTAAAGAACAACCTGTAAGGAACAAAGTGTAAAGAACAACAACATTCAGAGCCAACCGTGAAAATCGGACCTACAATTATATGTGTACTTCTGCTACAATTTACTCTTCCCACAAGAAATTTAAAGATAAACATTAGAGCCGTTTTTGAGAAAATTTTGAAAATATCCGGGGGTCTTCATGTAAAATACCCGCAAATTTTGAAGAATATTTTTCAAATCGCGGAGCTGCAAGTGGAACTCGATCGGCCGGGGAATATCCGTTTTGGAAGAAATCGTACGTATGGTTTAGGCGCTAGTGTTGTTCACAGACATCCGACAGGACGGACAAAAGGACGTTTTGCTTTCAACTGGTTTTTCGGTATCAAGGACGCACAAAACCGGGATTCTGACTACCATGTGTCGGGGATATTTTTTCTTAATTTAGCAACTGGTTTTATTCCCTTTTTCGTTATTAGAGCCCGAAAATTATTTTTCTCTGGCGAAAATTGGTCGTTTTCTGCCCGCAGATTACATAAGTTCCTCTATACTACGTATATTACTCCGTAGGGGGAGGCGGGGCAGTTTGAGCGAGGGGCACATTGATACATTGACAATATTCGAAAACCGAGTGACGTCATTTATATAGTGACGTCACTAAAATGTGTCTATATTTGTTAGTTCTCCAACTGCGATCGATCCTCCCGCCATTCATCCATTGACATGTGAAGGTGATAGATATGTTTTCAGCGCAGCTAACAAAAAAATTGTGTTAATTTTGAAAGTGTTCTAACGCTGTTTCATGTTCATTAGTCAAGATTTGAAAATAACAAAGGTAAGTATTTTTCTTGAAGTATTCAGGATTACACGTGATTTTTAAATACGTTTAGTGGTTTTATCAGTACTTGTTAGGATCATGAAAATGCCCATTGGGGCACTTTGATACACAGAGACACGGGGTACATTGATGCACGTATCAATGTACCCCGCGAGTGTATCGCAGTGAGTCAATATGCATGTTTGTGCGAAACAGATAAATCAGTTTTCCTTTTATTCACAAAATGGTGCGAACTTATAAAAATAAGACTGATAGAGGAAGTATCGATGAGGAGAACCTGAAGTCTGCAATATTCCAAGTTTTATTAAAAAGATTGTCAATACCGAAAGAAACGGACAAAGGCAGGATCAAGGCTGCAACTTTGCAACATCGTATTGAAAAGGTTCGAAATACTTTTGAAGGAAACGAAGAATCATCCCATAAGACTTTGGTCATTTAATAGACTTGAAGATTTGAAGATGATTTCGTACAGAAATATTTGAGTCGAGTTCTCAAGTCATTGCTGTCATTGCGAATGTAACAAAGAAAGTACTGAAGAGCTAGGTTCTTTGGACATGAATATTAACCCAAGTGATAAGTTTTCCCAAAACTGTGAAGAAAACGAGATGCCAGTTGTTGAAGCTGACCACCATGACAACCGTTTGGAAAATGATGTACCACTATTTCCAAATGTTCGTCCAGACTCTACAACAGTTTTTCCCCCTGAAGTAGTTGGACTATATCCCAGAAAACTCGTTAGTAAAAATATTTCTTCGACGAAGAAACGACGAGAAAAAGGTCTTCACTGATACTCCCGAAAAAGATAATTTACAGAGAATGCATGGAGAGAAGGAAAGAAAACAGCAAGTTAAAATGATAAAGCAGAAAGAAAAAGAGCTGAAAGCAGCAAAAAATATTGGGTAAGAGAGTGAACAAACCACGAAGTAAACAAACCAGGAAGAGAAGGACTCGTTCACAATATGACTCTGATACTAGTGGGAATGAATCTTTGAAACTGAGTGGCAGTGATGACGAGAATTTTGAAGTTGTACCTGATCCAGAAGATGAGGATATGAATGTTGATGTTCCCAATCCTGAAATGTAAATTTTGGTGATTTCCTTCTGATTACATTTGAAAAGAGAAAACTATTCTTCACTACGTAGCCAGAGTAATTTCTAAATATAATTTGATCGAATATCAGGAGTCATATCTGAGGAAGAAACCAGATTCATCTGTGTTTGTTTTCCATATTGTAGAAGATAAGGTGTTAGCACATTTTCCCGGCGCGCCTAAAGTTGCAGTAACTTTCGCCCAGCTGAGCGCCCTTAGTGCTCTTCCCGCCAGTTATGGGAGTTCCATGGTGCATCAGTGTTATTGGGGCGCGAACATGAATTTCGCGCGTCCCACGTAAAAAAAATTTAAAAATAAAATGATTCCCCTGCGCCCCGCGCTTGGAGTAACTGTGCCTCCCGCACTGAGAGGGTCGGCTACATCTCACCACGTTTGGGTAACATTCTCCCTCCCTAAGGAAAGCCCGGCGATGACGTCACGGGCTGGGCGTTTGCTATTGGCCAGCCACGACTGGCATCGACGCACCTTGTTCCGTGCACTATTTGTTGTAGGTACGTGTGTCGCGCGAGAATTTTCTGTTTTGCGAGCACACACAAGCTCGTGCAACACCCCCTGAATAAAGAAAGCCTCCACACTGAGCTTGTGACGTAGTGTCACGGCGCACAGCGTAGTCCTACGCAACAGCGTGGTTTGCACATGATCAGCTGTTTTGGTAGCAACGGTGTGTTGTAATTTAAAAGATATGAAGATTTTCCCAATCGGGAAGATATTTAGTATTCATTTTAAGTATTGGTGGTAGCATATTAGTGATGTTTCTTCCAATAAGTCATATAAATGCGCTGTACTAAACTGCCGTGCGCCTGCGCTTATGAGGGTCTAAAGTCCATGTAAGGCCTATTTGGTTTCTCAAAAGATACTGAAATGCGACGAAAATGACCAGCTGTATATGAAATGCGACAAAACTGACCTGTTACACATCGACGGAATTTCAACCCTTCAAGAACATCCATTGAAAGTATTCATTTTATTCGTAGTCATTTCCTTGCGGAAAACCTTTTAGAATGCAACATGTTCCAAAAACGAGTAATACTGATTTGCTATTAGACCTAGTTTGAACTCAACTTATTACAGTGAGTTTTACTCTTAAAACATGACGCAGTTCAAATTTTAAGACTTACAGAAACGAACGTTTAAATAATTTCAATTATTTTTAGGTTATATATTATAGTAGAATATATTTTTTTTGTAATTAAGATCCTAAATTCGTTCAAATTAATTTTTAATCCGTCCTTGCTAAATCCGATGGTTGTCTTATTATTGTAATTTGTTAATTATTTTCTTGATTATTAATGCTTTTACTGTTAACTATTTACTAGTATTAAACAGGTTCTAATGTTTTGCAATATTTTACAGGGTTGTCATCGCCACTTTCATGAGAATGATATACTGTGAGAAACAGTTCTGTGCGATACGACGGGTGAAATATCATTTTCTAAATTGAGTGTCTCTCAATTTAAAAAATTGTGGGAGTCTTCCGTATTTCTACACTGCCCTACCTACTTTTCGAGCAAACAAGGCGAGAAAATCCAGCAGAAAAGAAGAGAAGGCTGAAGAACTCCCAACCATTAGCTGTCGATGCTGCTAGTGGGGGTTTCGCAGCAGATTTAGAATAAGCAGTTTTCTTCTATAACGTTGGAATATTTGAGGAAATTTACAGTGTTTTCAATTTGGCAATTGTTAAATAAAGTGATGATCGTGTTTCCTTTTTAATTTCCCGTATACGTTCGTATACACGGAGTGATATACGTAGTATAGGGAAAGTTATGTAATGGTGGCGAAAACATTTTCGGCGGAAAAAACTTCATTGCCGGGCCGTGATAACGAAAAAGTAGATAAAACCAGTTGCTAAATTAAGAAAAAAATCCCCTAACACGTGGTGTAGCCAGAAACCCTATTTTGTGGGTCCTTGATATCGAAAACCCAATTGAAAGGAAAACGTCCGTCTGTCTGACCGTCTGTGAACGCTGTTAGCGCCTAAACCATACGTACGATTTATTCCAAAATGGATATTCCCCGGTCGATCTGGTTCCAGTCGAAGCTTTGAGATTTTGAAAAAGATTCTTCAAAATTTGAGGGACTTTACATTACCCCCCCCCCGACATTTTCAAAATTTTCTCAAAAACGACTCCAAATTTTTTCTTTAAATTTCTTGTAAGAATAGAGGAAAATACACTTATTAAGGTGGCATAGGTGCGATTTTCACGGATAAATCTGAATTTGAAATCTGAAAATTGTGAAAGTTTGAATTTTTTTCGGCGTCTTTCTCCAACTACAAAATTGAAGATCGAGATTTTTCCTTCAAATAAAATGTGTTCTCCAAAGTGAGTTCTTTGTTCAAGGTCATGTACATTCTTTTGAAAATGTTAGTACTTTTCGCGCAATATCGCGTGCAATATGTGCAGCCCAGTATCCCAGCCGCGGCGTGCGAAAATATGAAGAAACATCAGAGCCACGCCGTCACCGCCTCTCTTGCGACTTGCTTTGTGGCCACCGCCACCCTTTGGATGGCTCCTTGGGAGGGCGACGACCTTCCAATAGGAAGCGACTGCACCCACACGGCGCAGAGCTGTTCTCAGGAAGAGCTCCGTAAAGTGAGAATCGCAAAGTTGTGAAAAAAATTGAAATTAATCTCCCAATTTGTCACTAATTTGTTACATAAAAAAATTGTCGCTTTTCATTTGACACAACTATAACAAATTCTGCTAACTTTATATCAATGTAGAATCACAAAAACAAGAAAAACAATAAACTACACAGATTAATAAAAAAATAATCTTATATATTATTTCTCAAAGGGCTGTTTGGTCTTTTCAATAAATTGGGCGACATACGAAACCGATCTGTATAAAGAAGCAATGGATTGAAAAATCGTGTTTCTTTTCACCTGCACATGGGACATTCCTATTGAAAAAGGGCGTTAAAAATACCTAAATATTAAAAAAAAAGTAGTAATTCGGGATCTGTAATATCTGATTGCCGCGCGATCTATCGGAAGAAAATTACACTCGGACGGTGGCGGGAAATGCAATCTCAAGCATTTTTGTTTGTTTCAATTTAGTGTAGGTTGTGTAAGCACGTGAACGTGATTTTCTACATTGAATAGAAATTTTGAAATATGAGAGGTTATTGATCTTAGTGACGTTAGGTCGTTTATAATGCTGGAATACAAAAAAAGAATTTAAGCAGAAAACAGTTTGGTTATTTGACTAACCGTGCGATTTAATCGCACGGGTTCTCTCTAGTAACAAATAATACAAATTTCAGCGATAACAGAGAAAGTTGATCCTACTAACATCTCAACGAATACTTTAGGCGCTAGTGTTATTCACAGATGGGCGAAAAGATGGACTAGCGAACGTTTATTAAAAACGGTATCAAGGACCCGCAACTCGTGAAATCTCACTGTACTCGAATAACATGTTAGAACAAGTACATATTGGAACAGTTTTATCCAAATTTTTCTCTACCAGGGCCCGACAATACGATTTTTCTTGTCGAACTATCGCTATTTTTTTCGCATCATTACATACCTTTCTCTATACTACGCATTTTATTCTTCATGGTTAGAAAGAAAATAATATACGGTAGAAATATTAGATTTCCAATCACAGTGTCCGCGTTTCGTCATTGTAGACAAAGTAATGTCGGTCCAGTACTGTATTTGCCTCTAAATACGAGAATGTCATCGCCATTAATCCCTTTCACAACTTACATATAAATACCAAGATAATATAATTTTGAGGGATTTTGACTATTACTTAAAAAATACCATCATAAAATCTGCCACTAATTTGTTTCATTCTTTCAATTTATGTCACCTACAAAAATTAAACTTAAATCTAATTCATAGCTCTTCTAAAATGGAGTCACATATTGCCGAGACTTCATTCAAAGTATTCTCCAAAATCAAAATTATGTTTCAAGCCCTGAGAGCGTCGATCGATCGGGGAATCGATATTTCTACCTGCAGCATCCTCCAACTCTTTCAATCCCTCAATGCTACCTGTCGCGTACAAAGCGAGCCCCTCCCCCTTCGGCTGGGCGAATGAACTCAAGTACTGTGCTCAGGAAAAACCTTACAGAATAACGTTGCTCATTTAGGAGAGCGGGCCGGCGAACAAAAGGGGGCGTTTCTCCATTTGATTTTCCAGACACAATTTTCACAATCTTGATGAGACAATCTATCTGTTGATTGCTGCGTCTTTCGAGCCTCGCAAGATATTTCAAATATTGCTTGATTACTTAAAATTCTCCGCCAATGGTCTCTTAAATAGGTATATGAAAGTATATAGGTATATGGTCTCTTATATAGGTATATAGCTTACGTTATCGCACTTTGAAAGTGGAGAAGCACGTGTGTATTAATATGTAATGTTAAGTTATTAATAACATGACTGGCGCTTCTGTTATATACATTTGTTCTTTGATTAATAATATCTGATATCGAAATATTATAACAACTTATAGTTTACATGCTGTTTCTGGTAAACTGTGTACATTACGTTGATGAATAAAAGATGTTGAACAATTTGATGACATGATAAAATCAGCGAATACTAACATGGTGTTCCTTAATATTTTCAAACTGTACGGAAATGTAAGCAAATAATTTCAGAACATATTGATTAATACAATAGATAAATATTTTTGCAGTCATGTTCACATTTTAAATACTCTACACTACCTGAATGTGGTGTCGCCGACGCTTTCAATTATCTGCGGTTATTTAACTTTTCTTTTTTTCCTCGGATCAGAGTCCTCTACTTCAGTTTAGATGTTTTGTCAGCGTTGCGAACTAACTACTTATATCTTACCACTTACAGTTCTGGTTTTCTTCTAATTATTCTTATTATTCTTCAAATTAAATTTTAAGGATATTTACTTTACTTAGAAAAAATACCCCTGAAATACTTCGAATCTCACAAATTCATAACACGCGCGAATTTCATTTCTTATTGCTCTTTAGTCGACAATTTGAGTGCCATCCTTATAGAAGAAAATTATTGTGCCGTAGACTGAAAATAACCGTGGGTTACAGTGCTGGCCAGCCAAAGTAGCTACTTTTGAAATATGTCACTTACTTCGGTATTATACGGAACGACACCGTCATTATACTTCCGTAGATTCCGCCAATATTCAAGACAATAATGTTGGGTTTTGCTGTGCTAATTTGGTATTGTTGCTAGCGATTCGCACTTTGCAGTTTGCTGTTTTTCATGAACCACTCTGGGGTTCAATCAACGCCATCTACATCAATCTGGTATTTGGTGGTACTGATTTAATTCTAGTGGTGGCTGACGCCGCACGAGCCAAATGCATTTTTTGCTGATTTCATCAATTTTAGCCGAAATAACTAAACACAGAGGTTTTCTGGAAAAGAACAGTCGAAACATCGTTGAAAGTTGGGTTCACTTGAACGAATAGAGGTCTCGATTACATCAGTAATGTATCAAAAAGCATGAGTTGTTCATCCGAACTGTTTTTGATAACATTTTTTACGCCATTTTCTTTGCATTTAGGACATTTTTAAAACATTTTAGAAGCATATTATTGATCATTTTTGGCGACATTTTAGGTCATGGAAATTCGCCCCCAATCATAACTATTGGCTTGTAGCAAGAGGTGGTCAACTGTAAAAAAGTATATTAAGAGCTTCTACGAAAATTCACAAACATGAGGAGGCGTGCTCACCCTCTCTCACAAGCTGTGGGCTGTGTTCCGGCGATAACATTATTCTTGTGGGTATTCTTTTTTTTTCCTTTCCACAGTACCCCTGAGGAGGCGGGAGTTTATTTTCCTTAAATTCTACACAGAAGGCTGCTGCCTTGCGGCTTAAGCAGCTGAGAGGGAGAGATTTTTGTTTATCTGACTAAAATTAACTAAAACTAACTTAATTTTAGCTTAAATCTAATTTTCTAATTACTGATGTAGCACTTTGGCATACCTAAATTAACAGAAAATTTTATTATTTTATTTATCTTAATCCTAAGTAAAACATTTCTAGAAATTGTAATTCAAATTGAAACTGAAATGTTCTTTTTTTTATTCCATTCACTCATCATTCATTCTTGTTTCATTACATAACCATTCATTCTACTCATTCACACCCACTGCACAACACTATTCTTCTGTTCGCCACGGCACTGACTTGGCTCAAAGTGTCCGTGGCGCTCAGGCCCAATTGGAGGCGTGGCAGGTGCGGCGCGGTGTCGCGTTCCCCGCGCGTCCCACGGCCGAAGGCGATTCTTCCCCCTCGCGTTCGGCTGCCTCTGCTTGCTCACACAGGGTAGCAAGCGTGTCATGAGCCAGCGCGCGGAAGGTGAAGGGGACGTGTAAAAATTATCCCCGCCTTCAAATTCCAAAAATCAGGGCTCTACAAAGCGAAACAATAACTTTGGTTCTTACGGGTGAATGAACACCAAAATCAGAAACTTTAGAAATAATCTGAAACCCCTGCCAAGAGTTGCGAATAGTTTTAGGCTCATGGAAAAAAATTATCCCCGCCTTGGAATTCCAGAAATCAGGGCTGTACAAAGCGAAACAATTAACATTGGTTCTTACAGGCGAATAAACACCAAAATCAAAAAACCTTAGGAAAAATCTGAAAACACTCCCAAAGGTTAAGAATAATTTTTGGCTCTTGAAAAAAAATTATCCCCGCGTTCAAGTTCCAAAAAAATGGGCTCAACAAAGCGAAACAATTAACATTGGTTCATACGGGCGAACAAACTCCAAAATCAAAAAACTTTAGGAAAAACGTGAAACCCCTTCCAAAAGTTAAGAATTAATCTAGGGTCTGGGAAAAAAATTATCCCCGCCTTTATATTCCAAAAATCAGGGCTGTACAAAGCGAAACAATTAACATTGGTTCTTACGGGTGATTTAACACCAAAATCATAAAACCTTAGGAAAAATCTGAAACCCCTCCAAAAGTTAAGAATAATTTTAGGCTCTTGGAAAAAAATTATCCCCGCCTTCAAGTTCCAAAAATCAGAGCTGTACAAAGCGAAACAATTAACTTTGGATCTTAAAGCGAATAAACAACAAAATCAAAAAACCTTAGAAAAAATCTGAAAGCCCTCCCAAATGTTCAGAATAATTTTAAGCTCTTGGAACAAACTTATCCCTGCCTTCAAATTCCAAATATCAGGGCTGTACAAAGCGAAACAATTAACATTGGTTCTTAGGGGCGAATAAACACCGAAATCAAAAAACCCTTAGGAAAAATCTAAAACCCCTCCCAAAAGTTAAGAAATTTTTTGCTCTCGGAAAAAAATTATCTCCGCCTTCAAATTCCAAAAATCAGAGCTGTACAAAATGAAAAAAATAACTTTGTTTCATACGGGCGAATAAACAACACAATCAAAAAACCTTAGGAAATATGTCAAAACCCTTCCCAAAAGTTAAGAATATATTTAGGCTCTTGGAAAAAAAATTATCCCCGCCTTCAAATTCCAAAAATCAGGGCTGTACAAAGCTAAAAATTAGCATTGGTTCTTACGGGTGAATACACCCCAAAATAAAAAAAATTACGAAAAATCTGAACCCCTCCCAAATGTTAAGAATAATTTTAGGCTCTTGGAAAAAAATTATCCCCGCCTACAAATTGCAAACATCAGTGCTGTACAAAGTGAAACAATTAACATTGGTTATTACGGGCGAATAAACACCGAAATCAAGAAGCTTAGGGAAAATCTGAAACCCCTCCCAAAAGTTAAGAATATTCTTAGGCTCTTCAAAAAAAATTATCCCTGCCTTCAAATTCCAAAAATCAGGGCTGTACAAAGCGAAAAAATTAACATTGGTTCTTACAGGCGAATAAACACCAAAATCCAAATGTTAAGAATAATTTTAGGCTCTTGGAAAAAATTATCCCCGCCCTCAAATTTCAAAAATCAGGGCTGTACAAAGCGAAAAAATTAACATTGGTTATTACGGGCGAATAAACTCCAAAATCAAAAAACCTTGGGAAAAATCTGAAACCACCCCAAAAGTTAAGAATAATTTTAGGCTCTTGGAAAAATTAAACCCCGCCTTCAAATTCCAAAAATCAAAGCTGTACAATGCGGAACAATTAACTTTGATTCCTACGGGTGAATAAACACCAAAATCAAAAAAACGTAGGAAAAATCTTAAAACCCTCCCAAAAGTTAAGAATAACTTTATGGTCTTGGAAAAAATATCCCCGCCTTCGAATTCTAATAATCAGGGCTGTACAAAGCGAAACAATTAACATTGGTTCTTAAGGGTGAATAAACATTAAAATCAAAAAACCTTAGGAAAAATCTGGAAACTCTCCCAAAAGTTAAGAATAATTTTAGGCTCTTGGAAAAAAATTATCCCCGCCTTCAAATTCCTAAAATCAGGGCTGTACAAAGGGAAGGAATTAACTTTGGTTCTTACTGGCGAAAAATGGTGACTCAGAAATAGAAGGTTTCAAAGTATGGAGAGAGCGAAACCCATATATAGACACACCCTGGACTCAAAGAAGCTTGCCAGTCAATGTCGATATATATTCAGCAGTGGAAAATTTACAGCAGAAGAACTTGCTAACATTCAGAGAAATGCGGAGTTCGTTCTTCGATCTAACTAGCCACGTGATGAAAATGTAGAACTTGAAAGCGATGATCCTGTTGAAGGTTCTTCTCTTTCCAATGAAACCCACGTCAGTGGTGAAAATTCATCTGCCAATGAACTACACGAGAAGGACATGATGCGCAATCTCCTCCGACGCGAGATCGTTAAGTTCGTCAACTTCCATTTGAATATCGCGCACTGTTGTGGAGTATATAGGAAAATGCGAAAGCTAAGAGAATGATAGAGACAGCAAATACCGTCTTAAATGAGGTGGTACAGACCCCAAGTAAAGAACTAGATATTACTGATTCAATCGCATCGTGTATGCAACTGAATATCTGGTATTGCAGATAATTCTGGGGCCAGTCAAGAACACCGCCGGCTGACAGCAACACAGAGTAAGCAGCCCAGTACCCCTATGGATGAAGAGAAATATGAAACGGATAGCCGATACTCGGCGTGAAATTTCACTCTTTGCCGAGGCATCTTCTAAATCAACGCACACCTCTAAAGTGAAACGAAAGATTTTTAATGTTGAACAAAAATACCGAATTGAAAATGACACAAACAGGCTAATGGTAGTTGAGAAGCAAAAAGAGAAAATTCAAGCATGGGCTCAACGAATTAGACGTTACAAACGTAAAATAGATTTCCGTGTACAGAACCGGTTGTTTGAAACAGACGCGAAGAGATTCTATCGCAATCTGACTCAAAAACCGAACGGCAATGCTGTCACTCCTTCAAAAGATGACGTCGAAGGATTTTGGGAGGGAATCTGGGAGGAAAGCAGATCCTACAACAAAGACGCATCTTAAATTCAATCTGAAGTTGATGCTGCCGATGAACTTGTGGAAAAAGTGGAAGATGTTCACGAATTCTCGGAAGAGGACCTCTTCCAACCAATGAAGAACATGGAAAACTGGAAGTCCTCCGGGATTGATAAGATGCAGATTTATTGGATTAAGAAACTAATAGCATTACATCCGCATCTAGCAAAGGCTATTAATAAAATTTTAGAAAATCCAAAGGAACTCCCGGAATGGCTCACACGCGGCATCACGTGTTTGCTACCCAAACAGGGAGACAGCTTTTTGGCGAAGAACTACAGGCCAATTACTTGTCTGCCAGTAATGTACGAAGTTATAACTTCAGCCATAGCTGACAAAATGTACAGACATCTAGAAAAGAATCATCTGATGCCAGCTGAACAAAAAGGATGTCGTAAAGGCTCTTATGGCTGTAAGGAAATCTTGCTTCTGAATAAAATCATTTTGAATGATGTAAGGAAACGAAAAAGTAATTTCAGCATGGCTTGGATTGACTAGCAAAAGGCCTTTGATAGTGTACAAGTGTACCATCCATACGATTGGATTTTGAAGACCCTGGAGATCTATCGATTTCATCCTAGACTTATTGAATTTTGCAAGGCTAGTATCAAGTCGTGGAGTACCAGGTTACTAATACACAGCGGAAAGGAAGCTGTAGAAACCAGAAGTATTCAGATTAACAGGGGTAATTTTCAAGGAGATTCAGTATCTCCTCTGCTGTTTTACTTTAGTTTGAAACCCACTATCTAGACAGATGTCGCAAGCTGACTTTGGTTACACGCTCCATGGTGATGAAAGGCCAGTATCACATTTGTTTTACATTGATGACCTGAAAGTGTTTGTTAAGAATGTAGCGATTTTTCCCGAATGCTGTCTGTCGTGAATGACTTTAGCAATGACATCTGCATGAAGTTTAGTCTTGACAAGTGTGCAAAAATCAATTTAAAAAGAGGGAAACTGACACCGTGTGAGAACACTGAAATTGATACGCACACTGTGATTCAAGATCTTGAGGCAGGTAAAACTTACAAATATCTGGGCATTGAAGAATGTGAAACCATCTCGAACGACACAATGATAGAATTCGTAGGGAGTATTATAGGAGAGTGAGACTGGTCTTGCAGTCCGCTCTGAATTCCAGGAATAAATTATCTGCAATAGGTAGTTTGGTAGTTTGGTAGTTAGGTAGTTCCAACCTGTAGCCGAATACAGTTTTGGACTAGTGGACTGGACTGAGCAAGAAATCCGCACCGTGGATCGAAAAACCAGAAAACTGCTAACAATGCATCATGTTTCCCATCCTCGAGCTGATGTACATAGACTTTATATGTCACATAAGGAAGGAGGAAGAGGCCTCAAACAAATTGAAGCCTCCTGGCATAATGCAATAGTTGGAATGGGAAAGTATGTAGTCAGCCATCAAGATGACCCTCTAATGAGGCAGGTCATGAAATCTGACCGAAGAATGGGAAACAGAGGCATTGTTAGTGTAGCTAGAAGCATTGCGAAGAAAACTAGGCAAGACACGTCGAATAACACAGACACTGAACTTCTGGTACAACTAAACATGAAATGTGAGACATAAAAAATGTTAAAGAAGTCGTGGAGGGACAAACCCCTCCATGGGCAATATCTAAAAAGAATGGACAAGGTGCAGATGAATAAAGATCAATCATTTATGTGGCTTAAAAGGGGAAGAATGAAGCCAGAATCGGAAGCAGTTCTAGTAGCTGCTCAAGATCAGGCGTTGAGAACACGACATTATGATAAAGCGGTTCTCAAAATTTCCCAAGATGATAAATGCCGCATTTGCCTGGAGCAAGTAGAAACCATTGATCACATTGTCTCAGCTTGTCCAATCCTAGCAAAGACGGAATATCTGAAAAGACATGACAGGGTGTGTAGCTACCTCCACTGGCAGATCTGTACCGCCCTCGAAGTTCCGAACACATGCCCCAAGTGGTACGAACACTCACCAAAAGCGGTGACGTCTGTTCGATTGTGTGCGATATTGTACGACTAACAAATTCAAACTGATCGCACGATAGCGGCAAACAAACCGGATATAGTTATCCGGGATTTGGCGAAAAAATCGTGTTTACTTATCGATGTTGCTGTACCTTGCGATCAAAACGTCGTTACCAAGGAGGCAGAGAAACGTCTTAAATACAAGAGTTCAGTCGACTCATAAGATCTTTAGTATGAGTATGTATTCAGCCGACTCATAAGATCTTTAGTCGTGATGTAATGGAATAATAATAATAATAATAATAGTAGTAGTAGTAATAATAGTAATAATAATAATAATAGTAGTAGTAGTAATAATAGTAATAATAATAATAATAATAGTAGTAGTAGTAATAATAGTAATAATAATAATAATAATTAAGCAAACAATAACTTTGTGAAGCTGAGTTAATAACATACATTAATAAATTGGTGAACTTTAATTCAGTATTATAAAACGCGCGGGATAATGTTCAGCGTTATTTTTAATATCTTTTAATAATAAATCTTCTTTCAATTATATTTTGCTTTTAAACGTGATTTACTTGTAAATAAAACTGTTTTATGCCTTAAATCATGAGTCATAACTTGACCTCGGATTTTAGGACAAATGCCTATTTAGTTCCTTTAGGATGCTGTGAAATATATTTGCAGATGATTAGGAATCATGACAAAATAGATCTACTGAAAGCGTTTAATAGTGCCTAAAATGTCCTAAAAAGGTGGTTGTTGTCTATTATTATATATATTTTTACCTAAAACTGCGTAAAACAAGCGATTTTCAAGAATATTTTAAATGCTAAATTTTGAATTTTGTTTTACGGAAAACTTTTCCGTAAATATTGTGTGATCTAATACGCAATCGACAACGCACTAAAATCGTTCACCCAAAACACCGAACAAAAGGAGCCCTGCAAGTCAACATAATAAGAATGTTTCACGCTCGTCTCCGATCAGCACGCACTTCTTAGGCAGTTGCATCCATTCCTGATACATCTGCGCTGACAGGTTGAGGCTTTTCGCCGCAGCGCGTCGTTTGCGAAGTCCAGGCGAGGAAAGTCACAGGTCAGGCAAGAGCCTACTCTCGGACAGGCGAAGATTACAAAATATATGGTTAAATGGGTCGTGTAGCACAAGTTTTTTTCTTCTTCTGTGGGGAGGACGAACGAGTGAAGTAGTTCCAGGAGAAGTGAGCATGAGAAATGTAACTAAATTTGTTTTCTCCTATAAATTTGTGTCAGTGAAAAGTTTACATTCAGCCTTCAAAATGGTTTTCATATATAAGACAGCCTTATTGTAGAAAATTTGAAGAAAATATTGATTAAATATTGTACTGCTACTCATGAAAGTCAATAAAATATCCTTTTAGTCTCTCTCAGCAATGTTAAAATACTTTTTCCTGCATAATAAAAATTACCTAATTTAATCCTTTTGAGATCAGTTCTAGAAGCCAGAAATATAACTTTTTCATGTCCATTTTTTTGCCTGGCTTAGTCATTCTGTAATCTATTTTAAGTGCCTAAAACGTCGATTTAGCCTAAATCGAGCCTAGTCGAAACTGCCTATTAGTGCATAATTTCGTAATTTTGTAGCCAATTTTAGGTGCTTAAATCAAACCTTTTTTGTGCCTAAAATTCCGAGATAATGCAATCTGTAATTTCAAACTATCAAAGATCGGTTTTACTTTGCAGAATTTTAATACGGCGATGGGTGTAAAATGGATACCGAACTATGGTGCGTATATGAACCCCAAACTTTAACTGGCTCGCATTGCATACACTACAACTTGTGTTCATACTATTTTTGTTTTAGATGCCACCAAATATTTAGGGCCAAAACAGAAAGGAACTAGTGAAGCAACACAATGGCACAGAATTTCTCGTACTAGTTTCGTAATTCCTTCGGCCGGGCCTAACTTTCCGATCGTGCCCCATGCTTTTGCCAGCTACCATCTATCGTCGCCCGAACATTTTTTCACGCTCAATTTTTCGGTTTCCTAATGGCAGAACCAAAAAACTATTTTAAGAACATTATTGAAGAGGAAAACTTTGTCCTGTATGAAAATTTGTAAATGCAAAATTTGAAGCTCTTTTTCACAGAAAATTATTGTGATTTTAAAAAACTTTATTGGAAGTCGTGTGAATCACTGCCACTCACAAATGCATATTAACGGCTTGAGAGATATTTCAAAAAGTTACATTTGTATAATTTTGAAGAAACAAAATAATATAGCAAAGTAAATTTTATGTCATCTTAAACAGTGCAATTAGCATTATCCGTACAAAAAGCTTGAAGAAAAAATTTGGAACTGTTTTTGGGAAACGTGTGTATGAGTGTTTCTGAAATTGCGGAATATATTATGCGGATTATATACAATTGGTATATTCTCAACTGACTTAAGATTGTATTTTCTTTATTCTATTGAGAGGGTAATGGATTTAAAATTTTCCTTTCTTCCGCCCTATTCATGTTGTGATCTGCAAAATGACTAACATCAATGCACACTCATCTTACGTTACGTTGTAGACTGTCTGGTTTGTTAGCAGGAATCGTATCAGTACGTGTTAGCACATTTTGGTCGGCGCGGACAAGTTCCTGCGACTTCCGCCCACCTGGGCACTTTTTGTGGTACTCCCACTAAATTATGGGAGTTCCATGCTACACCAGTGTGTTATGGGGGCGCCAACTCCAAAGTTCGCGCGTCCCAATTTAAAAATAATTAATTAATTAGACATTAATTAATCATTGTTTCCCCGCGCCTCTACGTATGGGGCGGTTTCTACCGCCGCCCGGCCAGGTTGCAACCAGCTACCCTCGCCGCCGACACCGATGACGTCACGTCGACATCACCACCACCGTCGCCGCCGCCGCCGCCGTTGCCGGCGCCGCTGCCACCGTCGCCGCCGCCCGTATCTCCCCCCCTTCGTCCGTCCGCCCCACTACCTCGGCAGGCCGGCTAACCGCCCTCTGGCATTTTCGCCCGGTGTCATTTTCTCGGGGCAGTGTCGCAGCTGGGCAGGTTAGCGGGCGAGAGTGCCGGGGGTAGTGCTGGTGGAGTCGGACAGGACGGAACGGGCAGCTGATCGCTCCACAAGGGCGTGAAGCTGGACTTGGGCGTGAAGCATTCACGTCGGTGAAAGGCATTTCTTTCTATCTGCATTGAGACCCTCTACTAGACAGTTGTGTAATTAGGAGGAGCTGTGGTGCTGTGAGAGTGGTCTGGTTTGGAAAATCCAGCCATGTGTGCCTCGTAACCTTCAATACATTCTGCAATGTTTACTTTAATTTGGTTTATCTTGCTGTGTTAGTCAGGTAGCATCGCTTAGTCAGTGTGTGCCTTTCATTTTGTGTTTTCATAGCATTGCAAGAGTTTTATGAAATTGTTAAAGTTTTTTTTTGTATTCTTTGACAGTATGTAATTAAAGGTCATAATACATATTAAACAGGTGCAGGTTTTTTCTAAGAAATAGATTTTGGTTATTTGACCTTAAGAACCGATGTTCATTGTTTCTCTTTCTAGAGCCCTAATTTTTGGAATATGAACACGGGGATAATTTTTTTCCAAGAGCCTAAAAATTATCTTACCTTTTGAGATGGGTTTCAGATTTTTCCTAAGGTTTTTTGATTTTGGAGTTTATTCGCCCGTAAGAACCAATGTCAATTTTTTCGCTTTGTACAGCTCTTATTTTTGGAATTTGAAGGCGGGGATAATTTTTTTCCAAGAGCCTAAATTTATTCTTAACTTTTGGGAGAGGTTTCAGATTTTTCCTAAGGGTTTTTTGATTTTGGTGTTTATTCGCCCGTAAGAACCAATGTTAATTGTTTTGCTTTGTACAGCCCTGATTTTTGGAATTTGAAGGCGGGGATAATTTTTTTCCAAGAGCCTAAAATTATTCTTAACTTTTGGGAGGGGTTTCAGATTTTTCCTAAGGTTTTCTGATTTAGGAGTTTATTCGCCCGTAAGAACCAATGTTAATTTTTTCGCTTTGCACAGCTCTGATTTTTGGAATTTGAAGGCGGGGATATTTTTTTCCAAGAGCCTAAAATTATTCTTAACTTTTGGGAAGGGTTTCAGATTTTGCAATTGATTTTGAGATTGATTCCGGGTGGGTGCTGCTAGCTTTAGACTAAAGCTTTAGACTAGCTTTAGACTAAAGCTAGCAGCGCCCACGATTTTCGGAAATCCAGAGGAGCCTAAACTTCGGGAATAGAGCATTTAATTAGCCTAAAATTTTGGATATGGTTTGGTTGAGATTGGTTTCTGGGCGCTGCTAGCTTTAAATGGCTAGGATGCGCGGCGCCTTCGGACCCAGCGCCCTGGTAAGCGCCGTAGTTGCGCGCCTTTGGAGCTCCGGCAAGAATTGGTTTTTTACACTCAGAACTCCAAACACGTCGGCGTTTCTAGGGTATGTGTTGGGTGGGGGAGGTGCGGGAGCGCCGCGAGGGCGCCGCATGGTTTTCCGCCGAGCGAATCGGACAGAGGGTGGAGAGAGGTACCGCCGCGAACACCTCGCTGGCGTACGACCACATCGAGCGCACGCAAGCGGTGAATAGGCGGCGCTTGAGGGCAGGGTGGAGTTCCGGAGCTCTTAGGAGCGGGCGTAGGAGAGTTGTTCGGGAAGTTATTTTTTGGCTAACGTACTTGGCGTGGGTGTGCCAGCGGAGACCGCTATCGAGCATCACACCAAGATACTTCGCCGACTTTTGCCAGGGTAGATGCGCGCCGGCCAAGCTCACGACTTCATCGGGGTCTGCCCTCTGTCGGGTGACGTTGACGGCTGCGCACTTGTCATGGTTGAGGGTGAGCTTTTTACGGCTCAGCCATTCGGGAAGCTCAGCGAGACAATCGTTCAGATATCTCACCGATTTCCTTCAGTCCGCCGATTTCGCATAGTAGTCAAAATCATCCGCAAACATTAGGAGCCCGCAATGTTGAATGCCGGTGTGTCGTTCAACTGAGAGCGACGCGTCGTTGACGTACAGGCCAAATAGAGTCGGAGAGAGCACGCTTCCCTGTGGCACGCCTGCTACGGCTTGTCTTAAGGACGATTGTACGCCATTGACGCAAACCTTGAATAGCCTTTCTGCCAAGAAGCTAGCGATTAGTCTGACGTAGCAGTCGCTGATTCCGATGTCCGCAAGACACGCGAGAGCCCCCTCGTGCCATAAAAAATCGAAAGCCGACCGCATGTCAAGAAAAACCACCGGCGGCAGAGCGGTATGGCCTGGCTGCTGTGGTGGCGAGGTGGTGCGGAGCGGGCTGTTTACTCCCGTCTTGCGGCCCAGCGCCATTGATAATCCCCAGAGGTTTCTATCACGAAGATTGCAGTCTTCGATCGTGCGCGACCATTTTGCGATTCTTTCGTCTCGTAGAGATTTGCGGAATTCTCTGCTGAGAGCTCGCACCCCCGCTCCGCCCGCGGTATCGCCGTAGCGGCTGTGGAGTTTAGAATATCTGCGAAGTTCCCACAGCGTCCTTCTCTGCTCATCTGTAAGCTCAGGACGTGATTCCGGTTCGCGAGTGATTTTGGTGTTTAATTTGTATGACGTACGAATAGCAGAGGTGATGTGGGTCACCGCGCTATCGATTTCGTCCTGTGAATTTAACGGTTTCCGCTCAAGTACTGTGCTTATGTGAGCTGTGAAACCGGCCGGTTGGGGGATACTTTTAATTTGTTGCGGCGTGCTGCGGCGAGAGACGAAACCACGAATGTCACCGGCCTGTGATCGGAAACCAGATAGGAGATTGAGAGCGGGACTGCGCAATCGATTCCTTTCGCGATCGCAAGGTCGATAATTCCCGGATTCCCAGTCGACGGATAGATCGTGGGTTCTTTCGGGGCGCATACGTATACGCCACGTCTCGTCGCAATGTAGTTGGCTAAACTGGTGCCGTTTCGGTTTGCACCGAGGCAGCCCCACTGTCTGTTTCTTGCATTGAAGTCCCCAAGGATGAGGACTTTAGTATCTAACGCAAGTATCGCGTCGATACAGGCAGGGTCAAGTTGCTGGTTCGGCCAGTAGACGGACGCTACTGTGAGTCGGCCACCAACCGTCCAAACTCTTACCACGACCGCCTCTAGAGAACGCAAGGCGCCTGGTGGGATCGTTACTTCGAGTTGGGGGATGTCGCGTCGGACCAAGAGCGCAACACCGCCCCCCCCCCGTTTGACCTCGCGGTCTCTACGATACACTGCGTATCCGTGAATACGGGCAGTGTGATGCTCGTGGGTATTCCCGCATCCGACCGCGAATTAATCTCCAGGAGGGTCTTGGCTATTTTCGTCTAGGGCAGGTACCACCAAAGCTTTGTGAATGAAAGCCGTCTCGAATACATTCGAATAGACTCGTATTTCAGAATTAAATTTCAGATTCCAACATGCAGTAATGTTACGTAATAATGAACTGAATACCTTAAACGAAATTACATCTAATCTGACGTTGGCTTTCATTTCGGCAAGGGATTTTGTGGATTCGGTAGAACAAACCGGTACAATCAATTAAGAACGGTCTCCCATTTATTTACTGTCAAACTTCTACGCTAGATGTTAGTGTTGGCGTGCGCCTCCGCGGCGACCTAAAAATTGCTGTATGTTAACTATATTCTCTGGAACAAACGCATATTTCGGTGGAATCCGGTACGATCGCTTAAGAATGGTTGAACAATTTTTTACTGTGACGGTGACGCCCTATTTTGTATTGTTGGTGTGGGCCTCCTCTCCGCGATCTTAAAATCGCTCTATGTTGACTAAGGTTCTGGTACAAACGCATATTTCGGTGGAACAATCCGGTACTATCCAGGTACAATCGATTATGAATGGTTTACCAATTTTTACGGTGACTGTGATGCCGTTGTTTATATTGTTAGCGTGAGCCTCCTCTTCGCGATCTTAAAATCGCTCTATATTGACTAATGTTCTGGTACAAACGCATATTTCGGTGGAACAATCCGGTACAACCCAGGTACAATCAATTATGAATGGTTTCACATTTATTTACTGTCAAGGTTATACGAGTATGTTAGGTGTTATTGTTGGCGTAAGCCTCGCACGGAACAATAAAAGGCTGTATCTTCACCAATTTTCTGGTACATACCAAAATTGTGGTGGAACAATCCGGTACAAACGTGGTACATACGATCTGCTATGTTTCCAATTTTTTTACGATGGTGGTGGTGCCAGCCTGAAGTTGGCACCACCACAATTGAATGTGCTGTATCTTTTAAGTGGCTTTAGTACAAATGAATGTTATTGTGGAACAAACGGGTACAAACGAAGTACAAACTAATGGTAATTGTTTAAATTGTTTTCGTTTTGGTAGTGGTGCCAACATCACGGGTATAAAAGGTTAAAATAGTTTTCGTTTTGAGAGTCACTAGGGTAGCATATTAAAAACTGGAGACATTTATGAGAAAATAGCGTTGGAGCGTTTCTGAATAAGAGGATTTTTGAGCTAGAAAGCTGGATTTTTGAACAGAAAATAGTTGAGTATTCGAGAACTTATATAACATTATTTAAAGCACATGTACTCATCAATATAATAATGTGAACAAATCGCCGCAAATGTAAATGTTAACAACGTGGGAGACAAGCCAAAAAATTACATTTTTGTAATTTTTGAAAAAACAAAAGAATGGAGCGTTTATGTCATCTCATAGAGTGCATTTAGAACTGTCTCAACAAAAAGTTTAAAGAAAAAATTTGGAGCTGTTTTTGAGAAAATATTGTTTTTGTATTGTATTTTTTTAATTGCACAAATTGCACGCAATTTTGCGCGAAAAATACTAAAATTTTCAAAAAAAATGTACATGATCTTAATGAAAGAACTCCCTATAAAGAACAAATTTTATTTGAAGGAAAAATCTCTATCTTTAATTCTGTAGTAGTAGGTTGAGGCCGAAGAAAATTCAAACATTTGCAATTTCCAAAAAGTCAGAGTTAACCGTGAAATTCGGACCTATGCCACCTTCATAAGTGTATTTTATTCTATTCTTACAAGAAATTTAAAGAAAAAATTGGTAGCAGTTTTTGAGAAAATTTTGAAAATGTCCGGCGGCCTTCATGTAAAGTACCCCCAAATTTTGAAGAATCTTTTTCAAAATCTCAAAGCTTTGACTCGAGCCTGATTGACAGGGGTTTCTTCAATTTGAAAAAAATCGTACTTATGGTTTAGGCGCTAATAGTATTCACGGACGGACAGACGGACATTTTGCTTTCAACAGTTTTTTCGGTAACAAGGACTCATTAAACAGAGATTCAGGCTACACCACGGGTTACGGGATTTTCTTTTAAATTTAGCAACTGGTTTTATCCACTTTTTCGTTGTCAGGGCCAGGCAATGATTTTTTCTGCCCAAAGTTAGCCGTTTTTTTCGCGCAGCATTACATAAGTTTCCCTATACTATGTGTATTACTCTATATATACGTATGTATACGGGAAAGTAAAAATGAGAAGATCAATCAAAGGCAAATAGTAACGTGAATAGGATATGAACCGAATTACAATATTTGGTAGAAATTAATACTGGAAAAAACTGTTGTATCATCTTACCTTACGAGCAGGTGGCAAGTGTCGTCAGACGAACAACGCACATCCGAACTGCGTTAATAGGCGATCAGCACCTAAGAATGCTCATCTGCTAGCGGTGGGTTCCCACTTACCAAGTGCCTCACTATGCGCCGGTCATGGTGGTAGTTGGGCAAAACTCAGTGTTCCATTATTGGAACACTCACCGATCTTTGTGGACACCAATGATTGGATATGGTGGAGATCAAACAATCTGATTCACACAGATCCTTTTTTTTGCTTGTTTGAAGCTACATCCAAACAACTGATTGCAATACGGAGCCTTACGGAGTGTTACCCTCTCTTTCTGTCCCATACAATTTTACATAAGACTCTCTCTTTTAACCGCAAGCTATGTTGCCACTACGAAGAAGCTCAGTGTTATTCAGCTGGTCCATGTTGTCTCACACGAAAATATTTAACATGTTTACTCAACGATTGCTTCAATTGTGTCTATCTTAGATAAGTGATGTTTTTACCAGTTATTTCCAGAACTCTTATCAATATGATGATTATTTTATAACGGAGTTTCATTGTTTAATTCTGAAGAAATTAAAGCCAAGTGTTTACTTCTACATTTTGACGTCCTTACGTTTTCAACATACGAGAAATTTGTTTATTATTGAAGAAAAGCACAAACATCCAGCGGATGAAACGACACGGGAAGTCCAAATTTTGACAGACATTTTGCTGTGTGAATCGTGGTTCTTGTGTTATAAGGGAGTAAAAACAATATTTAGTGCGCTTAGAACGAACTGTGATCCTGTGTCGTCCTGTGATCTTAAAAATTTCTCCGCGATTCCCAAGTAAAATAAAGTATTTATTTCAGGGACCGAAAAGGAGTTGAAAACCGGTAAAAACACCGGTAAAATACCGGTATTTTTTCATACCGGTATAAAATACCTTTATTCTTTAAACCGGTAAAATACCTTAATAGGATGTCTATAGCGGTATGGACGTCCACAAACGCACGCGCGCGCCACTTACGCACGCGCTTCTCGCGCGCGCCCTACACACACGCGCGCACCATACTCGCGAGCGCGCCATACACGCACGCGCGTCAAACACACGTTTGCACCACACACACACGCGCGCGCGCCGGACACACACGCGCCACACACAGTCTTTCTTTCTTTTTCTCTATTTCGTTCTCTTTCTCTGTCTCACATAGTACACATTCGGCAGAGCGTTTGTTGGGGCTAACAGTCAAATATCCGTCGCTCACATTTCAATCTTCCCCACTGCGAAAAGAAATTGAGAGCCTGGAGTATGTCGAGTGCTGCATCCTCTGCCGAACAGGAGACGCCCACGGGTCAAAACGCCCACCTCCAGAAACTGCCTGCGCAGTGGCGCAGCCCTCGCAGCTCTTAGGCCTCGTTCACAATGCTAACTTAAATGTAACGTAATGCTGTAAACTTAGCCGCAAAATTTACACGTAAAACAAGCTTTCACAATGACGAACGTAAGTTTCGCCTGAACCAATCAGAATTCAATGTACTGAAACTTGATCGATTCGTCTCTAACATGGTGAAAAGATCTTTCCACCATGGTTTCTAGCTTTTTCTTCGGGATTCCTATCGGTTTGTCTTTATATACATGGGAGTAGATATTGTAGTAGTGCTCACATTTCCTTCATCTTACGAGTGTAAACAAGGATTCTCATGAACCAAATTCATGAGTAATTCGTCGGACATAATTAGTTTATTCGCCATCTCAGGTTAAAGTTACAATAAAAATTGTCCAAATTCTTACAATGAATTCACAACACGCATCAAAAGCATTCGTAAACTAGTTCTCTACATTACAATAACAATGACATAACCACAAATTACCTGAACACAAACTGAAATTGAATTTCCATGCTGCTCTCTGATTGGTCTTCGGCAGAATTCCGACGTAGACTTAAGGTAAAAGCTTGGAGCTAGCGAACTCTTATGTTTACGGTCTTACGTCAACAGTTACGTCAAGGCATTGTGAATGGTTTCGCTTAATAACACATATCTAGGTTTTGCGGCTATGTTACGTTTACGTTTAAATTTGCATTGTGAATGAGGCCTTACACAGTGACAACTGATTCCGAGAATGCATCGGTCGCGCCCAGAAACGTTACGTGAAGTTTTAGCAACCGATGTCAAATTCCTATCGCCTTCGTTCTATCACAACTGATGTCAAAGGTCATATCCTGGCAGCGGCGGCGCGCGATGATTTCTGCACTTCGAGAGGCGGAACGTCGCAATTGTTGCAAAAACTACTTGCCATACTTCACAGCACTTAAATTTCACATTCATGAGTTTTCAAACGTGCTGAACAATTTGATAAAATCTCATACTTCAATCCGAGTATCCAGTACGGTGCGTGTTGTGTGTAGGTGTTATATCTGGCAGACTGATAAAAACATTGTGAAATTAGGAAAAACAATGCATAAGAACAGATGTACTATGTACATCTATTCGAAAAATTATAGTTGATGGGTTAAATTATTTTCCGACCCGTCAACTGCTATGATATTTTGTTCCGTAAGTGTAGTGTATATTGCAGTACTTCAGGAGGTGGGTTGAGTTAGCTCTGAGACAGCAATATCGCCCTCTGCTGCGACTCTGACTGGGAGGTCGTAGGGTTCGAATTCTAATGGCAGCGTAATTTTCGACACCAGCAGGCTAGTGAATTGAGCCGCTGTCTAGAGAACAATTCTCGCGGCCAGCTGCTCTGATCAAAAACAAGCGAATGTACTTTGCCAAACGGACCACACGCCGCACACAACTTTCCTTCCCCTTCAGTTATTCATTGTTAGTGTTTCCGGGCGCGCCAACAGCTAAGGTCATTAGTCCCGTAAGTGTAGTACACGTTTTCCTCGAAAGTTGACGGTGATCTTCCCCGCTGGATGGTCAAATTCGGCGCCGACCTATTGTCGGTTAGTGGAGTTTTCACAACCAGGTGTCTCCCATCAGCGGGTCACTGCTCCAGCCAGGACAAACTCTAACACTATGCTCTCCACCGGTCTCCCGGAATATGAGGTAGTGTAGTGCATGTAAGTGTACGTTTGTGTAAGGGGTGAGGATAGGACAAGGAAGAGGAAGGAAAGATCGCACGCGGTCCGAGGATAATTCTGGCGGCCGGCTGTTCTGATTGGTAGTTTGGGGCCATTGGACGTTTGTAATGGGCCACGGACCGCGCGCCATCTTTCCTTCATCTTGTCCTATCTTCACATATACACACACTAACACGCATTACACTACAACACATGCCCGAAGACGAGAGCTGAGAGATTGTGCTGGCTGCGCAGGGGTGCTGGCTGGGTGCGTCGGCGCCTGATCCTACCAGGCAAGGAGGAAGATCAACGCCCCATCTCGTAGAAAACGTATGCACTGCACTTACGGGGTTAGCAATTGACGCGCACGGAATCACTAATATTCATTCAATCATTAATAGGAACAAACTCCAGGCTCTGACTAGTCTCCTGAGGTCTAACAGTGTAGAGCGTGAAAAAGTGTTCTTTTAAGGCGAAATGAGGAACAAAAGATAATGCCCTATTTTAGGTACTACTATGCATACAGCTAGTACTGACCTCAGAAAACATAGAGAACTACCGTTTAGAAAACAAGACCATTATAATTCTTTCCCACCCAACGACAGAATTCGAACTAGGTAGAATACGTCTATTGAAGAAAATTCCCCACCGTTGAACCATACAATTTCCAAAATATACACACGATCTTAATAAAAGAACTCACTATGAAGGACAAATTTGTTTTAAGGGAAAATCTCAATCTTTGCTGTTGCCGTTTATGAAAAAATAATTGTTAAAAACTGAAACATATTCAACCATGCCAGATATTCAAATATCATCATACATCATTTAACAATAGTTGTTAAATGGTTAAACAAAATGAAAAAACCTTTTTGTTATCGTCTCCTGTATTATTTCAGTAGTATACCTTTGGGTTCCGACTCTCACACGCAACCAATCTTTATAAATAAGGGCTCTAAAGAAAGAGAATTTCACGGAGACTTGACGAATTTCACTTTGTCTTTAAAAATATGGATGATTTCTTTTAAAAAACGCAACGAAATATTCATATAAAATGCAACCCGCATCATATGTCAACCTACATCAGCAAATAACTCATAAACAAAGCGTTTTAGAGTCATAAAAAGTGAAATGTTGAGGCCAGAGGCCTCAAAGAAACGTTTTTCACACTATACTCTACAAGATGAGATTTCCCGATCCATTCAATTAACATTTCGGTTCCACGCTTCAATACTACAATATCAAGGCCACCTCAATATTTCAGCCCTTCCTGCTGGTAGCAATTTTTGTGGCGACACGCTTAGATGGCTTAGATTCGACAATCTTTATTTACGCTTTCTGTTAACACCGTAGTTTGTGCAGTCTGACGAGGTTTATTTGCATAATCATTAATTCAAGATTTGCTCTCCAGCAACAACTAGAAGTACTATTATAGTTGCTCGATACCTATGAAGATTGTTTCTTATGCGTGTAGTGAAACTATTCAATTAACGTTTTTTCATGGGCTATAAGTGCTGTGTACTTAATTGTGGAGGGGTGTGGGTGTGCAGACTGTGAAGAGTGAAGACTGTGTTTGTATTTGACCTGTACCAATATTTTCGTTATCATTCGATGAAATTTTCAAGTCAACAGGTTCAGACACGTAGCTTTCTCAAAAGTAAAAAGCTAATATTTTTGTGACTATCACGAAAAACTAAAATCTAACTGACAAAGAATATTGAATAATTACTTCAAATGTCTAAGTAAGTGTTGGGAATTGTTCCAAGCAAATTCTCCATGATATTGAATAAATATTTATTGAAAATTTCTTTTACACATTAATCGCATTTTTTAAATTTTTATTTGTAATTGTGTTAGTACATTGCAAGTTACCTTTATAGATTTTAAACAAATAAACACGTTTTGTTAACTACTTTCCCTCTTAGAATGAAAATAGAAGGATAGGGATGAGTGTGGTGTCTAACATGAATGTCAAAACTATTTGACGTAACCAAACTAGTAAAATAACAATATAATATAAAACGGAATAAAAATATATGCAAATTTAGATACGCAATATTTGTAAAATAATAATTTAGGAATTACGCGTAATATGAATGTTTTCTTTTTTTAGAGCTGGCAGTGAAGAGCTCTTCGGTGCCAGCAGTTTGGAAGATCTGGCAACAGCAGAATCCGTGGCTTCAACTCAACGCGAACGATAGAGCCACTTGCAGTATTTGCAGTGAAGCGTGCAGGCGACAGTTGATCCTCAAGTTCGACCCGCGCGCCGCCAAATCGAAGCAAGCTTGGGTTGATGACGGATTTTGGAACTGGAAGCATGGAGCAGAGCGCATAAAGACTCACGTGACGAGTTCTCTACACATCAATTACACCGAAGCCTTGCACAACGTGGAATCCATCAATGATGCACAATCCATCTCGGCGGGACACTTACCAGCAGATGATGGACAACAGAACGGCGTTGTTGAAGATTTTTTCCACGTTGAAAGCACTGGCGAGACAGGGTCTTCCAATTCGCAGGAGCAACAACGACGAGAGTTCCAACTTTATGACATTTCTAAAGACTCGAGCACAGGACGTGATGAAGTTGAAATCCTGGTTGCAAAGAGATGGTCATATGTGGCTCCACCACAATTCTCAAAACGATATTCTCGATCTGATGGCCACCACAGTTTTGACGAACATTATGGAAGAGATTAGAACAATTGAATTCTTTTCGATATCATAGGATGAAACGTCCGACATATCCGGGACGGAGCAAGTCTCTGTCTGTCTCAGAGTCGTTTCCGAAGATTTAACAGCAGAAGAAAATTTCATCGGATTTTTTCGACTTCAAACACTAAAGCAGAGATCCTATTCGACCTAATCCACGACATCTTCGCCCTGCACAAGTAGCCGATTTAAAAACTGAGGGGCCAATGTTACGACGGGGCTGCGAACGTTTCCGGCAAAATCTCAGGGTTGCAATCGCGAATCCGCGAAGAAGAGCCTCGAGCGTTATTTGTAAATTGCAATGCCCATAACCATACGCATCAAGTCTCTGAAGACTGTTAAAGCAAATTACGAACAATTGTCGCAGTTCTTCCACGACCGAGCAGAGGACCCGGAAATCGACAGTGCAGTCGCGGCGACGACCTCCGTGTTCTATGATTACATTCAGTCTTTCGAATACGTCTTTTACCTGAACCTGATGACAGAAATTTTCGATCACGTCGAGATATTGAACAAGGAACTTCAGTCGTCAAGTCTGTGCGTCATAGACTCGTACGAGAAAATAGTAGCGGTTACTGACGTCTTGGACCCTTCGCGCGATAAAAAATTCCAAGACATTTGGTGTAAGAGCGTTCAAGCGGTTCAGGATCTCGATCTTGACGAACCTCAACTTCCGCGTCAACGAAAAATTCCAAAGCATGTTGACCCAGATTCGAGCGAAAACTACAAATTCAAGTCACCTGAAGATTTCTTCAGAAAGTCTTATTTTGAAGTATTCGATCAGCTGCTCGCGCCCTTGAAAAGTCGTCTCGAGAAGGATTCAGTGCAATTTTTCAAGTTGCTGGAACGATTTGTAATTGGACAGCCCGCTAACATCGACATTATAAAATTTTATGTCGACGATTTTGACAAGGAACGGTTGTTGAGCGACCGAGACATGTTCCTGGAACTTGTGAAGAGGCAACAGGCATCGGCGAAAAACTTGGGGGAAGTTGTCCAGTTTTTGAAAAAATTTGAATGGGCAAGAGGGCTTATTCCCGAGTTCGTGCGTTTTGTTCGCCTGCTTGTCACGATACCCGGGTCGTCCTGTTCGAACAAACGCAGTTTTTCGGTATTGCGGCGGCTCAAAACGTACATGCTGTCAACGATGTCGCAAGGTCGGTTTAACAGCATCGCAATACTCCATGTGTACCGCGATTTGACGGACAAACTGGATCTGCAGCAACTGTTAAATATTTTTATATCTAAAAATGCGAAACGTAGCGCTGTTTTTGCTTTGCAAAAATAAACCAACAAGACTGTTCAATGCATATATTTAAAAAATGTGAAACGCCGCGTAGTTTTTTCTTAGCAAAAATAAATAACGATTAAAATGTTTAAATACAATTATACTTCACACGATTCTCTTCAAATACATTTTCAGTGGCAGGTAGGGGGCAGGGGTGGGAGAGCGGGGGGAGGACTCCCACCCAAGTTAAGACTAAATGTACCGAAAAAAACTTGTAGGAAAATTCAATAGATCGCAGCACCATCAGCAGGAATTTACTTTACCGATAACGTCTGAACAAATGGTCCGATTTTCGATCTGTAAACGGCATTTTACTCCTGATTATAATAGAATTTACGCTACGAAGCCCTTTTTCCAAAAAAAACTAGCAGAAACTCGATTTTTAAATTTTTCTCGTACTTCCGGGAACAATTTTAAAAATGTGGGCTTATAGTGCGATGGCGACACGCTTCCAGAATCCAACGCCGTGTCAAACGTGCAAATCGGATAAATAGGAGCGACGGTAAGTGAAATTTCGAAAAACACCTCACCCCACTCCCCCTTCCCCTTCCACGCCTCCGGGACATACGCCCCTTTTGGGCCGGGCGGCGCGGCCAAGCCGGCACGGGCCAGCCGGCGCGGCGACGGGCAAGAAGGCTGAACATTCGGGGGCAGCAAGCTAGACACCCCGTCACTTCTTTGATGCTTCTGTCACTTCGCATCTCAAGATATTTTTCCCCACATATGAAACTAGTGATGCTGTAATAGGGGCAAACGGTCTTGTATCATCTTTAATAGTAGTATAAAACTATTATCTTATTCACATATTCTATCTTCCTTCGAATACCATCATAAGAATGAGGTATCACTCAAAACACCGATCCCGCTTTGGTGCTGATTAAAAAAAAAAAAATTGCCTAAATATCACCCATATTCCATCTCCTCACATCGTATTTTAGATATATTTTACTTCTAAGATCTTCCATTACCATTTCACTACCGGAAAGAACAAGCAGAGATAACGCAAGAGCTCTTTTATCCTACGACTCGATTTATCATTTCAAAACGGCGTTTCTCACCTTGATAGAATTCACCTGGTTAATCCCCTTTTCCAAGTAAAACACCCAAATCGAATTTTTAAAACGTTTTCGTACTTGAGGACAAATTGCACATACTTTCTCATAGTAAAGTATTCTAATTTCTTTGGTCTGGGCCAGTTTTACCATCTTTCCCCATCTTCTGACATCTTGCTGATATCTATCGCCGCCCAAAATACATTTTTTGAACTTTTCTCATTTTTCAGCTTCTTAATGGTAGATACGAAATATTACTTTTAGGATATTAAAGAAGAGTAAAACTTCGTCCTATATAGGAATTTTCATTGATAAATTTGGAGCCGCTCTTAAGAAAATGGCGTTTAAGCGTTACTGTAAATGCGAAAATGGAAGCTTCGGAATTTTCACAAGAATCTTTCGAGTTTTTGAACAACTTCATTTGGTGATATTTAAAGCACTTCTACTCACAAATGTAATAATGTATAAAATTTCTGGAAATGTGAATATTAATGGCGTGAGAGACACTTAAAAACTACATTTATTTATTTTTTGAAAAATCAAAAAAATACAGCCAAATTAATTTTATGTTAACTTAAAGAATGCAAATAGCATTCGTACGAAAAGTTTGAAGAAGCAATTTGAGAAAATGGCGTTTGAGCATTTGTGCAAATTCGGAAGTTTCAGTTCATTTTCACAGAAAACATCTGAGTTGTCGAGGACCTTTTAAGACATAATGTAAAGCACATGTACTCGTAAATGTAATAGTAGGGAGTTTTTGCACCCTCGAACGTTACGTACTATCGATCTTCTGCTCATTCGCAGTGCAAGTTTCGCATCACTTTGGTGCATCTGCGCATGCGCAAAAGATCGATAGTACTTAACGTTCGAGGTGGCAAAAGCTCCCTAATATGAACAAATCGCCGTTAATGAAAATATTTACGAAATGAAAGGCTAGTCAAAGAATTACATTTTTGTAATTTTTGAAAAAACAAAGGATAGAGCAATATGGCGTTTATGTCATCTCAGAGTACATTAGGTACTATCCTTTCCAAAAGTTTAAGGAAAAAAGTTGAAGTCGATTTTGAGAAAATCTTGTTCTTGTAATTATTAAAAATTGCACAAATTGCACTCAATATTGCGCTAAAACTACTAAAAATTTCAAAAAAATGTGCATGACCTTATTGAAAGAACTAAGTATGGAGAACAAATATAATTTTAAGGGAAAATCTCTATCTTCAATTTTGTAGTTGTAGGAAGACGCCGAAAAAAAATTCGAACTTTTGCAATTTTCCCAAAATCAGTCAGCAATGAAAATAAGAGCTATGCCACCTTTAGTGTATTTTACTTTATTCTTACAATTAATTTAAGGAAAGCATTTGGAGTAATTTTTGATTGATTGTTAGTGATTTCGGGCGCGTCAACTACTGTGGTCATTAGTCCCGTAAGTGCAATGCATGTTTATTTTATCGTGAGGTGGAAGAGATGTTGCCCGCTATGCCGATGGCGAGATCCGGCGCCGACCTTCCGTCCACTAGCGGGGCTTCTCAACCAGGTATCTGCCACCAGCGGGGCACCACCCCAGCCGGGACAAGCTCTAAATCACCGACCGATTTACCTGTCGGCTGCCGGGTTCTTTCTTAACAAGGTATCTCCCACCAGCAGTGCACGGCCCACAGCCGGGACAAGTTCCAATCCTCCCACTGGTCTCCCAGCATGTATGGTAGTGTTGTGCAAGTTTGTGTGTGTGTGTGTGTGTGTGTGAAGATAGGACAAGGAAGAGGAAGGAAATATCGCGCGCGGTCGGTTTGTTAGGGTATTGCTCCGGTATTCGTTTGATGTTGATCGGAGAAACGACGGAAAACTTCCAATCGGAGCAGCCGGTCGCTAAATTTTCCTCCAGACATCGGTTGAATTCTACATCTAACTGACAAGCTAGTGTTGAAAATCCTGCCACCGTCGGGACTCGAACCTAGCACCTCTCGGTCAGAGGCATTGCAGTGACATCAGTTGATGCACTGAGCCACCTATCCTGGTTGACATTTTTGAGAAAATGTTGATAATGTCCCTGGGGCTTAATATAAAGTATCTCCAAAAATTAATGAATGTTTTTAAAAATTGCAGAACTTCGACTCAGACCAGATCGACAGGGGTTTATTCAGTTGAGCAAAAATTCTACACATAGTTTAGGCGCTAGTGGTGTTCACATACGCCCAGACAGGCAGACACAGACAGATGGACGGACGAACGGACGTTAAAAAGTCAAAATACACATACACCCTTTCGGTATCAGGGGACCCCAAAACGAGTACTTCCGTTAAAATCTCAAAATAGATTTTCCGCAGCATTACATAACTTTGTGTAACTAACACGAGAAAGTAACTAGTGGTGCTACAGAATGGCACAGACTTTCCCATATTAGTTTTCAATTTCCTATAGTCTCAGCCAGCTATTCGGACTTTGTCGTAGTAAAATTTACTATTTTGTTGGCATGGGCTAGATTTATGGCCTTGCCCCATCTTGCCACCAGCCATTTAAAGCACCCAACATATTTTTAGGTTTTCTCAATTTTTCGGTTTCGGTATTCAAAATATTGCTTTTAGAATATTAAAGAAGACTGAAACCTTGTCCTTTACGACAATTTTCATTCATAAACTTGAAACCGTTTGAAAAGGGTGTTGAAGCATCTGTGTCAATCCGAAATATGAAGCCCTTTTTCACAGGAATCTTGAGAGTTTTTTTTAAAAAATTATTTTAAGAAATTTTAAGCTCTTCCATTCACAAATGCAATAATGTTTACAAATCGCTGCAAATGTGCATACAAGGCATGCCAAATATTTAAAAAATACATTTGTGTAAATTTTGAAGAAAAAAAACAACAAAATAATACAACAAAACCTTTTTTGTTTCCTTAGACAGTGCATTTCCCACTATACGTACAAAAACCAGTCAACCAGTCCCATCTGAATTTTCGTGTTTCAATGTACAGTAGATTGGGCTTGGCATTCATAGACATTTCGATACCGTTTCTAAGTTCAGCCTCGTACCGCGTCCTTATACAACGTGAGCGTAAATGTATGGTAGTTTCCTCCTCTCACAGTCGTAGACGGGAGAGTCGGCTGACTGTAGCCCATATAATTTCGCTTTAATGATTCGTGCCCACTTGTAATTTAAGCAAGTCCTCCAGGTGGCCTTAAGTGCCAAAACTCACTTCCTGACCTCACAGAGGGAAGGAACGCGCAAGAATCCCTGCCCTTATCGCCATCCTCCCACCTCTGTTGCCATGCCGCCACCGCGTGTACATCAAGTTCTTTAATCGTGTATGGTCCAGTAATTCCATTATCATCTAAATAAAACACATTATTTTTTTATGAATGTGGCTGATGCCAGTTGCATGGCTAGGTTGGGGGTAAGCTCCCCAGTCAGTAGTACTATATCACAGTTTTGTAAGTGCCGGCTATTACGAGAAGTGCTGTTTTTTGGGCCTTACCTCTTTCCCTTCTTATGAAGTCATTGGTGCTTTCATTCACCCACGCTGAGGTGCAGTATGAAATGATTGAAAGGAATTATCTTTTATATATGATTTCTAAAGCAGTTTTATCGACTACGCCTTGGAAGCCAGCAATTATCCTGAATTTCATAAAAAGGGATTTAGGAAATTTACACTGGATACACGTGCTTATAAATTTTAGTTGTGGATTAAGATCCATGCCCAAGTAGGTTTACTGTTGGGTAGCTTTGACCTTTCTCCTCTCTAAAGGATGGTTGGTGACCTATCCTTAGGGGAATGTCTCTTTCCAGGAGCCGTTTCATTTAAACTGGTCTTTACCATTATTCTGATTTTCTCTTAGAGTTATCTAGTTGGGCTTTGTCACATCAGAACGAAAGACAAGATGAAATGGTTTGTTGGCATTATATTCTGAATCTGCTCCTAACCTCCGAGAACGACCAAAACAAGATCATTCACGTAGACCTCTGCTTCAACGCCTTCATGTTCAAAACTCCTCAGGAGGTACTCAATGATCACGTTCCTGAAGACTGTGAAGACTGAACAGGAACTAGACTCCTGCAGACATCCTTCGGTCAACCCGTGCTTGACCTGCGAGCCAGCTTCACTTATGACCACTTTGCGACTTTGGAAAAGACTTCCATGCAAGTTTCACACACACAGCGGTATATGCCATCTTAGGCATAGCTCTTCCCATAAAAATAAACACAAAGGCGCCCTCGCTGTCTTTAAAGACGACCAGAATGTACTTCAGGCCTAAATCCATTCTTAGCTTCTAAGAATGGATTGACAACAATCTATTGACAGCATACTCAATTGAGAGTTTTGTTCGAAATATTTATATACTGTACGGCCAAGAAGCCGGCTCCAGGATCTATTAATGCTTGTAATTTCAATACAGCCATTTTATCCAGCATCTTCCCCAACACCGGAAAGAAAACTTTGGTCTATATGACTACAGATCTGTAGGGGCAAGATCAGTTTTGTTTTTATGAAGTGCAACTCTGGCAACTTTCCAATCGTAAGTTCTGCAATGGTCCTTTATCTTTCAGCCATTGTGAAATTGCTTGTGGTTCATCCCTTGTAGCCTTGTTTTTTGAGTATCCATTTATTCAGCTATCTCCAAGGTAATATCTTTATTTACTACAATTGCACTTAGGAGGACCTTACATGGATCAACCACATTCTCAGTACGTGCGCTGCCTACTTCAAGAGTCGACAATGCCCATTTTCCTGAGATTCCCTGCGATGGTTTTGTAGGGGATATCCCATGGGTCCGTCTCTGCGGCTCGAGTGACTTAGCTCTGCTGTGGATTACTCTTGGTTTTTCTGATCTTCCTTATTAATTTATTTCTTTACTTAGTTGTCTCGATTCGGTAGATGTCTGTGTGTTCACTCTGAGGAATTGTTTTGCCTTTGGTACCTTAGTTCAAGATTTCTTGCTGTTTACACCATTGCATTGTGGTGACCTGTGCTGTCTTTTAGCTTGCCTTTTGTATCTATATAATGATCATGAGGCATCGATCTATTTGTGGCTTCAGTGTTGCATTAATGGTTTCCGCTTCCTCGTCCATGGATATGGGGCATGGCGGGTACACCCATTCCGGAATCACTTGCTAAATACCTATTGAAAATTTGTCCAGTTGGCCCTTCTTATTCTGTAATTATGAGGAATCGTAATATCAGAATCTTCTGCTACAGATGTTACTAGTATTCCCAAAGTCGTATAGGAATGCATTAAGATTACTTTTGACTAAGTGATTCTTGACTCGCCATATTCAAAGACCGAAGCTTCATTGATCAAAGTTAGGTCTATAATTGATCCTATTTCTTTCAGGGACCTCTCTGTACGGAGGTTTCGGCTGTTTGAAGCATTGATGATTCATTCATTATGCATAAACCATGCAAAATCTCCATACTGAGAACGTGATGGTCTCTGGGGTCCTGCTCTGTGCTGAACAATTCTGGGGCATTTGCGTCCGTTGCAATAAGTGTTTACCTGCTAGTCGCTCCAGTTTATCCAAATGTTCTCGATTGGTTCAATTACGGTACTACACGCGGAGACAACTCGAACTCACTGATATGATATCGCATACCCCCTCTTCTTGGCCGCTGTACTAGCCTGCTTCACTCTAAAGCAGGCCTGCACTACGCCTGCACCCGCGGGTATTCTGCACTTGCGAGCCGACGGTCTGCACGCGACAGTGCCGAAAGTGCGAGGAGTGGGGAATAGGAAGCTTTGTGGGGAGGGGAGAAGTCTGACGTAGCACAACGCGGCGCGTAGATTGAATGTCTGGGAGTCTAATGATCCATGCTGCAAAATTGTATGCCCATTTGTTTAAATGGATTATGTCTAGTATTTCAAGTTACGAGGGCCATAATTCACTGTTTACGTTCTGTGCACTGCTGTACATCCACCTTTGTATCCAGCACTGTATGTATTTTATTTTTTAATTAAAAATTTAACATGTTTATTGTAACTCTTAACCAATATTTTAAAGCAGTAGCTTTTAAAAAATATTTAATTCTAAATAATAAAAAATTACTATTTAAAAATTGATTGTTCATCAGGAATGTTATAATCTCCAAATCATATCAAAATGAAGCAAATTATGAGAGCAATCTCTCACATCAAGATTGACATAAAAATAGAATATGTGGCAATTATAAGAAGGGTAATATTTAACAGCATATATTTGTGACCATTTTTCTGCATTATGAAACTGAATAAAAGAGATCAACGAGGAAACCTCTCATGAGATTATCATGGGTATTGTTCAATAGAATGCAAAGGGCTTAATAGTTTTATACGATGTCGTAAACGACTGTGCACTCTTGTTAGAAATTAGAGCAGAAAATAATCAAGAATTTTTCAACAATAATATGCATTTGCAGTGATAGAACCGTCTTATTCAATTAAACATACACGAAAAACTATTTCATTGCTGTCATCATCAAACACGAAGGATGCCATGAATGTATTTAGAAGAATATCTCTCGTTTTCTCTTTCTTTCAGTTTCTGTGACTTTTAAATACATTATCGCCTCTGTACCTTCCTGGTTAGCTGCCTCTCTCTCTCTCTCTCTCTCTCTCTCTATATATATATATATATATATATATATATATATATATATATATATATATATAACTGGTTAGCTGCCTCTATATAACAATATACCACCCCGTTATCACAATTTTCTGTTTAGAAAAACCATAAATGTGATTACATCGAAGCAAAGCGAATTACATTATCATATTGGTTTTCAAATCTAATGTGTATAATTTGTTGTAGTTTCATAATTCGCACTGTCATGTTTCGCCAACAAACATTTACAATATAATATAAAAGGCAATATTATTTTAACTGTAAGTGACCGTCATGTTCTCACCTCTTGCTCCTTAAATTTACGCACTATATTTCAAATGCGCATTCTAATTGGTAGTCCCCACTCCTAGAGTGAGTCTCATCCCTACCCTTCAGCGATTTTTCGTACTTGCCCCCGAGCTGCTCGCGCGTGGCTCCTGACGTCAGTGAAAGTGCAAAATGCTTTGCAGGCCTGCTCTAAAGGAACCATAAAGCCCAGCAAAGTGAACTTTCACAGTATACCCAGCTCTTGTAGTAAAATTAAACCAAAAGCCTGCTGCGTACTGCATTGTTCTATTCTTGCCATTGCAACAATGGCTCTTCTAGTGTTGATTTGAAATAACTTAAGATACATAACATGTTCCGGATATTTCTAACTTTTGCTAATTTAAACTGCGGACATTACTCATTAAAGGCTTGTGCCCTGTATATTTTATTTTTGCCTTTTTTCTTTACAAACCGCATCGATGACGAAACCGCAAGCAATTTCCGTACGCATTGCTGTGACATACGTGTCGCACCGGTAAGATGTCATGTCCGCATTTACTCGGCTCACTGAAGTGCAGAGTCTTCAGGCCTTTGAGGGTACTCTCAGCACCCAACTTCGATATGGTTTGCCTTGAAATCTCTTCCAAGCCCTTTTATCTCTCTCGCCTCTCTTTCGAGATCGATGTCTTAAAAATTGTATTTTCTAAAGTTGCTCCATGTTTTCATCCATGGCAGGAAGGATGCCATGAATGTATTTTTGGGAGAATATCTCTCATTTTCTCTTTCTTTCAGTTTCTGTGACTTTTAAAGACTTTATCGCCTCTGTACCTTCCTGGTTAGCTGCCTCTACAAACAATATACTAATTTTTTCGTTGTATAGGATCATTTTGCGAAAGCATTTGATGTCGTTCCTCACGATCGGCTTGTACAGAAATTAATGAATTCAGGCACAGATCCCAGGGTTGTGGCGTGGATTAGCGAGTTTCTGCGAGATAGAAAACAGAAAGTCCGAATTGGGCAAGAGTTATCTTCCGGGGCAAGCGTTACGTCAGGAATACCGCAGGGGAGTGTCATTGGACCCCTTCTATTTCTAGCTTTTGTCAATGATCTGCCGGCGCAATTAACCTCAAATGTTCGGCTATTTGCAGACGATTGCATAATATATCGTAGTATTAATTCGAAAAGAGATGAAGAAATACTGTAACGGGATCTTGATGCGTTATATTACTGGGCGGAAAATAACGGAATGTCCATAAATAGCTCTAAAAGTAAATCCATCACTTTTGGCAGGGGTCATAATTACAGTGAAATACATTACCGTTTAAATAATGACATTATTCCGAGAGTTTCCTCGTGCAATTACCTAGGAATTCATTTCGATAGTAAATTAAGTTGGAAAAAACACGTAGATTTTGTTGTAGGGAAAGCCTGGAGATCTCTTCACTTTGTAATGCGCATCCTAAAAAAGAGTACGGCAAACGCGAGGGAATTTTTCTTATTTATCTCTTGTTCATCCAATAATGGAATATGGAACAATTTGTTGGGATCCGCACAAGATTATGCAGTGTAAACACTTGGAAAGGATTCAGCATAGGGCAGCTAAATTTACTTTCAGGGACAAGAAAACGGCAGGGTGGGATTCACTCAAAAACAGGCGATCAGTAGCAAGACTCTGCGCCTTGTATAAAGCTTATAGTGGTCATCCAGCTTGGAAAGAAATTAACCGGCGGCTATGTATTCCTACATACATCAGTAGAGTGGATCACAGGCACAAAATAAATTTAAGACAGCAGAGAACGGATGTCGGGAAGTTTTCTTTTACAAATCGAACGATTACGGAATGGAATAGATTGCCTGCAAAAACCTTTGAACCCTTTCCTCAAAGTGTTCAACAGTTTAGGAAATTAATTTAGGGTATTATTAAGTAAATGAGGGAGAATAGTGGGTTATATAGCGATGCATAAGTGTTCTATTGTGAAGGGAGGTGTAGTGCAGTGTATAGCAGAGAAATAAAGAAGGAAATGTTTTCAGGTCTTAGTGAAGTGAAGTGCAGTGAAGTGCAGTGTGATACTAGTGTAGTGTGTGTGTGTGTGTGTGTGTGTTTTCTCTCTAATGTAATTTAATGTTTTATGAAGTCAGTTTTTATATTATTATCATTATTTTAACATTACTTTTATTATTTTACCATTATTATTATTACTACAATTAGTATACAATTTGCTAGTTGTATTACCTTATTCTTATTGTTGTTGTTATTATTATTATTATTATTATTATTATTATTATTGGTATTAGTTCTATGTTACTGAGAGACTGTGTATATTTATGTTTTTTGTAATAGCTGCCACCGGGTTATGCCCAATTGCAGTTTAAATAAATCTATCTAATCTATCTATATCTTCATTTTACTTTCCCGTATACGTACGTATACACGGAGTGATATACGTAGTATAGGGAAAGTTATGTAATGCTGCGCGAAAAAATGGCCAATTTTCGGCGGAAAAAAATTAATTGCCGGGCCGTGAAAACGAATAAGTGGATAAAACCAGTTGCTAAATTAAGAAACAAAAATCCTCTATCTCGTGGTGTGGTCAAAATCCATGATTTGTTGCTTCTTTATACTTAAAAATCGATTGACGGCATTCCGTCCGTCTGTCCGTCAGTCCGTCTGTGGTCAACGCTAGCGCCTAAACCGTTCGGTCGATTTTCTTCAAAATTGATATTCCCCAGTCGATCTGATTCTAGTCGAAGCTTTGTGATTTTGAAAAAGATTCTTTAAAATTTGGGGTACTTTATATGAAGCCCCCCGGGGATTTTCAACATTTTCTCAAAAACGGCTCCAAATTTTTTCTTTAAATTTCTTGTATGAATAGAGGAAAATACACTTTTTAATATGGCATAGGTCCGGTTTTCACGTACAGCTCTGAATTTTCGAAAATTGTGAAAGTTTGATTTTTTTTCGGCGTCTTTCTCCAACTACAAAATTGAAGATAGAGATTTTTTCTTCAAATAAAATTTGTTCTGCATATTGAGTTCATTAATAAAGGTCATGTAAATGTTTTTCACAATTTTGGTAATTTTCGTGCAATATTGCGTGCAATATGTGCAATTTTAAAAAATTACAAAAACAAAATTTTCTCAAAAACGGCGCCAAATTTTTTCTTTAAACTTTTGGTAGGGATAGTGGTAAATGTACTCTATCGATGACATAAAAGCCATTTTGGTCTATCGGTTGGTTTTTTTCAAAAATTACAAAAATGTACATTTTTTTACTTGTCTCTCACGTCGTTAATATTTACATTATCGGCGATTTTTTTACATTATTATATTTACGAGTATATATGCTTTAAATAATGTCAAGTAAAGTTTCTCGAAAACACTACCGTTTTCTGTGAAAAGTAGCTCAAATTTCGGCATTTTCAGAAATGCTGAAACGTCATTTTCTCGTATATGGCTGCAATTTTTTTCTTGAAACTTTTGTAACGGATAGTGCTAATTACACTCATTAGTATAGCGTGAAGTTTATTTTGATTTTTTTTGTTTTTTTAAAAAATTATATAAATGTAAATTTTTTGAAAGATCTCTCACATCTTTAATATGCACATTATCCGCAATTTGTAAAGATGATTATATTTGTGAGTGTAAGTGCTTCAAATAACTTCAAATAAAGTATTTTGAACTCAAATATTTTCTGTTGAAATGAGCTTCAAATTTCGCATTTTTAGTAGCACTAAAATGCCATTTTCTCTTAAACGGCACATATTTTTTAAAAGAAAATTGCATTTATGACTAGGTTTTTGTGTTCTTTAATATTCTAAAATTAATATTTTCGTTCTACCAATAGGAAACCGAAAAATTAAGAAAATGACAAAAAAATGTACTTTTGGCGATGATAGATGGTAGCTGGCAAGAAAGAGTTCAAGTAGCTGGCAAGCAAGAAAGCTGGCAATTCCGAATAGCTAGCGAAGACCCAGGAAAATAGAAAACTAATACGGGAAAGTCTGTGCCATTCTGTAGCACCACTAGTTTACCTTGAGTTTCTTTTCCTCTTCTTCCAATATGTACTTGCAGTTCAAATTTTGGTCCTTTTGGGGCTTAATTAGGACAATATTCCCTTGACTTAATTCTGTCTCTTTTGGGGGGGGGGGCTTTAGAACTTCTGCGGCTCTGGGTTTTGCGCCATGTTCCTTTTCAGAGCTCAGCAAAATCCCTCTCGGCCACCCCAAATTTACGATTGGTCCGTCCCTTCCTCAAAGAGGGGGAGTGAGTCACTTCTCCTAGTGTCCTTTGGAGTACTGACAGCCACCAATATATCGCCTGAATCTGACTTTTTCGAGCCTGGAAAAATCTTCCCTCAGAAGGTTCACACTCGACCGGAGCTCTCTTTGCTTATGGCATCTGGCTCAGTATAATAACTCTGGACGCCTGTGGCACTAGAATCATAGGTCACGGCCGTAGCAGGGATTGCGTTGACATTTTAGTGACAGGGATCCAGGGTACACGCCGGTCATAGTAAAAAGATCAGAGGATCCACGGTAGCAGAGATTGAGGTTTATATTGAGGCTACACAACTTGAAATTGTGAATATATTGCTGACTGAAGTCGAATATTGCCGTCGCGCGGAGACGTGTTGCGTTGGGCGGCGTAGGTGGGCCCGTTGGCGAGCGGCGGCGCGGTGTCCATCGACTGGGCGGTGAACGAGGCGGTGCACGAGGCGTTCCCGCGCCTGGCGCGCGCCTACAGCCACACGCCGCTCTTCGCGCTGTTCGGGGTGATGTCGGTCGCCGCCGCCGCCTTCTCGCTGACGCTCGTGCCCGAGACGAGCGGCAAGACGCGCGCGCAGCTGCAGGAGGAGCTGCTGCACTGGCCGCGCTCGCCCCCGCCGCGCGCCTCGCTGCGGCCCCCGCTCCGCGCCCGACGCCGCCCGCCTCTGACCCTCCCCCGAGCACCCCTACTCGCCAACAAGCAAGATTTGGTGTTATTGCTTCAAGCCATTCAAGAGGGCCATCCAATACCTGTTTGGCAGAATACGGACCAAGTTACAAATCACCTCTGCAGTATCTGTGAAAGGTTTGAAACGCTCAAAATAATCAACCTTTACTCTGATTCAGTACGTGTTCACTTTCAAGCAAGAATGTTTTTTAATAACTGTTGTCAACTGAAAATATGTTGATAGTGGACATTGTGTTATTTACACATTCTCACAAACTATTGCGCGTATGAAATATTTTAATGTTAATATCGAGTTTGATCTTAAATAGAGACATTGAAATGTCAGCAATGGTTTTTATTATTCTAAATATAAAAGTCATATCTTAATATTTTAAGATCTACGTTTTAAGAAATATAGTGTACGATCTATCAGATTTTTTAATGAAATGCCAGCTTTACCCGCGGGAAAGGTTGAGGTATTAGTAATTCTAAAGGAAGCCCAAAAGTAGAGGGAAGTCCGGTGTATCGAAAAGTGGGTGTACGAGGAAATAGGGAAACTTGTTCTTTGATGTTAGGTTCGTAATGTGTTATGTTCTATGTTGGTAATGAAGATAAGTAGTTTTTATGACAGTTTGACGCCACCACATGCATGTTTATATTAGCGAAAAAATAGGTGAGTGTAAATAACTTTTCAAAGCTTTTGTATTTGGATTTCGCACGTTCTTAATTCTAAATAAATAAAAGGTGAATATACGAAAAGTTTTCGTTAAGATGTTATCTTTTTGTTTTAAGTGATTACACAATAACTGTACATTGTGTTATGAAAACGCTTGCTCTTCAAGAATGGTGTCAATCAGGTAAACCAGGAAATGGTAAGGCGTGTATAGGGGAAAAGTGAAAATGCAATGTTGATGCGTTAATTAGCTTGTGTGAGAAACAAAATGCAAGTAAATAATACATTCGTTTACACTAGACAACATTTTTTTCATGTGGAGAAAGAATACATGGTGATCTTTATTATTTCGAATCTGTTGCATAATTCAGATATATTTGCCTCATCATCCCCACTTGGGAGTTTCGACACATTGGAATTAATTACATTTAAAAATTGAATGAAATAAAAAATAGACATGAATTACAAATGATGAATTTGAAAACAGGAATTACAAGTGTATTACATGTTTCTCCGTTTTCTTTCGTATAAGCACACCGTTTCTCCGTTTTCTTTCTTTCGTATAAGCACACTGTTTCTCCATTTCACATTTATGCAAGGAAGCAAAATTGTTTATTAAGGGGTTGAAGAAACAGTCTTAGATTTCATTGAATAAAACTCCATTTTGTGGAATGCATATGTTTATCGTTTCAAAAACCAAGAATAGTCACTTAACATTGAGGGGTTCCATCTGCCATTATAGCGAATGTTCATCTGCAATGTGTCCTAATGGAACCTTTCTTCAAGTTCGTCACTTATTGCTCTCAGGTTAGAAGAGGAAAATTCCAAATGGCTGTGGAGGAAGTGCATTTTTAGGAACAATCTACATCCAAGGTTTTAAAATTCTCTAAAATATTTCCTATTAATAAGCCACTGTTTTCTGCTTTAGTATTCCCTAGGAAACCACGGACGTCATTCTTGAACGAACGCCAGGCTGCAAGCTCCAACTGATTTAACTTTGCTTCGAAGTCTCTGCCATTAATTAACTGTACGATCTGTGGCTCTATGAAAATGACTTACTTCAATTTTACATCACTAATTTCTGAAAACACTGATTGTAAATAATTGATGTCATCACCACACTTTTTTCCACTCCCTTAACCAAGTTATTCGTAAGATCTAGCATAATATGCAACGGAGGAAGAAGTACATTTTGAGGGTCCACCGTAGAATACATTTCACAATGTCTCGGTCAGAAGCAAATTCTTCTCGTTGTGGTCTGTGTTTAACTACATAATCCCTGACTGTTGCTAGACTGACCCAAAGACAAAGGACACAATAATGTTTTGTGAAGCCACTCTGAAACTTTGAACAAAAAATTTGGAACCTTTTTCAGAAAAAAATTGGCGTTTGAGCGTTTCTGAAAATGCGAAATTTCGAGTTCATTTCCAAACAAAATTTTTAGTTTTCGAAAAACTTAAAATGATATAATTTAAAGCACGTGTGCTCATAAATCTAATAATGTGAACAAATCGCCGATAATGTAAATATAAACGACGTGACAGGTTATTCAAAAAGTTTCATTTGTGTTATTTTCGCAGAAACAAAAGAATAGAGCAAAATAGCATTTATGTCATCTCTTAAAGTACATTTCGCAATATCCCTACCAATAGTTTCAAGGGAAAAAATGGAGCCGATTTTGAAAAAATCTTGCTTTGTTATCTTTTAAATTTGCATATATTGCACACAAGATTGCGCCAAAACTACAAAAATTGTTTTAAAAAAATGCATGACCTTAATGAAAGAACTAATTATGTACAACAAATTTCTTAGAAAGGAAAAGTCTCTATCGTCAATATTGTAGTTGTAGGAAACGCCGAAAAAATTCAATCTTTTGCAATTTTCGAAAATTCAGTTATCAGTGAAATCGAACCTAAGCCATGTGCATGAGAAATAAGAAATCGAATCGTAGGATAAAAGAGCTCTTGCATTATCTCTGCTTGTTCTTTCCGGTAGTGAAATGGTAATGGAAGATCTTAGAAGTAAAATACAGGGTGAGTCACGTAACTTTAGCACCTCCTGTACCTTTTGAATGGTTGAAGTTATTGCAATGCAGTTTTCACGGAAGTGCATGAGGGAAAGGGGCTAATAGATACGTGCATTAATTTCTATTTTATCACTTGTATTTTACGAGATTTTTTAGGTAACTTTGTTTTTTCAAATGGAACTATACATATTTTTTCAGTCCACCATGAGCGTAAAAAGATGAATCCAATGATGTACATATTGTTGTATGTTAGATAAGCATTTTTTTGAGTAATTTTTATTTTTGCGACTGGGGTTTAATGGACATTTTTAATAGTCCACCACACAAGGTCACGCAGCGCTCCACCAGCATCCCGCGCCCGGGCAAGGGAAGGGGGATTTGAAGACACGAAACATACTCCAAATATTTACAAAACCATTGCAGTTTTTTCCTGAACCGTGCTTTCCATTCTTCCGCATTTTCAGATTTTCGACATTCTTTGATTGAAGGAATTAAAGGATGGAAAATAAGGCTTTGTCATAAGTTTGTATCGTAATAAAATTGTTTATAACTTCAACTCCATTTAATGGGGTTTCATAAGATACGTATTAATGGGATCTTGAAACAAAGCACAATAAGAATAATTAAAATTGTACAAAAAATATTGCGTATTTTGAGCAAACAATTTCAATGTCAATAAGAATATAATAATAAGTTAGGGATAGAAATAATCTTATTTCAATAAATACTACTTAAGACAAATCCATATTTTCAATCCCTAAATATCTGAAAATGGATCACGATGGAAAGGAGAGTTCAGGAAAAAATGCAACAGTTTTGTGAATATTTTTCGTATCCTCGAGTACTAAAAACCTTTCCCTTTCCCGACCCCGCGTTTGCTGTGGGAGCGCTGCGTGACCTTGTGGAGGTGCGTCAAGCTGGAACAGCCATGTCAGCTCACCGGAATGAAACATGTCCAATGATTTATTGCTAATTAATTGCCAATTAATTGCCACAATTTCGAATTAATTGCCACGTATCTTCAGGGCGAAAACGGGTGTGAGCTGGCTTCAAGCGAACGCCAGCACACACATCAGTGAAATTGGGGTCGCAGACCCACGGAAACTCTCAGATAATTTATTGCTAATTAATTGCCACAGATTCGAATTAATTGCCACGTATTTTCAGGGCGAAAACGGGTGTGAGCTGGCTTGACGCGACGCCAGCACACATATCAGTGAAATTCGGGTCGCAGGTCCACGGAAACACTCAGATAATTTATTGCTAATTAATTGCCACAATTTCGAATTAATTGCCACGTATCTTCAGGGCGAAAACTGGTGTGAGCTGGCTTGACGCGAATGTTTCAGTTTTTAACAATTATTTTTCCGCGTTTGTTGTAATAAATTAGTATGTAATGTGTATTATTCATGTTCTTGGTTTGGTTCGATTGTGCTCATTGGTTCTGTCTACAAACGTATTTGAATAACTGGCATGGTTGAATATGTTCCAGTTTTTAACAATTATTTTTCCATTAACGGCAATGGCAATTAATTCGTGTTTGTTGTAAACATTTAGTAGATAATGTGTGTTAATTGTGTTCTCGGTTTGGTTCGATTGTGCTCGTTAGTTCTCCCTACAAACGTATTTTAATATCTGTCATGGTTGAATATGTTCCAGTTTTTAACAATTATTTTTCCATAAACGGCAATGGCAATTAATTCGTGTTTGTGGTAAACAATTAGGATATAATGTGTGTTATTCATGTTATCGGTTTGGTTCGATTGTGCTCGTTAGTTCTCCCTACAAACGTATTTGAATATCTGTCATGGTTGAATATGTTTCAGTTTTTAACAATTATTTTTCCGTAACAATAATTTTTTCCGTTTCCACGAATTAATTGCCATTGCCGTTTATGGAAAAATAATTGTTAAAATCTGAAACATATTCAACCATGATAGATATTCAAATACGATTGTAGAGAGAACTAACGAGCACAATTGAACCAAACCAAGAACATTATTAATACACATTATATACTAATCGTTTACCACAAACACGAATTAATTGCCGTTGCCGTTTATGGAAAAATAATTGTTAAAAACTGAAACATATTCAACCTTGACAGATATTCAAATACGTTTGTAGACAGAACCAACGAGCACAATCCAACCAAACCGAGAACATGATTAATACACATTATCTACTAATTGTTTATCACAAACACGAATTAATTGCCATTGCCGTTTATGGAAAAATAATTGGTAAAACTGAAACATATTCAACCAAGTCAGTTATTCAAATACGTTTGTAGACAGAACCAATGAGCACAATCGAACCAAACCAAGAACATGAATAATACACATTATATACTAATTTATTACAACAAACACGTATTAATTGCCATTGCCGTTTATGGAAAAATAATTGTTAAAAACTGAAACATTCGCGTCAAGCCAGCTCACACGTTTTCGCCCTGAAGATACGTGGCAATTAATTCGAAATTGTGGCAATTAATTAGCAATAAATTATCTGAGTGTTTCCGTGGACCTGCGACCCGAATTTCACTGATGTGTGTGCTGGCGGCGCGTCAAGCCAGCTCACACCCGTTTTCGCCCTGAAGATACGTGGCAATTAATTCGAAATTGTGGCAATTAATTAGCAATTAATCATTAGACATGTTTCATTCCGGTGAGCTGACATGGCTGTTCCAGCTTGACGCACCTACCTTGTGGGGCTGACAGTTACAATGAAAGTATCCGTTAAACACTAGTCGCAAAAAAAATCACAATTACTCAAAAAAATGCTCATCTAACATATGGCAATATTTATATCTTTGGATTTGTCTTTTTACGCGTCATGATAGACTGAAAAAATATGTATAGTCCCATTTGAAAAAACAAAGTTACCTCAAATATCTCGTAAAATACAAGTGATAAAAGAGAAATCAATACACATATCAATTAGCCCCATTCCCTCATTCACTTCCGTGAAAACTGCATTGCAGTATCTTCAACTGTTCAAAAGTTACAGGAGGTGCTGAAGTGGGATCGGTGTTTTGAGTGATACCTCAGACTTATGATGGTATTCGAAGGAAGATAGAATATGTGAATAAGATAATAGTTTTATACTACTATTAAAGATGATACAAGACCGTTTGCCCCTATTACAGCATCACTAGTTTCATATGTGGGGAAAAAAATATCTTGAGATGCGAAGTGACAGAAGCATCAAAGAAGTGACGGGATGTCTGGCTTGCTGACCCCGAAAGTTCAGCCTTCTTGCCCGTCGCCGCGCCGGCTGGCCCGTGCCGGCTTGGCCGCGCCGCCCGGCCCACAAGGGGTGGATGTCCCGGCGGCGTGGAAGGGGAAGGGGGAGTGGGGTGAGGTGTTTTTCGAAATTTCACTTACCGTCGCTCCTATTTATCCGATTTGCATGTTTGACACGGCGTTGGATTCTGGAAGCGTGTCGCCATCGCGCTATAAGCCCACATTTTTTAAATTGTTCCCGGAAGTACGAGAAAAAATTTAAAAATCGAGTTTCTGCCAGTTTTTTTTTTTTGGAAAAAGGGCTTCGTAGCGTAAATTCTATTATAAACAGGAGTCAAATGCCGTTTACAGATCGAAAATCAAACCATTTGTTCAGACGTTATCGGTAAAGTAAAATTCACTAAATTTGGTGCTGCCACGTGGTGGCGACAAATTGAACTAGTGTCGGTACATTTAGCCTTAACTACCCACTCGGATTCAACACCTACTGCCGGACCGCATATAAGCAAACTGCACATGTATTCGACACCAGGGTTCCCTGATTGGCTAGCGGGCGAGGAGCGCGCAGCCGCGCGAAATTCGTTTACGTTCTCTTACTACAAGTGTTGTAGGTTCGTTTTAAGCGCTGTTTTGTCACTTTTTAAACTGCACAACTGCTTTTCATTTCATTACTATTTATGCCAGGGGTGTATTCATCCGATTATTTTTTGGGGAGGGCATCTTTTTAGTTAAATAATAAACATATGTTATAATAAGTATTTATTGACTCAGACGAATGAAGGATTTTATTCTGTTCATCTCAACAATTGTAATACGTCATTAAAAATATTTAGTTAAGGGGAGGGGAGGGAATATGTTATTGAAGGTAATTTGATTTATTTCAGGAGGATAAATAAGTTGTAATAGAAAGAGTTGTAGGTATTCAAATTTCTCAATGGTTTTTGCCAACAACTCATTTTTTAAAATTTTTCGATAGCATCTAAATGAATTTGAACACATTTATTAAGGGCATTTTTATAATGGTTTTAGTGCTTGAAATCTTTAAAATCTGCACATGTGCATTAAACAGGCAACTATAATCGACTCATCATGTATTTCATACTATTGAAATGAATTTATTTACTTATTTGTCGAAAAACAGTAAAAACTGTATATGACGTGTGGGGAAAGATTTATCTGCGCACATTTTCTTGAAGGCCAGAATAAAAATAAAAAACAACGAAAAAATGAATTTAGAAAATAATTATTTTATAAAAATAAAAATATTTGAAAAATGTTTGTTCCCGAGTTATAAAAAATCAATTTCAACGGTAAATGAACTACAAGCGAAAGGAGTGCTCAACAAAACGTGCGCACAGTGAAGCTACATTTACGTCCAGAAGCAAAACAAGGGGCCATCTCAACATTTGCTCAAAGGATCAGGGAAACTGGACAAAAACCTGATCGAGATGGGGGTCATTGACCCGGAAGCTGAAGTACATTACTTGTTACAGGCGTATTAAATATTTTTTAAAAATGTATACAATGCAAACGTAAACTAATTCATTATATATCTTTGTTTTGTTACAATAAACATTATTTTTCTTTTTCACGATCAGTATAGTCTCTAATTGTATAGAAACAGTTTTGCAGCAGAAAAGATTTTACTTTTAACTTAAATTTGTGCGCCCACTTTAATTGTTTAATGTCATCTGGCAATGCGTTGTAAAGTAACGTTCATGTATTGTATGTTGATTTCTTGTACTGAGCTGTTGATACTGATACTTGATGCACGTGATTTCTACGGCGTGTGTTGTAATTATAAATTTCAATATTGCATGAAAATATGTTCCCTCCGTTAAGTAAGTCATTTTTGACAAATATTACAGATTCGTAAATAAATAGACAAGGCAATGGTAAGATTCCCAGCTCAATGAAAACAGGCTTGCAGGGATCACGTGGAAGACATTAATTACATTTCATAGAGAACACAACCAAAAAGAAAAAATTGCAAAAAGGGAGTAACGTAAATATGATACACAATAACTGAGACTTCACTTAGGCCTGACCTAGACCCTAGGCATGATATGTCAGTAGCACACAGTTCTTTCTGTTGAAGTTGTACAACCACTGGCATAATCGTCTTCACAAATATCTTCAATATATTCAAGAAGGGTTTGGTGATAATTGTATGATTCTGCAATACTCATTCCCATTTTACAATATTGAAGGAATGCTCCCCTTGTAGCCTTATCAGCTGGCAGAAACCTCTGTTTCAGCAATTGCATTGTGGTTATGAATTTTCATTATTGTTATAACCCCACACAATCCAATCACGAAAATAAAAATTAATTATTTTAATTGATTATTAGGCTTGTGTTTAATTTTTAATATTAAAATTTGTGTAATTACAGATTGTAAATTACAGTAATTTAACAGAATTCTCAAGTTTTTGATTATACTTTAAAAGAAGCCACAGATGTGTTAGTAAAATTAAATTATATTTAATTATTAATTGTTTAATTAATAGATGTATGAATTAACAATTTTTAACATTTAACAATTTTTTCATTTTTATTGATTTGTACTACACTGGGTGTTTACTTATGTTTTCTAACTTAAGTATTTATATTTATTCCACAATAGCTAAGTAGGATTTTTGAAAGGAAAATTTGTTTATTGATATTTTTATTTCCCTACGTCAATTTTATACTTCTTATGATGTTTAGTTTGCTAGACAAAAAAGATATTTTTTTGTACACTCAATTTTCTTGCACTGGACTGAAAAAAAGCAGTAATGGTGTTCGGGGATGTACAAATGATCGATCGAACTGTTTCATTCTTTGTTTAGCTCCAAGAATTAGTTGATAAGCCGGATGTTTGCAATCTGAAACGCCTGATTGTGCGTCCAACGTGGGAGACGTTTCTACGAATACAGTGGTCCTAAACCTGTTCGCACACGCGGTTTGATTCCGAGAATACTGTGTGCCTATACTTGGGATCTTATTTCTTGGAGAGAAAGGGCCTGTCTTCACGATGGAATATCTCAAGGCATTTCGCAACTTTCTCGGTCGTGCCGCCAGATGTCGCATGAACAGAAGCACTGCTCGATATGGTCGCGATCGTGCGACATCTAGCGGCACGACCGAGAGAGATGAGAAATAACGTGATATGTTCCATCGTGAAGACAGGCCCTCACGCGCCATAAAATAAAAACCCTAGCATAAACTAAGAAACCAACTTTCAGAAAAACTAAATTGAATTCCTCTAGGGGACGATGCAAATAATGACAGTCACAAACAGCCCGAATTTTTAATGAATTCAGTTTTAGAACAACTATTATAACTCGAAATTAATGTTCACGTGCTCACTAACACACTGTGGCAGTTTTGTTTTGAAGCTGTATCAAGACGTCACTAAAATTTAAAATCAATATAAATTTACAAATTGAAAACCCTACATATCTTAATAAATGCATCTTTTCTTCGTGTCTGCAGTGTTACGTTTTATTTTTACAGACAATATAGCTGGACAGCCAGTTTTTAGAAAGTCTTCTATTTTTCGCCCCTACTACGGTACTTTTCTGTATGTACTATGATGGCATACACTTTTCTGAAAGTGAAAGGACAAATTTTACTATCTCTATAATAAAATTAGAACATACGATGTATTTCTATCAACTTACGAACAAACAAATCATTTTCCTGAAGGTTTTGATGATCTGACATTCCATTTCATTTGGGGTGATCTTCGCACGCTTCTGTACCCAAATATCTTCAATCGAACAAATTGCAGTTCTTATGACAGTTTCTTCATTATCCATTAAATTTTCATAGCTGTAATTCGCTTGGAAAGAAATATGATGTAGTTTCGTAGTTCGCATTTATATAAAACCAAAATGTAACTTTAGGTACTTACTGACAAAACGCGTTGGATTGTTAAGATACGTAGTTCCCATAATGGTAAAGACTAATATAACAGCTGTCAGAGATATACGCCCGAAAACGCAGTCGATCGCTTTGCCTACGAACACAGTAGCAGAGTCCATGTGCGTTGTGCACTCACTCGCTGTGGCTCTGGTCTCCGTAGAAAGAGATATGAATTTCGCGCGGTTTCGCGCGCCTCGCCCGCTAGCCAATCAGGGAAGCCCGGTGCCGAATACATGTGCAGTTTGCTTATATGCTGCCGGGCCTGTCCTTGTTTCACTTCTTGATTCGTCTGTATTTCAGAAGTCAATATATTTACCAGCGTCAATTCCGATCCTGGTGTTATTATACACACTTTTGCAGACCTGGATCCAATGTTTAGGGAATCCTCTTTTTTCCAATAAAAAAAGGTGTGATCAATAAAAGATCGGACTGATTTTATAACTTATTTCAATAGATACAATTTATTCCAATTTGTCGCCTTCAAAGTAGTTGCCTTGGCTCACGACACATCTTTCCCAAAGTTTCTTTCAGCTCTCGGGCCTCGTCTGATAAGCCGCCTTAGGGATCCTCTTCAGGTCCGCCGTACCATAGCCCGCTAGTATGCTTTAAAAGCCTCGGCACACCGGCCCCGTCCTTGTTATATGTAAAAGTTCCGCTACTGACCGCTGGAGCGCTGCTCGCCGACCATTCCTCGATCTGCTGCTACACGCAAATATACGGAGATCCGCATTACAAACAGAACTTTTCGACTGACAGGCTTTGAATTCAAGTATTTAGGCATCTCCATTACTTCTTTAGTAAAAGCAGCAATGTTCTTCAAGACCTCTGATAAAAAAATGTTTAAAATTATGTCAATTATCGTTATTAAATCTGCGCACTCTTCACATGCAAGGAAACTGTTTCTTTGCAAAGCTGGCTTAATATATTTTTGAAGGTTTCTTTTCACAACAAACCTTGGAAGTGGAGGTACAGCTTTCACAATAAATTGTTCTACCACATATAACCATCAGGGTCTTTTAAAGAGACTGATTTATTTATTTATTTAATATCCACCCATGCAAATTATCTTCATACAGTAAATAAATATTAACATACATTCTTAATGTGTCTGAACGTTATAAAAATATGCAACCCATGGTGGAAATAACTTCGGCTACCTAACAATTCAGTTTATTCTCAAAATTCGATACAAATTTTGAAAATATACTCACAAATAGCACAAACAATTTCTGTTTATGTTCAATAAAAACATACTGACTCCAAGTACTGGAAATGATCGTTTGAGTCAGCTTTAGATATTTCTCGTATTGTAAACTTTTCAATCAAAAAGTGACACATTTTCTCACAAACGTCATTGGATATCACGAGAAGTCTGATTGTTGATTTTTATTTATGTTTGATTTATTGTTCTGTCATTGTTGTGGAATTTGGAAGCGGACTACGCAAAGAATTAGAAATAATGTCTACATTGTACTTTAGTTGCTCTTATTGAAAATATCTAATAGTTTTTTCTGGTATCTCCATGAGAGCGCCAATATGAATTTCGATAGTCGGAAATAATTTTTTGATTCTATCTCTTGGTGAGAACGTTTTTACTAGGGCAATAGTGATTTGGAGTACTTTTTTTGAGTGAACTTTTGTGAGTATTATTTACAACAACGTCAACATTTATAACAGCGTCCGTAGTCCGTTTTAGAACTAGTTTCTTTTCACGAACTATTATATCTTGAATTTTTACTCTTTTGAGCGTGTAATATAGATTAAAAAATAAATACAGCTTGAAATATAAAAATAGATAGTATAAAACTGATAAAATAATAGTTTTCTATTCATTTCGTTTTCATCCAATGTCTTTAAAAACCTTAAAGACATTATGTGCATTATAGTTCTCTTTAAACACCTAAATATCAGAAATAATTAAGAATAAATATTGCATTTTATATGTCAAGAAGAATCACTACTGGCTCACTAACCAAGTAGATTTCACGCATGCTATGTTAATTTCAAGCATTCACTCTACAATTTCTTTTAAGCAAACTGCACAGTGAAATATAATTTCAGTATTGTTTAATATTACCACCAACACCAGTTTACAATGCCTCGTATCACAGTCAGTGACCAAAATCGTCCGAAATGCGGGCATTTCCCTATGCATTAAAACGGCCCGAAGGTCTCGCGAATGGTCGGCGACCAGCGCTCCAGCGGCCACAATGTGAACTTCGTCCGTTCGCTGGCTTCCATATGGATCGGCGAAGTGCCGCGGCTTTTAGGCATACTAGCGGGCTATGGCCGTACAATTGGTTTTGATGTCCAAAATTCACTCAAAGCGGCGCACTTTTAAGGTTGATTTCAGTGTTGATTTTCGTCACCGATTTTAATGGTTTTAAGAAAATATGGTTCGGCATTGACCCGATCCAGGAGCTCCTCACAAATGTCCACACGTGTTTGTCTTTGTTCAGCAGCCAGCACTCCCGGAACGAATTTTGACGCCACGCGCGACATGCCCAAAATTTCTGTCTGTCTGGTCTGACAGGATTCAAAACTAATGTTCATTTCATCGACTTCTTCAGTTTCCTCCAAAGTTCACCTCTCTTCTCTGTTTAGATGTTTCATTAATTTGAATGTTATTTCTTGCCTCCCATGGACATCATGTTCCACTCTATTTATGAACATATCCCATGATGTCCTATGTGCTGTTCTTACTATTGCTTTTGTTTCATTGCTGATTTTGTGATTCTTTAGCTTCTATCGACTTCTTTTGTAAATATTCATTGTAAGCTTTCTCTTTAATGGCTTTTTGTATCCTCGTTCCAAATTTTCAAACATCTTTTATATATTTTTTGTTTATCACCGAGCACTGCCTTAGCTATTCAATTGATGGCATTCTTTTTTACTCGTCTACTCTTCGTTTATGTTTTGGCTAGTGGGTTCCGTTTCAAATATACAAGTCCTAATTCAACCAGATCGATTGGACAATATCCACTTTAAAGAAAACCTCGTGTTTAGAAATTAGTAATATGAAATAGAGAGAAAGAGATAGAAAGAAGAAAAAAAAGGGGGGGGAAGAAAGAAAAAAACTTCGAATAGCTTTGATATCAGTCCTCACTATGTGTATTTCTCACAAAAACCTCTACAGCAGCAAACACGTAGCACAGATATGTTACATATGAGAAGGAAAGGAAGAAAAATAAATGGTACAAATTTTGGGGGAAAAGTTTTAATTTTAAAGAAAAATAAAGGCTAAGAACTTACATTTTCAAAATTAGTCCCACAAAGTATAGGATGTGCTTGTTATGTTTTATAACAATTATGGGCACTTTTCTGGTTGTTTTTTGGAGGTAAAATGAAAAGTTTTCACAAGCTGTATTCACAAAAGTAATTTTGGGGACACTTCCCTTTGACATCCAAAAATCAGAAAAGTACCAATCAGCAGAAGAAAACACTCAAATAGAGAGAAAAGTTCAAATATTGAGGCCTGTGTTATTGTGAGGTGCAGAAAGATGCATTTTTCATAAGGGAGCAACAACAAACTCAAAACTTTCAGAAAAAATGCACAATTTATCATATCAAGTTTAGTAAGGGAAAATTTCCCATGAAATTAAGTGCAACTATTTAACTACATGGAAACCTCCCAAACTTCGATTTATTTCAGTATGTACAATTTAGTAATAATCATTGCAAAACAGTGTACACATACACAACTGCTTTAGAGACTTAATTCAACAGAAGGTTAATGTGGTATCTATTAAATAATGACAATTCATTAGCATGAAGAAAATCTTTATATTAAGTAAAATACAAAAAAAAAATAAAATAAAAAAAAAATAAAAAAAAAAAAATAAAAAAATAAAATAAAAAAATTGTAGAGCATATGAGCCAGTTGGTTCACAATTGGTGAAAATCCGCAATTACTAGTTTTTCTTATCATTAGTTGAGATTTCAGTGAAATTTGGAAAATAATGACACTCCAAAACAAACCTGAGAACACCAGTTGTATTTGGTGATAGTCTTTATGTTCTCTTTCTTTGTAAACTATATCATAAGGTTGGCAGTTGGACACATACCATAAAAAACAATATTTCTGAATAACTTGTCCAAAAGTTCCTGAGGAAAGGTTAAAATATACCACCATAACAGGCCATTTTATTTAAAACTAAGGTTATTTGGTAGAATAGACATTTGCAGATATTCTTAGATGCATCATTAACATTAAAATATAGCTGCCTGAAAATTTATTTGTACAATTAATGAAATCTCAATTAAATGTAACATTCCAGACTGTAATGAAAAAAAATTATTTTAGAATATCTTACAAATTAGAACATTATGAATTGAAAGTTTTAGAAAAATAATCTCTCTTGAACTTCAATTCTTTTTGTACAGAAGAATACAAAATCTATAATGATTTTTTAAGAAATGTTCAAGCAATCCAAACTCAATTTAAATTTTCCAAGAGATTTTAACAAGAATATTTAACGGCCATTTCCATTACTGTGCTACATACTCCTCTTCTCAGCATTGTTAGCTTGGACAACTTCATGCACTGCCTTTCAGCAAGAACTCCTCTAACACAATTGCAATGTGTTAGTTCGCTGAACAATCTCGATGAATTGCTGGAGATCATGACTTTGTAGCAATTTAAAAGCAAATGAAAATGAATCTAACAATGCTGCATCTGCAAATTCAACAGGAAGATGTCTATAAGAACTATGCATCAATATATTAGAAGGAACCAAAAGAAAGAAACTAATAACATAGCAGCTTTATCATATCAAAAACGTTTCAATAGGATAGACAAACTAGTATTGCACATTTCAAAACAAATTTAAGTATATTTATTAATTCACTATATTTGCAGCAAAATTTTAACAATTGAATTGAATTTAAAAGTGCAATTTGCATTATTCAACAATTTCAATCTTTTAAGGTAATTATGAATACCTCTAAGACTAATCACAAACAAGCTTTAAAAACGTGAACAAAAAAAGTGGGCTTTTTTACATTTGGAACGAACTGACTCCCCATAGCCATAATTTTACATTTCTCAAACAATTTCACTAAGTATAATATATGATTTCTAAACTCCACTCATAATACCTGTGCATTCAAAATGGAAAAAAGTCTGAACACCACACTACATTCTAGTCCTCTTAACTGGGTGGTGGTGGTGGAGGTGCTGCCAATAAACTTGGCAGACCAGCCAATGCATTTAAGTCCATATTCTGATTATTTGGCTGAGAAGCTGGTGGTGGAGGCTGTACTGGTTGAGGAGGTGGAACTCCAATGAAGTTCTGATGCCAAGGAAACATATTAGGAGGAGGTGGAGGTGGTGTAGGGCGAGCAGGAGGTGGTACAGGACCTGGTGGGGCAGAGGAAAGTGGAGGTGGAGGTTGTTGCCATGGAGGCATACCAGGTGGTGGCATTGTTGTGGGCGGAGGCTGTTGTTGCTGTTGCTGTGGTTGCTGAGGGGGAGGGAGAGGTTGTTGTGGCTGAGATCCTGGAGGTGGAGGTTGAGCTGGACTCTGAAGCCATGGCAGAAGTGGAGGTATACTGGCTTGTGTAGTGGCAGATGGTGGTGGCTGACTTGTCGGTGGTGGTGGTGGAGGTGCTTGTAACAAATTAGGGGGAGGAATATTAGCAGTTTGCCATGGTGGTGGCATAGGCATTGAAGGAGCAGCAGGTGGGGGAGGGTGGTTCAGATTGGGCATCATTTCTGATCCCGGTGGTTTGGTAACAGGAGGAACAGCAGGAGACCAAGGTGGTGGTGGAAGAGAATTTGGAATTAGTTGAGGAGGAGTGGGCATCTGCACAGGATCAACCCGTGGAGGTGGAGCCATAATGGCACGAGGAGCCATCTGACGATCAAATATTCCAGTACGTCGTGGACCAAATTTAGGAGTACTTCCTATTCCTCCAGTGCCTCCTGCTCCTGCAGCACCGTCATTTTCACGATTCGGTGGAGGACCTTCACCTAACTCTGCCATCAGTGACATATACTGTAAAAGAAATTATATTCTTTTAGTAACAAATATCTACAACCAAATTACACTGTAAAATTCAGTAAAATCAGTTATTTCTGATGGTATCAGATTCAATTGTATTAAAAATCTGAATCCTGCATTATTTTATAAAAACTTCTGCATTTTGTTTATTAAAATTTGTAAAAAGAATAAAAAGACTTGATTCAAATATTCAAAAGGCTTGATTCAGAAAAATATAAAAATACAAATAAAACAAAAATATATGTAATTTTGATTGATTTTTAGATAATGATAAAAAGAATAAAAAAAGAGCAATACAAAAATCAAAAGATAAATCCTGATCATTGAGAGGTTGAATATTGAAAAGCATGCTTTTTGAATTCCAAATGTGATTTGATTATGATATGACCTTTTAATGTTACATTATTTCCCAATAATTCAGCACTAGTGAATCCTGTAGTTCTGGGGTTTCTAAATACGAATCTAATGTCAACAAATAATTTTTATTTTAAACAACTGTCGTAAGCATGAATTTAAATATAATTTTAAAACAAGTCATTCAAAAAGTTGAATACCTACTGGCAAGAACGTTGTAACCATCAAAATGCAAATTTAGCGACACGTGACTTTCCTCCTCCATTGTTACATTTATGGTCCCGTGCGATTTGTGGCGAAATTAAACCAAAAGGAAATAGACACTTAATGTTCATATTTGCCAACATAATTTCCTATATGCCTAACTTAGACCACATTCAAACTTTTATGCGAGGAAACCCAGCATTACTTAAAATGTAAGGGTTTTTGCAGGCAGGTATTCAGTTGACAAAATTCAAAACACCTTATTTCATTTGACCACTAAACAGCAAACTATGGGATACACATATACTCAAACTATTGGTGCTACAACAACACACTTTCCCGCGTTACTGCAAACAGCTATGTAGTATTGAAATATTGCATTTTATGCACTACTAACATCTTTTCTATAATTTGAAAACATTCAATTCAACCAAGAAGTGAACAACTTGCTGCTCCCGTCGCAGTGTTGTCAGAACAATGTGAATTCTACAACTGCATAAAAATATAATACACAAGTTTTGTAAACTTTGATTGCAAAAAAAGCCTGATACCCTGGACAATATAGAAATGAATTCCATAGGGCCATGATTAGAGAAGAGTATTCTAAAACCATGCAACAAATACTCTACTCACTACAAATGGTACAGCATTTGGTGCGAAAATTAAATATTTTCATGCAAATATCAACATAAATTAGATAATTGTAACTCCTTTTCATACAGCTCCATCAGGTCACAACAATCACACGTAATTCACACACATTCGTATAGTATAGGGAAACGTATTGTATACAGGAAAGTAAAAAAAAAAAAAAAAAATTCAAAGAAAATAAAAATTGAACATGAGCTTACTTGAAGATGACTTTTTTATGAACACATTTCATTGGGGGAAAAAAAAAAAGAAGAAGAATCTTCATAATTGTAGGAAGACACTGAAAACTTTTCGATTTTATTCAATTTTCAAAAAATCAAAGTCTTTAACCAACATGAGACCTGCGCCATTCTCTTAAGGCTAAATGTACCGAAAAAAACTTGTAGGAAAATTCGATAGATCGCAGCACTATCAGAAGGAATTTACTTTACCGATACGACTGAACAAATAGTCCAATTTACGATCTGCAAACAGCATTTGACTCTTTTTTGTAATAGAATTTACGCTACGAAGCCCCTTTTCCAAAAAAAAACTTGCAGAAACGCGATTTTGAAATTTTTTCTCGTACTTCCGGGAACAATTTAAAAAATGTGGACTTATAGCGCGATGGCGACAAGCTTCCAGAATCCAACGCCGTGTCAATCATGCAAATCGGATGAATAGAAGCGTCGTAAAGTCAAGTTTGGAAAAACACCTCACACCCCTCCCCCTTCCACGCCCCGCCGTCACGCCATCCACCCGTGCGCCTACGCGCTCCCTGCGCGTCCACCGGCAGGGAGTCTCTGTGCAGACCAGTCTCTGTTGCCTGCGCGCGGCTGCCGCGCGCGAGGCTGGCCAAGCCAGGCAGTCATGCTTTCCTCATTTTCCATCTCAATATATATTTTTTCCCCATAAATGAAACTAGTGATGCTGTAACAGAGGTAAACGGTCTCATATATTTAATAGCAATTAGTTCTTGTTTCATTTTGATAGTAGTATAGATAGATAATTTGAATAGTAGTATAACACTATCTTGTTCACATACTCCCGTCTTCCTTCATACCGGGTCTTTAGTCTAACTCGCAACCCGTATCTGAGAACACAACCACTTGTTTTGGTAATTTGGCAACGCGTGAAATACCTTTGGCTTCCCCTTCACTTTAAACGACCCACCCCTCGTCGCAGATTTCGGGGTAGGAGAACGGGGCTATTTTAGTTGGAAGAAAGAGCAAGCACTTGTTCTGTCCTTGGGCAGTCATTCGTTCACGTTTCATTCATTATCGTAGGAACTCGCGTTTAGGAAAGAAGAATCGCTTCGAAAATGTTGACGAAGGTTCAACGTGTATTTTTGGTGGAAGTTTACTTTGGCACTAAATGTTCCTTAAAGAGCCCGAAAATGTTTCAAGAATTTTTTTTGGAAAAGCCAGTTCCCAACAAATTAACAATTTGTAGAGACACGGGGATGTGGATAGGAAGCGGAGTCGCAGTGCCTGTTTTAAAGGAGGAGAAATTATTAGAAAATTCAAGAGATTTATTTTATTATATTTGTATTAACTTTATTACGATTTTCTAATTTGTTTAATTTCCAGGTACCATAATTAATTATTGTTACTTTGCTGTTAATAAATCGATAAATCAGTTATAACTTCTCTCCCCATCTTCTATGTTACAGTTTCGTTTCTTAAGCATACTGAAGCATACAGACTCGCCATTCCTAAGCAGACAGACTCACCTGAAGAGACGTTTTGTTTGCTGACTCACGCCTCCACCCACCCCACCCCATCTACCCTGCGCAGCGCGAAAAGATTCCGGCTTGTGAGCCGCATACCTGCCCGCCGAATCCCTTGAATGGGAAAAACACAGAAAGAGGAAAGTTGCAGATTATGACGCGCAGCTCACTTCCTTCTCTGCTGTCCCAACGAGTCAGCCACGGCAGTATTGAATGAAGGCAGAGACACGCGGTTGCCAAATTGCCGAAATAAGAACAAGCGCTAGCGATCATGGGTTGCAAGATAAACTAAAGACCCTGTATATGATCAAAAAATTGTTTGAAGTATTTCTCAAAATATCGATCCAAACGGTGTTTGGAACCGATTTCAAAAAGAAAATGGAATATTAGTGATATTCACACAATTAGTTCCATCTCCTCATATATTATTTTAGATATCTGTTACTTCTAAGATCTTCCGTTATCATTCCACTATCGAAAGAATGAGCAGAGATTACGCACGAACCCTTTTATCCTACGACTCGATTTTTACTTTCCCGTATACGTACGTATATACGGAATTGTTTACGTAGTATAGGGAAAGTTATGTAATGCTGCGCGAAAAAACGGCGGATTTTCGGAAGAAAAAAATTCATTGCAGGGCCCTGATAACGAAAAGGAAATAAATCTAGTTGCTAAATGAAGAAAAAAATCCCCTAACACGTGGTGTAGCCAGAATCCCTCTTTTGTGGGTCTTTGATACCGAAAAAACAATTGAAAGCAAAACGTTGTCTGTCAGTCCGTCTGTGAACATTACTAGCGCCTAAACCTAAACCTAAACCCCTGTCGATCTGGTTCGAGTCAAAACTTTGAGATTTTGAAAAGGAATCTATAAAACTAAGCGGTACTTTACATGAAACCCCCCGAACATTTTCGAAATTTTCTCAAAAACGGCTCCAAATTTTTTCTTTAAATTTCTTGTAAGAATAGAGTAAAACACACTTATTAAGGTGGAATCCGTCATAATTTCACGGTTAACTCTGAATTTTCGAAAATTCTAAAAGTTTCAACTTTTTTGGCCTCTTCCTACAACTAGAAAATTGCAGATAGAGATTTCTCCTTCAAATAAAATTTGATCTCCAAAGAGAGTTCTTTCATTACGATCATGTAACACTTTTTTGAAAATGTTAGTATTTTTCGCGCAATATTGCTTGCAACATGTGCAATTGGAAAAAATTATAGAAACAGATTTTCTCAAAAATTGCTCCAAATTTTTCTTTGAACTTTTGGTCGGGATAGTGCATAATGTAGATGATCTTGGCTGTCTGGGTGACGCCGCGTCGAAGGCTGTGTTGCCGACATTTCGACCATCTTGTCATGGTCTTCCTCAGGGCTGGAATGCCAATCCTCAGGATTTTACGAGAGTTCAAATGACTTAGAGAAAGAAGAATTTCAGATAATGTGAAATTGACATGGATGACCATAGAATGATGTTGGAGATCAGCAATAGTAGCTGGAATGTTATTTAAATCTTCTTTAGTATAATGATTAAAAAAATGAGAAGAAAATAAGGTAGCAATTTCTGAGTAAGCACTACAGCTGTTCATACCCAAGCCCATAACACCAGGTAATTGAGAGTGCCTAGTAGACGTGTTGATAAACTTCCAAAAAGATTTAGGGTCAATGCATAAACTTGATTAACAGTCTAATAAGCCTTTATAGAAATATAACACACACATACGCACGCACACACACACAAGGAAGTGGACTATAAGTCTCATCTTCCATGGAGTTGACTTTGCAATTGTGAACAGCTGGCTTGAATATAAAAAAATATTGCCAAAAATTGTGTATTCCAAACAATTAAATATTAGATCTACTGCACTTTTGCATGTGAGTTGCAGAATCTCTCATCAAAGTGGGTAAAACTGCGTCCTCAAGAGAGGATGACCTAGTAATGGGCAAAATTCACCACAAACTCAGAAGAAAAATATTGAGTTGACCCAATACCAGTAGCGAGATTTGATTATATGTCACATCTTAATGGCCAGAAAGAAAGCAGATGCAGGAATGAAAACTCCCAATGGAAAACACAATTCTATTGTGACAAATGCTATGTTCAACTGTGCACCACAGAGGACTGCAACTGTTTTGTGTTGTGTCACCAATCAACACAAATTTCACTGATGTGTAATACACTACTGCAAGACTGTTGTCACATTTTTAACTGTATATTATATGATAGAAGAGGTAGAAGAGGAATAAAAAAGCAAAAATATTACACATCAATCTTGAAAAGCAAAAAGGTGTACAGATGATAAAACTTCAGATTTGAAAACACAAATGCAAAAAAAAGAAGGAAAAACAAGAAAGAAAAGAAAAGAAAAAGAAAAGAAAAGAAAGAAATAGTCCAATCTAAAAAACATGTTATGGTACAGTGAAGATCTTACCTCCTCATCAATTTTATTTTTGTCTCCTGCTGTAGTGGCTCCCAAACCTGTACGTTTCTGTCTACAATCTCTTGCAATATGTCCTGCGCCTCCACAACTTGTACAGACTATATTGTTTGTAACATTGGGTTTGTCAGGACACTGTAACAAAATAAATATTTTGTTATATATAATTCTCACAAAAGACTTATACAGATAAAAGAAAACTTGTCGTTTCATTTATTTATTTATTGATTCATTTATTCAATACAGGCAATTGCCCATTTAACAAAATTTATCAAATCATAATGTATAATATAAAATAAGAGTATACAAAGATTCAATATGGAGTCGCATGTATAAAACAAAACAAGAATATATTTATAATTAAAATTGCGTCAAATCATTCCAATATAGTTTTTCGCAGAATTTTTAAATGTTCCAAATGAAACAAATATCAAAATAAGAAAAATCTAGTAGATGATACATCTTCCAAAGTGGTGCATAAAAATATAAATTAGTTCTAGCAAACGGTACACCAAACAATATGTTCACATTATGTCGTGTTTCTCACACTGGAGTTGCCCTAGCAATCCTCAAATGAAGTTCCGTTGCATCAACATTCTTATTAATCAAATTACACAAAAATAAAATATCAAAACAGTCTCTATATGATTTTAATGTACTCGGACTTAAAAATCTTAGGAAACAAGCTATAATCAAGAATTACTCTAAGAGTGTAAGTGCAGCTTCCAGGCAACGAAATTCAGGAAACTGTGCTGAACCCTTTTCCAGCTTAGAAATGAGATTTTGATAAAAGGGAGACCAAACTTGTGACGCATAAAGCAATATTGGTCTCACCAATGCAATATATATTCATGTAAATTAATTTTTAAAGAAACTGGAATTGTTCATCTTTAAATGGCCAGTTTTTTCACCACTCTTTTAAAGCAAAACAAAGGAGCTTAATAAATTACATTCCTATCATTAATGAATTAAAGAATAAAAATCATTGCAATAAAAACTGATAACACTAACAGCACATACCACTTTGAATTAATTATAACAGTTACAAAACATAATATTGCAACTGGTATCAACAATACCAGTTTTTCTGGTAAAAAATTGCCTGCCCAATGCCTCAATTGTAATTATGTAAATATAAAAATAATTATGCAGTTACAAAGAAGGGCAGGCCTTATGAACCTTGCCAGAAATTAAGAGATTATTGTTAACCATATTGTGCCTTGGGATTTAACTCTATGACTGCTCTAGACGAGTTAATAAGCAAACAATTTCTACGCCTGGTAGCCTCTCAATGTGTTTTTTCACTCAGTGAGGTTGTCACTGGGAGCCCCTGGCCAAGATTGTATCAGAATTGCGATGTCCTTAGGAGCCTCTGGACAAGTTCACTTCTGCAGACACGCTTTCGGCTGTCGTTAGGGTGAACTGATTTCTGAGATGTCTTGTACAGAATACGTGTTTGCTTCTGCATACTGCAAAGATATTTTCACGTAGCTGTGATTGCTTTATATAGTTTAAAGTCTTGCTACAGAAAGCGCACGAAAATGATTGTAGTGTTTGGTAGTGTACCTTCTATGCAAGAACGACTGAAGTTTCAATTTCTGTGAACACTTCTAGAGTTTCATTCTTCTTCATAGAGCTTCTAGAGGGAGACTAATTGATGGTTTGAGACGTGGGGTCCTTCGAGGGCTCCTTATAGAACTTTTTTATTTTTTATTATGAAAATATGACCATAAATATGACTTAAAATTTTTTTGGATGCATTTTAGAAACCTCTGCTTAAATTACCATTGAAAACATACTTTTAAGATCTAGAATACTCTCAATTCACCCTTCCCCTTTGGTGTACCATGAAGACAATTCTACTTGCTAAAGTAATGAACTAAATTTTATGTCTACAAGACATCCTTGACAACTCTGAGTCCAATTCCTATAAAAAATTAGCTGTACAACTTGATATCTCTCTGTTTAGACATAAATTACTTTAAATTTGACAATACTTTTTTCACCCAAAATTCTGGCCTACCTATGGGGTCCCCCACTTTCCCCACTACTAGCAGACATTTTTATGGACAACCTAGAGAAACAAATTTTTAATCCCCTCAGTTAAAAAGTGTAACCTATTGGTATAGATACGTAGATGACATCATAGTACTTTGGACCGGCACTTACAGACAACTGAAAAACTTCACTGACTTCCTAATTCTATGCATTCTGATATACATTTTACAGTAGAGAAGGAAAATGAGAACAGAACCCTCAACTTTCTAGACCTATCCATCAGATTAGTGAATGACAGACACGTTTTTGACATATAAAGGAAACCGACACACACCGACAGTCATTCATAACACTTCATAACATCCACCCTCTCACAAACATGCAGCACTCCATAGTATGGTTCACAGATTGTTCTCGATTCCTCTCTCACCCCAGAACATCAGGAAAGAAATTCTTAACATTAAACAAATAGCTACCAATAATAGCTACAATAACTGTCTTATTGACAATCTTATTAAAAGAAAAACTATCTCCCTTAACACAAAAACATTAACTTCACTGACTCCCACGCACACAACACACCAGATATACCATTCCCTTCTTTGGAACAGTGTCACTCAAAATTGCCAAAAAACTCAGTCAATTCGACATACACGTCACATTCAGCACACCAACCTGTCTCAACACCACTCTCCCACAACAATGATCCGATCCCCAAGCCTCTATCATGTGGGGTGTACTCTATTTCCTGTGGTAGTTGCAATGCTGAATATATTGGCCAAACCGGAAGATCCTTTAAACAAAGGATCAAAGAACACATACAAGCTCTCACACAAAAAACCACACATTCACACTTTGCCAACCATCTATTAGAACAAGGACACTCATTTAATGCAGACACTGACGTCAAAATTTTAGAAATTGAAAACAGATACACACATAGACACAAACTAGAATCAATACACATTAATAATTCATTAAACAATCCCCAACACTATTTTGAATGAACAGATTCCTTCTCTCTCCCCTCTCCTGAAACTGGCCGCTTTCAAAGCACATTAACCCCTCTGTCTGCCTCTTTTCCGCCACCCGACTGGGCCTTTCCCGTTATAGCCATTTCCTAGAAAAAACCCTGCGTTCTCTCCTCCCTCCATTGATTGTTGCCTTCGCCTTTCGCTGTCTTTCCTGGACTGAGGACCACAGCCGCATCTAATGGGTATGTCAGTTTGCTCACCTAAATTTATTAATTCATTTATTTATTTAGTTACATATTTATTCATCTCCTATTTTCACCTCTCTTCAGAACGTACATTTGTTATTCAAAATTATGTTTCCATTTTCACATTTTATATTATAATTTTGCCAGTTTTCTTTCACTCTAATTGGTTTCATAATATTATTTGTAATAGATTCCATTTATTTAATTTAATTTTCATTTGTCATTTTTAAAAATTATGTGCCCATTTCACATTTTATATTCTTCTTTAAAATCCAATTCATAACAATATTCTGTAAAAAATTTTTAATTTAAAATTTTTTTTTTTTGTAATTTAGATATATAATTATTATTACTATTATTATTTTAGTAGCACTGAAGATGGCCGCAATGCAGCCGAAAAAGCTTTATGTAAGAATAAATAGTTACGATGGAGAGCCAACACCTCATATAGATTTGGATAGCATCGTAAACACCGCACCATTTCCTACCATTTGCCACCAACATGGCAGCCAGCACAAGCCTCAATTTGCAATGGAGAAGGACTGCCGTTACTATAGGATTGTGGGTCCTTGGAGCAAATGGTGTTTGAGCGTTTCTGAAAATGCGGATTTTTGAGCTATTTTTCACAGAAAATGGTAGTGTTTTCGAGAAACTTTACTTGACATTATTTAAAGCACATGTACTTGTAAATATAATAATGTGCAAAAATCGCTGCTAATGTAAATATTAACGATGTGAAAGAAGTCAAAAAAATAAAATTTTTCTAATTTTTGAGAAAACAAAGTAATAAGAGTAATATGGCATTTTTGTCATCTCATAAAATACATTAGGCACTATACTATCAAAAGTTTAAAAAAAAAATTTGGAGCAGTTTCTGAGAAAATCTTGTTTTTGTAATTTTTTAAAATTGCACATATTGCACGCAATATTGCATGAAAACTATTAAAATTTTCAAAAAAATGTACATGACTTTAAAGATATAACTCACTATGAAAAACAAATTTTATTAGAAGGAAAAATCACTATCTGCTATTTTGTAGTTGGAGGAAGACGCTGAATAAAATTCAAACCTTTGCAATTTTCGAAAATTCAGACTTAACCGTGAAAATTGGATCTATGCCACCTTAATAAGTGCATTTTACTCTTATCTTACAAGAAATTTAAAGAAAAAATTTGGAGCTGTTTTTGAGAAAATTTTGAAAATGTCGGGAGGTCATGTTAAGTACCGCCAAATTTTATAGAATCTTTTTCAAAATCTGAAAGCTCTGACTCAAACCAGATGGACCGGGGAATATCCATTTTGAAAGAAATACGTATGATTAACGCGCTAGCAGTGTTGATGGATGGATGGACGTTTGCCTTTCAATTGGTTTTTCGGTATCAAGGACCCACAAAATAGTGTACCATGTGTTAGAAGATTTTTTTCTTAATTTAGCAACAGGATTTATCCACTTTTTCATTATAACGGCCCGGCAACGAATTTTTTTCTGGTGAAAATTGACCATTTTTTTGCGCAGCATTACATAACTTTCCCTATACTATGTATATCACTCCGTGTATACGTAGGTACACGGGAAAGTAAAATGGGGCAGGCAACTGAGAACAACACTTCAATTTCTTCTTGTGGCACAACTTGGCCAAGAGGAATGTCTTGCCAAGAGGAACATCTTGCACACCGTTAACGATAAGGATGGTAGGTGTATCCGAATGGATATAGTTTGAAGGTCGGTTCGAACGTTATGTTCCTCAGAGAACAGAGAGTCACGGATAAGTACCATGACACCACCGTGAGCACAAAGACCGTCATTTTGATCAAACCGATAGGTGCTAAAACCATAGCGACAGAGGGGATGATAAGAAAGAAGATGAGTTTCCTGAAGGCAGATTACAGAAGGTCACTGGGAGAATCTATCAATCTCAATTCTTCTGAGAAAGTACAAAAGCCATTCAAGTTTCATGAAAGAGCTATTATAGGGGATTATTCCTTTCAACACGGGTCACCATGCACGGCAAACACGTGAATGGGCGTTCAGCATACAGAGAATGCCAGCGACGAAGAAAAAAAAAGTGAAAAAGAATATAAGTGACACAAAATGAGAAGCAAAAAGATGAAAAAAATTGAGAAAGGAACACTTGAGAGCCTTCTCTGCACCCCGTCAGCATATGGACCAACCCACCTCGTTTGTTTTTCGGGGCACACCTCATTTGTTTTTCAGAGTTCCATGAAGAACTGATTAGTAAATAAAATGTTTTTTCAGCACTAACGATACTTGAATTTAGTTCCAGTTTAACCTTGTTTAACAGTTTGTGATCTGGTCCCAATGCTCATGAAAATGGACAGCCCCTCTTCAAAAATATTAATTTGGCGAAATGTTGAAAAAGCTTAATATTCGCCATTATAGGTATATGAGACAAGTTTCACTGAAATATCCCCATGCATTAACTTTCACATCTCAGAATGATTCGCAACAATGGAAATCTTAAATGTTATTCTTCTAAGAGAAGAAATTGGGAGTTGAATAAACTTGGGGGCAAAGAGGGTGGGTGGCATCTATGAAGTATGACTTCACGTTGGATCGAGTGAACCACTTGTAGTTACAAGTATGCACTTCATACAAGTTATTTTGAAATTACGTGTGCTTGTTCATCTCAACACTGCATCTTAAAGAGTGGATTTTTGTTTCATTTGCTTATTTTCAAGAGAAAATTTAAGAAGCTGCTATTTTTTAAATATTTTATGACATTTTTAAGAATAATCCATTCAAAAGTTTAAACATTGAGTAAAAGAAGTTAATAATTTAAAGTTGTTATACATTCTGAATGTTGTTCAGCCTGACTTAAACTGGACTAGAAAAAAATATATTAAACCTCAAATAGGCTATACATTCTCTTCGCAAGCTATAAAATTCTAAAATCCAGATGTCACCCACGACACAGCATGACACTGCAATTAACTTTTTAAGCCTTCAGGAAGTTCAGAAGATAATTAAACATATACAATACCATCCAAGATTTGTGATCCGATGCCCCACAGTTAGAACACCGAGGGCCTTCATTTTCTCTCAAGGTTCCATTCAACAATGCAAGTTCACGAAGTTGCATTCGGCGCAAATCATTCTGTCCTTCTGGAACTTCCACCCCTTGACGTATTATTTCTTTAATCTAGGGAAAAAATAAGTAAGTTCATGAAATCTTTCCAAGTATAAAACATGCTCTCACTTTCAAATATCTCAAATTAAAATGAACTCACTCTGTCAACAGCCTTCTTCACAGCTTCCGGATTGTTTGCTGTGACATAGGCATGAAGAGGTTCATCTTCTCCAGGTAGGGGCTGACCATCTTTACGACCAACCTTTCCTTCCTTCACAGAGCCCTTGCCCCGAATTATAATCTTTGCACCAGTGTCACGTTCCATTGCTAGAAAATATTTCAGTGGCACTTCCACATTATGAACTAAAAAGCCTTCTTGAAGGGCATCCAAAAATAAAACATTAATATCACATTCCAACCAAGGTATATAATGTGTACAATATGTGTATATTGTATAGAACACGGCTGTCCAACTTTGAAGGGCTTATGGGCCACATATCAAATTCTAGTAAAGCCGCGGGGAGCACTGTAATTTACGATGGTTTTTGCGTATGATTAATGTACCTACAATGAGAAAATTAATATATTAATTAAAAATAAGATGAATTGTGCAATTATATTGCATTTGGTTGTTATAACAATATTTTTCAATGCAGTCGCGGGCCACATAAAAAGATCCAGCAGGTTGCACGCAGCGGGCCACCAGTTGTGGACAGCCCTGGTATAAATATAGGTAGAATACACTACATTGTATGAAGTACAGGTATACAATGTGTAGAATGAATATGTCCTTGTTCTAGTGCAGATTAACCAATATATATTTGAGAGTAAAAATGGAAAATTTTTACTCTCTGTGTTGACTAGTTTCAACAAACATTTCATTGACTAGTTTCAACGAACACAAGATATCATTTAAGGCAGACGCTGTCTCCACTGGCCGTCTCCGCATCGCACAGACACGCCCTTGACTGAGCCCATGCAAACGCTGCGCTGTTAACCTGACGCAACCTGGGCAGGGCTCAGGCAGACACCGTCCGCACTGGCTGTCATGGCATCGCCAGGACGCTTGACTGTGCCCGCCATCCTGACATGTTGGAGACCGGGTGAAAAAGACCCGTTAGCACAAAAGAAGTACCGTGATTATTATTATTATTTTTTTTCTACTGTTTAGTTTGGATTGTAGCTGGCATTACGAAATAAACGTTTGTTGCTTTTTTTTTAATCTTAAAACAAAAAGTACTTGCACTGGACCCTCGGGTTTGAATGGTGGCATTCTGCAGAAGCAGGACCTGGATTATATCCTTACCCAGGATGGAAAACAAATTTTGTGTGATGACCCCGGGAATGACCTAACAATAAAGAACAAGAATTCAGTCAAAGAAGTGGTAGTGGCCACTGTTCACCCAAACGCCAGATGTTACAGTTGTGAATACAAGGAGAGATTATCGAATTTCTCATAAGGAAGACGATATTTCTTTATGTCCGCAAAAGAATTGGATGGCATATTTGAATAAGAAAACAGATTCAACACCCAAACGAAGAGGTCCTCAAAGCAGCAAGTTTTGAGAGGAAGAGAAAGAGGAGAAGATTTGATGCAGTAAACCATCTAATCCAGCCCATTTCTATACAAAGACGATGTGCTTATTGTAAAGGTAAAGCCACACAAATTTCCAAGATATCACATACCTGTACCTGACAAATATATTTTACCTTTTCACACTCGTTAAATGGTTTATTTGTTCAATTTTATGTATGTGTTAATTTCATTACTGTTTATATATCTTCATTTATGTGAACAAAAAAACAAATAAACCTCGTACAATTTCAGTTACATTGGGAGTACCACAGGTTTCTCATTTGGATCCATCGTTTTCTTGTTATTTATAAATGACTTAATAAATGTGTTTAAAAATAGCTCTTTTAGTTTATTTTCTGATCACTGTAAGTTTTGGAGGGTAATATCTGACAAAAATGATGCTTTACTTTTGCAGCATGTATTGAATAATTTAAGTACAGTGTCAGCGAAATTGTATTATATTGCGATTCTTGTAACTTTGCCCCTGACAGGAATCAGCTGTTGATGGTTTCATCCAATCCGGAGCTTCAACGTCACCCAGTGAGGTCACTTTAGCGAAATAAAGCTCCCGGTTGGATGACAGCGAAACAGCTGATACCTGTCAGGGGCAAAGTTAAAAAAAACACAGTATAATTTGAATATAAATAAATGCAAGTTGCTTCGTTGTAATCGGGGGCGTAATGCTATTTTAACAAGCTATACTATTCATGGATCAACCTTGGAGTATGTTTCCGAGATTATGGATTTGGGTATTATTGTAGATTGTAAAATTTGTTTTGTTCAACACATTGATTGCGTGATTAATTGTTCTTTAAAGTTACTAGGTTTTGTTAAGAGAAAAACATCTAAATTTACTTCATTAAAAGCACTCTCAATTTTAAACATCTCTTTATTCAAAACTAAACTTGTGCATCGTTCTTCACTATGGTCACCTAGTACTATTAAATTAAAAGGATTGAAAGTGTTCAGCACATATTTTTCTCATACATGGTGTTAAAGGCCAATCTTGAAAATCCCAGATTCAATCATAACTACACAGATATAGCTAAATTATTAAAAATTCCACCATTGGAATCTGTGAGATAAGCAAACGATGTACTTTTTACGCATAAACTTCTGACTGGGCCGATTAATTGTTGCATTAAGGAACCTATTTGCTGAAAGTTTAAATCCATGTAATATTAGAAATTTTAAACTACTTCAAGAAATTTTCTGTAGAACTGAATTTATGTATGCCACTTTCCCAGACTTGCTGGAATTGCAAATAATAAAATAACATGTAGTGATCAATACTCATTTTCTATTAAACATCATTTATATAATTATTGCTAAATTACTTTGTATTATGCTTCTTAATATTACATTATGATTACTATATTCTCTTACTTTAAAAGCTATTTAATACTTGTATTGTAGTTTCAAATATGAATACTTTTCAAATATGTATTGGGCATCTAGGCCTGTTGTACCTTTCTTATAAAATAAATAATAATAATAATAATAAAATTTAATAATAATAATAATAATAATAATTCAAGGAGATTCAGTATCCCCTCTGCTGTTTTGCATTAGTCTGATCCCTCTATTGAGACAGCTGTCGCACACTGACTTTGGTTACAAGCTCCATGGTAATGAAAGGCCTGTATCACATTTATTTTACATGGATGATCTTCAAGTGTTTACTAAGAATGAAGCGATTCTCTCCCAAATGCTGTCAGTCATCAATGATTTTAGCAATGACATCTGCATGAAGTTTGGTCTTGACAAGTGTGCAAAAGCCAACTTAAAAAGAGGCAAAATGACAACGTCCGAGAACATTGAAGTTGATAGACACACTGTGATTCAAGATCTTGAGCCTGGTAAAACTTACAAATATCTGGGCATTGAAGAATGTGAAACCATCTCGAATGACAGAATGAGAGAGAGAATTCGTAGGGAGTATTTTAGGAGAGTGAGACTTGTCCTGCAGTCCACTCTGAATTCCAGGAATAAAATTTCTACAATAGGTAGTTTGGCGGTACCTGTGGCCGAATACAGTTTTGGACTAGTAGACTGGACTGAGCAGGAAATTCGCATCATGGATCGAAAAACCAGAAAACTGCTAACAATGCATCATGTTGCCCACCCCTGAGCTGATGTACATAGACTTTATGTGTCACGTAAGGAAGGAGGAAGAGGCCTCAGACAAATTGAAGCCTCCTGGCACAATGCAATAACCGGGATGGGAAAGTATGTAGTCAGCCATGAAGATGACCCACTAATGAGGCAGGTCATGAAATCTGACATAAGAATGGGAAACGGAGGCATTGTAAGTGTACCAAGAAGCATTGCGAACAAGACTATGCAAGACAACCAGAATGACAGAGACACTGAACTTCTGATGCTACTTAACGTGAAATTTGAGACACAGAAAATGTTAAAGAAATAGTGGAGAGACAAACCACTCCACAGACAATATCTAAAAAGAATGGACAAGGTGCAGATCAATAAAGATCAATCATTTATGTGGCTTAAAAGGGGAAGAATGAAGCCAGAATCGGAAGCACTTGTAATAGCTGCCCAAGATCAGGCCTTGAGAACACGACATTATGATAAAGCGGTTCTCAAAATTTCCCTAGATGATAAATGCCGCATTTGTCAGGAACATGTAGAAACCATTGATCATATTGTCTCAGCTTGTCCAATCCTAGCAAAGACAGAATACTTGAAAAGACACGACATGGTGTGTAGCTACCTCCACTGGCAGATCTGTACCGCCCTCGAAGTTCCAAACACATGCCCCAAGTGGTACGAACACTCACCGAAACCGGTGATGTCTGTTGGATTGTGTACGATATTGTACGACCAACAAATTCAAACTGATCGCACGATAGCAGCAAACAAACCGGATATAGTCACCTGGGATTTGGAGAACAAATCGTGTTTAGTTGTTGATGTTGCTGTACCTTGCGATCAAAACGTCGTTACCAAGGAGGCAGAGAAACATCTTAAATACAAGAGTTTGGAAATCGAGATCAGCCGAATGTGGGGGGTAAAAGCACACGTCGTACCGATAGTTATCGGAGCTCTGGGATTTATTCCGCAAAATTTGCATCGTAGAAATAGATTTTAGTTATTTATTTGTTGTACATGTTTATTTTGGCATAAAGCTTTTTGGGTCGCCCTGTAGCTATCTTCAGTGCAAATCTGAGGTGGCTGGGGGGCATCGGTACAGACAAGACAGCCCACAATCACCTCAGAATCACATTCAAGATAGCCAATATATGACCAATAAATGTAATCAGTTTGCAGCTCTGGCAATTAACCTGAATCCATGCAGCAAGAAAAAGTCCCAGTTTATCCTAGTAGCACTTGTAACATGTGTTACGGGCCTCTGTGCTTTTCAGAGCCCTGCACTTTCTAAGGCACAGCATTTAACTAGTGGTGCAACAGAATGGCACAGACTGTCTCATATTAGTTTTCTATTTCCATGGGTCTGGGCTAGCTTTTTGGCATTGCCACCTGTGCCAGATGCCATCTATTGCCACCCAAATTACATTTCTTTGACATTTTCTTAATTTTAGGGTTTCCTAATGGTAGAACAGAAGTATTAATTTAAGAATATTAAAAAACAGCAAAACCTCATCATAAATGATTATTTTCTTTAAAAAATTTGGAGTAATTTTAAAGTAAATGGCATTAGGTGCTACGAAAAATGTGAAATTTGAATTTCTTTTTCACAGAATATTTCTGAGGTTTCAGAAAACTTCATTTGAAGCACTTACACTCACCATTATTAAAATGTTCACAAATTGCTGGTAATGTGCATATTAAAGATGTGAGAGAACTTACCAAATATTACAGTTGTGGAATTTTTGAAAAAACAAAAAAAATACCTTAAAATAAACTTTAGGTCATATTAAAGAAAGCAATTAGCACTATCCGTTCCGCAAGTTTGACGAACAAATTTGGAGCCATTTATTCGTTTTGAACTAGCTCAAAATTCCACATTTTCAGAAACTCTCGAACGCCATTTTCTCATAAATGGCTCCAAATTTTTTCATCAAACTTTTGGAGCCATTTATGAGAAAATGGCATTTGAGAGTTTCTGAAAATGCAGAATTTTGAGCTAGTTCAAAACTTCATTTTTCACAAAAAATGATTTGAGATTTCGTGAAACTTTACTTGATTATTTAAAGCACAAGTTCTCATTAATATAATGATGTGAACAAATCGCCACTAATCTAAATCTAAATATTAACGACGTGAGAGACAAGTCAAAAAAATTACATTTTTGCAATTTTTTAAAAAACAAAAGCTTTTTTCTTTCCCCTTTTGATTGCACATATTGTATGCAACATTGCCCAAAAACCTGACCTTAAAGAAAGAACTCTCTAAGAAGAAGAAATTTCATTTGCAGGTTAAATCTCTATCTGCAATTTTCTAGTTCGAGGAAGATGCCGTATAAAATTCAAACTTTTGCTGTTTTCAAAATTTCAGAGTTAACCGTGAAAATCAGACCTATACCACCTTAATTAACGTATTTTACTCTATTCTTACAAGAAATTTGAAGAAAAAAATTGGAACCGCTTTTAAGAAAATTTCGAAAATGTCCAGAGGGCTTTCTGTAAAGTACCCCAAAAAACTACTGAATGTTTTTCAAAATCGCAGAGCTTCAACACAGACCAGATGGACTGGGGTTTCTTCAATATGGAAAAAATCTTACACATAGTTTAAGCACTAGTGTTGTTCACATACACCAGACGAACATTTTGCTTGAATTGGTTTTTCGGTATCAAGGACTGACAAAACAGATTCTGGCTACATCATGCGTTTGGGGATTTTTTTTTCTTTCTTAATTTAGCAACTGAACTTATCCACTTTTTCGTTATCACGCAGCATCATCAGCCAGGAAACGAATTTTTTCTGCTAAAAATTCGCCGTTTTTTCGCGCAGCATTACATAATTTTCCCTATCCTACGTATATGACTCCGTATATACATACGTATACTGTGAAGCAAAAATGCCTCACTAGTGAAAAAAAGAAAAGTTCTGCCAATATGAATTTGAGAACCTACTCTAAATTAGTGGTGCTACACAATGGCACAGACTTTCCCGTTTTAATTTTTATACTTCCTTTGGTCTCGGCTAGCTATTCAGACATGACACATTCTCTCGTTGGCTCCCATCTATCGCGGTACATAGTACATATTATTTGAAGAATATTAAAGAAAAAATCCTTAATAGCAATTTTCTTTGGAAAATTTGAAATAGCTTTTAAGAAAATGGCGTTTGAGTAAATTCGTAATTCGTAAACCTGTAAATTCGAAATTCTTCTTTCCTTCTGGTGTTAAATGTGAAGAAATTTTTTAACATCTAGCTTACATAATTGTTCAAATACATCATCAAAGCAGGACCTGGATTCACAAAGGTTGGCATCCTGATTGACTAAAGGTTCTTCATTCCCATTCATAGTTGCAGGGGTAAGATCATTCAAATCATTTTTATAAATGCTTTCAAAATATGATGCAAATAAATTACCTACTTCATTTCCACATTGTGTCATTTTTTCATGAAGGTCAAAGTTGATGAAATATTTAGGTTACACCATTTCTTATTTTCAATAAATTTCCAGAAATGGCTGGGCATCTGTTTTTATTTTCTCCTCAGTTCTCAATACTTCTTAACATCAAGTCATCTCAAATCTCAAATCATCATAACATTTTTAACTCCTTGTTTTACATTCTAACTTGATTCTAAATTGATTGTATTTACTTCTTGTAATTACTTCTAAACTGATTGTATGCGGCATTTGATCTTGATCTTATATAATTTGCATGAGCCCTCTTCTTTTGTTGTAGAAAGTAATTAGTGATTAGTAGGATTATCTTGCGACAGTCATGCTAACCTTTACTTAGTTATTGAAGAGTTCCAAATTTTTATTTTCAGATCCATTTAATTAATAGTTTTATTAATTGTATTAACCCAGATTATCCTACTGCCCTACTGTCCTACATGTAGGACGGTACATTTTTGTAGAGTTCACATTCAGTATTTTTAACATGATGTTAAGTAATATTGGTTTATGAATATACAGATATGAAATTGTCAGATGGATGCTAGGTATACGAGTTTTCAGGCTCAAATGGTCCCAGAGAAAGTGGATCATACCAACTTCATGAATATCACCAGTTATTCTAACGACATTGATTTAAGGACTTTTTATTACACTAAGTTTAATACAGGTCCCGTTCAGAGGAGCCAACCGTCAACGAAACTCCCCATGTGCTGGCACACACACGCCGAAATAGAATTTGTTTTTGCTGCAGTTGGCATCTTTTCATTTGTTTTATTTTCCACCAACATGTTAAAAACTTCACTCTTGAATGCATAAAGCATATTTACAATTTTTTAATTGAATTTGTCTTTTTGATTTGATATTCTCATTGCATTATTTGTTTTTGAATTTTTAAACGAGACAGTGGAATAAATGCCACCAGGTAAGCATGTTAAAATTACGCATGCAAATCATGTTTAACAATGAATATTAAATAGTGCAGTAAGATACAATGTTAATACTCTATATGACAATTTAAAAGCAAATTAGAACAAAAAAGGATGATGAAAACGAATTTCGAACATACATGTAAAGTGTCATATTTATTTCGGGTAACATGTTTATAAAATATGACAAATCTTAAATTTTCGTACTAAGGAATAGATTATTTGTGCATTACTACATGCAGGTATTTTGTATATTTTTGGTTATATCTATAAATTGTGAATTGTAGTACACACAGTGATTGTACATATTTTAATTCATGTTGTATGGTCTAATAATGAAGCCATATGTGATTAACATTACAAATGTAAGTGAACCTCTAAAATGCAGTTCATATCGACTTCACAATATTCTTTTAGTACTGTGAAGTCAGTACTGGATCAGATCACTTAGATGGTTGGGAAGAAAGCAATTGCAAGATTCATCTATAAAAAATTAATGATGGTAATATTCAACATATATTTTTGTACTTTGTACTGGGTATAGTTAGCAAAGAAGAAATAATAGGAAACTTACGTACATATTCGTTCCCATACTTACTCTTTCAGAAAAAGAAATTTGGGAGAACATCAGAGGCAATTATGATACATTATTTTTCCAAGGATCTTAACCTTCTTTGTTAAGGATTCTGAAATGAATTTTGTTTGGAAAATCGAAGTAAATATATTGTTTATAGGGGAAAAGATGATGTAAATTACCCAGAAGAATTATTTTTGTCAACCTCATTAGTAGTAATAATAATATCAATAGTAAAAATAATAACAATGATATCTGTCAAAGAGAATTGCTTGAAACAGTGTACAGCAAGATACTTCGCTCTAGCAATTCATATTCAATAAATCACAAGCAGATTTACATTGTTTCAAACACACAATTACCAATTACATACTTTGATACTTTCACACTCTCATGGAAATTTATTTAGTATTTTAAATGTGAGACAGTATTTACTATGTAAACCTATATTATACACTATACTATGCAATACTTTTATATAATATTAATGTTTTTGTATGATTATATTTATTGAAAATTTTTTGATATTTTACAGTAATGGCTGACCCAAAGAAAGGAGTGTATGTTGTACACAATGAGAACAAAGATTTATGAAGCCTGGCCATGAGATCTGTAATGTAGGTATCATAAGTAAAATAAGACCAATTCTGCTAATGTTCTGAGTAAAATGTGAATATTTTAAAAACACATATTTATTGTCAGAATACAAGGTAAATGCAGTATATTATTATTCTTGCATTTTAATTTTCATCTTTACATATTCACCTTCATATATTCTATTAAAATGATTTAAGCAGTTATCATATAAATTAATTTGTTTTAAGTGTTTGTTTAAAGTAATTACCCACAGGTGTGTAGTTGATAGTCTGGGAACTGAAGGGCATACTGTTTCAAGGCTTACTCCCTATTTACATCATGTTCAATTTTACTGAAAATGTGCGATCTCTGTCAAAGGGATTCTTCAATAAGAATGTCCATAGAAGATCTTGCTACAGAATGGAAAAGGCCAGAAATCTTTGGAAGCAGGCTTTAACCCATTTTGCGCCAGTGGTGCGTATACGCACCATTTTATATTAGAATTTTTTATGGTAGATATTTTTTAACATAAATTGACGCAGTTTGTGCCATAGAAATATTGAATATCTGATGAGCATGTGAGTATTTTTTTGCTTGAATTTATCTTCTTGTAATGAAGGAGAAATAAAGTAAAATATTTTGTAATTTTCACCTGAAATGAAGATGGGTTTGAATTATTTCTTGTAATTTGAAAGAATATAATTCTGAGTTTTATTTATGGTTGTCGATTATAACGAACAATTGTATTTTCATGTACTATTTATGTGAATTATTTTCATTTTTTCATTTTCGTTAAAATTGTACTTTATTAACCATGGAGCGTGAACACACCACTGGCCCATACCGTTGTATCTCCAGATATCTCTGCTGCCCGACCCTTCGAGTGTTGCTGCTAGGAATGTTATGAAAACAAATGCTCTGCGAGCGAGGGGAGCACGAGTCGAAACAAAGTGGGCTCTGTTCATTCCCAGAAAACTATTTCTAATGACGCAACAGACTTTTTTGAATTCTACAGTTGAGAAGCTCAGTTGCTTGGTAGGCGTGAATGGAGTCTCACGTCTACATGTTGCAATTGGATGTCTTTGTCAGTGGAGATAGGTGGTGGTGAACAGTGTGACCGATTGTAGAAGAAAATTAGTGTAAAAGTAAATCGATTTTAATTAACTATATTTATCTGAAATTCGTTAACATTTTCATAAATAAACTATTCATCACATCTTACAACTTTCTAATTTCTTCTGGCTATGAGGTAAGTGGTGGTAATGTTTATATAACAAAAATTCCGAAAATAATTTATTATAACGAAGCAGATAAGTTACCTTCCAAAATAGCGTATTATATAATTATGTTATTGCAGAAGTTCAGTTACTGTGGTTTGACTACTGACGAAATAACTGCAGAGCTCGAGGCCATTGATGTGGAATGTGCGGATGTTGTGATTCGCCCAGACGATGATTTGCCATGGGCAGAAACAGATTTAGGGCAATCAAAAGAAATATACATTGTGCAGATAACAAGAATTTGAATTTAGATGATAGGTTCAGTAAGTTGAGTCCTTTATTGAATCTTTTCAACAAAAACCTTATGCAGTTTGGAGTTTTTTCATATAATTTGTCCATTGACAAACAAATGGTTCCATACTTGGGACGACACTCTGCAAAGATGTTTATCAAGGGTAAGCCTGTCCGTTTTGGCTTCAAAATGTGGTGTCTGGCAGGAAGTACAGGTTATTTGTTTCAGTTTCAACCATATGGGGGTTCAAAGTCTCAGATAAAGGAAACTACTTTAGGGCTTAGTGCAGATGTCCTTCATTTACTGAAATTTGTCGATCGTCCAAACCATCACAAAGTTTTCTTTGATAATTTCTTTACATCCTTTAAATTATTCACTGTCCTAAAAGAACGAAGCTATTTTGAAACTGGAACAATTCGCGAAGATTGAATTACAAGCACTCCCTTCAAACCATCAAAAATTGTGAAGAGGGAAGCAAAATGATTTTATGATTTTTCTTTCGACTAAAAATATGAAGTATTTATCGTAAGATGGAACGATAATTCTGTTGTAACAGTGGCAACAAATAATGGTAAGGTTTTGCCGTTAGGAAATGCTCAAAGGTATGACTAGAAAGAAAAAACGCAAATACAGGTTCAACAGCCAAATTTGATTTCAGAATACAACAGGTATATGGGAGGAATCGATTTGCACGACAATGCGGTCGTGAATTATCGCATCAGTTCTAGGGGTAAGAAATGGTGGTGGCCACTGTTTATCAATGCCATTGACAGCTCTATTGTACATACATGGAAAGTTCATTGTTTGGTATCTCAAGAGAAAATTTCACAAATTGATTTCAGGTCATATGTAGCTCGCACTTTACTGCAAAGCTTCTTCTTTCGGAATCAGTCCAAAAACACGGAAAACTGGCAAAAGCAGCATCATTCCAGAAATAAGGTTTGATAACATTGGCCTTATTAGGAAACATGAACAAAGTGCCCGGAGAAGATGCGGTGTGTGAAAAAACCACACTATGTTTTTCTGTATAAAACGTGAAAGGCATCTTCATCCAGAATATTTTGAAAATTTTCCAAAAACTATTTTTTTCTTTTTTCTTATATTATGTAAACTTATATTTTTGTTTAAAATTATACAATAAATAAAAGTTTTTAATCAAGGAGTTTAAAATTTTTTTATCATTTTGATGTAAATTGTTCTCTAATTAAGATCGCAGATACCCCACGAAGGGTCACTGGTGCGTGAACGCACCATGCTGTAAATCATTGTTGGTTAAAGGGAAAATTTTTCTGGTAACATATATGTCATATTTGTCAATAACTGAAGATACACACAGAAATTCAATTCTTTTGTATGATTATTTCTGTCATTGACCTAAAATGGTTTAAAACAGGTATCTTAATTATCTAAATTCATTGACACATTTAACACAAGGAAAATGAGGTTCAATGTCTTAAATTTAATAAAGTGTTATGAATACATTTAATTTTTTAAGGTGCCAACTACAAACTGGAAAAATGCAGTGGAGTATTCTGAGAAAATTATGGTTGTATATAGAGAGAAGGATAGGGTAGATAGTGAAAACAAATTTATCGTACTTCTGATCAGGGACAGTAGATGAAGATTTCACAAAAAAAACTTAACTGTAAAAACACTTGTAATTATTATGAAATAAATTCACTTGGTAAAAAATTATAAATATCAATTTTTTAAATTTTCCTTCCATTCATTCTATACTCTTATCAATCATTAACAATCTTTATAAGAATGTAATTTATTAATTTATTCCTCTAAAGCTTTCTAATTATATTTGCATTTTACAATGAAGTAAAACATTTCAGCATTATGAGTTTCAGAAGAAAATTATCAAAATAATTGGTTCAAATGATAATGATTTCAATGTTTCATAACATTCAGTTGATTAAAATTAACATTATAATGACAAACGTTCCTGAGGACAGATTTCTCGAGCTATGTATGTTTGAATGTAGCACGAAGTCTAGCTTCATGTATATTTTCGAAGTTGGCAGGGCCAAATGGCAGCCATATTTAAAATTCTAGGGACCAAAGCAAGCTGCAATCCAGTATATGGCTTGCAGCAGAGCAATTTGTTTAATTGTTGGTCCAATATCTTTACTGTGTTTTCTTCATCTGCGCAACGGCTTCAACAATGTAAGTTTTTACATTTCTTTACAGGGAAATTACGTATGTATATAAACTAATATGTAATATATAAGATAAAGGATACATCTGATAACAAAGTTACTCAAATTTTATTATGAATTTCTTTTCACAACTTGAAAGTTGGTGTCCTACATGTAGGTCGGTAGGATAATATGCATACCAAGATGTCGTACGATCAGTAATGAAATTGGAGGACACTATTTAATTTTTTTGACAGAATTCACCAGAAAATGCTATCTTTGAGTGAAATAATAGATGCATTTGCAGCGGAAACAGACAGGGTTGGTACTGGAGAAGTTTTTTTACATCTCCTCCAGAAAATGTGACAGGAATTATCACTGATGAAAATGCTGGACAATAGGATGATGTGAATACCAATAATCTTCCAGGTAGTGTGTTAAGAGCACAAGCTCAAATAAAAGGTAAAGATACCTCTTCAGTAGGAGAATGCTCAATGCCATCCAAGTCAGAAAATGTTTTTACCACTTCCAATAAAATAAAAAAAAAAAAAAAAGTTTAAAACGTTCGAAGGAAGAGAGAGCACAACAGGTGTTTGAAAACTTTCCCGTAACTTCGACTTCTGTTTTGATTTTCTTTTACTATACTGCGATTTTTGTAGGAAGAGCTCTCAAGGCCACTCAAATCCCATCTTCGCGATGGAATATGTCACGGCATTTCGTGTCATTCACAGTCGTTCCGCTAGATTTCGCACGATCGCGACCGTATGAAGCAGTGCTTGCGATCATGCGACTTCTACCGGCAAGACCGAGAAAAGACGCGAAATGCCGTGACATATTCCATCGCGAAGATGGGATTTGATTGGCCTTGAGAGCTCTTCCTACAAAAATCGCAGTATAGTATTCCTCCACTTATGGAACTTCAAAGACAAGGAATTATAAAACAATAAGAGACCCCACAAGTCGTCAAACTACCCATGGCAAGAAGTAACAATACACAATGATAAATATTCAGCAATTTTAGCAATATTAACTAATAAATACATACATTTCAAAGTGTTTCCTCTAGGTCCAATCAGCAAGCCCACAAAATTAATGTCAGGATGATCATCTTGAGGTATCATTACTTTGTCACTCACTCGGATGATAGGTGGTCTAATCATAAAATAAAATTTCATATCACAAAACAATACGTTAGTTCATTGCCCAAATATCAACAAAATATATCTTACTTGTAATCAGCAGGTGGTTTAAATTCAGGATTCAGGGTCAACATCTGTTGAATCAGATGATGCCTTTCTTCCTCCAATCTCTTCCTGGTTCGATATTCTCTTGTATTCAATCGTTTTCCATCACTACTGTAAATAGGTTCTGGAGAAGGAGACCTACAAGGAATTGCATTAATTTTAGTAATTTACATATTAACATTTAAATTTAGTTTTATTTGCACAAGCCAATTTCCGAGAAATATTTATAATCGATTCCTAACATTTACCAACAAGTAATTGGCAATAAAGAAAAAGACTGACCTTCTTTATGATCAAATACAACAGATAAAAGAACCAATAATAGAAATTATTCTAATTATCCACCCTCAGTAAAACAGTCACGTGCATCATTACAAGGATCATGCAAAATAATTTTCTTAACCTTTCTACATAATTTCCTCCCAAATCTAATAAAATTACTCGCGTTTATTTAAAAGATCATCGCTTCAATTTTATTATTACCAGTAAAGACGTGTTCAAGAAACTCAAAACGCACATTTACGACAGGAATTTTTATAAATTAGGACAAAGAATTAACACTACTACGCCATTGCAATTATGTGCACTTTTAAATTATCTCACAAATAAAATGATCAACTAATAGCCATTAAAGTATTCATCTAAATGATTATGAAAATTCAACTAAAAGTTTTCAGAACTACTTTCATTCACTAAAATGTTTTAAGATTTCTCACACAATGGCTGCTCTTTGAAATATCTTTTCTAACACTGCCCCTACAAATGCAAAGCTCAATTAAGTATACCATTAATTTATTTTCATACTGTACACATAAAAGCAACGTCTATGAAACCTTCACTCTTATTTGTGAACCAAAAATAAACACAAATGAAACAAAAATTTAAAAACAAGAAATGAGTAACGTTAAAAGGAACAAAGTGGACTTCACTTCTTCCCTTATTGACATTTTCAACAAACTCCGGAAATTCAACAGTTGGCTTGTGCAAACACTGTACAGCAACGTGTGAATTTAAAAAAAAAATTAAATTAAAAGAAATTAATTCACACTAGGAACTGTACTTAATAAATGTATGAAGTAACACTATGCAAAACTAATATCCATTTTCACAAACCAAAGTGAAACTTTTTTTTTTTTTTTTTTTGTTCATTTAATAAGATGTACAATACCATCTGATGTAAGAAGCTGACCAATGAAGTCTTTACGGCTACATTACAGCAACAATTTTCCTACACTATAAAAAGCCATATTTCAAATTAACTTGCCTGCCAAAATCAATTTTCACGTTTTATCTTACCCAATACTCCATTAAATAATAATAATAATAATAAGAAGAAGAAGAAGAAGAAGAAGAAGAGGAAGAAGAAAATAAGAATAAGAAAAGAATAGTTACTTTACGTGAAGCCCCTGGGACATTTTCAAAGTTTTCTCAAAACCGGCTTCAACTTGTTTCTTTAATTTTTTTAAAGAATATAGTAAAAAACACTTAATACAGACGGCATAGGTCTGTTCTTCACTGTTTACTCTGAATTTTTGTTTGAAAGTTTGAAACTTTTTCAACTATTACAAAATTGAAGAAAGATTTTTCCTCAAGTAATTCTCTTTTAGTCCATAGCTCTTTTGTTAAAGTCAGGTTCATTTTTTTAAAATTTTAGTCGTTTTCACGCAATACATGCAATTTAAAAAAAGTAACAGGATTTTCTCAAAAAGTCTCTAAGTTTTTTCTTTAAACTTTTGGTACGAGTAGTACTAAATGCACTCTATAAAATGACAAACGCCATTTTGTTCAATTCTTTTTGTTGTTAAAATTTACTCCATTATAATTTTTTTGACTTTAGTCTCACATTGTTAATATTTACATTAGGGGTAATTAGATTATTACATTTACTTGATGTCCTATAAAGTTTCTTGAAATCTCAAATGTTCTGTGAAAATGAGGTAAAATTTCCGCATTCTCAGAAACACTCAAATGTCATTTTCTCAAAAAACGGCTTCAATATTTTCTTTGAACTTAACGCACAGTTAAAGCTAATTGTACTGTTTAAGATGACAAAAGTATCTACTGTATTTTGATTTTCCAAAATTAGAGAAATTTATTTTTTTGCCTGATAATATTTGAATGAATTGAAATATAACAAAAAAATCCCATTATTTTAATGTTTTGTCATTTATCACGTGGCTCTTAAACAGGTTAGTTTTGTCACTCTATAATGCAATATTAAAACAAAAAAAAAGTGTCCAACTTGATAACACCAGAGATATAAAGAATCGTGACATTCCACAAAGTAAGGACAAATGAAATCCTCCTGTCAGGTGATAAAGGGTGAAAGACATAATTAACCTTAATCAAAACAAGAACTCACTAATACAAGACAAAACATTGTAAGAATGACAATAAAGCATTTTTAGTATTCTTGAAGTAAAAAATGTATTTGTTAAAATATTGTAATGGTCATTAATTGACATTATTATCGGACATAATGAATTATCAAGCTTTGCTGCTTCTTTTTTCTTTTCACCTCTCTAGTGCTTTTACAGTTCATACTCTAGAAACACTTTAACAGAAAATTGTTTCCAAAAAGCCTTCAACTTTATCAAAGAATTAATTCACATATGATAATGATAGGATGAGGCACTTTCATTTAAATCAATCAACACAGCAGACAATATCTCCAAATACATTGTCCCTTCTTACATCAGATGGTGAAATCCAAATATGGCTACTCCTGTGCGCATAATTGATATTATTTTCATGCATGAATTAAAATGTATAGAAAAATAAGAATTACAGTACTACATCAGCAAACCCTCAAGCTGTTAAAATTAACGTACAGTTTCACAATTATTGATCTATTATTAATATGAAGAATGTCTGGTGCCTAAGCAAAATCCTGTGTTTTAATGTGAAGGGAAAAAGGTAATAATTAAAACAAATAAGTATCATTTACGATACTTCACTGCTAAAAGAATGAAGCAGTTCAGGAAATATGTGTGCTATAAAACGTATCTCCTGAAATGTATCAATATTACATTAAATGTTCAGGCTGCAAGAGAAATTTTAAATCATGAAGATTATGATTCCCCCCGCTAATTTGGAAGTGGCTATATCAGGGGTACTTGCATACATACAGTAACATGGAAACACAGAACACAAAATTTCTTTAATTAGAAAATCACTGATCTTTTAAATGTGAAAAACCCCAAAACTCAATATTAATTTATAACAAACTATGTGCATAGTACCTCAACCATAAAGAAAAATTCATGAAACAATTGTTTAATTTCGCTTATTATGCTAAATATTGTGAATTGTAGGATTACAGCAAAGAACACCCTCCAAAAAAACTGGACAAAAGAATATTTGATTATTCAATCCACACAAAATCCTACAATTCACATATTGTTGAACTTCAGGTGTAAAAGACACTAACTGTATTTTAATGCAAAATATTTTTCAAATTATTAGTCAGCTGTGTCAACCTGAAGTCATCCAACCTGGAATTCACCTCTTTGTAAAAGAAATGATTAAATAGGTATTCCAAACCAATACAAAACCCAGACAGAAGGAATGACATGGCACTGAAGGTTGCAAGCCCTTGTAGATGGCTAAGCTGAACACAAGGGGTTATTGTCATGAAGCACACCTTTCTTCTGGATTAACTGGTATCCCTAATTCACCAGTGCGTAGTTTTCTGCTGATTTCTTCTATCTGCAGTTGAACTGAAATTGAATGGGTTAGAGAAGGGCACAAAGCCCAAAAATTAGACATCAATATTACAACGTTTTAATACAGGGATTCGTACCAATTGAAACAAAAAATAATCAATCATACTCCAATACATTGTTAAATTTGACTTTAGGATATTATGCTATGCAACTATAACTATGGTAAGATACAATAAAAATTAATATTTCTTCAGATAAAATTCACAGTTAAAAACCCATTTAAGTTGGACCACAGAAAGTGGGAATAATACTACAACCAACCCGAATGCCACAATTTTGTGTAAACTTTACGCATGCACAAAAAGCATACTTCGAAAATCTGCAATGTGACTGTATGCATATTAACTTATCACACTACCATGAATATTAGCACTGTTTCATTTCATTCTCTCTGAAGTAATAAAATGCACTGATTTTCATTTTTGAAGAAAATAAAGACTTCAAATACATTTAAAAAATGTATTCAACATAAGCAAATGCACACAGTTGCACATCCAAATTCTCAAATTCAAAATTTCTAAAAAACAATTACGAAATCAATTAACTTGAACATAAATATTAAAGAGAAGCAGTAAATGAAGTTAAATCTGAAACAAATTATGTAGAACACACATGATTACATCAAAATCACATGAAGTTACCATAATAAATAAAATATCTTGCTATCATCAATGGACTGCTCAATTCCTGAACTATTAATCAAATAACAAAAACATCTTTAATGAGGCAAAATTCAAGGAAATAAAGTAAGATGGAAGTGAGTAATAGAAGAGCAAATTTCAGAATCAAAAAGTATAAAAATTATAATTATAAAGATGAACTATATTCTAGATAGGGAAGAGTTAAGTTGGGCAGGCAAGTGACTTATGTCATAGTAAGAAAGTGCAAAAGGAGCTAAATAAATAAATAAATTAAAAAAATTTTTAAAAAATGAAAAAAAAAGAGAGAGAGACATAACCAGCATGAGGTAACATTACTGCCTGCCATGAAGCATGAATTATAACTAAGATTCCTGGAAAGCCAAAAAAGACTACTCAAATCATCAAAAATGAATACCAAATTTGTAGTAAATGTCATTAATACATTAATCTCTGAACTTCCAAATAATTTATTCTTTTGAAATTTGATTCTTTTCTTCCTGTTTTCTTTCACTATACTGCAGGTTCAAATTACCCCAATGAAACAACTGTTCACTAGCCAATACCATTTACAATCAGATAACCCTTCTCACATGTAAATGTCAGTTCCCGGTCTCCTGACAATATAAAAAACAAATGCATATCAACATGCAAGCTTAATGTAAAAATTTGTAATTGACTTTGAAACATATTTTCTAAGTTTTATTACATGAAAAATTATTTTATATCTGTGGTAAAATTATTATTTTGATATAGTTTTAAAACATTTTAGTCAACATCTTCAGTACATAAGTAAAAATATAAAGTCAAGTGTAGATTTTAAGAAAACAGAAAATACAAACCTGGATAAATGAAAGAGATTGCAAGATCTAAAACTTAAATCATGGAATGGGACAAAAATGCAAAATATGAAGGCAAACAGTAAATAAAAAGATAAACCGTAATAAATAAAATAAAAAAATTGAGAGATTTTGTTACACTTGAAACAAGTTCAGCTTGACACATGCAAATGCATTAAACAAAAAGCCAAATTCAGAGATATAATGTCCTTATCAGACATAATCCACTCATTCTGTAAATTCATTCTGAATGTTAACATGTTGACCATTTCTTTTCATTTCCCAACTGCAAGATTGTCTTGCTGATCCAAAAAAGTCTGGTTACTATCAAATAACAAAACCGAAATGTCTAAGCTATGCTTCACATGTTTTTTTTAATTAAACTTTCAACCAATTTACTATTACTACATTTCATGATATTCCAACTCGAGTCAAAGCAACAACTCATGAAGATTTATATCACTGAAGAACTACAAAAGAACATTTACTTTTGTTTTCATTTCAACTGCAAATGTTAAAAATTAATTTTTCCAATTTTTTAAGGTAAATCAACAGTTCACAAATTTTATTACTTTCAAGGCTAACAAATGCATATGGATAAAAATCAACAGCTTCCCCAACCTTATAATTCCATGATTAATTCCGTCAAGGCAGCTTTACAATACACTATTTCTAAAAACTCACTTTCTCCTACTGAGAACCAATTTTCACATTAAAATTTAATGGAAGAAATTCTTGAAAGTACATGAAGGATTCATGAAATTCAAGAAAAGATATTTTTATATGAATTGACAATTTCAAAAACTTGTTAAATCCACACATTTCTCATCACATTCTTGTGCCATTTTGAAGACCAGTTGTATTATTTTAAAAATTCACACAGGCCTTAAACTTGTAATTGTCCCTCAATGTAATGAATTTCAACTGGATACACGTTTCAAACTTAAATGTTCCTAACTGCCAAAGCAATTACGACCACCAGCAAAAACCGCAATAATAGTTGAAAAACGTCCAAAACCTACTGTCACTCAGTTTTTACTTTCCCGCACACGTACGTATATACAGAGTTTATAAGTAGTTTAGGGAAAGTTACATAATGCTCTGCAAAAAAAACTGTAGATTTTCGGCAGAAAAACTCTTACTACCTGGCCCTGGTAACGAAAAAGATGAAAAATCCAGTAGTCTAAATTTAGAAAAACAGAATCCTCTAACACGTGGTGCAGCCAGAATCCACATTTTATAGCTCCTTGATACCGAAAAATCGAATAACGACAAAACGTCCGTCCGTGAACGCTAGCAACTAAACCGTTCAGCCGATTTTCTCCAAAATCGATCCGATTAATCTCGTGGCCCCTTGAATTAGAAACCGATATTTTAATTTTGGGGGTACTTCACATGAAGTCACTGGGACATTTTCAAAATTTTCAAAAAATTGGCGCCAACAGTTTTGACTAAATTTTGTTGACTGACTGTCGTTTAAGAGAACGGCGCAGGTCTCATGGTTGAAAACACGAATTTTTCGAAAATTAAAGTAATTCAAAATTTGTTCGTCTTCCCACAACTACAATTATGAAGATACAATTTTTTTTCTTAATGAAATGTGTTCATAAAAACAGATCTTCAAATTATGTGACGTTCAATTTTTCAAAACACTAGTATTTTTTGCGAAATTTTGTGTCAAACACAAGCAATTTTTATTTTTTTAAAACCACTTAGTCTTAAAAGACGCACACTTTTTATTAAATTATTTAGGACCTTAGACAACATAAAGGAAACTTAGGAGAATGGTGCAGGTTTCATATTCGTTTAAATGCCTGATTTTGCAAAAAACAAAAACAAACTAGAGGTACTTCGAACGCACATACTTTCTCGCTCTGCTTCTATACGGTCCTTTTTGCTATTCCACTACTACATAAACCAGAAAAAGTGTATTATACCAGCAAACCTTTTCGGTACCAAGGCCCGACAACCAAAACTCAAATTAAACGAACCAACACTTATACCACTACGCAACACCAACACCGTCACTGTCGAACAGAACCATGAAAGAATAGAACCGACCTATAAAATAGTCAATGCATGATTAAGAAACAATTGATACGATGGCAAAACGCTTTACAAATACAAGAGTAGTAAAAAATTGTTAAAACTTAATTATTTGAACAAATATTTACAGACATTTCCAGGACATTTATCGCAATTACTTATATTTTAGTCAAAACGTAAGTCTATCGCTTTTATCATTAGGAGCCGGTAATTTTGAACATGCGAAAAACGTGTCTTTCAAACATGACCAAGAAAGGCAGCGATACACCGCATTACGAAGTATTCGTAAGGCTAGATAGTAATAATCATTTCGGAACCGTTATGGATTGTAAGTTTATCGCATGCCTTCTGTTTATATTGTATAATAATTTAACGTTAAAATGCTCATAATTTTATTTAAATTGGTTCATACAGATATATATTACACAACGGTTGATTTGACATGTCATACGCTTCAGAAATCGAAAAACAGAGTTGAAAAATTGTTAAAAAGACGCAGTTAGGGAAAACACAGACAAGTCCTGTCTATTTATCTGTATTGAATCTATTCGTCAGTAGAAGTACTTCAAATGATTTTCAATAAAGTATCTACACTCTTCAATATTTTTTTCCTGCAACATCACATTCATCAAATTAAAATTCCCCACTGGGGATCGAACTCGGTACCTTCCTTATTGAAGATCTCAACCCGAAGGTGCATTAACCAACCGCGCTACGAGACCGACTTGCCGAACAATTGCTAATATTTCAGTCAAAACGCTCTTGTATCACTTCTATCATTAGGAAGCCGGTGATTGTCAACATGCGAAAAACATGTCTTTTAAAAAACATGACCAAAAAAGGCAGCGGTGAACGGTTCACCCCACATAATTTATCGGATGATCGGCATTTGGAAAATAACTACTGCGAGAAAGTATGTGCCATTCTATAGCACCACTAGTTTATTTATATATTTACCTTCCCTTCTTACACACGTGCAGAAAATTTAAAGAAAAAATTTGGAGGTTTTTGAGAATTTTTTTTTGTCAATTTGAATCGCAATTTACGCAAAAACTATTCGTTTTTCCAAAAAATGGTACATGACCTTATTTGAAGTGCTAACTTTGTACAATCGACTTTGTCTGAGGCGAAAATCTCTATCTTCAATTTTACAGTTTTTAAACAGTTTTTTGTAATTTTCGAAAAATAGGGCCTATCAACGAAAATGATGCCTACATCATTCCCTTCAACGTTCTTCGCACTATTCAACAACAAAATATAATCAAAAAATTTGGAGCCATTTTTTTTTAATTTACAAAATCTCAAAATGGGCTTCATGTAAAGTATCCTCAAATACTAAGATATCGGTTTCAAATTCAAGAGGCTTTGAGACGAGTAAAAACCATCGGGAAATATCAATTTTGAAGAAAATCGACCGAACGGTTTAGGCGCTAGCGTTGACCACAGACGGACAGACAGACGGACGGACGGAATGCCGTCAATCGATTTTGAAGTATGAAGAAGCAACAAATCATGGATTTTGACTACACCTTGAGATAGAGGATTTTTTTTCTAAATTTAGCAACAGGTTTTATCCACTTTTGTGTCACCAGACCCCTGCTATAAGAGATTTTCTGGCGAAAATTCCCCGTTTTCCGCCGCACGATTACATAACTTTCTCTTCTTACGAAGTATTCGTAAGGCGAGAAAGTAAAAAATCTGCCTCTTCCCACAACTACAATTGCGAATTGCTTTTCTTAATGAAATATGCTCATAAAAAACATCTTAACATAAGTTCATGTTGAATTTTTCCAAAATATGAGTATTTGTGGAGTAATGGGCGTCAAAAATAGTCGCCCGCTCCCTAAGAGATCTTTGACCTGAGAGATTTTCAAAATAGGTTACCAAACAATTTTTTAGAATCCTGAAATATAGAGAATAAATAACGAAAATCCAGAGAAATGAATAGAAAATTAATATGGGAAAGTTTGCGTTATTCTGTAACACCATTAGTTTCAGTCTGAGCTAAGTTAAGAATAATAATTTTTTTTATAAAATATTACTAAAAGATAACTCCAAGTGCTATTAATATATTGCATCCTGTAGTAGACAACTCCTACTAGTATAAGCATTTGTCAGGATTGAAAAAGAGGACGAAGTATAATTAAATAATCTTTACAGAACTTTCAAAAACCTTCAGGTAAAAATATACATACTTAAAATGGGGTGTGACAGACCCCACCGTTATAATTACTTATAATTAAGTAAGTGTTGTATTTAAGGGTTAGGTATGAATAGTCTGAAATGGAGAACATTGAAAATATAAATTTGTTAGGGTGGATTCCACAAAGTCTTTGACACCACTAGTACCGTACCTAGAAGGTGAAACTGGTGTTTGATGAATGTACGGGAACATTTATGAGTTAACAATCAGTTGATCATTGAGACTTGGTGATCATTGATAAAATTAGGCAGGGCACTGAAATGCGGTATGAGATCTACGGCAATTCCCATGATTTTGCAATATCTATTTAAAGATTCCATGTCTCCTTCAAACAAAACATCTGAAATCAGAGTATGTGCACATTTCACCTCACAAGATTTTAAGTTGCGCAGTCTGTCAGCTACGTGTTTGCCAAAAAACATCAAAAGGGTCATCATCTTTTACAGAATCAATTTTCTGTCCCAATTTTCTCATGGTGTCTAGGGTGGCTTGCTCCATTTGATTCAGTTTCCTTACTAGGTCAAAAGTACAAAAGACTAGGAACCTGCTGAGAACTTCGCTGTGTAATTTTGAGGTATTTGTGGAGGGGTGTTGTGATGAATCATTATTTTCACCAATATCCAAATTCAAATCTTCCTCTTTATCAGACTGAAAACCAAACAAATTGCTACAGAACCTATACAAAGTGTTTAATGTTTATGCTGTTTAATGAAAACGTTTAATGTTATGGTTTAAACATAGCTTTACGTTTTCAAATCTTCTATAATAGCCTGTAGGATTAAATGCAGTGAAGTGGAATTGCTACGAAAAATTGTAAAAAAGAAGTGCAATAATCATGTTTTTCTTTCAGTTACAACTACTGAAGCTGAATGAATAAACGTCGCTTCGGACTTCGAACGGATGTGGCAGTTTCTTCATTGTGTGGGTTCCATTGATGGGAAACATTAGAATATTCCTCCACCAGGCAGTGGTTCATACTACTTCAACTACAACAAAATTCACAGCATCAACTTTTGGCCCGCAACAGACTACACCGAGGAACGCGTAGCGAGAAATGTGCAATGAAAAATGTGGAAAATCGAAACACGGGACACTTGTGGACCTCCATACACTAGAAAGAGTTTTCTCGTTCGCCTCTGAGGAGGCGAAAGAGTTCCTCGCTCGAGTCGGTCGGCGAGCGAATTTTCTCGGACACATTTCTACTCCATCACTTGTTTTGCGACATTTAGGCGTTAGCTGCTGCAGAAAAACAGTGCGTAGAACTGAGTGAAGTTATAACTTTTAGCAGTAAAAGATGTGATAAACTACCAGTTTTTTAATTGTTTTCTTGTATTTTCTCTTAAAACGGAAATGAACCTAGAAAAAGCTTGTAAGGAAGATATTCTTATTTGTATGAAACCCGCTCATAATGAGCAATATATAAAGAAAAATTTGAAGCAAGAAACTTGAAAGGGTATTTTGAAAGAATTGAATTAATTTATTATTTTCTTAATTGGTATTTGTGAATGAACTTATTAATTGTGAATTTTATTATGAATTATTTGATCATTCATTTATTCATTATTCAATCAACAAATATAGTAAACCAGAGCGGGGTAGTGATTACGGAGCTCAACAAAATCTGCTGATGTACTACTTCTCCCTCACATGTCACACAATTTCCTGTTTGTTTTTTTATTGAACAATGATTTGTATGCAATGCAGTTGAGAGTTTCTCTCTAGGTAATTCGAACTCAAACAAATGGTTTACGATTATTGTAACAAAACAAGGATTTCACGAGTTAAAATTACATAAGAGCATTTAATAAAACAAGAAATGGGACTCGCAGACGATCTCATAGCTAAAAGTGCTGCCACCACTCTCGGCTTGTGGCACATAAAGGCATTTCGAGACATCGAAAAACCTCTTTGTAGTGTGTGGATGCAGCCTTGCCGACCTCTTTCCTCATTTCTCGTCGTAAATTTCTCGCAACGCATTCCTTGGTGTAATCTGTTGCGGGCCTTATGGCTGTAGTCAATGCAATTTAAGAGTACTCTTTTGTGATATAAGATTTATTAAAACCTTTCAATGGAGCATCACTTAATTGAACTAGTGGCGCTACAACATGACGTACTTTCCCGTATTATCGGAAACTGCTACGGAGGATTGAAATATTGCACTTTCTGCCCTTCTAACATCTTAGCTATCATTTGAAAACGTCCAATTCAACCAAAAAGCGAACAACAAGCAACCAAGCGTCCAATTCAACCAAGAAGCAACAAGAAGCGAAGCACTGTTTCCATCGCAGTGTTGTCAAAACTATGTGAATTCTACAACTGCATAAAACTATAATGCAGAAGTTTTGTAAACTTGTATTGGAAAAAGAAGTATGATTCCATACAGCTATAACTAGTCACAACAATGACACGTCATTCACAGAAATTCGCGACAACGAAACGGAATTTAATTGTTGCATTCCCTGCATTGGCGATACTCCTTTAACCCATTAGTGCATGAAGTTTCCTGGCAAGTTTTTTGGGGAAAAGATTGTATATCCATGTATTATACATCTAAAAGACATACTATGTGAATTATCAAAATTTTATTCTGCACCGTTTTCAAGAAAAACGTGATCCGATAAATCGGATCACATGCATACAGTAGTCTTAAGTGCGGTTGTGGGGCTGCCCGGTTATGCTTTCAGTAAAAAGGACATTGGTGAAATTCCCGTGTACTAAGTCATTTATTACTCTAAAAATAAATTATATTTTAATCTTTTGGTCTATTTTGATGTCTAGACTAATTTTTACGTTATATTTATGTTACTGGGCAAACAAATGAAAATATTTCGATTCTGAAAAATGATGTTTATTCGTAAGAGATACAATGAAATTATTTCCTTTCATATTATAATATGCATGAAAGTCTTTGAAGCATTTGGAATGCAATCCCGTATCATAGTTTTGGCACATGAATTTTCCTTTACCACTGACAGCGGCGAAGTTTCTTTTCTGTAGAAACAGCAATCATCCCGTGGTTTTTGCCGTCAAAATGAATGTAAGTATTTGGATCATTTGGCTGTTTTTCTTTTGGTGATGTTTCATGAATATTCAACAAACTCAAGCAAATATCTCTTCGGAATTTCGGAAAACAATGGAATTTCTTATCATTTGGCAATTTTTTTTCATCAGGAGCCAGGTATTTACAACCGAAGTATCCAAAAATAAGCAAATATAAGCCAATACTATTTTCGTTGTTGCATTCTAGTTCCGTAGTTCGCCATCATTTGGTCCATCAAAACCATCCCACCCATTCTTTTACTGTACGAACTAAAAACTACAAGCTGTCGAAAATTAATTTACATTTTTTTCTCTCTTTCGACCACCGCGCATAACTTTCCATTTCGTTTCCTTCATGATTTGTGGCAAAAGGCAACATCATTGCCTTTCCATCTAACAAGCATAATTTCTGCAGACGAGCGAAAATCATTGCTCGCAATTGTTAGCGCCTTTTGGGTGTTCTTCTTCTAACATGTTCAAAATTTCAGCAACAGATAGGCTGACAATACTTTTTCATTTAGAAGCAGTTGCTGGAAACGTAGAGAGAAAAAACGTAGCCATTCTAATATATTGCAGTGAAGTCCCCTGTGCATGTGATCCGATATTTCGGATCACGAAAATTAATTTGAAATAGTTCAGTTATTTATAATTATTTTCTTAGAATACCAATTCAAATGGAAAACATGAACCTTCATTATTTCATTTCATGTAAAATTTGTTCATATCAATCAATGTTAGGTATTATAATTAAATGAAAACTTACCAGCTACGTAAAACAACAAGACTGTAATGCGCCGTCTTGCACTCTAATCGCTCTAAATCTAAAACTCCTGAAAGTTACAGCGTATACATTTAATTTATGCCTTTTCAACAATGCGAACGTTGATTCGTGTGTATCTCAAACAGATAAGTCTCCAATGACAGGCATGTTTGACGCTTTTCTTAGCATCCCATTTATCGGATCACATGCACTAATGGGTTAATGAGCTAGCAATTTTTATTTCAAATATTTGAAAATAAACAATTTCTTTAAAGATTAATATGAAAATGTACAAAAAGGTGGAATGTAAAAACAAAATATACAAATAATAAAGAAATAATATACAAAAATTGCAAACTTTAATCTACGATGCATCCGGCTCTCTGAAGCGCAGTAAATTTGCAGCGGGCTATTATGGTTTGTCACGAAATTATAGAAAAACTACTCGTATTTTCAAAAAATTAAGCATGGCTTTATTTGAAGATGTATTTTTGATAAATATATATCAATGAGAAAACCAGCTACCATCTATCGCCGCCCAAAGTATTTTTACATTTTTTGAATTTATCGCTTTCCTAATGGTAGAACAGAAATATTCATTTTAGAATATGCAAGAACAGAAAAACCTCCTCAAAAGCGGCAATTTACTTTTAAAAATTTGTAGCAGTTTTTAAGAAAACGATGTTTAAGCACAACTAAAAATACAAAATTTGAAGCTCTTTTTCACACAAAATTTTTGAGTTTTCAAAAAACTTCCATTTGAAGTCATTTGAAGCACTTACATTCACAAATGTAATAATAATGACAAATTGCTGGTTGTATGCATACTAAAGATTAGAGGCATTCTCCGCGATTTTTACCGACCAGCGCTCGCTCGCCTCTCTTCTCTGGAGACCACGCGCTCCACTGTCCTTCGCAGCCGGTTGCGGACTCCCGGGAGCCGGCGGCCGACCGAGACTCGGCCGGTTGTCCAGGCGAACTACGCCACTTAACAATCGGCCGACACGTCGGAGTAAATATCTAATGCCAAGTTTCAGGAAAAGGAAGGAGTATTGAATGGTTTTTAAAATAAATGACCAATAATTTCGTCTTTTCAAAATTTAATATTTAGAGGAATTTTAATATTAATTTTCAAATAATAAATTTTAATATAAAAAAAGAATAAAAAGCTTTAAAAATCGACTCGGACGCACTGGAGAACCTCAAGTGGATCTATTGCAGTTCTGTCTGTGACTTCAAAGAAAAGGCACTCAAAAGTTTTAGAGATAAATTCCGTTCTTTCTAATGACTAGGTATCGGATGTCGAAACATCCGATACCTAGTCATTAGAAATAGCCATAGGCTATTTCATAGGCCATAGTCATAGGCTATTTCCGAAGAAATAGCCTATTTTATTCTAATGAACATAAAATTATTAATTATCCTTCAGTTTATATGGAGCAAATACAAATGCTCTGCTAAATTTAGATGCAAGTGCAATGAAATATATTAGTACCTTTCCCTTCCAATTTTGTATTTTTATCGTCTTTTTCCAAATATTTTTGATGTTGGTGTTGTTGTAATTTTCAGGCATCTGAAACGCAGGTCTAACTTTCTTAACCCGGCAGTAGGCGTGCAGGGTGCCTCAGACACCTCAGCATTATTTTGAGCTCATTGTACTTTTAGTTTTATTTATAATCTTGCGAGTTTCTCAGTATCTTTCGAGGAAAGCTTTGTGCACATATCTCGACCCTTCTCTTTCAACTGCTTCCTGTCCTTTCCTGGAAATTTCGTCGCAAAGGCGATGGCGCGCTGCGTGGGAGCCACCGAGTCACCTCGCACAACCTTTGTTATCGCTTTCTGCCACGCTGTCCACAGTAGTTCACCCAAAGGAAGGGTGTCTCGTGGAGCTTCAATACTACTCCACAGAAGTCAATGATTCACAATTTCAGCTTTTACGATTTTTTAATTAGAATTAATCGCGTATCTTGTATTGAAACGAAAAATAATGGAGTAATTGAAAAACATTGTACTCGTACATATAAAAGTTTATACGCATCATTTCGTGTATACATACTTTTGACGAATTTAAAATAATGTTAAACGTGTGTATATAATAGTAAATAATGTATTTTGAATTATTGAGTTGAATAGCCTGATGTGCTGTGACCGCTGTTGTTTGGCCGCCGACTGAGTCGACAAATTCAGAGGCCATGGCGGCTTACATCAACTATTTCACAATAAATTAGAACGCCCAATGACAAGACGTTCTGACGCAAGGAAAATAGTACCCACCTCATTTTTGTTTAGCATATGCGTTTTTCTTATTTACTCCTGAAATTATGACCAAATATTCATTGTATTTAATAAATATGCCTTATATTCGGGTTTGTAAGAAACTTAAATAACATTACAATTGGTACGCAATGGATTATCTTCCCTTAAGCACTATAAATATATAAAAAAATATAAAAATTATGCAATAGATTTAAATTTATTTTCTGAGTCTTTGTTTGCCATATTTTTTTCAAAAAATGTATCTTTTTTTCTCGGTTTGTCTCTATCAAATTATTTCCAGTCAATCGATACATTGTTACTTTTAAACAAATTAATCGTTTAATTGAAATTGTATTTTCTTTCGATTACAATGAATTGAAAAAGTTGCGATCACTACATGCGGCGACTTTATATCCTGTACATGGATTGAGGGGCGAAGCTACCGTGCAGTCCGGCGCCGGTCGAGTGGTCGTGTGGCCGTGCAACCGAGCGGCCGAGCGCTCGGCGACTCCCGGGTCTCGGCGGGAGCCGCAAGGCGGCCGGGTCGAAATGTCCGTTAAACAGCTATCTCTCCCCCCCCCCGAACAAGGTCACACCCCTTCGTCGAGCGTCGGCGCGGAGCCCGAGAGTCTCGAGCGGTTGTTTTCACCTGTTTGCAGAGCTCTACTAAAGATTTGAGAAACGTTTCAAAAAAATTACATGTGCAAGTTTTGAAAAAAGAAAAACAAAATGAATTTCGCGTCATATTAAAGAGCGCAACAGACGGATGGACAGACGTTTTGCTTTCAATTGGTTTTTCGGTATCAAGGGATTCTGGCTGCACCACGTGATATATTTTTTTCTTAATTTAGCAACTCGATTTATCCGCTTTTTCGTTACCAGGGCGCTGTAATAAGAATTTTTCTGCCGAAAATCCGCAGTTTTTTCGTGCAGCATTACATACCTTTCCCTATACCATACGTACGTAGTTATATGTGGAAGTAAAAATTGGAGCCGATTTTGGAAAAATCTTGTTTTTGTAATTTTTAAAATTGCACATATTGCGCGAAAACTACTTATATTTTCGAAAAAATGTACAGGACCTTAATAAAAGAACTCACCATGGAGAACAAATTTTATTTGACAGAAAAATCTTTATCTTCGAAGACGCCGAAAAGTTCAAAATTTTGCATGTTTCGATTGATTGATTGATTGATTGAATAGGGTTTAAAGGGCGCTTCGACTGCTGTGGTCATTGGCGCCCATGCCAGAGTATTTGGAGAAAAGAATATTCAGTGTTGCATATGTAACTTACTCACTGTTTAAAAGCATGTAAAAAGCTAAAGCTAAAGCTAAAGCATGTAAGCAGCTAAAAAGGAGGCTCGAATTCTGCATCAAGTATACATGTAGAAATGGCAGAAGGAAAATAGAAAAAGGGCGCGTAAAATTTATCTTAAAACGTAAAATTGGCTGTAAAGGGGCCAAAAAACAACATAAAACATTGTTCTTTCAAATAAAATTATATATTCTGCTTTCTCTCAAAAAACAAAAAAGTTTTGAGAGCGCAGAATCGTCATCCCCGAGCACCACTTGTAGCGAGTTGCCCAGGTCATGTCTTCGTCGACTGCCAACAAATTTCCTACAGTACAGCAGGACGTGTTCCACGGAAAGAATAGTCTGGCACGAGTCACAGATGGGGGGAGTTTCATTTCGAAGAATGAAACCGTGAGAGAAATGGCAGTGTCCGATACGAAGACGGGTTAAAATAACTTCCTCGCGTCTACAGGACCGTGCTGAGGAGCGCCAGGGATACACAGAATTCTTTATCGCACTTAGTTTGAAAGTGCTATTGTGTCACTCTGTTTGCCACGCTCTAAGCACGGATCGTTTCAAGAAAGCCTGAACATCGGATAATGGCACAGAAGGGATGTCGATACGAGTTTTACGAGTCGCTGATTTCGCCGCCTGGTCGGCCAGTTCGTTCCCTCTGATACTCACGTGGCCTGGGACCCAACTAAGTACCAGGTCATAGCGGCGGGACAGAAGACGATGAATCAGGCTTTGAACGGATAAAGTCAGGTAGTCTGACGAAGGACGGGAGACAGCTTGAAGAGAGCTGAGAGAATCGGAACAGATAACTACTCGCCGCAACGTCGCTGATTCAATGTATTTTAGGGCCTCAAAGATTGCACACATTTCGGCAGTGAAAATACTGCATTTGGAGTGAAGCCGAAATGATTTGGTGGCCCTGATACAGTAAAAACCACATGCCACCGCGTCGCTGCACGATGAACCATCCGTGTATAAGAATAAATGATCCGGATAGGATTCTCTCATATCCAGAAACTGCTTCTGGTAAACCAGAGGACTAGTAGTTTGTTTGGGTAAATGGGAGAGTCTGAAGTCAATACTGGGAAGGAGGAGTTTCCAAGGGGGGATCCGGTCACTTGTGGGTCTCACAGGGGTGGGAAGTTCTACATTTAATTCCCGGAGAAGATTTCGTAATCTAATACCTGGGGGATGGGGTAACGAAGTTCGAAGATTGTACGAGGACTCATACTTTGGGTGGATGATTATACGACGACAAGGGTGGTCAACCAGTCCCGACACTTTAGCCCCATAAGAGGCTAATAAAATATCTCGCCTTCGGCTCAGAGATGGTTCTCCAGCTTCGGCCAAGAGGCATTCGATGCGACTCGTGCGGTAGGCGCCTGTACTAATTCTTATACCGGCGTTGTGAATGGTATTTAATGGCCGGAGGGTTGATGGTGACGCTGACCCATATACAATACATCCATAATCCAAAATAGAGCGGATGAGGGTTCTATACAAACGCAAGAGACACACACGGTCAGCTCCCCAAGAGCTGCCTGTAAGGGTGCGGAGGAGGTTCAGAGGTGAGACACATCGGCTCTTCAGTTTACGTATATGATTTCGCCAAGTTAGGCTCTTATCGAAAGTAAGCCCAAGGAAAGTTGCAGAGTCCACAAAAGGTAGAAGATGGCTTCCAAGAAAAAGATCGGGGTGGTTATGAAGATGATAAATCCTGCAGAAGTGCATACAGCTAGTTTTTGATGCGGAGAATTTAAAACCTGTCGCATCAGTCCATTCCTGCAATTTGTTGAGGACAAGTTGTAATTGTCTCTCTATCACTTGAATACTCTTGGAAGAGCAGAAAATGGCAAAGTCGTCAACGAAGAGCGATGCTTTCACCGGCTCTCGGATTATCGACGCTATACTATTGATAGCGATGGCAAACAGAGTGACACTCAGAATTGAGCCCTGAGGGACCCCGTTTTCTAAATGGTGGCTGGCGGATAACCTGTCACCAAGGCGAACGCGGAAGTATCTTGAGGAAAGAAAGGCTACTAAAAAAAGGGGGAGCCGGCCCCTAAGACCCCAAGAATGGATGGTGCGAAGAATGCCGTACCTCCAGGTAGTATCATAAGCTTTCTCTATATCAAAGAAAATTGCTACCAGGTGTTGACGTAGCACGAAAGCAGTGGAGATCTGTGTGGTAAGGGTGACAAGGTGGTCCATGGTTGACCTGTTCTTCCTGAAACCACATTGGATGGGGGTAAGTAGGTTTCTCTGCTCCAGGTGCCAGACCAAACGCGTATTCACCATTCGCTCCAGAAGTTTGCATATACAGCTTGTGAGCGAGATTGGACGGTAGGTTGACGGCTTTGTCCTGTCCTTTCCTTCTTTAGGAATAGGAATAATAATCGCTTCGCGCCAGGTTCTAGGGAAGGTATGTTCCATCCAAATCTTGTTGAAGATACGGAGGAGAAAGATACGTGCCTCTTCCGGCAGGTGTTTTAACATTTGGTTGTGTATCTGGTCTGGTCCTGGAGCAGAATCTTTCCCACGGGTGAGCGCACAGGAAAATTCATCCATGGAGAAAGGGGCGTTATAATCTTCCTCCAGGCAGGTAGAGAAGTCCAATCTGCATTTCTCCATTCTACTCTTAGTTTTCAAGAAGCTAGGGGAGTAGTGTAAGGAACTGGAGGAATTTTCATAATGACAGGCCAATTCCTCAACTACTTTTTCTGGAGAAGTAATAAGATTTCCATTAATAAGAAGTCCTGGGACAGATGATGGGGAAAATCTTCCTCCGATCTGTCGGATCTTTCGCCATACTACTTTAGGCGGGGTATGGCAAGAAAGAGAAGAGATAAAGGCTCTCCAGGAAGCGGTCTTACTTTCCCGTATTACTAATCTGGCTCTGGCCCGCTTTCTTTTGAAATCGATCAGGTTTGATGCGGTGGGGAACCTATTGAGCCTAGCGAGTGCTTGCTTTCGGTCTCGCACCGCGGTGGCACAGTCAGCATTCCACCAAGGCACAGGGACGCGTCGTGGCCGACACGTAGACTTCGGGATTGCAATGGTGGCTGCGCGAAGAACGGCGTCGGTGAATTGGGCCACCAAGGTATCGATATTATTTGAGAAGTGGTCTGGCATTATAATTTTCTCGCTGAATGTATCCCAGTCGGCTCGATGGAATAGCCAGCGAGGAGGGTAGATGACGTCTAAATCAGGGACATTAAAGTGGACCAAAGTGGGAAAATGGTCACTCCCATGTAGATCATCGAGTACGGTCCACTCTACCATGGTAGATAGGGATGGACTGCAGAGTGCCAGATCGATTGACGAGAAGGTGTTTGACGCCATGGAGAAATGAGTGTGATTCCCGGAGTTCAGAAGAATTAAGTTTTGCTGGTCAATAATATTTTCGAGGATAGAACCTCTCGGGCAGGTCCTCGTGCCACCCCAGAGGGGATTGTGGGCATTAAAATCCCCCGCAATAAAAAAAAGGGGCGGGCAACTGAGAAAAAACATCTTCGAGTTCCTCTTGTGACACGACTTGGCCAGGGGGAATGTATATACTACACACCGTAAAAGAGAACGATGGTAGGTGTACCCGTACGCAAACTGTTTGGAGGTCGGTTCGAACGTTGTGTTCCTCCGAGAACAGGGAGTCGCGGATGAGTACCGCAACGCCGCCGTGAGCACGAAGTCCGTCGTCTTGATCAAACCGATAGATGTTAAATCCGCGAAGAGACAGGGGATGATGAGGGAGAAGATGAGTTTCCTGAAGACAGACTATAAATGGTTTGTGGCGAGAAATTATTAATCTTAATTCTTCTGAGTGAGCACGAAGACCATTTAAGTTCCATGAGAGAGCCATTATGTGAAATTATTTCTTGGTTGCTTTTTTTTCTTTCTCACCTTCTGAATGGTTGTAGGGGAACTCTCGTGGGGTTCCTCATCAACAGCAGAGTCATCCTGACTGCTGCTGGATATGGTCGGGGGGTTTTCCCGACTTTTGGCCACGAGTGACCGAGATCTATAGGGGCTGGAGGATCGTCCGATGTGATTCTCAGAGACAGAAAGAGGTGGACGGGATTTGGATGACGTATTTTTCCTGGGAGGCGGTGTCTGTTTAAGATCGATTTCAGTAGAAGTCTCAGTGGTCGATTTCTGGTGGTGTTTTTGCACAGGTTTTTTGTACTTTGTGGGGATTATAATTTTCCCACCTTGGATACATGCCGAATCTTCGGGGAAGTCTGTCGGCGTCACCTGACAACTAAAGTGCGAAACTACCGCTGGGGTACAGTGAGTTTGACAACTCGCTGTTACCCCCGGGGACTTAGGTTTTGCAGCACTGGAAAAGGATCGAGATAGGTCCACTGGATTCCTGATTTGGAACCTACGCTTCGCCTCAGGGAAGGAAACCTTTTCGGTTACCCTTATTTTTTGGATTTCCCTTTCCCGGAGAAACGTGGGGCACTGGTTGTCGTTGGCTGGGTGATCGCCTTCGCAATTCACACAGTGCGGTGGTTTGTCGCAGGGTTGTGGGTCGTGAACTGACGATCCACACTTCCCGCAAACCGCGTTAACGGACATACATCGCTGTTGGGTATGCCCAAACCTTTGACACTTGAAGCAGCGCAAAGGGTTCGGCACATACTGCCGCACACGGAGGTTGTAGAAAGCGGTAACGATCCTTTCCGGGAGGGATGGTCGGTCAAAAGTAAGGATCAGGGTAGAAGTAGGGATCATTTTCCCCTGCTCCTTCCTTCCGATCCTGTACACCTCAGTCACGCCATGGGTCTTAAAAAAGTTTAGAAGATCTTCCTCCGTTTCAGTAGCAAAGTCCTCGTGGTTGACTACGCCTTTGCTCAGGTTCAAGGTGGGATGAACCGTGACTACTACCTGGAGGCCGGCAATCTGCTTCGTATTTTGAATTTTTACAATCTGCTCGTCGGTACGCGCTTCAAAAAGAATGGTTCCATTCCTTTGTCGCACGACCGCTTGGAGCTTCCCGTAGGCTTCTTCGATAGCTCGCGCCAGACGGACAGCACTCACAGTTTTGAAAGTCTTACCTTCCTCGGCACATGCCATGAGGAGGAAACGAGGCTTCTTGGGTCGATCTTCTTCTCTAGAAAAGAAACTATTCAAATCAATAGTTCTTTCTGCAAATCTCCTCTTCCTTGCGGAAGAGGGCGGGGGGAAAGGTGAAGTATCCATGTAGATGGAATAGGTTCATCCTCGTGGTCCCCACCCACCACGGAGCCCAACAAGGGGACACTCCATCGGAGTGCCAGGGTTGCCACGAGGATATAGTGGGGGAATAACACAGCGCTGCACCGCCGTGGATTCCCCCGCTCACCCTGGAGTTCAGTACAAGACCTAGTCCGAGCCGATTGATCGGGAGTGGGTTAGCTCCCGACCGCCCGTCTAGAAGAGTCCGGGGCCAAAGCGAGTGTGTTGGAACCTACAGGGAATGTTCCCCAAAATACGTAATCAACGTACTCCTTAGTGCAAGGCGAACAGTAGCACTAGGACTAGATAGGGAAACAAACAGGTCCCTCAACTGCCAGGACACACATTCCCTCCGACACGGGTCGCCATGCACGGCAAACACATGGGTGGGCGTTCAGCATACAGAGAAGGCCAGTGAGGAAGAAAAAGGAGTGAAAAGAACGTACATGACATGAAATGAGAAGCAAGAAGATGAAAAAAAATGGAGAAAGGAACACTTGAGAGCCTTCTCTGCATCCCCCCGTCAAGACGTGGACCAACCCACCTCGACGGGCCATGTTTCGAAAATTCAGATTTTACCGAGAAAATCGGACCTATACCACCTTTATAAGTGTATTTTACTCTTACAAGAAATTTAAAGAAAAAATTTGGAGCAGTTTTGAGAAAATTTTGAAAATGTCCGAGAGGCTGCATGTAAAGTACCCCCAAATATTAAAGAAAGATGTTCAAAATCGCGGCCGCTCGAGTGCAGCCAGATCGCCCGGGGAATATCCGTTTCGGAAGAAATCGTACTTATGGTTTAGGCGCTAGTGTTGTTCACAGACTAACGGACTGACGGACCGCAGACGGATATACCTGCCCACCTAAGCTCTTGAATGGGAAAAGCACAGAAACAGAGAAGTTGGTGCAGCTTACAACCCGACTGTCACCTCTGTTGTCTCAACGTGCCAGACATGTCTGTCTTAAAAGGTGGCAAAGAGACGCAGTTGCCAAATTACCAAAACAAGAACAAGTCCTCTCAGACATAGGTTACAAGTTACGCTAAAGACCCAGTAGTATCATCACCCAAAACTCGTAACCTGCGAACTGGAATTTAACTTCCAATCAAGTATGCAAATTACAATAAACAACAGATATTACATCAAAGTTACAGAAGTCCACTACAATTTGGAGTATTCGAATTGCAAAAACATCTCCAAACAAGAGAAGTAAAAGAATGAAGCCATTTCAAATTTTCTCACAGGGAGGTGAGCTCTCTCACCTCTGAACAACTCAAAACTCAACATCAATAAACTTAAGAACCACACAAACAGAACTGAGAGAAGAATGCAGTTTACTTTTTATAAGTAGCTTTGCACTGACTAAGGACACAAGAGGGTATTTAAAAGTTTGGGAAAGGCCGAATCAGAGATTCCTAATGATGAAAAAGTTTTAGGCGTAACTTGCAGATAAAACAGCAACTATTTGTGTTGCATTTTTACATTAAATATTTCTGAAAAATTTACAATTTACTAATCACTTTTAGTGAATCACCATTGGTACCCTATTCCATCAGAAATTACCCTGAACACATTTACATTTTAGGAATTAGAACAGTGTACAAATTGTAGTTCTAAAAAGTACTTTATTCCCTAAAATCTCACTTGCTTTATCGCTAAGTCAAAAATTATTCGATACACACTGATAAATCTACAAAAATTAATACACATTACAATCACTCAGTCTCTAAGACTTATGGACTTCTTGCTTACAATATTAACCAAATGAGAAGAAAAGGTCTTGATTAAACTCCAGTAATGTTTTTCATAGAAACTGTGCTAGAATTACACAATTGCACTTGCACAATGACTAAAAAAATTTTGAGTGTTAAAATGAAAATTACTGAAATAAAATCCTGCCGATCAACATGTTAAAATTACTTAACACTTAGAACAGAATGAAATCTTTAAGGCAACATGAAACAAATTACCCACAAAATGCTTAATGTGAATTTAGGCAGCACTGCAAAAACTAAGTTAAAACTAAACACTGAAAGAAACAACGAAAGAAAGAACAGGTTATTCTAACCCTGTGGGAGTGGAAAATATGCATGGACCACACTATATGTATTTCTCACCTTTAGCTATTATGCATAACACAAACCATTGCCTAATAAGCTAGATAAAATCCACTGATCTCAAAGTCCTTCATAAAATGTCAATATAAATGTTCTTAGCTCACCTAAATACGCTGCTTCTTGTTCCTTGCTAAGATTTGTGGGCAAGACAGTAGGCATGCCAGGAATGAAGGTTTTCTCCTTCTCATCCCCACCCCAACGTGATTTCCTGCGCTTCCGTCGCTCCTCCTTATCACCTGAAAGTACAAAATCCAAATGACCTCAAGAATCCAACAAGAACAACACTTAGCAGGAATCAGGACTACTTCAATTTTATACATTTGACATATGATCCAAATTTGAGTAGTTTATAGAAATAAAACTTCAAGAACATCAGGTAATTGAAGTACTTTCTGGCATGAAGCAGTCTTCCACCTCCTACTACCCCCTAAATAAAGAAATTTTTAAAATTAGCTAAACAATGAAATTTTTTATTCACAAATATACTGACAAAATCTATAAAATTGAATAAAAAAACATAAGCAATTACAACAGGTGAATTCAGTTTATTATTTTCATGGAATTAGGTCAAAATTACACTGCTCACCAACAACAAAACCTTTTTTTCACTTGCCCAGGATTTTGCAACGAATTTACAGTAAATCGGGAATGCTGAATCCAGATATGCCATAAGTTCTGCTGAATTGGCTCTAATTTTTGTGCTATGAAATACTATCACCAAACTCACGGCATGTAATGCAAATATTTATCTTGATTCAAACTGTTTTTTTTCATTTTAAACATTTTATACCGCATTATTTACAGGATATTTTAGTTGAGCTTCATTTTATTAATACATTTTCTTCTGTTACAAAACAAGAGTTCTTCAGGAAGACCTTGTTTGAACGACTAATGTATTTGACTACATTTGTGGGTAATTTACGCAACAAAAATAGAAAAGAAATATTACAAACTTTGTAGAAATATATGAAACACATTTTGGTATAAAACTGGGTGATCAAGATAAATCGTAGGCTCCTGATGTGGTATGCAAAACTTGTGTGGAGTGTCTCCGTCAGGAAAACTGAAGAGTTTAAAATTTGGTGTAGTGATGGTATGGCGAGAGCCTTAAAATCATGATGATTGTTATTTCTGTTCTGTAAATGTAAAAGCCTTCAATCGTTACAAGAAAAAGAACAGGGAGTAACCCTAATGTGGAATCAGCAAAGCGACCTGTGTACATGAACCTGATGTTCACCACACTCACTGGAAGTCCTGTGTCTGATAAAGAGGATACACAGATTCTGGGGTGCAATTCAAGAGTTAGCAGTGGCAGTGAATATAATGGAAATGTTGTTACAAAAGAGCACTTCTCCCAAGATAATCTCAAGTGATTTAATGGAGATCTCAGTTTGCCAAACAAAGCAACTGAACTTCCAGCATCCTGACTAAAAGAAAAGAAATACTGGAAGCAAAATAACACTTTATTGGTTTGGTTATTGGTACAGGCTTTGTCTAAGTTGTCAAGAACTTTTGGGGTAATCATAAACTAGAAAATTATCCAAAACTGGTGCCAGACTTGCTTTTAATCTTTCAAAACTTGTGTGTTACTAGAAGCATTAAGGTACACTATTTACATAATCTAGACAAATTTCCAGAAAATCTTGGCAATGTGTGTGAGGAACAAGGCAAGCGGTTCTGTCAAAAAATAACAGTAATGGAAGTTAGATATCAGGGCAGATGGGATAGACACAATGGCAGACTACAACTGAAGCCATCAACATGATTGCCCTGATTTGCCGCATAAAAGGATATCATACAATGTTTTGTGATTCTTTACAGGCTGTAAATATAAATATATTGACTATAATAATATTAAATATTTCAAGAGATTAATTTTGTATAAATAGGCATATCTAGTTACATTTAGTTCAAGTTTTATGCAATTTACGAATAGCCTGTACTCAATAAAATAAAATTGTTCGGTGCGATTTTCAGTATCTCAAAAACTAGAGCCAATCTACCAAAACCAATGCCATATTTGGAATCATTTGCATTAAACATACCCTAAAATGGCTTTAAATTGTTTGGCAAGAAAATGAGTGTTGACCAGTGTTATTACCACAACCTACAGAGCATTCAGTCATGTGACCAGTTTTTTTGAAAGCCACCTATGCCATACCACATGGATCATGCCTGGGGGCGTAGCCCAGTGATTAACAAGCAGAAATGATTCGTATTCATTTCATGAGTGTTGGCTAACGTGTTGCAGAGCCGTGGAGCAACCTAATGTATTGTCTTTCCAACAAAGGAGAAAGTTCAATGAAAAATATTTTATTATAGTTATAAAATGTTATTGAAGTTTTCTGAAACTATGTTCATGATTATTATTTTTAAAGATTATTAATTTATGTGTACTGTGTTCAGTATTTGGAGAGTTCACTGCAGAAAACAGAGAGGTCAGCTAACAGGAGTTCTCTTTTGTTGACGTGCCAAGGGCAGGCTTTTCACCAGAGTTTCAAGGAACGCTTGGCGTGTTTATGACTCTCTATGACTGTTTTGTGCTTTTGACTGCCACCCCCCTCCAGGGGCTCCTGGCTGAGCCCTCCTGCTCTGCCTGCTGAATCTTTGTGAGATCGTCCACACAGCAGAGGCTTTTGATTTCACTCCACATATTTCAGAGAATTTCCATTATTTCTTTTAGTATATATTTATTTTTGTGTTAATATTTAATGTAGTTTATGATAAATATTTTTAGTATATAGTACATATAATATACATACAGTTTTATATACTTATAGCTTTATATAGTTTTTGAGCAATTTTAGCAATGAGTCCACCACAGAAGGGAGAAGTTACTCAGCATCTGCACCAAGACATCTTTTTTATTGCAAGATTCGTGGAAGAGCTGATGATGCAAGGCAGTATAGAAACTTCTTCAGTTATTAAGAAGACTGCCTGTACATTGAGACTGGATACTTGAATAGCCTTATTTTACGTGGCGAGACTCAGGTCATGAGGCCTGCTCTTCCGTCTGACCACTCAAATTTCGCTACGCTCCTTTCACCAACTAGCAGAGAAAGAAGGTATTCCACGGGCGACGAAACAAGTGATTTGGAATTTTGCTCAGAGGCGTCATTTAGGCTTGAGGATCTTTTACATGCAGTAAATCTACTAACATGGGACAGCTGGCTTTAGTTCCCCTCCAAAGGAAAGCGTACGAAGGATTTTTTTCGCTCCTAAAAATCCATAGCTTCGATCGGGTTTGAACCCGCAAACTTTCCGGTACGCTAACCGTTACACCATCGCTGTCATAATGCATTACTCACATTCTTCAAAAATAAGTAAAATTATAACAAATGTCAGGTGAAGTTATTTTGGATAATATTGAATTTAATGTTACAGATATTGGAAACAAGACCCTGATACTGCACAGACTCCAAAAAGGAAGTGTCCGGGAATAGAAGGGAACAAAACATGTGTAGTGGTTGATTTTGGACAGGGCTTGATTAGACGCATTATTTATTCAATGTATGAGAAGGGTAAGTAATATACTTATTTGCATGTAAGCGAGTTGCTATGTTGTGTACAACAATTTTCTCAGGACAAAATGTTACTCTGGACTCAATTTTAACCTCTTCAGTTCATAGGTGCACATATGTGCATCTTCATTTCTAAGCACGTATTTCAGTGTGACCTGCGATTTTTCCTCTTTTCTTTGACGATTCACGTTTTTTAACCTTCAAGCTTCTTAATTTCGCCAAGCATGGAGCTTCTGTGCAGTTGTGTATTGAATTAAGCGTGAAGAAAATTATTCTTTGTAGAAGATGGCGGCCCATTCTCACCGGCGTGAGAGGAAGTATTTTTGATAGCTTATTTTATCATCAGATGTATTTTCTGTTTCATATCTATTTTATAAAGTTGAAAGTATAGCTTTCTATCCTCAGAAAGTGAATTTTTGTGTGCTCTGCATGCAATTGTTTTTGCTGGTACACATACTATGTGCACCTCAGGTCATTACGTTAATTTCAGGTTACGGGACTACATCTTTACGAAACTTTTTTTTCTCCGTTGGAACTGCGATGACTACTGAACAGTTATTTGAATTTCTGAATCAAAGTGATGTTGATTCATTGGACTCAAGTATTGAGGATGAATTATTTGCTAATGAGAAACCCATGCCTGCAAAATCTAGTTCCGATTCTGAATCAGAAAATCATGTTCAATACTGTACAAGTGAGAAGATTTCTACTAAGTGCAGGAATGATAAGCTGTGGTAAACAATTATGATTGAAAAGGGATCCACTCTTCATGATGGGAAACTCTACAAGGTTTATAAGGAGTCGAAAGGTATTCTAGAAGCCTTCATGGAATATTTTCCATTGGAATTTTGGAAGTTAGTATTATATCAGACGAATCTGAAATAAGTGCAAGCTTCTTCTCAATGTATCAGAAATTTTACATTACGTAGCAATAAATACGTACAAATTACATTACATAGGAGATAATAATGGAAACTCAAAATTCCACAGGTTGAGATGTATTGGAGTACTCCTCCATTTTCTGCTTATCAGCGATACAATGCCTTGAGATAGATACTTCAAAACTACGAATAATTTACATTTTTTTGATAATCTTTCATTTCATGATCCTGATTGAAATCCTTATAAAATTGACAACGAATGAGTAACACTACTGTCCTCATGCGCTGGAAGCACTCCACACGATACATGCGAAAGATAGCAAAAACAAGAAAAGAAAAAAACACCATGATCTGGTGTTGTACAAGCATACAAAAATTATAGGGGCATAGATCTATGTAAAAGGCTGCTTTATTACTACAGAAGCTCTGTAAGAACAAATAAATGGCCAATCAAATGGGAGTATTCAATCGTCTTGTCGATGTTGTAATTTTAAAATGTTGACTCATAACATAAGAAAAAGCTCCAGCCTGAATAAATAAATATTCGTTTCCATTGATTTCATTCAGATTGCATTTAGCCACATCATTGGTAAAATTCCAAGACAATAGGAATAACAGCAGACAGCCACATTTTACAGTTGATAGCAATAATAGGGACAGTGCTGAAAATTGCATGCCAAGAAAGAAATCCAGGAAAGTAGTGAGTCAACCAGTGGATGAAGTAAGATATGATCAAATTGGCCATTTTCGAGTTTTCTGAGATAGTAAATTTGCAACAAAATGAAATGTTGGTTGCAAATGAAGAACAAGAGTAAAAAGCACGAAATGCAATATGCATTTGTGTGTACTGAAGCATAACTGTTCTTTGAAATACCATACAAAAAATCGTAAAATAAGGACAATGTGGAATTTTATATCAATAATAAGAGTATGGAATAAATAATTTTTCCAGATTTCGATCTCTGATTATATCCTTATTTCCATTAACAGTTTATGTTTTTTTCTAACTAACATTTAAGTAGGAAATTTACGATATTGACCTGAGGTGCACATATGTGCACCAACGATTTCCAAAATATGAAATGTAAAAAAAAAAGTTTTTTGATACATTTGCTTCCTTTCCTTCCCAAACAACACAATTCTGAAAAACTACCAGAATTTCACAGCGCATTTGTCACCGGGTCTGAAGAGATTAACAGCAGTTAAACATGATAGTGATAGGTAGTGATAGTAAATCCTAATTTACTGGAGGGAAAACTACTTTGTCTTATCTGCTATGTGCCATAGGGTTTGAATGGAAAAAGACAGATAATCGCAGGTCACTATTGGAAAGAAATTATATTGTTATTGCAAGATCGGATTTTTTGATGGAATATATGAAACTGAAGGCTGAATTTGTGTTTTTGGATGAGGCACGGTTTTATTCAAAAGGCAAGCAAAAAATCTACCAAATTTTGTAGTGTTGAAAAATATGAAATTACAAATAAAATTGAACGGAGAAAGCATGATTTGTGAAATTGCAGTTAGATCAGCATGGGTAGAACGTCTTGTGCATCCTTAATATTGTTTGATCAGTCTGAAGCATGTACATAGTGGTTTAATACGTTTTTATTTTGGTACATCATCTTTTGTAATAGTTTTGAGCAATCTAACTTGTAGGTTATGCCTCTGAGTCATGGCAAGATAACAATAAGGAGAGCTGCATAAGCCAAAACTTGGATGAAGGCAAAATGTATATAGTATTACATGCAGGTGGTGCAAATGGTTTTACTGAAGATGCAGAATTATTGTTTCCCTGGAAGACAAAAGTAGACGAGTACAATAGAACAATGACAGCAGAGATGTTTCAGAAGTGGATGAAAGAGATCTTCGGTCAGATTTCATGACCTGCCTCATTAGAGGGTCATCTTGATGGCTGACTACATACTTTCCCACCCCGACTATTGCGTTGTGCCAGGAGGCCTCAATTTGTCTAAGGCCTCTTCCTCCTTCCTTACGTGACACAAAGTCTATGTACATCAGCTCGTCGGCGGGCAACATGATGCATTGTTAGCAGTTTTCTGGCTTTCCGATCCATGATGCGAATTTCTTGCTCAGTCCAGTCCACTAGTCTGAAACTGTATTCTGTTACAGGCATCGCCAAACTACATGTTGCTGATATTTTATTCCTGGGATTCAGAGCAGACTGCAGGACCAGTCTTACTCTCCTGCAATATTCCTTGCAAATTCTCTCTTTGTAAGTTTTACCTGGCTCAAGATCTTGAATCACAATGTGGGTATCAACTTCAATGTTCTATGCTGTTGTCAGTTTGCCTCTTTTTAAATTGATTTTTGCACACTTGTCAAGACCAAACTTCATGCAGATGTCATTGCTAAAGTCATTCACGACAGACAGCATTTGGGATAGAACCGCTTCATTCTTAGCAAAAACTTTAAGATCATCCATGTAAAACAAATGCGATACTGGCCTTGCATCACCATGGAGCTTGTAATCAAAGTTAGCTTGCGACAACTGTCTAGACAGTGGGATCTTCCTTTCCGCTGTGTATTAGTAACCTGGTACTCCACGATTTCATACTAGCCTTGCAAAATTCAGTAAGTCCAGGATGAAATCAATAGATTTCCAGGGTCTTCAGAATCCTATCGTGTGGTACACTATCAAAGGCCTTTTGATAGTCAATCCAAGCCATGCTCAAATTACATTTGCATTTCTTTACATCATTCAAGATGACTTTATTCAGCAAGATTTCCTTAGAGCCATTAGAACCTTTACGACATCCTTTTTGTTCTGCTGGGATAAAATGATTCTTCTCCAGATGTCTGTACATTTTGTCAGCTATGGCTGCAGTTGTAACTTTGTATAGTACTGGCAGACAAGTGATTGGTCAATAGTTCTTCGCCAAAGAGCTGTCTCCTGATTTGGGTAGCAAATACGTGATGCTGCATGTGAGCCATTCCGGGAGTTCCTTTGGGTTTTCTAAAATTTTAACAGCCTATGCTAGATGGTAATGTTTTGTACTTTACAGGTGTCTCGGCTGCTTCTATGTACTATCAATATTGGTAATAACTTTATTATTTATATATATTTATATTTTATTTATATTACATATAGATATTTTATTTATATCAGAATTTATTTTTCAGCAAACATTTATCAAATGAGATGCATGTACATTTTTATACTTCACATCTTTAACATCAACAAGGAAACTTCTCTTTCAACATCCAGAAAAACACTACCAGATGCATTTTAAATAGTGACTAATGCTTCCAATAGTGAATTGTTTGTAAATAAATGGGGTTCAGAAAAGAACATAATAAGTAGCATTAGAACTGCTAAAAATCAAAATACATGTTTGTGTGTGCATGTGTGTTTTTGAAGGGGGGGAGGAGGACTGTGGTGTAACTTAATGTTTACCACATATTTTTATTTTTATGTACTTTGTCTTGTGACTATCTGTGCATTTGTTTTACTTGAACTGAATGTACTATCAATTCTCTGAAAATAAATATCATGTAGTTGATGTAGTTAGCTAGCATGTGGGATTGTAATGTTTGTTGGTCATGGGAATTGTAGTGAAACTTGTGTTAGTCTTATCAAGGTGTAGAGTGGGGGGTGTTGAGGAATTAGTTAAATAGTCCTAACAGAAGATTTCATGTACACAATCTAAGAAATTTAACTTTTTTTTATAGAATATGTAGGAGTATTTTTTTTATACATTGCATGATAAGTAGTCTTTATCTTCTTCTGATTACATGTTTTATTGACTTGTGCGCGTTTGGCCTTAAGCCGCCATCCTGACAAGGCTTTATCTGGGTTTCCCTTTGTCACTTAACCCTTTATAGGTCGGGTAACTTTTTCTCCAGAATTATTTGAATTTATCTTTTAATTGTTTAGTTTTGATCTTAGAAACGTGAGAAAAATATAAATTTGTGATTTGTTTAAATATAAAGTGAGATAAATGCGAAAATGATGTGGTCGTATAAACGACCACAATCCATTTAAGGCTACGCATTACACTATGGATTGTGGTTGCGTACAGAACCATCTCGTATAATTCCTGAATAAAAATCTAATATCCAGTCATAAATAAACGTGTGCATGTTCTTTACAAAATAGAAGAAACACGTAGGAACAGACGTGAAATACAAAAAGTAAGAAAATTGAAAATAAATAGTGCAAATAAATAAGTAGTGAAAATCAATATGATATACATTTACAAACAAAAACCTAAAATAATAAATCATTGACTAAAGAAAACAATATTGAAAGAAACGTGGGCTGCTAGAGTTCATAAGCTGTGTTATTAGTGTCACGCCATCTGCATTGGAATCCCCTCTATACTTCAAATCTAACGCCGCATCAGCATTCTCGTCAATATTCCCAAGAAACTGTTAAATTCTTATTAGACCATGGGTTCAGAACTGTGGAAACTCCAAATTTTAGCCATTCTGAAAGATAGCACACCACTAGTAACAAGTAAGGGTGTTACATTATACTACGCAAATATAAATAATCACTGAAGAAATGTAAAAATATTGAAATATTTTCTAAGTCACAAATATTCGGAAAACTAAATCTATTGAGCGAATATCTTACATTATTAGACAATAAATTTAATTGTTCAAAACATTTTTGAAAATTCATATTTTCACAGAACAAAAAAATTTTACGATTGTGTACTTACTCCTGACTACACCCTTGATAATATAAATTAACCTTATTAAGGCAGATGTCGGGACGGTCCTTTGCTTGCTTCCCAGGAGTAATGTAGCATTTTGCCCTCCTTATGGGTAGATGTTTTTTCTTAAATACTTCTCACAAGATACAACTAGTCACTTCATTATGTCTGCATATGTTAACTTCCTTTGTAAATTCCTTTTAGTAATTATTTTATAATTTTAATTGTTTTTATTAAAAGGAAGCAGTTTTTATGTTATGTGAAGTTAATTTTTGTGTACGAATCAGGTCTGTAAAATGATATGTGAATGAAAGAATGTGAAGTAAAGTTTTGATTACGAGTGAATGGGTTGAAAATATTCTAGTAACATTCATTCATACACATCAAAAATGAACTTCAGGTAATAGAAAAATTCTTCCTTACCCATTAACTGCCATGGTCCTCATTTGAGGACCTTGGAGCTTTTTCATTGTTGCGTCATACTGTATGGCATTGTTGGTCATATAAGTAGATTATACAGAGGAATTGTGATTTACGATCAGTGTTACATTGTCAGTGACGCTTGACGGAACTCAGTATTCTTAATATTGAATTAAAGGCAAGACACTGCAGCAAATTTGACTTCAATTTTTCCAATTGTTTTTGTATTTTTGTTTAGTTATAAATTATTAATATTTAAAAGTTAAAACTATTAAGTAAAGTTAAAATGGATATATTTCAACAAGTTAAATGTTAATATTAGTTGTGTTTTTATACAATGGCTTTAAAATTCATTTTGTCTCGTGGTCCTCATTTGAGGACCATGGCACATGCGGTGTACTTTGGTGACGATATGACAAGAGTTAATATTGACTATTTATACTTCCAGAATCATGAGTTCTAAACAACATTCCAATGTTTTCCTTACTTTAAAAGAAGTGGAGGACATTATTAATGACCCCGAGTTTACTGTGTCTGATGATGATTGTGCAACAATAGATATAGTGGAATTACTGCCAGAAAAGGTCGATGATTTGACTGATGAAGAAAATTTTCTAGAAGATACAACGCCTAATGAAACTTCTGATTTTATTGAAATTCATCATGGAAATAATGAAAATTTCAATGAAGTGAATTGTACAAAGGATAAGCCGTCCAGTTCAAATAGAAAGAAGAGAAAACCAAATACAGTCTCAGACTGGGACAAAACTGAAACCCATTTTGGCATATTGGGTACAAATATCAAGGAGGAAAAGATACAAAACAAAATTAAAGCTACGTTGATGGGTATGACTCCAACTAAAGTGTTCGAAAAAAAATAATTGATGATGATACATTGAATTATATTGCCAAAGAAAGTGTAATTTATGCAACACAGAAAAACAACCATGGTTTTGCTTTATCAACGACTGTTTGAAAAAGTTTATAGGAATTCTCGTCTTCACAGGTTATCACTGTCTTCCGCTGGAACACTGAGGATATAAACATTCAAATAATTAGAATGTGTATCCCAAGAAATAGGTATGTATGTGTGTGTATATATATATATATATATATATATATATATATATATATATAGACACACACACACACACCTTTATACCCATCTTCTAAATGACTTATTTATAGATAATAAAGTTATTGAAAGTACGAAACATTTCAATTTTCATTTCTTAGGTTAAAATTTGGATAGTGATAATGAAAAACATTCATCTTTCATCAATTTGAATATATCATTTAACATTCTACATCCTTTTAATGACACGTGAGTACAATATTTCATAGCACTTATTAACCCACTTTTTTTTTACGTTAAAAACAGATTGTTGGTTTCCATATTTAAGAAATTTACCCGAAGTTATTGATCAATTGAGTTAATAGAGAAATCTGCCAAACAGTACTCTGAGAATATCTACTAACTTGTATCCTTTTCCCCAGAGAAATATTTGAACGTAGGTTGAAAATTTTCCAAAGTTGTATAATCAGAACCCTGAATTATAAAAAGAAAATAGCAAGTTAATAATAGTTTTATGTTAATTATATATGTCAATTAATGCAAACATTATTTTACCAGTCAAGAATCATTGGCCAAATTATTATAGTATTTAAGTATTATTACAACAAATTCCCAATTAACTAACTGTATCTGTAAGTCAATGATCAATAGCTTACACTGGCTATGTGAAGTCTTAAGAAAAACGTGAAAATGAAATAGAAATTATAAACATCAAATATCATAATGTAAAACATTATACAGCACATAAATTGATTTGAATGTTCTGAACACGTAAGATCGAAAAGTATTCGCAAAATTCCGATAGATTTACAAGTCTTATGTTATGTTTACATTTACAATTTACAAGTCCAGAGTTTTGAAGTATATTCCTATTAATTCTCCTGTCAGTTGGCTTAAATCACTTAATCGCACGTCCTCAACAGCATTTCGAAATGTCTTGTATCACTTCATCATCACTTTTTATCATTAATGACCGCAGAATTAAATGAAAAATCTCCTAACTGTTTCTAACCTCCATGTGATGAAAATATGTTTAACAACAAAACTCCGCCAGCGAGTAGGCCAATTGTAAAAAAAAAAAAAACACCCAAACAACAACAACCTGTCACTGAATGCTCTTACAGTAGTCATTTAAAAGTATTATTTCTAGTCCCTGGACCTGAAACCAACAAAGGCTATGTTTTGTTTTATTAATTTTATTTCAGGAATTGTTAATATTTGTTAATTGTTAACAGAAATACAAGTGTTTATTTATTTATTATATGGCAGCAGCAAAGCTGATATGCATACATCTACTATTACACAGCACTTCACATCATAAATCATAATACACAGTTTATCAGTTTATAATGTCACTTACCATTTATGTTTACCAATTTATTTTACTTTTTACATTTACATGTACCATGTAAACACTTGGTAAACAAAAAAAAATAAAAGAGCAGATTAAATGATAATGTTCACCTAAATAAAATGTTTCAAAAAATACAATTTGTCAATACCACACTAATAATTTTGCTCAAATAATAAATTAGAAGGGAAAAAATCCAAAAAATTATTTAACTACATTAACCCAGCTACTTCGTTCAAATCATTAACATTTACAGTATTAGTTTCAAACTTTGCCATTAAGCGTTTTATTTTTCTTGGATAAATCATCTCCAGAAAAAAATATTGCATGACCTTTCAAAAATATTATCTTAATTGAAAATATTAAATAAATGTGAAACTCAACAATAGAGGAGGATCTTAAGCAGAATTATGACCGTAATTCACACAGACTGTTGAAAACTAATTGAATGCATCTTGGTTAAAAACATAAACAAACCTATTAGTAATTAGAAAATTATAGTACTTTAAATTCACTTCTGTTATTACGAAAAATTGCAACCATTCTAAATGTGAATCTCCCACCCTAATAATATGGTGGCCTCAAAATTAACTCAGTAAAGAGCATTAATATTTAGTTGAACATTCCCTTGTTCTGATATTAGCACATCGGACTAGTAGTGATTCGATTAGATCCTGATTGTAAATCATTTAAGTGGCAATAATGGTAAACAACTGAGTTTTCTGAATTTTTTCTGAGTTTTCTCAATTATCTTTCGAGACGTCCTTTCAGGAATGTTTTTCTTTAGTATTGGGGTCAACAAATGTCTGTACAATTTTGGTTTGTACCATTCCTCAGCCAAAAGACTATCATCAAGATGTTTTATCATGGGATAAGAGTAAGGCATTTATTAATGTAATCCATTATTGTCTAGCAGGACATAAATGGTATGTGAATTGTGTGTTTTAATTCACATGTGATTAGTTGCTGAAATGGACAAGTTTAAACTGGCTCCATGCATTTCTCTTTCCTGTAACAACCATGTGTTCAGATTTTTTACAGCAGTTGCACCAATCCATCACCAGAGTCAAGAATTAATACATTTTTTTGTTCGCTACCATTGAAGACAACATGGATGAAGCACTAGTGTCACTTAAAAATGATTAAATCAGCAAAACACATTTTGTAATAACATAAAGCCTTAATAATCGGTATTTTCATTCAATAAATTACCCATCATTCTTGGAAAGAAACTTTCTAAGAAAATTTACTGGTATGCTATGATACACTAAGTTCTGTATGAATTTATATTTGGTTATTGACAATTTGAATTGATATTTAGTTTTCAGTCTTTTGCCAAAATGTCAGTAATGTTTGACAATTTTCATGTTTGTCAATTACTCTTGTTATTACAGAAAAACATTTTTAGAGTTATCAAATAATATTTGCTAATCAGGATGGGTTTGATAGCCTACGAGGTATTGTTTATTTCATTACATGAACATTTTTTTCTAACAGTTACCAAAATTATATGAATTTGAAAACAAATATTTACACAAATCATTAGTTTTTGATGGTTTTAATATGACTGTACTGTCAGAGAATTTTCTAAGTGTCTTGCTCCAGGATTTACTGTCCAAGAAGCCTTCCATACAAGAACACATATGTTGAAGCAGTTTTCATTGCATCTTTGCAGATTCTGATATTTAATCTGATGATTCCAGGGATGAAGATGGCATTGATATTCCCGACTGTCGGAATAACAGTGGTAGTCCCAACAGTTGGAATGTTTTAGGGAATCGAAGCATTGCCTAACATCCACCTTACAATCTCTAATAGCAGACCATCTCTACTCTCTTTTCCAAACTGATCAACAGAGGCCTGCTAGGGGTGTCACTCATTGTTCTTGCTTTGTAGATATATTAGGTATTTCCAAATACTTTAAACTTGACTTTTATTCTGGTAATCATTTTTTCTTTTATTTCATTTCTGACTTTATCAGAATGTACAAATTTTACACATCAAAAATAAAATTCTATATTCATTCTCCCGTTTTCAAAAACTGTAATTCCAAATTCTCACAGCCTTAGATTTGCTACTTTTACATTATTGGAGCCACATATATGTTGAAATTTGGATTATTATTGATACAATCCAACATCATTAAGAAATTTTGCCAAAAGAGAATAAAATTTATAGGTCTTCCGAACTATATCCAACACCATCCATCCACATCAACTGAGAAATTTTGACAAATTCTATCCAGAATGATCATTGAACATATTTGAAACTTGAAAAACATTTTTCCGAGTCAATTTCATAATTTATTAAACAAATGAATTCGAAGGATAATGAAATATGGTACACGAGTTGAAATACACTTTGGTACTTCTCCTCTTTGTGTCACATACAGCTTTTTACCGTACTTTCACTAAATAAATCAAATCATTCATCAATAACAGGATTTGATTTTGCAAACTGATTTAGATCTGATGACCTAGATACAAAAACCCCTATAGATAAACAAAAAAAAAAAAATACTGTTTTAGAACATGCATATATAGATCATTGAAATTTGAATCAGGTTTTCTGTAATGAAAAAAATTTAAATGGTATAGTGTGATCTCCCTTTATATTGTGAAATATGTACCAATGTACTGTACATTGTATGATTATGTACATATTCTGACTTGTCATGCATGGCTTATTCTCTATTAACGTGGCAAATAAATATATAATTATAATAATTATGATTAATAATCTAAGAACATAAAATAAAGCATCCAGTATAAATTGCATTAGAATTCCTGCAAGCAATAAATGTGCTAAAATGACTAATGTTATATACTCAATACAAAATAATTTACATTACAGTACAATTCTAGTGTAAAAATTTAAGTGAATAGAAAGACTAATGTATTCCACAACAATACAAGATTAATTAGCCTTCATAACCCCAAATTATATCTCAATATAACTAACCCTGAAATAAATTTACAATTTTTGTCGATGCAGTCTTTAATAAGTAATAGTAATAATAATAATAATAATAATAATAATAATAATAATAATAATGACTAGGGAATACAATTCCCTGGTACTAACGGTCATTCTCCTGCCCATAAGAAACATTTCTTAAAAACAAACAAAATATTAACTATTTGTATATCACACCTACAATGCTTTTAACTCGATAATAAAATAGTATACCATGAAGTGTAATGTCCATATCGTCAGAATACTAAAAATTAAATTCATCAAAAATACATACCCTCCGATTCCCTTTTCATTTCTTTGCCTCTTGACGGCAGATTGCCCAAACGACCTTATGATCTAAACCGATCTTCTACTACTTGTGAAGCTTCTTGCCGTAATTTTTCTAGTTTCACTGGCAAAACGTGAACAATTCAATATAAAACATAATCATAACAATCGAGGCGTCTCCTCATTTATTCGTAAATGCAATTTCTCCAACAAAATGGAGGAAATTTACCAACAGGCGACGCGACCCTTCCGTTCGCTTTTTTCCGAGACAATTGGTCGTACAAGAGTCGTACATTCTAGAAATAGCACTGCCCCAATATCCACAGACAATGAAGAGAAGATGGCTCACGTGTATTTTTGCATGTGCCCGCAAGGGGCGCTACTGGTGACCATAGGAATCGTATGTTCACAGAAAAATTCACTGGAGATTATTGTGAAAACTTCACAATAATTTACTAGTGGTGATACAGAATGGCACAGACTTTCCCCTATTAGTTTTCTCTTTCTTTTGGTTTCGGTTAGCTATTCGGGCTTGCCACATGCTCTTGCCAGCTGCCATCTATCGCCGCTCAAAGAACATTTTTTTGATATTTTCTTAATTTTTCGGTTTCCTAATGGTAGAACGGAAATATTAATTTTGGAGTATAAACAATAGTAAAGCCTTGTCCTAATTGCAATTTTATTTGAAAAATGTGGAGCCGTTTTTAATAAAATGACGTTTTAGCGTTACCAAAAAAGCGAAATTTGAAGCTCTTTTTCACAGAAATTTTTACTTTCCCGTATACGTACGTTTACAGGGAGTGATATAAGTAGTATAGGGAAAGTTATGTAATGCTGCGCGAAAAAATTGGCCAATTTTCGGCGGAAAAAATTCATTGCCGGGCCGTGATAACGAAAAAGGGGATAAATCCAGTTGCTAAATTAAGAAAAAAAATCCCCTAACACATGGTGTAGCCAGAAACCCTCTTTTGTGGGTCCTTGATACCGAAAAACCAATTGAAAGGAAAACGTCCGTCAGTCCGTCCGTCTGTGAACAACGCTAGTGCCTAAACCATACGTATGATTTCTTCCAAAATGGACATTCCCCAGTCGATCTGGTTCTAGTCAAAGCTTTGTGATTTTGAAAAAGAGTCTGTAAAATTAGGGGGTACTTTACATGAAGCCCCCGGGCATTTTCAAAATTTTCTCAAAAACGGCTCCAAATGTTTTCTTTAAATTTCTTGTAAGAATAGAGTAATATACACTTATTACGGTGGCATAGGTCCGATTTTCGCGGATAACACTGAATTTTCGAAAATTGCCAAAGTTTAAAATTTTTTCGGCATCATTCTGAAACTACAAATTTGAAGATAGAGATTCTTCTTCCAAATAATATTTGTTGTCCAAAGTGAGTTTTTTTTCATTAAGGTCATGTGTATTTTTTTAAAAAATTTAGTCGTTTCCGCGCAATATTGCGTGCAATATGAGCAATTAAAAGAAATTACAAAAACAAGATTTTATCAAAAACGGCTCCAATGTTTTTCTTTAAACTTTTGGTAGGGATAGTACTTAATGTATTTTATGAGATGACGAAACGCCATACTGCTCTATTCTTTTGTTTTTTCAAAAATCGGAAAAATGTAATTTTTTACTTGTCTCTCATGTCGTTAATATTTACGTTAGCCTTGATTAGTTGACGTTATTAAGGAGTACATGTGCTTTAAATAATGTCAAGTAAAGTTTCTCAAAAACACAATCGTTTTCTGTGAAAAGTAGCTCTAAATTCCGCATTTTCAGAAACGCTCAAACGCCATTTTCTCATATATGTCTGCAAATGTTTTCTTGAAACGTTTGTAACGGATAGTGCTAATTACACTCTTTATTGAGTCGTAAAGCTAATTTTGAGGGTTTTTTTGTTTTTTCAAAAAAAAATTTAAGATCTCTCACATCTTTACCATGCACATTACCACGAATTTGTAAAGATTATTATATTTGTGAGTGTAAGTGCTTCAAATAACTTCAAATGAAGTATTTTGTGGAAGTGTTTTAATTTTTTATTGACTGTCGGCGTAACGTGTGTAAGAAGGCTACGTTATGTGTTGGGAAACGAAAAAAAAAATAACTAATATTTTTTAAAAGTAATTGTAAATATGGCCTTGTTTAAGGAAAACGCCCGCAGTATGAATGAGTATTTTGAATGTTAGGTGTGCGTGATGTAAATATTATCTTTTGTGTTGATTTGTCTACTGTGTATGTTCCAAGGATATTTTCTTTATTCTATGCATTTTAGTAAAGATGTCATTCTTCAAACTTTTCAAATGGATAGTGCTAATTGCACTCTTTAATATGACGTAAAGTTCAATTTGGGATATTTTTATTTTTGCAAATATTATGCAACTCTATTTCTTCCAAAGATCTCTTACACCTTTAATACGCACATTCCCAGCAATTTGCAAATTACTATTGTATTTGTAAGTTAAAGTGCTTAAAATGACTTCAAATGAAGTGTTTCAAAAACAAACTAGCGGTGATACAGAATGGCGCAGACTTTCCCGTATTAGTTTTCTATTTCCTTGGGTCTTCGCTAGCTATTTGGATTGCCACATACTCTTTCTTGCCAGCTGCCATCTATCACCTCTAAAAGAAAGTTGTTTTTTTTTGTCATTTTCGGTTTCCTATTGGTAGAACGAAAATATTAATTTTAGAATATTAAAGAACACAAAAACCTAGCCCTAAGTGGCAATTTTCTTTTAAAAATTATGTGCCGTTTTAAAGAAAATGGCGTTTTAGCGCTATTAAAAAAAGCGAAATTTGAAGCTCTCCGAAAATTTTTGAGTTTTCAAAATACTTTATTTTCAGTTATTTGAAGCACTTACACTAACAAATATAATAATATTTACAAATTGCGGGTAATGCGCATATTAAAGAGGTGAGAGATCTTTCAAAAAAAATTATTATGATGTAATTTTTGAAAAAATAAAAAATAGCTCAAAATAAACTTTACGCCATAGTAAACAGTGTAATTAGCACTATCCGTTACAAAAGGTGGAAGAAAATGTGCCTCGTGGCTCAAGAGTGAAGTCGCTCGCCTTTCACCAAGGAGGTCCGGGTTCGATTCCCGTCGATCTCATGTGAAATTTGTTCCAACAAAACGAGTCCACCTGCTTCACAAGGGCTAGTCCAACCCCTGTGAAGTGCCTCTATCCGCATCCTCATTCCTTCCCAATTCTGGCCGCTGGGTAGTGACGCAGGGGCGCGCGGTGTGAGGCGCGTACGCGGAGATGCTACCTGGCGGTCCTCTAGACAACTGACGAGAGACTGACATATATCATAATGGAGGATTACTCCCAGTAGTGCGCAGTAAATTAATGGAGAACTACTCCGAAAAAAGCGCCAAGCGCTGAACGCCCCGAAAGGGGCTTGGGGACGCGTTGCATATAGACGCAACAAATGTTAAAAAAAAAAATTTGCAGCCATATATGCGAAAAATTGCGTTTGAGCGTTTCTGAAAATGCGGATTCTTGAGCTATTTTTCAAAGAAAACTGTTGTATTTTTGAGAAACTTTACTTGACATTATTTAAAGCACGTGTACTCGTAAATATAATAATGTAAACAATTTGCTAAAGTAAAAACTAATGTAAATATTAATGACGTGAGAGACAAATATAAAAATTTCATTTTTGCAATTTTTGAAAAAACAAAAAAATAACAAATAAATAATTAGCACTATCGGATCGAAAAGTTTGAAGAAATTTTTGTCAGCCATTTATGAGAAAATGGCGTCTGAGCGTTTCTGAAAATGCGGAAATTCAAACTAGTTTTCACAGAAAACGGTTGTGTTTCCGATATACTTTACTTGACATTGTTTGTACTCATAATAATAATGTGCACTTGTACTCATGCACTTGTACTCATAAAAATAACGTGAACAATTCGCCGCTACTGTAAATATCAACGACGTGAGAAACACGTCAAAAAGTCACATTTTTGCAATTTTTGAAATAACACAAGAATACAGCAATATGACGTTTATGTCATCTCATAGGTTACATTTAGCACTATTCCTACCAAAAGTTTAAAGAAAAAATTTGGAACCGTTTTTGAGAAAATCTAGTTTTGTATTTTTTAAAATTGCACATATTGCACGCGATATTGCGGGAAAACGACTAAAATTTTCAAAAGAATGTACATGACCTTGAACTAAGAACTCACTTTGGAGAACACATTTTATTTGAAGGAAAAATCTCTATCTTCAATTTTGTAGTTGGAGGAAGACGCCGAAAAAAGTCAAACTTTCACAATTTTCGAAAATTCAGAGTTATCCGTGAATATCGGACCTATAAGTTAATAAGGGTATTTTACTCTATTCATACAAGAAGTTTAAAGAAAAAATTTGGAGCCGTTTTTGGGAAAATTTTGAAAATGTCCCGGGAGCTTCATGTAAAGTATCCCCAATTTTGAAGAATCTTTTTCAAAATCACAAAGTTTCGACTAGAATCAGATCGACCAGGGAATATCCATTCTGGAAGAAATCGTACGTATGGTTTAGGCGCTAGCAGTGTTCACAGGCGGACAGACAAACGGACGGACGGACAGACGGACGTTTTCCTTTCAATTGGTTTTTCGGTATCAAGGACCCACAAAAGAGGTTTTCTGACTACACCACGTGTTAGGAGATTTTGTTTTCTTAATTTAGCAACTGGTTATATCCACTTTTTCGTTATCACGGCTCGGCAATGAATTTTTTCCGCCGAAAATTGGCCATTTTTTCGCGCAGCATTACATAACTTTCCCTATACTACGTATATCAATCCGTGTATACATACGTATACGGGAAAGTAAAAATAACAGTCTCTTTCATATTTTGTCTCAGGTATTGTTTCGTGGCGAAAATTGAGTTTCCTCTCTTGTTCTGACATGTATTCATTTATAATTGTTTAAATAAATTACTTGTACAATTTATTTGAGCGTCCCGCCTCCTTAAACATTTCAAAATTGTTCTTATTTAGCTATTTTTCCATAACATGCACCCTTACTTACATTACGTGTAAGCCTTTCACTTGTCTGTTGATGTCAATTAAAATTATTACAATATTGCAAAATTTATGTTCTCGAATCTATTGCTTATTGGCACATCACAACTTAAAATATATTTAGCTATTTGTCGTTGTCTGCTTGAATTTGCACTAATTTTGCGACGTTGGCGCAATAAACATACAAAAGTTCCTACGCCTCCGCGCCGTCGTTTGTCACTATTACAATGCCATTATTTTACCTTTGCTAAAATATTCCAAATACGTTTTTTTCGCCATGTTCATGTGAACCGTCACAGTATGCTTTATACATAGCATATAGAGACGCGACTTTATTCTCCTTCTTTCGTGTGACTCCCATACCCCTTTATTCTTTGTATCCTTGAAAGAAAATGTTCATGCTCTATGCCGGACCTTTGCTAGATTATTTTGCTTCAAAATTCTGTATGGGTCCCAACAAATCGCGCCGTATTCTAGTATGGGTCGCACTAAAGACATGCTATTTCTTTGGCTCTCACTGTACTCTTTTTCAGAATCCGCATAACAAAATGCAAAGATCTTCAGGCTTTCCCTAAGACGAAATTTACTTGATTTTCCCAAGTTAATTTACTGTCTAGCTGTATTCCCAAATATTTGCATGACGTGACTCGAGGTATAACATTATTGTTCAATTTGTACACGGAATCATTGTAACTTCGACCCCTACCAAAAGTGATGGACTTGCTCTTTGAACTGTTTATCTCCATGCCGGTTGTTTCCGCCCAGATGTGTAATTTGTTTAAGACTCGCTGCAAAATATCCTCGTCCTCCGAGTTGATACTCCTATAAATTACGCAGTATCAGCAAAGAGTCGTACATTTGAAGTTAAATTTGTCGTCAAATCATTCACGAAGGCAAGAAATATGAGTGGCCCGATGACACTTCCTTGTGGAATTCCTGACGTGACGTTTCTCTAGATTGAAAAGTGGTTTCCGATTCGTACCTTCTGTTTCCTGTCAAGAAGTAGTTCGTTTATCCACGCTACCACTCTAGTATCTATACCCGAATCTATTAATATCTTCTTAAGACGATCGTTTGGAAAAACATCAAAAGCTTTGGCAAAGTCCATTATTATCGCGTCGACCCTTCCACCTTCATCAACTACGTCGGCTATGTTCTGTAGAAGTGAGACTAGCTGACTTTCGCACGAGAAACCATTCCTGAAACCGTACTGTCCCTGACAAAGCCACTCTCTGGCCTCCCATTCTTTCCTGATATAGCTAGAAATTAGATGTTTCATAAGTTTGCATACGACTGATGCAAGGCTTACCGATATAGTTACTAAGTACTATCTTGTCGCCACTTTTAAAAATAGGTACTACGAGAGCCAGCTTACAATTTTCATGTACGCAAGCGTTATTTATGGATACATTAAATAACCTAATTAAATATGGTAGAATAGCCTCTCCAACTCACTTAACAATGCCCGTGGAAATAAAATCTGAGCCTCGTGATTTTCCGCGCTTCATTCATTTTATTCTTTTCCTCAAAGTATTTGCACCAATATGAAAAGGACTTCTATCTGACAACGTTGTAACCTGAATACAATTAGATTTCTGCTTGAAAACCAAGCTAAAATACGCGTTAAAAGCTCTTGTCTTTTCTCTGTTGTCCGTTATTGGCGAATTATTAACACGAACAACTGGAATCTCGTCTTTACTTCTCCTCCTTCTACGAACGTATTTAAAAAATACCGACCAATTACACAGGTCTGCGACCAAAAAACTGCATAGGATTTTTTTACATTTTCTTACAGATTTTGACCTCCCAAAATCATAAAAAATATTCAAATTATTATATCACATAAGGTTTTATGTATATTGCAGTATCTACGTTCATTATAATTATAATTATAGTAATAAACCCATATGATTTTTATTTGATAATGGAGAAAAACAACCTGAGCTGTTGGTAAGACTGGGAATGTTTTAACAGGTTGAGACAAGTCAAATGACGTATATCGCTTGAAACAAAGAAAAGCTCTCAGTAGACATACTGATATTGAAGTGAACAGTGCTGTTGTCTGTTAATCATGGCTACAAGGGGTTGTGTTATTTCTCCAAACAGTTTTTGTTATATCTGTGGTGAATTCACTATTAAAAGTCAACAGAGAAATATAAGTGATTTTATAAGGAAAGTTTATTTTGCCTACTTTAAATTAAAAGTTGGTGATCAAGATAAACCATGGGCCCCGCATAAGGGTGTAGAAGATGCGAAGAAGATCTTCGTTTGTGGTTTAAGGGAAAGAAAAAATCATTTCGATTTTGAATTCCTATGATATGGCGTGAGCAGAAAAATCACACCTCTGACTGCTACTTCTGCTCAGTTGACGTAAAGGGATTCAATTCAAAAAACAAAAGAAACATAAGTTATCCTAATCTTGACTCAGCTATACGTCCAGTGCCCCATAGCTCCGAGATATCTATCCCGCAGCCACCTTCCAGTTTGGATGAATATCCTAGTGAGTTGGAGGACGAAGCTACTTTACCTCCTCCCGGTGAATCAAGCTCAGATTCATCTTTTGACGAAGATGGAAGGCCTTAACTATTTTCTCAAGGTGAGCTCAATGATTTAGTAAGAGATTTAGGTCTTTCAAAAGATGCAGCCGAACTGTTAGGTTCTAGATTAAAAAATAAAAACCTTTTATCACCTGGCACTTCTTTCTACTGGTACAGACACCGAGAAAAAGAATTCACCCAGTTTTTTTCAAAAGAAGGAAATTTAGTTTTCTGCAATAATGTGGAAGAACTCATACATTGCTTTGATATAAAGTATGACTCATCTGAATGGCGCCTATTCATTGACTCATCTAAGACTAGCCTTAAAGTAGTATTATTGCACAATGGAAATAAATTTGCCTCGATTCCGATTGGACATTCCGTGCATATGAAAGAAGATTATAACGATTTGGCCATTATCCTGGAAAAAATCAAGTATCAAGACCATCAATGGATGATTTGTTGGGACTTCAAAATACTGACAATGCTTTTGGGTCAGCAGGCAGGCTATACTAAATACCCATGCTTCTTATGCTTGTGGGATAGTAGAGCCAGAGAACAGCACTGGAAAAAAAGTGATTGGCCATCCCGAGAAACTTTAAAACCTGGAGAGAAAAATGTTATAAACACTACCTTGGTACCACCAGAAAAGGTTTTGTTGCCCCCTCTCCATATCAAATTGGGGTTGATGAAACAATTTGTAAAATCGCTGCAAAAGGATGGAGACTGTTTCAAATATTTATGTACAAAATTTCCGAAGCTGTCAGAAGCAAAGTTGAAAGAGGGAGTTTTCACCGGCCCCGACATAAGAAAACTTTTAACGGACCCTTCATTTGTGGAAACTATGAATGAGAAGGAAAAAGAAGCTTGGGTATCGTTCAAGGACGTAGTGCGAAAGTTTTTAGGAAATACCAGGAATCCTAACTATAAAACCATTGTGCAACGGATGTTAGCAGCATATGAAGCTCAAGGCTGCAAGATGAGCTTGAAGGTCCATTTTTTACACTCTCACATAGACTATTTTCCTGAAAACCTGGGAGCTTACAGTGAAGAGCAGGGGGAGCGATTTCACCAGGATGTGCGTGATATCGAGAGAAGGTACCAAGGGCGATGGGATGTCACTATGCTTGCTGACTACTGTTGGCTGCTTAAGCGAGAAACTGAAAATAAAAATCGGAAAAGGACTCGTCAAAGTATCAAGGAAAAGAAGAAGACGTTTCATAAAGAACATGAATAAGTACATGTATCAAAATAATGTTTCGTTTGCTTTAAAAAAAATACTTATTGTTTGAAAATTTTGAATAAAGGAGTGCTTTAACCAATATTTTGTGTTGGAATTTGCAAAAAATCCTTATGTGATAGAAAAAAATGGCCATAACTTTTGAAATCAGCGCACTTTAAAACATATAATTCAGTAAAAATATCTAATGCAGCTAACAAAAAATTTTTTTTCGCAGTAATAATTATTACTGCCCTCCGCATCAAGAATATGTTGCAAATGACGTTCCTCTGCCATTTTCTTTTCCATCCTTAACGCTTTTCAATAATTTCGAAATAATGTCGTATGGTTTTCACCACTGTGTCTGATGCTAAATGCTTCTCTGGTTTTCTTTTCAATCGCCTAATCTTCGCATTATAATATTCAGGATCGTATAAATATAATATTAAATATAATTTAGCAATATAATATATTTGGTACACAAGCCTACTCAGCATTTACTAGTAATAGTAGTATTGCGAGTATTTTACACCATTGTGCGTCTCTCGCATCCCAGTTTCTATTTTAGTCTGTCACTGCAGTCTTCTGCAGTTAATCCTCTTCTGTCCATTGCCTTCTCTACTCCTTCCTTCCATGTTCTTTTGGGTCTTCCTCGTCTTCTGTGTGATGGTGACCAATTCCAGAGCTTGAGAGTCCATCGTTCTTCACCCATTCTGTTTAAATGACCATACCATTTGAGCCTTTTAATTTCAATGGTATCAATAATGTTCAAACTCACTTCTGCTTTTCTTCTAATTTCTTCGTTTCTTACTTTGTCCAACAATGTCAATCCACAGCTTCTTCGCCAATAATCCATTTCCATTGCTGTAAGTTTATTCTCATTACCTTTAGATATTTCCCAAACTTCAGACCCATATGTGGCAATACTCTCTACGATAGTCTTACGCTATCTTCTGTTAACATTCTTCCTAAGAGTTTGGTTCCGTATTAAAGGATGTAATTGCCTTATGGCTACTTTGCCTTTTGATATTCTATTCTGAATATCTTGTGAACTACCCCCACTTGCTGCTATTTGAGTACCTATATAGATAACATTGTGGCAGGATATCAATTCTGGTTTGTTAGGTATACACAGAGTCTTGGTTTCTCCTCATACAACCAGATATTCTGTTTTATTAAAATTTATTTCCAGCCCCCAATTTAAGTACTCTTCATGAAGTTTTCGTAACATATACAAAACATCATCTTCGTCCTCAGCGAAGATAACTTGATCGTCTGCATAATTAAGAGAATAGAGTATGGAATCGTCAATTTTTACATCCAGATTACAACACTTTCTTCTCCAGTTTTTTAAAGTTTCGTTTAAATATAATTTAAACAGAGTGGGAGCTATGCAACACCCTTGCCGTAAGCCTTTATTTACAGAAAATGGTTCAGAAAGGTTTCTTCCAATTTTGATCTGACTTACATTTCTGCTGTATATGTCTTTAACAGCTTTCAATAAGTACTCATTAACATCTTGTTTCTCCATTGTCATCCAGAGTTTATTTAATGGAACTGTGTCGTAGGCTTTTCTTAAATCTACAAGTACCAGGTGAGTTTCTAAATTATGGGCAAGTCGTTTGTCAGTCACAAGTCTGATACTAAAAATATTATCAGTACACGAGCGTCCAGCTCTGAAACCGCTCTATTCTTCCACATCTACAAGATTCATTTCAATTTTAGTATTTTTCCATACAACTGGCCAATACTACAGAGCACAGTTATACCTCTGTAATTCCCACATTGTTTTCTGTCACCTTTTTTGTATATGTTAGAAATATAACTTTTTCTAAAGTCCTCTGGCAGCGTCTCTCCCTTCATACATCTATTGTACAGTTGGCAGAGAATTTCGAGGAGTATATTAGGACAATTTTTTAACAGCTCCATATACAAATACACTGCACCTGGGCCTGGAGACTTTCCATTTTTAAATGTTCTAAGAGCCTTTCCAATCTCATTTTCTGTAATGTCTTCCATGTCATTATCTCTATTCCTCATACTGATATTGTAAACATTCATGAATTCTTTTCTGTCTTCTTTCATCAATTCTTGATAATATTCTTTCCATTGTTGTAGGCTTATAAGTTGTAAGACTGAACATTGTTTCTCATTTGTTCTTAGATCTTTTATAAGTTTTCAAGACTCTTTTGCTTTGGTACTACCAATGCATTGGTCAATTTCTTCACATTTCTTTTCCCAAGCAGCAGTCTTAGCTTTTATAACTTCCTTTTCTGTTTCCCTACTTATTTGACGTACATCTTTCTGTCATCATCATCTTGAGTACTTAGCCATTTTCTATAGGTATTTTCTTTCTCCCTTACTTTCTTTTCTAAAGAACTATTCCACCATATATCACTTATTTTACCCTTATCACTTTTTCCTGCCTCTCCAAGGCTCTCGTAAGCAGCTTCATGGATAGCGTCGGATTCCGTCGTAGAGAGATTGGGTAGTTATGTAATTTATGAATTTCAAGGATAAGGAGGTATCAACCACAATAAAGGATGAAATTTTTTATATACAGAAAAGTTCGTCAAACATGTTTCGGGAGTGTTTTCCCATCATCAGTGACTACAATAGAAAATTCAGTAAAAAGTAAGCAAATGAAAATTAACAATGTACATAAACATATAGAGCATGAAAACTAATTAATTAAGGTACTTACCCAACCCAAACTAATTAATTAAGGTACATAGATTAAACACTCATAATTAAATGTTATAACAGTACAACGACCAGTATGCCGCCATCTTGTGCATCGCACGTGGTTCGGGAACAGATTGAAGGAAAAGGGAGGGAGGGAGGAAGAAAAATAAAAGCTAGTCAAATAAATAAATTTAAAATTGAGCTGGAATTGAATTGTGATTGTTCATTGAGACAATTTCTATTTGTATTTTTGTATAGTTTTAAAATTTCCAAATTTTCTAAAATGTTTAATTTAATACCCTTGTTTTCCAAGATATATAAGTTTATTATATATCTTTAAGATATATAAGTTTATTCCAAGATAAGTTTTCCAGATATCAACTTTAAAATCTTACATTTGGAAAACAAGTAACCCTCTGGTACAACCACATACCTTACCATTTTCGAGGGCTGCCCGGCCGCTCTCCATGACATGTTCGTGCTGACTCACCTGTTACCATTTACTCATACCCTACTTGAAAACAACACATGCTATGGATAATGATTTTAAGGAAATTTTTGGTTTCTGAAATTATACTCGTTATTTGAATTTTGACTAAGGTTAATTTACGCAAGTACTGCAGGGTGGCCAGCGAACCTGGAATCCTTGAAAACCGGGATATTTCCCGGTTTTTGAACCGGGAATTTGAAAAAGCCTGGAAGAACCGGGAAAAAAACCAGGAATTTGATATGAAAACCGAGATTTTTCGTTATTCTCAGATTTATCGCCAACTTTTAACACATTCACATATGCCATCTTATTTAGTGAATTGCAACATTCAGCTCGATTCTTGATTATGGTGATTGGTAAAATCGAAATACGTGTGAAAAATGCCACATATACGCTTGAGGATTGCGAAGTCCTAGACTTGCGCGTCACACGACTTCAATCATGTGTGTAGGTGCAACATGTATAGGGTAGGTAGCACCACAGATCACCTGAATGGTTGTCTTAGCACGCGTACGGACCAGGAACAAACGTCTCATCGGGAACTCAATAACTGAGTTCCCTCATAAACTCAATAACGATTAGTGTCGCTCCTCTTATTTGATGACATTGGCGGTACGACTTTACTATTTTTCCGATTGAAACCACCACGTTATCATGTTAATACTCTGGAAATTTTTCCTTATTTGGTAGCAGAGCGCTGTCTAAGCTATCTTAGCTTGTACCCTATCCGGAGATTGAGTGGCGGTTTTCGAATTGACAGAGAGCAGAAAGAGAACATGCGTAGATTTTGAAGGCGTTGCCTCCCAGAAAATACGAGAACACCTATTCTCAGACCCCGATTCGGGAGGTCATGACACTAACATTGAAAGACATTGGCAGACTGTTTTGATTGCGACCATCTGTTTTAATACTATATACTATATAATACTGTTATAATTTGATATAATGCTGGTATACTGTGAATACAGATGACGTTCGATATTTCAATAAGGTTGATATTGTTGGCACATTGAAAGAAAAATATATTTATTTTTTCCCGTGTACATACGTATATACGGTGTAATATACGTAGAATACGGAAAGCAATGTAATGCTGCGGAAAATCGATTTCGAGATTTCAAAGGAAATACGCGTTTTGGATTTGAAAAGCAGTATAGCTCTGAAGAAGGCCACAGCAAGATGGCCGAAACGTCAGCAAAACCGACTGAGACGCGGCTCATCCCGGACAGCCAAGAACATGCGTTTTGGATTTTTCCCCCCAAAACGTCCGTCTGTCTGTCGGTCTGTATGTCCGGTGTATGTGATCAACACTAGCGCCTAAACCATGCGTACGATTTTTTTCCCAATTGAAGAAACCCCTGTCTATCCGGCCGGAGGCGAAGATCTGCGATTTTGAAAATTTGGGGGTACTTTACATGAAGCCCCTGGGACATTTTGAAAATTTTCTCAAAAACGGCTTCACATTTTTTCTTCTAATTTCCTGTAAGAATAGAGTATAATACGCTTTTAAAGGTGGCATAGGTCCGATGTTCACTGTTAACTCTAAATTTTTGAAATTGGCAAAAATTTGAACTTTTTCGGTGCCTTCCTACAACTAAAAAATTTAAGATCGCAATTTTTCCTCCAAACAAAGTTTGTTCTCCACAGTGAGGTCTTTGATTAAGGTCCTGTACATGTTTTGAAAATTTTCATAGGATTCGCGCAGTATTGCCTGCAACATGTGCAATTTTAAAATATTACAAAAATAAGATTTTCTCAAAAACGGCTCCAAATGTTTTCTTTCGACTTTTGCTAGGGATAGGACCTAATGTACTCTGAGATGACGTAAATGTCATATTGCTCTATACTTTGTAGTTGTTTTTTAAAAAATTACAGAAATGTAATATTTTTGACTTTTTTCTCACGTCGTTAATATATACATTGGCGACGATTTTTCACTTTATTATATTTATGAGTACATGTGGTTTAAATAATGTCAAATAAAGTCTCTCGAAAACTAAACCGTTTTGTGTGAAAACTAGATGAAAATGCCGCATTTTCAGAAACATTAAACGCCATTTTCTTATAAATGGCTCCAAATATTTTCTTCCAACTTTTCGAACGAATAATACAAATTGCTCTCTTTAATATGACAAATTTTATTTTGGAGTACATTTTTGTTTTTTCAAAAATTACACAAATGTGTTTGAAAGATCTCTCACGCCGTTAATATTTACTTTTCCAGCAAACACTATTGTATTTGTGATAAGATGCTTAAAATTACTTCAAATGAAGTTTTTTGAAAACTCAAACATTTTATGTGAAAAAAAGCTTCAAATTTGGAATTTAAAGCCTTAAACACCATTTTCTTGAAAACGGCTCAAAATGTTTCAAAGGAAATGCCACTTAGGACGAGGTTTTACTGTTCATTAATACTCTTAAAATAATATTTCCTTTCTATTAGAAAACCGAAGAATTAATAAATGTCAAATAATGTATTTTGGGCAGCTGGCAAGAGTATTTTGGCAAGTTCGAATAGGTGGCAGAGATCAAAGGAAACAGAAAACTACGACGGGAAAGTCTGTGCCATTCTGTAGCACTACTAGTTTACTGCATCGTTGTTACTTGTTCATTGCCTTCGATACGGGGCTCGATATTCACTGCATAACGTACCTGGATCGAGATGATCGTGGTTACGCCGGAAATACGACAAGAGTTGAATGTTCCTGTTAAGGAGGGAATTATGGGAGGAAATTATGAAATGACCAATCGCGTGAAATTAACAACTAGTTAGTAAATAAACATGAGTAATGAAAATTACTTGAAATAAAATTGTGTATGTACCACGGGCGTTAACTGGTCCTCATGCTCTCGTGGGACAAAAAGCCCTCAGACCTCTAATAACCCTTGGTACATAAAATAATTATTTTGTATGTCGTCTGTCGTTTCAATAAGAGGCAAGGAAGTTTGTTTTCGCATCTGGGAAGTTCGCTAAAACATTCTTGTTCTACTGTTGAGCCGTCAGCACCACGCGGAAATACCACGCACTGTTGCAGTATTTAGGCTATTTCAGAAGAAAAGGTATTTTTATTTACAGAACCTGTATCCTGTTGATGACAAAATTCCATTGCAATCGTTGTCCACAATGTGAAAATGCAATTCCCAATTTCCGTGTAAATAATCGAAACAAAATAAGCTTTTTTGAGTAACCGATGTACGGAATACGATACTTCAAACAGTGAGTTGGCATCAGTCAACTTTCCGGCTGAAAAAACTTTCTTAAACTTTTCAGGATTCTGAATATTAATTAGTTGCATATGCTTCCTCGAAAAAAATTCCGAGATTTCTTTAAAGCTCGTTTGTGTACAAAATTCTACACTGTAGTAGTGGGTTTGCAAGAGAAAAGTGCGTGAGTAATATAGTACGGTTAAATAATGCGCAGAAGGAAGTGTTGTAATGTGCGAAATAGAATCCGGAAATTTTATGTTCTTAGACCTGGAAAACCGGGAAAAAAAACTTGAATTCGAAAAAGCCAGATCGCTGGATACTGTGACGTACTGGACATGAAAAGCACAGACGACAGATTCTGAATAGTATGTACAGTATATTTACAATAATAAATTATAAGATAATGTTACAAAATTGAAAACCTTAGGCAACCTTTCTATTCTCTAAGCCGCGAAACCCCGCGACCGTCCCTAGGCTTAGCCCAGTGCCTCTGCTCGAGAGCATGACAAGCTGCGCGAAGTGCGAGCTGAAGGACATAAAGTCCCCGTAACTACAATGTTACATGGCCGGATGCCAAAACGTGCAAGGTTGCACGGAGATACCTCACGTCTTTCGACTCACTAGCGTATCCCACGAGCGCATGTCGGCGCCGCAATAAATACCCCACGGCTCGTCCCCCACTCTACCAGCGGCGGGCGTCATTCGGCTCGCAAGCCAGCCCTCAGCAGAGAGCAACCGTCGTGAATGGACTCGCGCTCAGGCACGCCCTGTTGTCAAGGTTATTTTGAGGCTGGGATTTTCCTGCCCGGCGCGCGCCGGCGAGGCGCCGCCGCATTCCAACCCCCATCCCCCATCCGGCTTAAGACCGGGCTTTCCAGCGAAACGGCACGTGCGCCACCTCGCGACGCTACAGACCCTCCCATGCCGGGGGTGAGAATTTTTTTCGCAGCAAAATATGCCCAGGAAAAAAATTCTGCTAGCTAAAGTACCTGGTCCTGAGACCTTACATCATAATTTTTTACATGAACATAATAATATCAAAACCCTATCTAATCAAAATTTGTGAAATAAATCTGTAGGCTGTCCCCCCTTTTTTCCTAAATATGTTGCCATTTACATTTAAACCTTACATCTATTTACATACATAAATATTCTTGACGCATCTTGAACTACATAAAATCCTGAAATACAAAACATTTACTTTACATTGAAATATTACATGATAATTCTTGACGCCTCTTGCATTACATGAAACCCTGAAATGTAAAATACAAAACATTTACGTTGCATTGAAGTATTACATAATAATTGTGGAATTCGTTATATACATAATGTGCCGTTCTTAACTGAATTTATTGACACATGTATGTATCTACATATAAAAATGATCACAATAACAAAACAATTTTACCCTTGAATTTATAAAATTATTTACATAGAATTTCACCGACATTTATACATGTCATGAACGTGTGTGTTCCCTACACTCGCCTGTGGATCAATTCACATCATCAAACATGCGACTAAGCGCATCTGCATTAACATTTTCTGAGCCCTTTTTGTGCATGATGCGTAAATCGAGGTGCTGAATTAAAAGGGACCAGCGTAATAATCTGGGGTTTTTGCCAGACGTATTACGCAACCAGACCAACGGGTTGTGGTCGGTTTCGACCTGAATTGTGGCCTGCCCGTCGAGATAAATCTTAAGTTTATCCAACCCCCAAATAAGAGCCAAACACTCAAGTTCTGAGGTGCCATAATGAGTTTCTGTATCACTTAATTTACGGCTTAGAAAAACAACTGGTTGTTCTACTCCCTCGTCATTTACTTGGTAGAGAACCACGCCTAAGCCTCTCTGAGATGCATCTCCCTGAACTCGAAATTCCTTGCTATAATCAGGAGCATATACCGCTGTTTTTTCGCTAAGAGCTTGTCGCAACTCATTGAAAGACTTTTCGCATGCCTCTGTCCAGACGACTTTACCCTGGCGCTCGCGTCCCCGCAGCGCATCTGTCAGTGCCGCCGCTTTCTTCGCAAACCCGGGTATCAAGCGTCGATAATATCCTACCAAACCGAGCAAAGAACGCACTTGTTTCTTTGATTCTGGTCTGGGAAAGTTCTGGATTGCTTGTATCTTGGCTTCGGCCGGCCGCAATTTCCCGTTACCGACGACGTAACCAAGATATTTTACATTAGCCCGCGCAAACAAGCACTTGCGTGGCTGCACTGTCAATTTGGCGGATTTCAATATACTAAAGACCGTATCTAGGTGCCGAATGTGTTCTTGCCAAGTGTTACTGAAAACCGCGATGTCATCAAGGTACGGTACCGCGAATTCTTGGCAGTTTTTTAGCAAAGTGCCCATGATTTTACAGCATTGATAAGGGCCGTTCTTTATCCCGAAGGGTAACCTAAGCGGTCGATCCGTCCCGAAACTGGTCACGAACACCGAATATCTCTGCGCCCTATCCGTAAGACCTATCTGCCAGAAACACTTACTTAAATCTAACACACTAATGATTTTAGCTGCAGCTACCTGTTCAATCCGTTCTTCGAGATTGGGTAACGGAAAGTAATCAGTTTTAATAATCTCGTTGAGGCGCCTAAAATCTATGCAGGGGCGTGGAGACTTGCCCGGGGCCTCGATCAGGATCATAGGAGACGTATAATCACTCTCCGCCTCCACAATGATGTTGTCGAGAAGCATTTTGTCCACCTCTTCCCGCAATATCTTAGTTTGTCTCGGCGACATGCGGTAGGGTACACTTCGGACTACTTTATCAGTGTCAGTTAATTCAATGTCCATGGTCGTTACATCTGTAAGACCAGGTTTCTCACTAAAAATACACCTGTATTTACAAATGACATTTTTAAGTGCTTCGCGGAACTCGGGTTCAACCTTAGTATCGTTTAGCATTTCTTCCGCGTCAAAGTCGTCGGAATCTAATCTTAACGCGTAGCGGTCTAACGCGTCTTCCTCGCCTGCGGCAGTGACCGTCGCAGAACCGAGAAAGTTCACGTATTCAGTACGTTGGTGATACTTTTTCATCATGTTGATGTGATACACGCGTGGTTCTTTCCGCCCCGGCATCTGAACTACGTAATTGTGTTCGGACATTTTCTCCCGAACTTCGCCTGGCCCGACCCACTGCACCGCGAGTTTCCGCGTTCTGTTAGGCGCCAAAACCAGCACCTTCGCGCCTATTTCAAAACTGCGCGAGATCGCCTTGCGGTCGTACCACACCTTACGCTTGCGTTGTTCGTCCGCCATTTTGGTATGGGCAAGTTCACGCGAACGCTTCAGTCTATTAATCAACTTGAACACGTGCTCAACCACCGTGCTCCCTTCGCTTTCTGCTGCACCCGCAAGCTTCTCGTAAAGCAGCGTCATGGGTGTGCGGAGATTTTTCCCATAGACTAACTCGGCTGGAGAAAAACCTATCGATTCGTGCACACTCGTGCGTAACGCGAACATAATTGCAGGAAGCTAGCACTCCCAATCTGTCCCCGCCTCTAAACAAAGAACCTTCATCAACCGGCTCATGGTTCTGTGCATCCGTTCTACGGCATTAGATTGCGGATGATAAGGCGAACTTCTAATTAATCTAATGCAAAATCTCTCGGCGAATTCCGCCATCAGAGTGCTAGTAAAACAAGTTCCCTGATCTGTTTGAAGCTCTCGCGGAAATCCAATCCGACTGAACAGGTCTAATAAAGCTTCAATGACCGTGACCGTCGTCAGATCACGTATGGGAATAGCCTCGGGATATTTTGTTGCTAAACACATTGCAACTACCCTCGCGTCTTCGGTTGGGCGCCTCAGACGGGTAGCCGGCCCGCTCAGTCGACAGATTACCTGAAACGGCGGAGATGGAGGAAGCCGGTGGCCTAGGTTGAATGAGAAGTCAAACATGTGAATTTAGAACAAGTTGAATTTATTCATTAAAAAAAGAAAACGCTAATGGTCTGGTGATGATAACTCTGGCGAGCATGCCCCCAAAATCGAAATAAAACAAAAAAATGAAATGTCATGCACTTAAGAGAACATAAAATTACAAAGTGATTACAATCAGATGAAATTCTTCTTCGCGCGCGAATTCCCGCTTGACGGCCATGCGCGGCCGGGAACTCCTCTTCGTCGCCCGGTCGAGAGGAAGTCAACACTGATTGTCTGATGTACTGTTCACACCTCTCGATCGCGGGTACGACATAAGACACTCAAACAGAAAATACCTCTGTTAGGCGGCCTGCGCCACCCACTGAAGTTGAACGACCTCAGGTCAGCTGGCTGCGAGGGTCGTGGCGGGCGAGGAGCGCCGCTCGGAAAATGTAGGTCAGATCAGGTACTTGCGAGGGTAGCCACGAAGGCGGGCCGGAACACAAAAGCGCCGTCTGCTCGCTGCGGTGAATGGGTCAGCACAGTTCATTCACTGACACGGCCGGTTCATTCCCGGTCGATCTCACAATACTTTGATACTAATGAGCCCGTGAATTATCGCACAAATTCACAAAGGAAAAGAGAGTCTCGAGTTCGCACATAAATCGGACGTAATATAATACGAATTGCTGTCAAATGTTCATAATACTGTTCTGCGGCCTGCGTTCGTCACAGAAGTCTTGTACCCAAACTCTACAAGAAACTTAATAATTTTTTTAAGTCCATCGAACCGAACGCCACAACAGAATATAACAGGTTCCCCCCTGCGGCCGCCACTTGCGTCCGATTCTGAACACGGCTCCCAAGCTTCTCTTTTGTGCCTCGTCGCTCCAAGTTTTAGGAAACCTCGTTCCCCCCACCAAAATTATCCCTGTGACTCTGGAATATTCTAGAACAAACCCGAATTCTGGCTGCTATTGGCGAAAGGGTACTGCGCATTAGATATTTTCTGCCCAATCAGAGGATGTTTTCGAGGCCGAGAAAAGAGTGAGAGAGGGGCTGGTTCTCGCTCCCTCTCGCTTTAATTTTGTGTCGAAAAGGGGCAGTTATTAACGACCGGGGGTGTGTGAGGGGCTAGGAATCTCTAGGGAGGCTGACGGAAGAGTTCCAGGCGTCGTGGAAAAATACTGAAGGGGTCGTGTGCAGAGCGGCCACCCAGAGTTGGGGCACACGTGTCCATGACGAATTAGGGAGCGAAGGGTGCCGACACCGCGGCGCCTCGCCTGGCCCTCGGGCCGCCTCCGTGGCGCCTCGCATCTCTCGCGTCGCCGCCTGCGTGGAGTTATTTTGCGGCAGAATAAACTTGAATTTATTCGGTATCACTACATTGGCCTCCCTTCCCGCAGTAGAGATATGCATCGTGTTTTAAAATTCGTAAGGCGTGGTGAGAAGTTTTGAAACCTGAGATGCTTATCTCAGGCTCTCAAAAAATTTAAAAAAGTGGTACCGAATTCTAACGACTAATTTCTCTGATAACAATTACATAAAAGGTCTTATTCAAATAATTACCCTTAAATTAAACTCACTAACCCTAATAATGGTGGAGTAATAAAATAAACTAATAAACTACAAGAAAATCTGAATTCCCTAATCTACGGTTACAAATATTATTTCTTAAACAGTGAAGGCACGGCTATCACGAACTACTCGGTAAGCTGTACAGTTCTGGCGAGTTTATTTTAGAGATTAATAAAGTTTGGAATTAAGTTTTCATTCTTTAAAGGGTCGCAGATTAAAAAAAATTGAATTTGCCTGCTGGGAGACCGTTTGCATCTTTAAGTTGGCACACGTTGGGGTGCGGAATGGCTTCAATAATAAATGGCCCAGTAAACAATGGGGAACTAGAAAAATCCAAAGCTGAGAAAATTTTTGTTTGGTTAAACTTCCAAAGAATTTCATCAATATTCTGCGGCGCCTCATTTTCTGGAACGGTCACTTCATTAATTCTGCGAGCGTCTAAACAAATTCTGACCCCTCCGTCTTTCTTTTTTACAACGACAATCGGATTTAGATAGGCGGTCACTGATCTCTCGATGATGCCCTCGTCAATCATTTTTCTGACGGTCTCATCAACTTCCCCCCTTAAAGCTTGTGGAATAGGATAGTTTTTCATCTTAAACGGCGAGTCATCGGTAACCCTAATTCGAAAACAAAAGTCTTTAATTGGATGAACGGGGCGACCGAAGACATGTAAATAATCAAGTAGCACTGTCTGCAACTGGGAGCGTTCATCATAGTTCAAAAAATCACATTTTTGCACATTTTGGCAAATAATCCCCTTCGTCGTTTCCCCCCCCTTCCCAAGTTGCACTAGAAATGCTAAGATCAATCCTATCTTCCCCGTCATCTTGAATAATAATTTCTTTACCGGCACCGAAACTCATAACATTTCTGGAAAAATCTATTATTCCACCGTTTTCTCTTAAAAAATCAACCCCCAAAATAACATCATGATTAAGATCTTCAATTACTAGACAGGGCACATCAAACAACATATCTCCTATATTAATTGAAATCAGGACCTGCATTGAAATTGGCTTGCTTCGTTTTCTCCCAACCCCTATGACATAGCATCTGACGGTAGGTAATGTCGGTACTGGAATCCGCTCGCTTATAAGTCGCGCATAAAATTTCTTTGACACAGCACTAATTTCACTACCAGTAACAATAAGAGCTTGGACACATAAATTTCCCATAAAGGATTCAATAATAGGGCATTTTCTGGCACGTTCTTTGATAGTCACATCCTCGTCTTCGTTAAAATCAAAAAAGGCATAATTCACTGATAAGATCGCATGAAATGGTATCTCTAAAGAAACTCGTCCGTCACCCAGATACCGAGACAGCTGGGACGTTTCTAATTTGTTGAAGCCGGCCGGGATGAATTTTGCAGTCCATCTCTCTCATCGCGATGTCCACGGTTCTCACGGGATTCGGGCGGCGCTCGCCGATCATCTGCCTCGTTCCCTCCGGCCCTATTATCTCTATGCCACTGCGGCCTGCCTTGGTAGTTTCCGTCGGGCCTGCGATTTCTGTCGCGGTTCTCATTGTGATAGTTGTCCCGCGTTCTATCAAATTGTGCCAACAGTTCTTGGAAACGTTCTAAATCTCTACACTCCACGCTGTTGACAATATTCTGTACATACGTTGGGAAATGAGCTGTCAGTAACCAGATGATTTTTCGGTCGTTTGCCTTCGGGTCACACAGCTTGATGGCGGAGATTTTCTCCATGGCGTAGTCTAAATAGGACTGCCCGTGGCGGTTTTCCCATCGCGATTCTAAAATCTTCCGCTCGAACTCATATCTCCGTTGTTCGCCCCAGTATCGATTCAGAAACTTCTCCCGAAACTCTTCATAATTTTGAGGGAAAGGGTTTAAAACGGAAATCCAATAAGATGCATTGCCTTTCAACAATTCTTGCATAAATTTAGCCTTCAAGTGTGAAGGTACCGCCTTCGTGAGATTCATGTAATTTTCCGCCCGGTCAAGGAAAACTTTGGGATTTTCATCGGGTTTTCCGGAAAAATACAGGTTTTGCGGTGGAGCCCACGAGAAGCGAAGGCCTGAGCCACCAGAATTCGGATTTGGGTAATTCTCTCGTTCCTTTTCAATTTCCTCCTTTACCAATTCTAGGACAGTACGATCAATTTCCCTTTTTAATTTAGCTTCTCTCTCCCTGATGTTTTCCTCACTAATATTGCCTACTTGCGCGAACTTTTCGTGGATATGCGACATTTCTGAATGGAGTTTCTGTCCGATTTTATTAAATTTTTCGCCCATTTCCTGCTTAACTTCAATGATCTTTTCAGTAACCGACTCACAGCACGCTTCTACTTTGTCGTCGCATGCCTGTAATTTGGTCTGAATTTCGGTTTTAAAAATTTTGAAATTTTCGGTAGTTTCCGCTTGTGCCCTTCCCAACTCCTGACTGAGTTTTTCTACGTTCCCCTCTATTTCCCCGCATCTGCCTTCGACCTGATTCTTTAAAATCCCTATTTCATGGTTAAGTTTTTGCTCGAGACTTTCTAATTTATTTGCTTGGGCTTCCAAATGACTTTCGATTCGGTTAAATCTGTCCTCACACTTGCTCTCATGTGCTGTGAACCGTTCATCTAACATTTCCTGTAATTTGGCAGCGTTATTTGAGATTTTCTCCTCTAATTTCGCGGCATTATCTGCAATTTTCTCCTCTAATTTTGCGACATTGCTATCTGACTGGTCTTTAATTTCTTTCAATTTAGCGGCGTTGTCTGAAAATTTCTCCTCAAATTTGGCAACAGTGTTATCTGAAATTTCTCTCATAACGCGCAAGATCTCACTTAAGGTGGGACCTTGCGTCGACGGCTCCTCAAAACTGTCTTCACCCGTCACGTCAATACCTGATTCGTCCTGCATTTTTACGATGTTACGCGGTTTCACTTGTTTTAGTACGCGCACACGGTATTCACACAACACAACACAACACAAGACAATGACACTTACAAGGAAAACACAGTACAAAATGACATCCTCAACAGACCATAAGTTATTAACTTCTCTACACCGTGCTTCCATCCATCATCTTAATAATTTAAACAATTTAATAATTTAGGCAGAGAAATCTCAGGGCGCTTATCTGGGATATTAAAAAATGAAATTTACGATTATTTCGCGTTAATCGAGCCCCACGGTGGGAAAGCCAATTGCAACTACCCTCGCGTCTTCGGTTGGGCGCCTCAGACGGGTAGCCGGCCCGCTCAGTCGACAGATTACCTGAAACGGCGGAGATGGAGGAAGCCGGTGGCCTAGGTTGAATGAGAAGTCAAACATGTGAATTTAGAACAAGTTGAATTTATTCATTAAAAAAAGAAAACGCTAATGGTCTGGTGATGATAACTCTGGCGAGCATGCCCCCAAAATCGAAATAAAACAAAAAAATGAAATGTCATGCACTTAAGAGAACATAAAATTACAAAGTGATTACAATCAGATGAAATTCTTCTTCGCGCGCGAATTCCCGCTTGACGGCCATGCGCGGCCGGGAACTCCTCTTCGTCGCCCGGTCGAGAGGAAGTCAACACTGATTGTCTGATGTACTGTTCACACCTCTCGATCGCGGGTACGACATAAGACACTCAAACAGAAAATACCTCTGTTAGGCGGCCTGCGCCACCCACTGAAGTTGAACGACCTCAGGTCAGCTGGCTGCGAGGGTCGTGGCGGGCGAGGAGCGCCGCTCGGAAAATGTAGGTCAGATCAGGTACTTGCGAGGGTAGCCACGAAGGCGGGCCGGAACACAAAAGCGCCGTCTGCTCGCTGCGGTGAATGGGTCAGCACAGTTCATTCACTGACACGGCCGGTTCATTCCCGGTCGATCTCACAATACTTTGATACTAATGAGCCCGTGAATTATCGCACAAATTCACAAAGGAAAAGAGAGTCTCGAGTTCGCACATAAATCGGACGTAATATAATACGAATTGCTGTCAAATGTTCATAATACTGTTCTGCGGCCTGCGTTCGTCACAGAAGTCTTGTACCCAAACTCTACAAGAAACTTAATAATTTTTTTTAAGTCCATCGAACCGAACGCCACAACAGAATATAACAGGTTCCCCCCTGCGGCCGCCACTTGCGTCCGATTCTGAACACGGCTCCCAAGCTTCTCTTTTGTGCCTCGTCGCTCCAAGTTTTAGGAAACCTCGTTCCCCCCACCAAAATTATCCCTGTGACTCTGGAATATTCTAGAACAAACCCGAATTCTGGCTGCTATTGGCGAAAGGGTACTGCGCATTAGATATTTTCTGCCCAATCAGAGGATGTTTTCGAGGCCGAGAAAAGAGTGAGAGAGGGGCTGGTTCTCGCTCCCTCTCGCTTTAATTTTGTGTCGAAAAGGGGCAGTTATTAACGACCGGGGGTGTGTGAGGGGCTAGGAATCTCTAGGGAGGCTGACGGAAGAGTTCCAGGCGTCGTGGAAAAATACTGAAGGGGTCGTGTGCAGAGCGGCCACCCAGAGTTGGGGCACACGTGTCCATGACGAATTAGGGAGCGAAGGGTGCCGACACCGTGGCGCCTCGCCTGGCCCTCGGGCCGCCTCCGTGGCGCCTCGCATCTCTCGCGTCGCCGCCTGCGTGGAGTTATTTTGCGGCAGAATAAACTTGAATTTATTCGGTATCACTACAACATTGCAGTTAGTATGAACTTGTTTCCTGACTCAGACTCGGGAAAAGGGCCACAAGCATCTACATTTACTTTCTCAAACGCCTCACCCGTTATAGGTACAATTTTAAAGGCGCGCGAAGCTTCTCGCCGCCGTTACCTACGCGCTGGCAACTATCGCAGCTACGTACGTAATTTTCCATATCTTTGTAACAGTTCGGCCAGAAGAAATACTTGGCCATCGCGTCCTTACTTTTTGTGACACCTAAATGACCGTGGGCGACTTCATGGCAAAGCTTCAATATAGTGCCACGATACACCCGCGGAGTCACAAGCATGGAGAATTGCTCACCGCGCTTGCTCTGCCGTTTACGGAACAAAAGGCCGCGTTCTATAAAATAATCGCGCCGTTCCGTTTCTGGGCCTTCGGCTAGCTCGAATAGCGGTAAGAGCTCTTCATCGTGTCTCTGAGCTTTCTCAAATTCGGACGGGTCTAAACGGGCCAATGCAACTGTTGTCCAGGTTATTTTGAGGCTGGGATTTTCCTGCCCGGCGCGCGCCGGCGAGGCGCCGCCGCATTCCAACCCCCATCCGGCTTAAGACCGGGCTTTCCAGCGAAACGGCACGTGCGCCACCTCGCGACGCTACAATACCCTGTACTGGTTGAATTTAGATACACTGTTTGCCGAAATCTCTTACTATTTTTTTCTACCATGACAAAATTACAATTCTACAACTACAGATTTTCTTCTATCTTCTTACTTGAGGTCAAGAAATAAAGTTCTTTGGATCACATCGCATAACTGGTGCTCTTACCACCGTCAGCAGCTGGCGTCGAGAGTGCAACCCATGTTTGCAGCCCGGTGATAGACGGCCCTGCCAGTCGAGGTATGGGATACCGGAGAGTCGATCCCAGGACCCCACAGCTCGGCATTGCTCCGTCGCCCCGATCTTGCGATGGTCACGCCAAATCACAGCTGCCCGAGTTTTTACGGCACACTTCGAATGTCTCTGCCGCGCCAGTCATTTACTGCGGTACGTGAATACTAGCTGGCCCACGAATCATTAATTTGCATCCGCGGCCGAAATTTGTCACCGGTGTGGATAAAAGGTAAAGTTTTCACACTCTCACACACTCGCCCATGACTGTTCGCATCAAGATCCCGATTATTCTGAGATTTGATCACGATTTTAATTACAATATCTGTCGTCTATCACGTAGCTGGACACATAACTTTCGCCCTCTCGCGACCATGTTCACTCCTCGAGTCCCCCCCATGCCATCGGAGTTCTCGCCTCCTGGACAACACAGATGCTCCTCCTACTCTCTTTTCAGCCCAATCATAATCTTCGTTTTAACTGTCTCTGATTGGAGCTCTACTTCGGGTTGCAACCGCCGGAGCAAGTAGGCGCCTGCCTACGGATCTTGGGCCGAGCCATTGTGTGACTTGCGCGTGCTGAGAGTCTGTTCTGGCAACTTAGCGCTTCCCAAAGGGTCGTGATGTGATCCACTTGTCTCTCTCTGGCCTAAGTTAATTATGATCCACCAGGGTGTACTTCTTACCGCCTCGCCTCGGCTGGGTCGCCTTGCGGGCGCCTGTGTACCCCTCGCCATAAAACTGTCACTGAGGCTATCTGCCTAGCTGAGCCACCCCTCTGCCTCCGCTGACAAAGAAGGCCCCTTTTGCCTCTCGTCCCCCCGCGACCTACGTTCTGTTTTACTGAGGCCTTTTCTCATCCACAACTCCCATCTGATAATTGATCTATCACTATATATATTTTGACCGTATGGTCAAAACGTATATATTATGCACACCGCAAAGTTCAAAAGTGGCGTGCAGTTGATGATTCGTTGCGGGATGAATCGGGCCGAGCCGTGAACGAGCGCCTGAAAGGGGGAGGATTGGTCGGTCATACCGCGCGGAAGCAGTGGTTGGGGAGCGAGCAGCGGAGAGGTAGGAGGCGTGATGGCGACAGGGGAGTGAGGTGGTAATGTGCGGAGAAATCGGGAATAATCGAAACGACTGGTGTTAAAGGAAGGAGAATTGTGATAGACTTAATGATGAAGGCGAGTAAGGATTGTGGTAATCATTTTTGGAAGGAATAATCACGAAATTTGATTAGAGAAGAGAACATTGCACGGACACGTGAGCGATGCTGTTCAGTGGTAGTCGGTGTAGCTGTGCAGATGCGGGATCACATGGTGGAGCCGTGTGAGCTGAAACAGGAAATCCGTCGTGTGAAGAAGGAAATTGTTGTGAGATAACGCCGGTGTACGAGAACGGGCCGTCGGCGACACGTGGGCAGGCAGAACATCGTTGGCGCCAAGGTCACCTCTCGGCAACGAATCGGGGCACGTGGCGTCGCGTCGCATGGAAGACGACTGTAGTGGAAGACAGATAAGTAACAATAATTATGAACAAGAATAGATGAGTAATCGAATATAAGATGCCGGTTCAGGATGCTCACTGAGTAGTAAGAAGAGCAACAGTGTCTGTAGTGGTTCACGAATGCCATGTAGTTTTCAGAGAAATGGAGGTTACATAAATGGGAATAATAAATGTAAAGATGATAGGAATAGTCGGAGATATATAGTGTAAACCATTTAATCTGTATTCAGTAAGGATTTGCGACCAGGTCAATGATGTAAATTATGTTATTAATGTGAAGATGTTCTTCTTAATAAATCCTATTTCTGTGATGATAGATTCTTTGAACTCAGATAATGATGATTAAAGTATCCCCCCTCAAAGAATCCCTGTGCCCAAATGAACAATCACAAAATTTATGATATGTGCACCCATGAGACCGACAAGGGTAAATACGGTCACAATATATATAAACATATAAATTGTTTATTATTTACAATATAAATTAATATATTTGCTGAGAAAGAAAAATTAAGCAAGAAATAAAAAGCAGTCGTTTTTATTTCTCGCTTAATTTTTCTTTCTGAACACATATATTAATTTATTTTGTTAATATTGTAACGGTACGACCCGACGCGAGGGAAGTATGATCGAAGTATTAATTCTTATAAATTTCAAATCGATCGGGCGCGTAACGAGAACGGAAAGGGGCTCTGCTTGCGTTCCAGCAACCCCAAGCAGTTACAAAGCGGGGGGCGGTTGGAGTTTATGACCGGCCTTTCCTTTTCTGCAGCCCGTTCGGACCGCGCCACCGCCAACCCAAAGCAGGGGGGAAGGAGAAAGAAGGGCAGGCTTTGTCTGTTTGGCGGCGCGATCAACAAAGCACCGACCCGGGACAACCACCCACTCCATGTTTACAATCAAACGGACTCTTCACACGAGCCGCTCTTGGGAACTAGGCCACAACGAACATTCGCGGAACCGCGATGCGAAACCGACACTTGCCGGCCCAACAGACTCCGAATTCAACAAAGATTTTTCGTCTGCGACAAGAATAGACATTGGTCGGAGATTCGCCCCGCCACTCCGCCGAAATTCAAGTTCCGTCAATCAGAGCAAACCGAAAACGTAATGGGGGTATCAGAGCTCTCGCCAGGACGGGAGAGCTCCACGAGAGAAACATCTGTTATAACTGCGCGAGCCGATACTTCGGTGAGAACGGCGCGAGCCGATACTTATGTGAGAACTGCGCGAAAGTCTACTTCTGTTAGAACTCCGCGAGCCGACACTGCTAGTCGAACTTCGCGAGAAGTAATTGCTTACAAGTTCTCATGAAGAACTTGCACTCGCCTAATTAGCGGGCAATTATCACATGGGGACGTAAATGCAGGTTTCCCGCATCAGTCGTTGCGTGGACCGAGTCTCCAAAATCGTGACGAAAACCATAGCCCAGACCTGCACAACGCCTGCTCCCGCGGGCATTCTGCACTTGGGAGCCGGTCGTCTGCCCGTGGCAGCGCCGAAAGTGCAAGTAGTGGGGAGTAGGAAGCTTGGCGGGGAGGTATATGGATACTATCAGGATCCATATACTATCACAAACAGGAAAAAATGAATGATATTTCAATTCTCCGTGCTACCCTCTCGCTCACAGTATCACAATCCCGTACGCATTTCATATGCTAGATCATACCTATTCATTCAAAATGGTATCCCGTGTAAATCTGAGTACCTTATAACCTTCTTTCAATTTAAACAATGTGTACTTTAACACTTGATAACATTTTCTGCAAATTTGAAAATAGAGACATACTTAATTACAATTTCAAAACACACACATTATTCCCATCCAAAAGAATCTCTAATGAAACTATTTACAAAGATTTTCAATATTTTACGAACTTTCTTGTACAGTTCATAGTTCTTTTGAATATTTAATACCCTGTCAACAGAACTTTGTCTTACTTCCTGGAAATTTATAATTACAGCACACAACGCCGTCTATGTAATAATGCCTGTCCTTTGCCTATTTTCCCAACTTTGCAAATATACAAATTTTCTGTCTCCGCTACATAGACGTTTCTCATACACGGCCCCAAATCGAGTTTTGGAATACTTATCGTTGGTGCGCAGGGAACTGCTGTCCATCGCTGAAGATCACTCTCTCCCCTAGTATAGCCGCCACGGCGACGGAAATGGCCTCGACCGCCACCCGGTCAGCGCGTCATCGTCGCTCTGTGCTGCCTTCTTGTCCCGTTGTCGCTAAGTCGTCATCCCAGGTTCTCTTCCGGCCGTCTTGTAGTCGTTTCGTCTTCCAGTAGCCGTCTTCTTCCACTCGTCCAGTCCCGTCTTACTTCACGTCCACTCTTCTCTCTTGTCCTCGCTCCCGCGATTCTTCTGAGCGATATTAATGCACGATTCTGGCTTTACTAACTAATAATTGACTACTTCGATATCAAAAGAAAGAAAACAAGTTCTGCTCAAACTATACCAATATGGCCGCTCTCGTCACTCACGTCTAAGGGAAGAACGAGGGCCAGCTGTCTGCTTCCTGCCCGTCGAAATATCTCTCTTCTCCACTTCTCCTCCTTTCTGTCTTTAAATGTGTGGCTATTAGGTAAAACCCATTAACTCCACTTTTACGTTATTCGAGAAAAACAGGTTTTAAATTTGATAACACTGATTTGGGATATAGAAATAATGCTTCGTTGTGCGATTCTTTTTTTTAGGGTTAAGGAATATCTGAAAAAAACTAGATTTTAGCAATATTTGCCCATCCCATCCGCCCGCGGTAAACGTGTAAATTGACTGGATTGGATTGGAATTAATGAGTTTTTCCTGGTACACGGGTGGAGTTAATTCGTTTTTCCTGGTCCGCTTCACTTTTATCGACTTATTTAAACATTTTTCGGTACATGTCGATGTTTTCTGACATATATCGACGAAATTCGATATATTTTGATATATCTCTATATATTTCGATATATTCGGTATCGTTGCTTTATTTCGATGGATGCTGATATCTTTCGATATATATGGATATATTAAACGTATTTCAATATAATAAAATTTATTTCCATGAATATTGCTATTTTTCCTTACAAATCTATACATTAGACACATTTTGATATATTCATTTTTACTTTACCGCATACATACGTATATACGGAGTAATGTACACGAGAGGGAGCAGCGGCGAAAGACAGTAATAACAGTTCGTGAGAGACGAGCATTGTGCCGATCGCAACGAGCTCCATCCGGCATTCACTCAGCAGTGGAATTTATTCCGCATGCCAGGCTGGGACTGAAGGAATCTACACCCTATAATTAATTACGAGGGTGCATAGCCACACATTTGGCTTACAATATTACATGCGGTCCAGGCGACGTTTGACGACCTGAGACGCTCACCAGCATCCAGTCATCGCTGCGCGGACGCTTAACGCCGACTCCTCGCGCGCCGGAACATTCATCCCCGGGGCCACTGTGACCTTCAGACACGAGTTCCAACGCTCCACCGTCGCCCCTGAGAGCCCGGCCGCGACAGCCCATCGGTCGGCGAGCAATCCCGTTCGCGGTGACGTAACTACCACATCATTATCATCTTTATGTATGTGTCCATCGCCATCACTTATCAATATCCAAGAACTGTGTTTTATGCCTGCAAAAACAGTCTTTTTTTAATAAATGTGTCCTTGCCCTTTTGCCGGGTGAAAAAGTCAAAAATCTTAGAGAAGTGTTTCATTATTACCATAAAAAAAACCAATGCAATCCTTCGACCCAGGGCACTCACCCCTGAGACGCTCAACGCCGGCCAAAAGATAGCAGGTAAGTGGGCATGCGCTTGGCGCCCCTCAATTAAATTTAGCGTGTGTTCCTCCTGCTATCCGGGAACGACCGTCACACCTTCAGCGTGACGGCGCTTCCACCCTGTGATGTGACCCCCTCCGATTTCATTTCAAAGAATCGGCACCCGACGTGGGTGGTTGCATTACATAAATTGAACGCCCAACGTGGTTTTTATAACGAATAATTTAGTTTGTGTTGCACGCGCCAGTTTTTTGTTGTTTCTTTTCACATGTCCTTATTATTGCAATGTAAATTAATTTTTGATCGCCCATCATATTTATTGGGCATAATTTTAATTTTTGTAGGGCGCAAGTAGGGAAGAATAGCCGGTCCTAGGACGGAAGTGGGGTTAAATGCAACCCGCACTACACAGGCCCACCCCTGTAAACAACCGGCGCCACGAGATAAACCCCCGTGACGTCACAAGATCGCTGTGACGACACAAGGCCGCCGAGATAGCCCCCTGTGACGTCACAAGGCCGCCAGTCCGCCGCCGCGCACGCGCCCTGGCGGCGAAGCGTGGAAGCGCGCGCGTGTGCTGCGCCCTAGCGGCGAAGCGTGGAAGCGCGCGTGTGCGCGCGCCCTGGCGGCGAAGCGTGGAAGCGCGCGTGTGCTGCGCCCTGGCGGCGAAGGTTGGTAGCGCGCGTGCGGCGCGCTCTGTCGGCGAAGGTTGGTAGCGCGGAAGCAGCGCAGGGGTCGGCGTCGCCGTTCTCAAAAACGCGCCGCCCGAGGGTGGCTCGAACCGCGCCCGAGTCCCGCTTCCTGTGCGCGCGCCAGCGGCGGAAGCGGTCGGGCGAGCACGCTGGCTCTGAGCTACGACGACATCGACATCTCTGGAGGTGTCCGGTAGGCGGGTGTCTTGGTGCGCGGCGGCGGCGGCAGCGGCGCGCGCGCGCGCGCCCGGGCGGGGAGGGGAGGAGGCCTCTATCGCGGCGCCCGCTCCCCCTCCCCCTCCCCCTCTAGCGCCAGCAATGGAATGTGGGGAGTTGCTAGAGAGAAAAAAAGGAAACCCTACAAGGCGGTGACAGGGAAAAAAACATGAAAACAGTGCGATAAGAATTAAATTTTTTTATTGAAACCAAATGATACACGGTAAAAAAATTTTAATTCGAAACATTTTTCATGATACATGGTAAAAATGAATTCGATATATTTTATTCAACAGCCGTTTTACAAAAGGTCGTCGTGGTTACTGGTGGCGATGGTCCTTTGTAAATGGGCAAGTGCGTTATCAATCTCCTGGATCTTGTCGTCCACATACCCTTTCGTGGCAGCGTCTGTCTTTGCCTTGGGCGGCGCCATGTTGACGACGCGGGTTTGCAGAACGTTGTCGTTTCCCAGTTTGCTGTACCTGAGCGGCGGAAGTTTTTCTAGCTGCTTTTTGACGTCTCGAATGTTGCGGTCGACGTACGCTTTGTTGGCGGCATCTTTTTATTCTTGCGGATACCCCGTATTCGAAATGCGCCAAAGATCGGCGTTATAGGGACTGACCTCGCTCCATCTGCGCAGACAGTTGGATTTAGTATCGATCACGCGTTGTAGTGAAGTCTTGACAGGATTGATGAGTTCCCGCATGGCCCTATCGGCATCGTCCGCCGCTAATCGACGAACGTGGTCGGTTTGCCCATGCACGTACTCTTTGGTGGCAACGTAGTCAGGTAGTTGGCAAAATTCTATGTCCTCCTCTTCATCTTGCGAGTTCACTCGGTCATCATACACATCATCGTCCTGCTCCTCCTCTGACGAGTCGACGAAGGCCTCCTTCGCGTCTGCTCGGTTGGCGCTCATGATGAACTGACGGCGGCAGCGTTTCACCGCGGCGTTTTATAATCGCCGGCGGATGTGATGACGTCACATCCTACTCTTCCTCAGAGCTGTCGTCACTGGGCTCGGAAGAGATGATTTCGGCGCTGTCGTCACTGGGGTCGATAATAGGAATATACAAATTGAGTCGTTCAGTTATATCAGGCACGTGACGAGTTGTTGCAACAGCACGTCGTCGAACCGTTTCCCGAACTCGTTCCATGTGTCGTCGAAGGAGCACGTGTCGCAGAGCTCGCAGAATCTGGAAAACCGTTGGCCTCATGGGTGAGGGAAGTGTGCACATGGCGGTGCAGAGATGGATGATCGTTTGTATAATGTATGAGTCATCCACCATCGATACCTTGACGTCTTCCACTAGATTCGGAAAAGCGCCGTGTCTTTCGCGCTCGAGTGGAGGTTTGAGGACGTGGCGACACGTAGGACACGTGTTGGACATGTTTAACCACCTTTCTATACACGTAACACAAAACAAGTGAATGCATGGCGTGCGCGCCATTCTAGGAGGAGGAGTGGCATCGTTGAAACATATGCTGCAATATTCATTGATGCGTGATGCTTTGTCTTCAGGCACTTCCACGAAAGGGGGCGGAAGAGGCGATGTCATCGTTCCCCGTTTTAATTGTTTCACTTCACAGCACTAAGCAGATAAGAGCAGCGAACACGCAAACAAAGTTCAGAAGAACAAGTCCGATCGCGATGCTATCTAGGCAGCTCATATTTTTTTCGATTCAACAGTTCAAGACAAGTTTACAGTATACGCAATCTTCTTTCAACACCGGGGGTCCGCTGTTGTGATGCAAGCAGAGGACAAAGTCCTCGACTCGACACGAAGGACACGCTTTCCTCGACGGGGCGTTGTCGTCGTCCTCCGAGTAGTGTTGTCGGCAAGGCTGGCGGAGAGCGATGCAAAAGCGGCAGATTCGCTTCGGCGGCGGCGGCCCGTCGATGCGCGTGCGTCCGCGATTCCAATGCTCCTTACACGGACGAAGTTCTTGAACGCAAGGGTGATGCCGGGTGGCTTCGGGAAGTTTCTCGAAAACGCGCTCCACCTGGTGAGGCTGCACCCAATGACACAAAAATTCGACCGGTAATTGACTCAATGTCTCCGAGTCGAGAAGTGTAAGCGCACCGTTGACTTCACGCAACTTTCGGAGGGCGCGATCGATGTCTTCGCGCGTCTCTTGTCTGATGCGCTCCAGCGGTCCGGGCTGAGTGGCGGTTGTGTACGACGGAACGCTCTGCATCGTAATGATGAGCGCAGCGGCGGAGAGCGACCTTAAAAGTGCGCGAGTTTTTATCGTCGTCAAACGGAAGCGAACATCCGCCTAGATGTCTGCCTACTTGCCGCAGTAAGTACGCAGCCATTCGGAGAGGGCGATGACGTGACGCCCAGCTAGGCTGACGTCACCGCAAGCGTAGATGTCGCGGACCGCGTGTAAGCACTCGTGTAGCGGAGGACAGCCGAACTCCGCGAGATCGAGAACGCAGCAGCCTTCTCCTTCCATGTACTCCTCCAACCACCTTTTCTTCTCACCTCCCTTGACGTATAATGTTGTCGCACCTTTTAAAGCTGACCTAATCACAGAAGCTCTGTCGTCATAATTGTAACTCCCACTACTCCACGGCGGTGTGGCGGGATGGTATTGTTTGATCCACTCCCCATGTTTCTTGTCGTCGCTGCTCAATGTATGGAAAGGTCGCGGTGGACGAAAAATGAATGTCTGAATGAGTCGATCAGGATCGTCATTGTCTTTTGATTGGCGTATGACGGTCAACACTTTGATGTTGAAGCGCTTGTCGAGAGTATAACCTTGCAGATCCACGACAGCTGTGGATCCGCGATGGACCTGTGGGGCCATGAGTTGGAGGATCTGTCTCCTTTTTCTTATTCTTCTGGAACGACGATCGTTGCTATAGAGCGGTTTCACCTCACGCTCGACAAAGACTTCGTTCTCGTGCCACGCTGCGGTCGATGTCGACGCAGCGTCCTCGTCGCACGACGCCGCTGCCTCGGTCGATGTCGGCGTCGCCGTCCGCGCAGCAGTCTCCTCGGCGGCTTCGTCCCACGTTTGCTCCACGCTCAACACATGGATGCTTTCCAGCCGTTCTTTAGATTCTCTTAACGAGGTGTCCTGTTCAGGAGGAGGAGGAGGCGGTCGTTCCGCGACGAATGTTGAATGTAAAGCATTTCTCACGTAGCGCATCATGCTTCCGCACAGAAACGGATTGGCGGCGCGCATGCGGAAAGCAACTCTCTCGCACAGAGAGTGACGGTCGTCGTACTGCCGTCAGCTTTCTTATACTCGCGCGTGTTGACGACAGCAGACAGGAAGTGGAGCGCGTCTCTTATCGTTCCCCCACCCACTTCAAGGACTCTTCGGTTTTCCGCCTTCAATGTCTCTCGCATGCACCCACGAATTGTGGCGTGAGTCGAAACCGAGCCATTTCACGAGGCGAAGCGGGCCCTTTTTCCGTACGACGCGCTCGACTAAATAGTGATCGGGAAATCGCGTGCGATGCAATTCTTCGGTGTAGAAGCGCCCCTTGATCGTTTCGCCTTTCAGGTCTTCTAGCGAGTACGTGACGGGGTTCGAGAGGTGCACACGAACGATTTTAAAGAGTTCGGTGCCCCATCGCGCTTCGTAGCCTTTCCGAAACGGCGAGCTCTTGTACGTGCTCACCCGAACGATGTCGCCGACTTGAAATCGATTGTTCCTCAGGAGACGCGGATCGAGCGTTTTCACTCGGTCGTACACCGTGCGCATGAGGCTGTCGTCTTTCTTCACGTCTTTCGGTTTCATGCCGATGGTGCGATGTTTGGTATTGTTGTAATCTCGGAGGAGGTCGGCGAGCATGAGGGTCCAGCGTCGCGTCCCCTCGGCGGTGAAACGCCTCCACATCCGCTCCTTGAGCGTTCGATTGAAACGTTCGACGACGGCGGCCTTCACGTTGGAAAAGGTGGAATAATGATGAATGCCGCGCTCTCGGAGCCACTTGTTGAGCGCGGTATTGTAAAACTCTGTGCCTTGATCGGTTTGCAGGTAGCGGGGCTCTCGGCCGCTCGACGTCACGATGCGGTCGAAAGCCTTGACGACTTCCCCTCCGGTCTTTTTCTTTATCGCTTCCGCCCAGGCGTACTTGCTGTACACGTCGATGACGGTGAGAATGTAACGCATCCCTCGATTGCTTTTGGAGTACGGCTGCATGTCGACCAAGTCGGCTTGCCACAAATCATCGAATCCTTTCGTCATCGTCCGCCGTCTTTCGTAACGACGACGGGCAGGCGCGTGCAATTCCGCAGCGAGTCCTTGTCGAACGGAGGTCGTCGTCTTCTTCTTATTCTTCTGCGTGGTCAGAGGAGCTAAGCGATAATACCGGCGTCACGCAATTCATCTTCTATTTCTACTATTTCTCCGTCGAGTCCGTTGTTACCGGCGGTCCGCGAAGCGTGTAAGAGACGCAGCCTCTCCACGAGCGTGTTCGGATCGCGCCAATATTTGTAGTCTGTGCCGTCACAAAACGTAGTCCCCTCCCCGTTCTCTTTCGATTCATCATTTCAAGGCTTTCCGTCTTTCCCCCGCGAAAAGAGGCGAGATAATTTCACGATATTTCAGTATATTATCCTTTGTGTTAAAGTGTAAATTCGGTCTGTAATTCACCTTGTGTGCGGAAGACAATTCGAGAATCTTTTTGTATTTCTTCAAATCGTCTTTCGTGACATCTCTCCGGTTGGGTCGTTGCTCGAAAAGTAGTTCGAGGAGGCCTGGCTCTGGGTAGAATTTATGTCCCTGAACGGAGAATGCTTCCTCGTCCGGGTAAAGCTCTATGAGGGCGTTACCGATGTGAGGTCGCCCTCCTATATAGTACGGTCCGTACGTGGTATCTCCTACACCGATTGCAGAATTTTGCAAATAGGTTACCAATTGATCATAGTGTTGACTGCGAACATCTCTATTTCTTACTTCTTCGTTCCCTTCTTCCAACTTTGGGAGTGTTTCGAAAGAGGGATAAAAGACATCGTCATCATCTTCTTCTCTTGATTCCGATTTGATAGGAACACGCGTAGTAGAAGGTTGAACGGAAGACGGTGATGGTGGTGGGTTGCTATTATTTTTTCCCTTTTTTGATGGCGGTGCAGCGCTTTCGAGACGGGCGCCGTGAGATAAGTATCGAGGAATCGATTGCGCATTGTTTCGGCTTCTTGCAGCGTGTTTATTTTTTGTCGAATGTTTTCACGAGCCTTCTCCACCTCCATTTTCAACCTCTCTTCCGGCGTGTCGGATCGAAGGGGAGCGGGCGGTGAGGAAGGAGGAGGACGAGGAGGAGGACGACGCGGTGTCTTTTCGCGCAAGATCTTTTTCGCTTGCTCAAGCGCGTGGAGCGTCTTCAAGTCTCGCTTTGGTCTTTTGGGCTGTTGTCTTGTTTCACTGCCTCCTTTTCTTCTTCTTCTCACGTGCCTCGAAGTGGTTTTTATGTTTTTCACGCGCCCTCCTATTTTGGATTTCACTTTCATCACACCGGCCACACCGAGCGCGGCAGCTCTTTCACCGAGACTCGCGTCGCTGGACTTGACCCGCTCCCACGCTGCTTTGGCGAGCGCTTCGTCCGCCCTTTTGCGTTCCTCACCTCCTTTGTAGTTGTGGTAGGCGATGTCGTGCTCTCGACACGCTGCGTCCAAAGGATTAATACCGCGGTCGCCTCTTTGCAGCCTCTTCATGAGCTTCGTACCGGGTCCGCAAAATTGATAGCCACCGGGAATGTGTATTTCGAAGGGAAGTTTGTCTATCGCCCGATTCAGCACCCGTCCTATGATGCCTCTTCCGCGTCGCCCCCCCGCCGCGCTCGCGCGACATTGAAATGCTGTCGCACGTACACCATGGCGTAGAGTGAAGTCTAGTTGCGAAAGCAAAGTGATTATATAACCTAAACTTTACGTCCCCCCCCACGTGCGTCGGCACGAGAAACCGGTCGAAGCCCGATCGGTATCGTCCCTGTTGAAGTGCACTAGGTTTGCAGATCACCGCAAAAGCAAACCGGTCTGTGTTCCACACGTCGGCGCACAGCGCCTTAAAATCGTGGAAGGTCCTAAAATCGTTTCCGACGTGTTCTTTGTAAATGTACTCGAGGTTGTTGTCGTCTTGCCGGAAGATGACAATCATATTCGCGTTATCGCGTATCAACTGTTTGGGAATTTTGGTGTACGTTTGACAGAGATAGAGCACGTCCGTGTGTTTGTGCCTTCCGGCCGCAAAGTAGGCTTTGATGCAGTCTTGTTTTTCGGTGGCGATGTCGTCGAAAATGAAAACGCTGTCGGGGGACGCCTCGGCCGGGGGCACGATGCTATCGTGCTGCGTAAACGAATGAAACGGTGCGATTCCGTCGCAGACTTGCTTCAAGTACGCGTACATGGGCTGCGTGTCTGTGGTGGAATATAAATACACGTTGCGGAACGCCAGCCCGAACTGGCCGGTGAGAAGCGAGACGACCACGTTCGTCTTGCCGGAACCGGAAGGTCCCACGATAAGAGCGCGCACGCTATCGGGGAAAAGCGGCCCGTGTCGACTCTTTGCCTCGTCCTCTTGTCCGCGCCATAAGGCCGTCACGTTCACGACGGGCAGTGTGGTCGATTGTTGAACAACGTCCATCATCACAACCCGTGCGAGAGACTGTTGTCCTTCTTCGAAGGACGCTCTGTTTTAAAACAGGAGATCTAAGGAGAGAGGGGGAAGGGGAAGGATGACTCACGGCGCGTGTGAAGGACGACGGAAAAAAAAACAAAAAACAAATAGAATCATGTGTTTTTATTGTCCCTTTCAAAATGTTTACATGTTAATGACCATTTTCTGCGCTGGAGGTCGCCATCGATGCAATCGTCATCTCGACCGCTCTCGCTAACCATGTCGCCGCGTTGCGCGCGCATTCGCTGACCGTCTCCAGAGGAAGAAGATCGCAGCAGACCATATCCGGTGAGGGTGGCGGCGTCGTTCGGTCTGTCGTCTTCTTCCTGTTGTTCAGTCGACGCCGAGTCGATGGTGTTGTTTTCTTCTTTCGCTCTTTTGGTTTTGCGACCTTTCCGCCGTTCTTCTTCTTTTTCGATGTACAATGCCGCGGACATGGATGACCGCACGCAGAAGGAAAATCGAGAGGTGGTGGAGTCGCTGATCTCACCTCCTCATCCGCCATGTTGTCTACACCGCCACTTCCAAAACCTGCTGCGAGTTGCGAATCGTAAGAAGAGGTCGAACCGCCCACTTCTTCTTCGTCTTCACCAGGCGAAGTCGATGGGTGATAATCTTCTTCTTCTGCGCTCTCTTTTCCGCGACTGACGCGAATCATCCTCTCGTGAAGGAAGGACAAGAAATGAAGGCGGCGAGCGAAACACGCGACTTCTTATACCATGATGTTTTTCTTCACCACAAAGTCATCGATTGGTGCGTACAGCACTTCCGTTTTGTAGATAATGAGACAATACGCCGTGACGTTCGCTGGCATAGCTGTACCCGTTTCCCACGTGATCTTGATGTCGGTTTGCGAGGGGAGGACGGCAGACTCTCTAGAGGAGACGTCCCATACTATAATAGGAAACCAACTATTCACGTACCAATATTCCATATTCGATATGGGATTGCGATTGTAGTAAGAACGTTCCGCTTTTTGCATCATTTCGTACGGTTGCCATTTTTCAGTATCACTGGTATAAAATTTTACGTTGCATAGAAGTTCGGAATAAGGGTAAAACTCGTCGTTTAAATACAGTTTTGCTCTTGTCATATCGTTACCGTCGAATTCGCCAGAATTCTGTTTCAGGTTCACGTCTTTCCCCGTTTGCATTCCAAAGAAAATGTACAGGGGATTGTCCTCTTTGGCGGCAGTCTTTACCGTCCACTGAAACGGTCCCTTTCCGCCGCTTGGTACGTTGGGGTATTCGTGAATTTCCCATCGTCTGAATTGCTTGGGGATCGGGCGCCGACTGTCCAGCACTCTCGTCACCGCGAGGGAAGCAGCATCGCTCAGCGTCAAATGAGGCATTCTCCAAATCACGTCCGTCACGGTAATCGTTGTTTCGTTCGGCGATTCCGCTGTCGTCGTGAGACATCGATTATCATGACGACCTCGAATGAGAACGAGGTCGTGTTTCACGCCGGTCATGACGCGCGTGTGATCTTCGAAAAATCCCATCCACAGTCGTAACGGCACGATACCGTAAAATTTCCCGCCCGTCTTACTGAGCATGAATTCGGTGTTGCACTTGCCTGACTCGTATAACTTGAGATCTTCGGTCCAACACGCATTGCCGAACGATCTTCTTTCTGCTGGCGAAAGGAAACACACGTTCTTCATCGTGCTCGTGATGCCTGGATTTCTAACGACGTCGACGATCACGTTGTTGATTTCGTAACGAATTTCGCTAAAAAGAAAAGCGAAAGCGTTGTTGATCAATTCGCAGTTGGTGCGATTTGCGGTGTCCTTTTTGACGGCAGATCCCGCGATGACGAGCGAACTCTCGCAAGGTAAGAGAACGGCATCCTTATTCATGATAGTATTGCGAATTTCGTCGTTTTGACCAAACGATTTAATGTACGGAAAGTGTTCGTGAACAGCTTCGTTGACGATGTGGTGTTTTATATTCTCCCTGCGGAGAATATCGACCGCGTGTTCGTCCACGATTTCCGTCGTAGAATAAGCTTGCTTCATTCTCTTCGGCGGCATGTCGTTTTTCTTCTTTTTTTATTCGAAACAATAGTGTAGCCTAACGCTCGTAGGATGCGCCGGCTAGACGATGTGAGCGTAGTGAGCGGACAAAGCACTCTGTGCCTCGGCCGCGAAACGGGCTGCATTTTATAGCGCTGTTTCTCCTTCATAGTCTGCTGCTGCTGCTGATTCTGGGGCGTACGAGTAAGGTGCACGACAGCGGTGTTTCCGAGTTCAACGGCAGCAATTGTCCCTCCACGTTCTCGAGTCGAACCGATAACTCGTCGATCCAATTTCGCGTGACACGGTGATAGATTCTTTCGCTCGGCCTTTCTTCAATGATGGCGGCAGGAAAGTCGGTCACGTGGAACTGATACAGCACGTGCGCTTTACGATTGTTTATATACCCGCTTTCGATCACGTTACACGTCACGAACACTTCAAAATCTTTCACGATCTTCGGGGAAGTCTCGGATGACACGTACTTGTCAAAAAGTGTGGGTGTCACCGTCCTTGAAAATCCGAGGAGAGGACCAATGGATTCGGCGTGGTCGAAACATAGCGTGAAGGAAGTGTTGACGCGCACTCTGTTCGTATGCGAGTCCGCCGCCAAGTCGAAAAAGTGCTTCTTACCCGCAAAGTCAGTGAGAAACTGGTGTTGCAGGATGTTCGAGATATGACGATTGATGTCTTCCAAGGTATACGTGCCCGGAGGGACGGACAGCACATAGCTTGTGAGTGAACCCCCACCACCACCACCACCACCACCACCACCACCACCACCACCACCCTCGTCGACGTCGTAGTGGAGTTTGTTGTGTCCCTACTTCACGTTGCGAATATGGTGCACAGTGCTAAGATGCACGAGCGCGATCTCGTAAACGTCGTCCGAGAGGTCGACACCCGGCGCGAACTGCACCGCGATCTCAGGTCCCTGCCCGACTAACGTGTACGTGCGCATGACACGAATGCCTCAGGTCAAATGAGGCGGTTCATCTTCCTTTTTTGTTTTTGTTGTCAGACATAACTTGCCGCAATTGTTCGTGTTGTATTTTTGAATTTGGCGCGTGTTGTACGTCACGAGGGTCCCGCGCGCGTAGCGCAGGAACTCGGGAGGGGGCGGAAGTCCGAAGGAATCAAAGTAACGCACCGTCCGCCCACGCTTCGCGTAAGCGACGAAATGAGTACCGGCGCCGCGGGCGTCGTCCAGATTGACGACGCCGCACTCACGCTTCCGACTTGTTTTGGGCAGCGCATCTCGCGTGAACACACCTCGAAAATGCGGAATCTCCAACACCTTCTTCGCAAAGCGGGTCACTTCCTCGTGCGTGAGCGCTCGACGCGGTACTCTGCTCATTAGTTTTTTTCCCCCGCCCCCTCGTCGCCCTCTTCCTCCCCCGCCGGCTCGTTCGAAGCATTTTCGCGGCCTTTAGCAACACGCCCGATCCTTTTTTGGAGCCTTCCATGATCTTGTTATGACGCATCATTTCCGCTAGTTCTGTGCTTCCGCTAGTTTGCTTTTGGCGTTTGTCACGGCGTTCGCGATAGCGGAAACGCCGCCGGCGAGAGAACCGATCGCGCCCAGCCCGCTTATGATTTGGGGAATGAAGGGAATGAGGGCGGGAAGAAACCCGCCTCTCTTACTCTTCCTTCTCCCTTTCACCGTTCTTCCTTTCCTCCTCCTCCGTACGCCTCTCCCCCGCAGCCGAGACGACTTCCTACAGGGTCCGCCGACGCATCGACCTCGCAAAAACATGCCGCGACCGGTCGGAGGGGTGATGACGGCGCCAGGGAGAGAATCGGCGCCGCTCCGCGCCCTCCTCGCCGGACCGAACAGTTTCTTACACTCTCTCGTCGTAGTCGTTCTACACACTGTGCGAACCATGACGGAACTAACACACGGACGCAAGGTGGTCTCCTTTAAATATCATCTTTTGTCCAAGTTATCCCTCTCCTAACCAGACGCTCATTGAGCTTTTCCAAATTTTCTTTATCGACAGCGACTTCATGCTGCAACTTATTGTGATAAACTATCATGTTGTCAATGAAACTCGACACACGCGCCTCGAGCTTGTCCAATTTTTTTTCTATCTTTGTTTCGAGGTTAGCATTATCCTTTTTGACTAGTTCTTTATGCACGTGAAAAAGATCCTCCGCGTGTTTTTTAGCATCCGCCAGCGTGTCATTCAATTTTTTTTCTATCTTTGTGTCGAGATTAGAATAGTCGTTTTTGACTAGTTCTTTATGCGCGTGAAGCAGCTGATCCGCGTGTTTTTTCGCATCCGCCAGCGTGTCCTGCAATTGCGCTTTAATCGCCACGTCCGAAGGGGCAGTGCCGGCGCCTACTTTGCGAAGAAGTTTGTTGTGAAAATTGAAATGACCGGACGAGCCGACGAGCGGTAACGTGTCCAAGAGTTTGGAAGGAATTTTCTTTTCGTGCGCGGCCACGAGCGCGCTGCATTCCTTCTTCGCGAACGCCTTTAAGTCTTTCTCCTGTTGATCAACACGCGTAGAGAGCTTCTTCTCGAGAGCATCGAGTTCGCTTTTTTGTTTTTTCACGGTTTCCGCAGACTTGCTTTCGTGCGCGGCCGCGAGCGCATTGCATTCGTTCTTCGCGAACGTCTTTAATCTGTTTTCCTGTTCTCCGAAACGTATAGAGAGCTTCCGCTCGAGAGCATCGAGTCCGCTTTCTTTCACCACAGACTCATCATCATCATCATATCTCCTCATGCGCTTCACAACACCATCGATTTGTTCATCGACGTATCGCTTCGTGACGACGTGACGCGCACGAACCATATGTCCGAAAACATCCATCACTTTCTTGCGACTGAGCGTTTTGATTTCTGCGTACGGCTTTTGAAGGAAAAAAACAAACATCAAAATTGTTAAAAATGTTTTTAATGAATTGAATTTCATTAGCTCTTCTAGCCTGATAATGAGGTAAAATAAAAGCTTGAAACTTATTGCTATATTTTATATCAAAGTTTTTTTTTTACATTGGACCAAGTTGAATATAATTATATAATTCTTTTTCTTTTCACAAACATAAGGAGCGACACGGGCGTCGAAGAGGGGGACAGTCCGAACGTGAGAACTTTCGTAAAGAACTGCATGTTAGCACTGCCATGAGTGCACGCACGTGCGCTCTAGTGGCGAACGTGGGAAACGCAAGCGAACGCGAGCCAGCGCGGAGTTCAGAAGTGAGAGAATCAGTGCACATGCGCGCTCTCGTTACCGTCACGTTAGCACTAGAGCTGCGTTTCCCGCGTTCGCCACTAGAGCGCACAGGTGTGCACTCGTGGGTGGTAAGGCGATGCCGCCCAGCGCGACTGCGAGCGCCGCGCGCCGTCCAAGGACAGCGAACGGAAGTCGCTTGATAAGATTGCGCGACCGGCGAACGGATGTCGGCGGGTGATAGCGCTCGCGAGCGCCGCGGTCCGCAGCGAATGCACAATATGAAGCGCTGTTCAGTTCAGTTCAGGGCGCTGTGCGTTTCGGTCCGTGAATTTTTGATTCGTGTTTTTTTTTCGCGATCGCAAATCCTTTGCACTACAGCTTGATCCAAAGAAGACGCTGTGCCGCCAGGTATTTTCCCGTGGACGTCATGGGTCGCAGCGTGATTCATTAGGCTGCGGCGTATGACGACGTACTCGGGTTGATTTTCAGTATAAATCGCGGCGATCACGTCGATCGCCGCGATTTATTCGGAAAAACAGCCTTACACTACGCCATGCGTTCACGGGCAACCCTGGCGTACAATTTTTTGCTGTTCGCGGGAGCCGACCAAAATGCGAGGGATGATTTGGGTCTGGCTCCCGTGGACCATTTTCGAATGGTCAACGCAGGATGTAACTGCGAACCGGGTGATTGCGCGTTGTGCCGGCGAGTGCCTCAGCACTGCCTAGTGAATATGAACATTCGCGGGTACGTCGCGAGGACGGCGAGAGGCGAGAACGGCGATCGTGATCATCCGCGCGAGGACGACGAGAGGGCGGGGTCGCCGCCGCTGCCGGCGGCGATCTACACCCCCCCGCCGCCATACGAATCGATCGTCGCCGTGCCTTCAACGTCCGGCCCGACAAATAGTGTCCCCCGGTTACGGCTCCGTCGCATCAGCGACACCGTATGGACATCGGAGACGGAATAGTAAGTGTTTTTTTACAATAATTTTTTTTACAATAATTTTTTTACATAAATTTATTTAATGTCATTCTTAGAGCAGTGTTCTAAGTCTACGTCTCCTTGTTGCAGATTTGCAGTCTCAGCAGATCAGCAACACATTTCAAAAATACGCGCCAGTGCAAGAAACAGTAAGTTATTTTAATATTTCATTATTTATTTTAAGTTTTAATTTGCGGATTATTTTTTGGGGTGGGGGAAGGAAAGTGAATGAAATATTTCAATAGACATATTTTAATTGTTTATTATATTTTAATTAGTTATGACAATTTTTTACTTGTTACAAAATTCCATATTTGATAAACATACTTTTGATATACGACCATATTTTGGGTCGATGGAGATCGTTTTTTTTGTATATTAGAACGACGTTGGCTTGATTGTTTTCGTTTACGCCTAGGTAGGTAAGGTGTGGTCGCTCTTTTAAAAATTGCTCCTCCGTAATCGTTTTGATGAGGGGTGTAAATCTGAAACGAAGAATGACAAAACATGTAAGTACAAGTACAAGTATTCATAACATGTAAAAAAAACTTTGAATTTCATCACGCGATCGTTTACATACCTCGCTGGTAAGAAGACCGAAAAGACATCTCCTATCGTCGCAACGTAGGATTCCTTATCGAATTTCGTGCTAATAATGAGTTGTATGCCGGTAATTTCAAAAAATACACCTTTGGGAATATTGCCAAAATTTAATCGGGTATTTTCACTTTCCGCTTTAGATGACATCTCCTCCCATGGACTATAACAAAAAAATTTTTAACGCTTTGGTGAGAAAACGATTTTAGTGCTACGTTGTATGTTTATACTATAAGATAACAATGACTTAGTTTAGGACTTTGAGCCGCTTATACACGTAGACGGTGCAGTCGGGTCTCACGTTTACTTTTACGACTTCGCCGTCGGCTTGATTAAAATAGTGGACCCTTACAGGATCTGGCTTCTGTTTTTTGAATGGCAGAACCATTTCTAAACTCTGCGATTCTGGTTGCGTGACTGGAGGAATGGCGAGAGCGAATGCATCCGACAGCTCATCCTCATTTGAATCGGGCACGACAAGCATGTCGTGCTCCTCTTTATCGAATGGCTGTCCATGTATGTGGATGTCTCTGTGAAAAATCAATTCATGCACCATTTGAAAACATCGTATTCATGTATGAAACATTCAATTGTTTCAAGATGTGCGTTCGTTGCAACTGACGTCACTTACTGAGCTCGTCGTTTTTTTGCTGTTGTTTCTTCTGTCGGTGTCTGATTGTGGTTTGCCATTTTGTTGATGCGAGCGCTGCAGTGTTAGGACGTGGCGTGTTGACTGCGAGTGAGCATTTTCAAAGAGGATGTCCTCTCTTTATAACCTAAACTGCTTCTTGCACCACTTCCGTTGTGTCAATGATGTCATGAACTTCTTTTAAAATTTCCGTTTAATTCCGTTAATTTCGCAGGATTCTTTGACATTAACATTTCCGTTGGAATTTCCATTTTTTCAACATCGATGTCGTATGCTTCTTATCACTATCTTTCTTCCGGCAAATAACGACGTCCTGTTTTTCATCATCATGTTGGTTTCCGGCAAATAACGACGTCCTGTCTTTCCTCATCATCGCCGTCGTGCGCTTCTTACCACTATCTTTCTTCCGACAAATAACGACGTCCTGTTTTTCAACATCATGTCGACTGTAGCAGCCGTAGCTGTTTCGGCATCATGTCCGGCAACGCAGGACGTCCTGTTTTAAAAGTGCATGACAGCTGACTTTCTTCGTTAGTCGAGCGTTGGCTGGCATGGACTGTCGTCGAGACGTCGTTATTCACCGTTGCTTCTTCGTGGCTGTCATATTGTTAATGCTTTACACCATTCTCGTGACTTGCTTATACATACGGTGTACGGATTTTTTTCTCTTTCATTTAATATGTAGGCGCCATGTGTTGAACTATGTTAATGGTTTTCTGTGTTTTGATTGTTTCTAGGTTTATCCCATCAGCAACAGCACTCCGTTGAACGTTGAAGGGAGCGGTGAACGTTCGCTAGCAACGTGAGGCTGGTAAGTTTTCTTTGACTTTCATTCAATACGTATGCGACATGTGTTGAAACATGTTATTCATTTGTTTTATGTTTTTGTTTGTTTCGATAGGTTCATCCCATCAACAACATCTATTGCTAATGAAAAAAATTTGTTTAGCCAGTTACGTTCGCGAGCAACGTGAGGCTGGTAAGATTTTTTTTTCATTTGAATTTCATTCAATACGTAGGCGACATGCGTTGAAATATGTTATTCATTTGGTTTATGTGTTTTGCTTGTTATTCATTTGTTTTATGTGTTTTGCTTTTGTAGGTTCATCCCAGCAGCAACAGCGCCGTTCTTCATGTATTGCAAATGCTCTCAGTTGGACGAACGTTGTACAGTCTTTAAACAGTCGGGTTCAGCGTGGCATCATCGCGAATTCTTTGAATGACAGCGACCCCCTTACGTTTCTTAATCGCTGTCAAGTGCCCTTTCAACTGAAATTGTTCGAGCTCTTTGCTTCTCCTTCCGCGCCTGCTTTCAAAATTTTTGCGCAACTCGAATGTCGTTTCATGCACGAACGCCAACTTCCGGAGACGGGTGAGATCGTGGGCGAGATACAACCCATCTTTCTCAACGCTCGCGCTGCCGTGGTGACTCGCAGTGATGATATCGGGGAATTTTTTTTTCAACGCATCGTTGATCCTATAAATTCCAAATTCGACGAGTTTCATGAACGGGAGAGCGGAAAAGCGCTTCATGAAATCGTTGCCCTTCATGTTCACTATCATCTTTTTGAGCCCATTGCTCACACTGGATCATCGTACATTCCGCTCCCCAATAGCATTGCTGACCGTAAGGCCGTGGTGAATGTGCATAATCAAGATGAGAAATGTTTCTTGTGGGCGCTGGCTTCGGCTCTCTTTCATCGGCGTCAGCCCCCACGCGCCAAAATTTCTTCGCATGTCACTCGCACTAGTACTTATCAGACCATTTTTGACGAACTAGAAAATCAACTCGATTTGCGGAACATCACCTGGCCGATGTCTGTTCACGAGATTAAACGCTTCGAACATCAAAATTCTAAATATTCTTTTCACGTGTTTAATCTTGTTTGGTGTTCTGAAAAGAAAACGTGGGATGTTGTTGGTCCGGTGCACTTTGCGAAAACCAAAAAAGAGAACCATTTCAATTTTTTAATGTATGCATCAAGGGGGGTCACTCACTATGTTTGGATTAAAAATTTGGAAAAGTTGGTGTGTAGTCAACACAGTTCCAATGAACATAAGCTCTTCGCTTGCGAACGCTGTTTGAATTTGTTTCGGTCGCAAGAGAAACTCGAAGCTCACATGCTCGATTGCAGTGCCGTGTCGCGTACGTGTGACTGTACCATCTGCTTCCTCAGAGGCACGATTCATGCGTTTCAAGAATCACGCTCGCCAGCAGAGATGCCCGATTGCGGTGTATGTTGATTTTGAAGCGCTCACCGTTCCCGTCTCTTCGTGTGAGCCTTCGCCGAGCGACTCCTTTCTTCAGGCCTACCAACTTCACGAGCCCTTTTCGGTAGGCGTGCAAGTGGTGTGCGATTTTGATGAAGCGCGCTCCCAGAGAATCGAGCTACGCGGGCGCGACGTCGCCAATCAATTGATCGATCATTTGGCGGACCTTGCAAAAGAATACGATGATCTTTTGAAGCATCCGGTGCCTCTCCTTATGCGAGAGGAAGACGAAGTTGCCTTTCAAAATTCCGACGCGTGTCACATTTGCAAGGGTCCTTTTCTTCCAAATTCCGCTCGTGTGAGAGATCACGACCATTTCACAGGTCTGTTTCGCGGAGCGGCGCATCAAGATTGCAACGTCAACTTCCGGGCTCCGAAGCACATTCCCGTCTTGATGCATAACGGAAGCGGGTACGACTGGCATTTTCTCCTGCAGGCCTGGGCCGATAGTAGCTATCAAAAACTGAGCATGATTCCGCACAATCACGAGAGATTCGTGTCTGTTTCTCAGAGAATCGGAAGTGTGGAATTGCGCTTTTTGGACTCTTAAATTTTTAGGCGCATCACTTGATGGCTTGAGTCACTCGCTTTCTGATCTCGATTTGAAATTTACTCGGGCGGCGTTTCCCGATGATGCGCTCTTTGCTCTGGCACGCAGGAAGGGCGTCTTCCCGTACGACTATGTCGATTGCATGGCGAAATTGGAAGAAACGTCTTTGCCGCCGCGCGAGGCCTTTTTCAATCGGCTCAAAAACGAACACATCTCGGACGAGGAGTACGCCCACGCGCAGACCGTGTGGGCGGCCTTCTCCTGTCGAAATTTAGGTGAGTACGCCGATTTGTATTTGAAAATCGACGTGTTGCTGCTCACCGACATTTTTGAAACCTTTAGAAATTTGTGTTTGAAGGTGTACGGCCTCGATCCCGCTTTCTATTTCACCGCTCCCGGTCTCTCGTGGGACGCCATGCTCAAAACAACCGGTGTCACGCTAGAGCTTCTCACGGACGTTGATATGGTTCTCTTTTTCGAAAAAGGCATTCGGGGAGGACTCGTTCAGGTGGTCGGGCGCCACGCCGAGGCGAATCACGCGCACGTGGGGGATTCCTTTGATGCATCTGATCAGGAATCTTATCTCTCCTATGTCGATTGTAATAATCTTTATGGGTACAGCATGAGTCATCCGTTGCCCACAGGTCGGTTTAGATGGTTGACGGAGAAGGACATTTGCGCGTTCGACATCAAGCAGGCGGGCGCTCAGACCGATCGCGGATACGTTCTCGAAGTCGACCTCGACTATCCAGACGAGATTCACGATCGATTGAGCGATTTGCCTCCTTGTCCGGAGTCACGTGTGCCCCCCGACACGAAAAGTAGGCAAGCCAAGCTGATGGCGACGCTGTTGCCCAAGCGTCGCTACGTCATCCACATTCAAAATTTAATTCAGGCGACTGAGTTGGGCGTACAACTCACCAAAATTCATCGCATTCTCTCTTTCGACCAAAGTCCTTGGCTTGCCGTCTACATGAACCTCAACAACTCGCTTCGACAGCGCGCGTCCTCCGATTTCGAAGATAAATTTTACAAACTCATGAACAACTCTGTGTACGGCAAGTCGATGGAGGACGTGCGCAACCACCGACGCATTTATCTCGTAAACGTGTGGCGCGAGGAATCTTATCGCGAATCCAGCTTTCGTGCGCAGTCACCACGTGAAGGGCGATCTCATGACCATCGAGTTGCTGAAAACGGAGGTGAAGCTCACGAAACCCATTTATTTAGGATTTTGCATATTAGAAATTTCAAAATTAAGAATGTACGACTTCTTTTACCGGTATTGTAAAAAGGAGCTTCGCGATCTTCACCTTCTGTACATGGACACCGATTCATTTGTTTACTCTACCTCCACGAACGTGTACGCTGAGATGAATCGGTGTTCAGAATGGTTCGACACGTCTTGCTTTCCTCCCGGTAACGCGTTCGACATCATGCCACGCAAAAAAAAAAGTGCTGGGACTGTTTAAGGACGAATGCGGAAACGACCCCATGATACAATTCGTAGGTTTGCGACCCAAAATGTATTCCTTTCTGACGCGCTCTCAGTCGGTCGTTTCTCGCGCGAAGGGAGTGCAGCGATCCATTGTTAAAAAATATAAATTTCAAAATTATCTGAATTGTTTATTTCAATATTCTAGTCGCATTGACAAGCAATGCTGCATTCGATCCAAACATCACATCAATTATTCTTTTGTCCAAAACAAGCGGTCGTTGCGTGTGGCAGACAACAAACGCTATTGGATCGATACATTCACGAGTTTGCCATGGGGCCATTTCCGCATTCAGTGTACACGCCCGTCCATTTCTTCTTGAGCGTGTACGTTCGTCCCTGCTGGCGGAGGGGGTTTCCGGTGTAGATGTGATAGTTTAGGGAGAGCATTTGCAAACTGGTTGCATTCGTTCGTCGGCCGCCGTCATGGAACGTTCTCCAGGGGACGTCGCAGTCGCGGATGGCGGATGGAAGGAGCAGTTGGCGCATAACTTGTACACTCTCTGCGATGGCGCCGAAAGACTCTTCATCATTGTCAGCGTGACCTGCAGTCAGCGACCCTACAGCGATGACGTCCTTGGGGGGTTAAGGTACGGTGCCATTGTGTTGCTGAAAGCCGTCTATGATGCTCTGGATCTGAAAGAAGCGCTGAACGAAGGCGATGAAAAAACTCTTCACGATCTCGCTGTGAAATGTCATGAGAGAGTGGTGTGGTTCATGATGCTTCTCGGCGCACAAACAAACACGCCGTGCTGCATGTGTCAGGCTGACAATTTATTCGTGCGCGGAAACGCCATCCGAAAATTTTTGGGCATCATGGAGGACCTCTCTCCTTTGGATAATGACGACGCGACGTCACCTCCCCCCACTTATGAAGGACTGCAGGATTATCCTCCACTGCAAACATTTATTATCACAGTGCACGCTCAAGTGTTAGCAGTCCTCGAAGCGCTCGGACACCTCCTTCGAGATCCGTTCGGCGAAGCTCTGCGTCAGCGCGTCTCTCGCGCTCGTGAAGTTATCCAGTCTCTTCGTCCGCCGACCGAAAATCGTCCTCCGACGTACAGCGGCAGTGACTTGTGATAGTGACAGTGACGTGACAGTGTGAAAGGTTCACCGTGATGGCTGCGGGTACGCGATAAAAAATTCTGTTCATTCGTGTTGTGCGCTTTCTAAAACGCCTATTGTTTTGATACCCTCAAAAGCGAATATAATCATATAGACGCTTTGCACATGACGTGAAAAGAGAGACGCGTTACAAGTGCTGATAGGATATGCTTATATTCGCTTTTGAGGGTAATTTTTCCTTCACACGTGTGAATGATGTTTTTTTTGTGTGCTGGAACTCATGAAGGCACACAACGGCGTCCTTGCTGTACGTCGTAGACGGCAGTTTGGAGTTGGTGTGTCGTTGTAAGTTTTTTTTAAATGTCCCTCGATCACAATGAAAGGGGAAGATTGACGTGCGCATGGAAGCGACGACAGAGATTTGTTCAGTGAGGTCGTCTTGTTCGTTTCATGAGTCCCGCGTCTTCGTTTGCGAATACTGCATTTTTTTTATTGTCGATTTTAATTTGTGACATGCGCTCGCTCGAATGCAGTGTTCAGTGTCATCGACACGTTTGACGTGAATTTCTTCTTGAAATCGGAGGACGCGTCGATTGTTCATGACAGGTGTATGGGTGAACAATCAGAACAATTTTCACCACCACCTGTTCACGGGGTTAGGAATACGGTGATGCACTACTGATAGCCATCTTCTGGAGAGATGTTTCGTCCTTCATCATACAACGTCAATGTGACGCATCATATACATCTTCTACAACTGCGGTGTGATCCGTTTCTGGTCCGGTTGTCACTAAACAAGTGATTATCTTGTCGTCGGAATATGTCACAAATTCCATTTGCTGCCAATGACGGACGACAGCCACGTCATGTGGCGGCATGTCGCGGATGTGACACAGCACTTCAAGAGAACTTACATTTCTTGTCATTCTTCCCTTACGGCTGTTCTTCTGACAAATTTCTTAAGTGGGAGTATTACGCGGATCTGACAAGGCAGCAGAAAAGTTATACAAGCCATTTTTTGCCACCTCCGATCAACATCAAGCGAATGCCGGAGCGGAACCCTAACAAACGTGCTAACGACAATGTTATAGTCATTTTCGAAAGGAACATCGCCAAACATAGCACATGCAGAATTATCTTAAGATATCGTATACTTTAATGAGGTGAGATGGGTTAGGTTCCTCGATATTGAAAAAGTTTTCATTTTGAATAAGTCAGGGTCCAAAGTTGGAATGTTTTTATTTCACATAATAACATTCCAACTTTGGACCCGGACTTATTCAAATTGAAAACTTTTCAATATCGAGGAACCTAACCCACCTTTCTTCATAGAAGTATACGTTATCGTAAGATAATTCTGCATGTGCTATGTTTGACGAGGCTCCTTCCGAAAATGACTATAACATTGCCGGAGCACGTTTGTTAGAGAATCTCTCTGGCAATCACTTGGTGTTGATCGGAGGTGGCAAAAAAACGCTTGTATAACTTTTCTGTTGCCTTGTCAGATCCGCGTAATGCTGCCGCAGAAGAAATCTGTCAGGACAACAGCCGTAAGGGCAAGAATGGTAACAAAGATCATAGTTCTCTTCAAGTGCATTGTTGCGTCCGCGACATGCTGGCACATGGTGTGACTACAGTTCGTCGTTGTAAGCAATGGAATTTTTGACATCGTCCGACGACACGAATTTCATTTGTTTAGTCACAATAGGAACAGAAACGCGTCACACTGAAGTTGTAAAAGATGTATGTCACATTGACGTTGTATGATGAAAGACGCGTCGTCTGTCCTGAAGATGGTTATCCCTAGCGCATCACCGTATTCTTACCTCGTGAACTTGTGATGGTGACAGTTGTTCTGATTGTTCTTCATACACCTTGTTATGAGCGCTCCACTCGTCCTCCGATTCAAAAGAAAGATCACGTCAAACGTCAGTAGGTCGCACTGAACTCTACATTGGAGGGAGCGCATGTCACAAATTTAAAACGCTAATAAAAAAATGCAGTATTCGCAAAACGAAGACGCGCGGAAAATGAAACGAACGCGAGAGAGCCCTGGACAAGTCCCTGTCGTCTGTTCTCTCGGCAATCTTCCCTTTCGTTGTGACGGTGGGACCTTTAAAAAAACAGCCTTACAACGTCACATCAAACCCAACTGCCGTCTACGACGTACAGTAAGGACGCCCTTTTTGTTACTTCATGAGTTGCCTCACAGAAAACATCATCCACACGCGTTAGAATATTTTATCTTCAGACTTTCATATAATCGTGTCCTATCAGTGCTTGTAGCACGTCTCTTTACACGTCTGTGATAACCGTCTATACGATTATATACAGTCTCAAGATAATGTATTCGTGTTTGTGTCTATCCTAGCAAATAGTGTTTATGTCTATCCTTTGCTTAACAAATAATAAAATATACATATTATGTTTCTAATCAACGCAGTTCTTGTGTGTACTCTAATGTTTTTCTCTCACCTCCAGGTAGGGCGAGAACATCAAGATTGGTCATGCACTTGCACATTTACAAATGTCATCGCAAATTTTTTTGTATCATTTGGTTTCAATAAAAAAAATTTTATTCTTATCGCGGAATTTTTTTTTCCCTGTCACCGCCTTGTAGGGTTTCCTTTTTTCTCTCTAGCAACTCCCCACATTCCATTGCGCTAGAGGGGGAGGGGGAGGGGGAGCGGGCGCCGCGATAGAGGCCTCCTCCCCTCCCCGCCCGGGCGCGCGCGCGCGCGCCGCCGCCGCCGCCGCGCACCAAGACACCCGCCTACCGGACACCTCCAGAGATGTCGATGTCGTCGTAGCTCAGAGCCAGCGTGCTCGCCCGACCGCTTCCGCCGCTGGCGCGCGCACAGGAAGCGGGACTCGGGCGCGGTTCGAGCCACCCTCGGGCGGCGCGTTTTTGAGAACGGCGACGCCGACCCCTGCGCTGCTTCCGCGCTACCAACCTTCGCCGACAGAGCGCGCCGCACGCGCGCTACCAACCTTCGCCGCCAGGGCGCAGCACACGCGCGCTTCCACGCTTCGCCGCCAGGGCGCAGCACGCGCGCGCGCTTCCACGCTTCGCCGCCAGGGCGCGCGCGCGGCGGCGGACTGGCGGCCTTGTGACGTCACAGGGGGCTATCTCGGCGCCTTGTGTCGTCACAGCGACCTTGTGACGTCACGGGGGTTTATCTCGTGGCGCCGGTTGTTTACAGGGGTGGGCCTGTGTAGTGCGGGTTGCATTTAACCCCACTTCCGTCCTAGGACCGGCTATTCTTCCCTACTGGCGCATCAATTTTTCCTATTCATAATGCGTCAACACTTGCTCAATTATTGCCCAACTGAAGATTGCATTTGGTTTTAAAGTGTGTTTCTATTGATATTTTGTATTGTTGTCGTATGTTTTCGATAATTCAGTTTGCGCGTGAGAAATAATTTTTTATCATGCACTTGTGTTAATTTTAACATGCATCATATACGTCACGCTTAAAATGTTATGGTGCTTTTCATAACTTAGACGCTCAAAGTGTGTTATAAAGTGTGTTATAAAGTTACCCCATTCAGTTTCTTTTTCCTTGTAAGACGCTTAAATTCATTTTTATTACTGCTATTCTTTATGTTAACAATTTCTTAATGCGTCATCATATGTTTAAGTTAGATAAATTAAACTCTCATTGAACTATTTTTGTTTACTAACTTTTTACGTACTGTTTACGGCACATCAAGATTATATGTTTTGCTATAACTCGACCAAGCGAAGAATGAAGGCTGCGATTGCGGCGCGTCGTGGAACTAACAGTGAAAACACGGGTCTGTACAGTCAATTTAACTAACAAAAGTCGCCAGGAGCGGGAAGCGAGTTCAGAGACTGCTCCTACGGATTCACCATGGCCTCCTTCATAGAGGTTGTGAATCAGCTGAAAAATTATAACTTCAGAGACACATCATGCAAGATTTGCACTGACTTTTATTTTTGTCCCTTTACGTTGCTTTCTTTACTTTTCACCGTTCTAGTACAAGACTATAATAAAAATTTTGTTTATATTGAACTTTTAATTCTTATTCATTGAATTTAAACATTTTGTATTCTCCTTCATTCATCTTTTTTTCCATAGGCTTTAGAAGGTTCGTTAGGTATGCAATAAAGTACGAAAACATTAATTTTACTGTCGTAAATGTCTATAATATTCCTCATTATGGTGGTAGTTACTTCTTACATAAAAAATAATTTGATTTGGTATATATTCTGAGAAAGTACTTAAATTAAAATAAACGATTTATATGAATGTTACCGCTCATCGCAAGAATTATTTTCAAAATTTTGAATCGTTTTGCAGAGAAAAGTATACTTTTATTTCTTCCAATATGAGGTGCAGACATGTCCAAATATAGTTAAAATATTAATTGGGAATATATTAGATTCGCAACGAAATAAATCGCGCTTTCTTTCACAATAGTTTGGCACGGTACCATTTTAATTTTGAATTGAGTATCCTTTTATCTCCGTCTCTGTCGTTTCAGTTGTAAACACAGACAGTGGCGCGCTCCTGTAAACATCATTCTCAAATTGGTCGAGCTATAAGTGTGTTTTTTTTTGTCTTTTCAACTTTTTATATTTATTTCTCAGTGTTATCCTAAAACATTTCATTGTGTGTGTATTGTACTTTTGCTATTATTGTGTTTAATTGTGTACTCCTGTGTAACGCGCTGTAGGCGTTATCATAGTTACGTCACTTCGAGGATTGCACGCCCCAAGATGGCTGAAAATCATCCCATTCAAAACACCGAGGTTTCTGACCCCGCCATTCAGGCCGCTCCCTCAAGCCACGCCTGCCGAGCAGACGGCCCCAGCTGTTCTAGTCCCTGTCGTCGGCATTTCTTTAGAGCAGGTAGCCGAGACGAGTCCCGGTGGCGGTCAGCCCTCCCCACGCCGCGACCGCTCCGACAATTCCCTCAGACCAAATGCCGCAGTTTTTCAGCACTCTATTGGCAAAATTTGACGAACAGCGTCAAGAAATTTCTGAATTCCGCTTACAATTTGACGAACAGCGTCAAGACATAAATTCAAAATTAGACGAACAGCGTCAAGACATGAGTTCAAAATTTGACGAACAGCGTCAAGAATTCAATTCCAAATTTGACGAACAGCGTCAAGATATCAATTCCAAATTTGACGAACAGCGTCAAGAATTCAATTCTAAATTCAACAATATCCATTCCAAATTTCATGACTTGAATTCCAAATTTGATTCGAAATTTCGTGCTCTCGATAGTAGATTAGACGACCATCTTACTAATTTCACCCCTTTTCAAAGTGAGGTGTCTCACCAACTCGATTCTGTTAATTCAAAGGTTGATGAACAGAGCACTAAAATTGCCTCTCTCGCTTCTGCTGTTGAAAATAATTCTATTCAGATTTCAGATATCAAAGAACAATTAACAGGCCAAATAAAGAAATGCGAAACGTTGCAGTCAGACATAGTTAAACAAATGACAGAATTTAAAGAGAACATAAACAAAGATATTGCAACCGTATTAGACAAGCAATCTAATTTGAAACATTGGGCTCGTGATAAATTTAAAGACAATGAAATCGAAATTTCCAACTTTAAAGGAGAAGTTACTAAGAAACTAAAAGGGGTTGATAATAAGATTGAGGGACTTCACGAAACCGTGAACAATAAAATAGAAAAAGCAAAATTAGTTATACAGGCACAGGCGGTAATGGAACGGAAAGAAATGGAAGTCAAAATAGAACTAGAGGTTGAAGTAGCAGAAAAGACTATTTCGGCTTTCCCGGTTAATGCAATGCCTTTGTCAATCCCCCCAAATTTGAAGTTTTCTGGTAATCGGGGTAAACAGCCCATTACGTTCTTACGTAACGTAGAAAATTATTTTGCTTTAGCGAGACACATTCCTGACTCTTCTAAACCAAAGGTTATATCCCAAATGTTGATTGACCATGTTCAAGAGTGGTTCCAAACGTTTATACCGGTTCCGTCGGATTACCAGGATTTTCGTTCTAAATTTATCAATCGTTTTTGGGACAGAAACACCCAATACAATTTTAAAATGGATTTGGCAAAGGGAAGATGGGATCAGAATTGTAATATGTCCATGCGAGACTATGCCGTTTCGCGCATCGCACAACTTAAACAATGCGAATCTACACCTCCTGACGACGAAATTATGTGACTATTAACACGTCACTACCCGTACGTCATACAAAACCTACTTAAAACTAGTTTTGTGAGAGATCTCGAGCAATTTCAGATTTTACTCGGCGATTTTGACCAGACTAATTTACAATTCGCTTCTTATCAAAACCAGAATCAAAACTCATCACGCCCGCGTAATGGCAATAATAATCAGCCTCGAGGATTTCCCCCACGCCAATCGCAAAGTCAAGAACGCTCTTTTAACTACAGCCCTCCGCCACACTTTGCGCCCGCCCCCTCCGGCCAGCCGCCGGCGACCTATCAGCCTCCTTACAATGGCGGTCAAGGCCAAAACGCGCTCCTTCACGCGCCCCCCTCGACTTCACAGGTCCAACCATCACAAAGGCCGTTAAACCGCCCCGGTCCGGAATAAAAGGGAACACAGTTCTGGACCATAAATGTAATTGTAGTTATAGATGTATTTACCAACTACCTTAAGTGTTTTCTTGTTGTTAAACCTACTGCAAAATCTTGTTTAAAACACTTAGTGCAAGGCTTCTTCAAATAATGTGGGACGTATCAGCGTGTCCTCAGTAACAACGGCACGCAGTTTACGAGTGACTTTTGGCAGCAATCGCTGAATGATCTAGGTGTTCAAACAGTTTTCTGTTCAATTAGATCACCGAGATCTAACCCAAGCGAAAGAGTCATGAAAGAACTATCACGTTTGTTTCGGGTTTATGTTTCTCATAAACATACTGCTTGGCCCGATTTACTACCGAAAATTAATACGTGGCTTAACCACATTCCCCATGAATCGTCCAGATTCACACCTTTCGAGGCTCAATTTAATAAGAAGCCAAAACCATTATTCCCTATATTAGCCAAAATGGCCACCCAAATACCGATTTCCCCTGAGGATAGGTGTCAAATAATCCTTTCAAATTTAAAGAAAGCTGGTAATTCGAGAAAACAACACCAGAAAAGTAAAACTCATTTATTTAAAGTCGGTGACAAAGTTTTGATCAAAGCTCTCTGAGTATTTAATCAGCCTGAAGGCCTAATCAGTAAATTCTTTCCCCTATTTGTAGGTCCTTACCAAATTATTAAGCTCGTAGCCCCCAACGCTTGCAAATTACGTAGCACAGACGGTTCCGAGGTGGGTCCTCACAATTTTTATAACCTTCTTCCTTTCAGAGATTAGACTGATTAATTGGCTAATAGAATAATAAAAGCCCTCATTTATGTCGCTCTGATTAGGTTACATTATTTTTCAATTATATTCTTGTGGATCTAGCCCGGTTACCCTGGCACGTTCTTATTAATAATTAATTTCGTGGGATCGCTACTACTTCAATGCTTTGGTTAAGAGATATTGTTATAGAAGAACGTCGGTCAATAAATCCTTTGAAGAAAGAGAAAGTTAAGAAAGAGAGAGATTATGAATAATTAACTATTGTATTTGTTGATTGAAAAGAGAGAGAAATAATTCAGAATTCCCATTAGTCGTATTTTGTCGAGAGTTGAAGAATGTTGTAGCCATTGACCTTAATTTATGAAACTAGCTCCATTCTGATATCATAAACTTAATGTATTTACAATCCGAGTCTTTTGTTTAAACCATAGCCCGCTAGTATGCTTTAAAAGCCTCGGCGCTTTGCCCATCTCCTTGTTATAGGTAAAAGTTCCGCTACTGACCGCTGGCGCGCTGCTCGCCGACCATTCCCCGATCTGCTCCTGCATGCAAATATACGGAGATACGCATTACAAACACTGAACTTTTCGATTTATAGGCTTTGAATTCAAGTATTTAGGCATCTCCATTACTTCTTTAGTAACAGCAGCAATGTTCTTCATGACCTCTGATAAAAAATATGTCAATGATCGTTATTAAATCTGCGCTCTCTTCACATGCAAGGAAACTGTTTCTTTGCAAAGCTGGCTTAATATATTTTTGAAGGTTTCTTTTCACAACAAACCTTGAAAGTTGTGGTACAGCTTTCACAATAAATTGCTCTACCACATATAACCTTCAGGATTATATAAAGATGAGAATGATTTGTTTATTTATTTAACAGCCACCCATGTTAATTATCTTCACATTGTAAATAAATGTTCACATACATTCTTGATGTTTCTGAACGTTAATAAAATATGTAACCCTTACTTCGGCAACCTAACAATTCAGTTTATTCTCAAAATTCGATACAAATCTTGAAAAAACACTCACAAATAGCACAAACAATTTTTGTTTACGTTCAATAAAAACGTACTAGCTCCATGTACTGGGAATGATCGTTTGAGACAGTTTTGGATATTTCTCGTATTGTAACACTTGTCCACCAAAAGTGACACATTTTCTCACAAACGTCATTGGATATCACGAGATGTCTGGTGATTTTTATTTCTGATGTTTGATTTATTGTTCTATCATTGTTGTGGAATTTGGAAGTGGACTACGCAAAGAATTAGAAATAATGTCTACATTGTACTTTAGTTGCTCTTACTGAAAATCTCAAGTTTTTTCTTGTACCTCCATTAAAGCACCAATATGAATTTCGCTAGTCGAAAGTAATTTTATGACTCTATCTCTAGGTGAGAACGTTTTTACCAGGGCAATAGTGATTTGGAGTACTTTTTTTGAATGAACTTTCCTGAGTATTATTTACAACAGCGTCAGCATTTATTTATAACAGCGCCCGTCGTCCGTTTTAGAACTAGTTTCTTCCAGTTATTTAGCGGTTATTTTTTCCCGAATACTTCTATTTTGAATTTTTACTTTTTTGAGCGTGTAATATAGATTAAAGAAAAAATACAGTTTGAAAATATAAAAAAAGATAGTATAAAACTGATAAAACAAAACAATTGTTTTCTATTTTTACTTTCCCGTATACGTACGTATACACGGAGTGATATACGTAGTATAGGGAAAGTTATGTAATGCTGCGCGAAAAAATGGCCAATTTTCGTCGGAAAACAATTAATTGCCGGGCCGTGAAAACGAATAAGTGGATAAATCCAGTTGCTAAATTAAGAAAAAAAATCCTCTATCTCGTGGTGTGGTCAAAATCCATGATTTGTTGCTTCTTTATACTTAAAAATCGATTGACGGCATTCCGTCCGTCTGTGGTCAACGCTAGCGCCTAAACCGTTCGGTCCATTTTCTTCAAAATTGATATTCCCCAGTCGATCTGATTCTAGTCGAAGCTTTGTGATTTTGAAAAAGATTCTTTAAAATTTGGGGGTACTTTATATGAAGCCCCCCGGGGATTTTCAACATTTTCTCAAAAACGGCTCCAAATTTTTTCTTTAAATTTCTTGTATGAATAGAGTAAAATACACTTTTTAACATGGCATAGGTCCGATTTTCACGTACAGCTCTGAATTTTCGAAAATTGTGAAAGTTTGAATTTTTTCGGCGTCTTTCTCCAACTACAAAATTGAAGATAGAGATTTTTTCTTCAAATAAAATTTGTTCTGCATATTGAGTTTTTCTTTAATAAAGGTCATGTAAATGTTTTTCACAATTTTGGTAGTTTTCGTGCAATATTGCGTGCAATATGTGCAATTTTAAAAAATTACAAAAACAAAACTTTCTCAAAAACGGCTCCAATTTTTTCTTTAAACTTTTGGTAGGGATAGTGGTAAATGTACTCTATCAATGACATAAAAGCCATTTTGGTCTATCGGTTGGTTTTTTCAAAAATTACCAAAATGTAAATTTTTTTACTTGTCTCTCACGTCGTTAATATTTACATTATCGGCGATTTTTTTACATTATTATATTTACAAGTATATATGCTTTAAATAATGTCAAGTAAAGTTTCTCGAAAACACTACCGTTTTTCTGTGAAAAGTAGCTCAAATTTCGGCATTTTCAGAAATGCTCAAACGTCATTTTCTCGTATATGGCTGCAATTTTTTTCTTGAAACTTTTGTAACGGATAGTGCTAATTACACTCATTAGTATAGCGTGAAGTTTATTTTGAGTTTTTTTGTTTTTTTCAAAAATTATATAAATGTAAATTTTTTGAAAGATCTCTCACATCTTTAATATGCACATTATCCGCAATTTGTAAAGATGATTATATTTGTGAGTGTAAGTGCTTCAAAAAACTTCAAATAAAGTATTTTGAAAACTCAAAAATTTTCTGTGAAAATGAGCTTCAAATTTCGCATTTTTAGTAGTGCTAAAACGCCATTTTCTCTTAAACGGCACATAATTTTTAAAAGAAAATTGCCATTTACGGCTAGGTTTTTGTGTTCTTTAATATTCTAAAATTAATGTTTCTGTTCTACCAATAGGAAACCGAAAAAATTAAGAAAATGACCAAAAAATGTACTTTTGGCGATGATAGATGGTAGCTGGCAAGAAAGAGTATGTGGCAATTCCGAATAGCTAGCAAAGACCCAGGAAAATAGAAAACTAATACGGGAAAGTCTGTGCCATTCTGTAGCACCACTAGTTTTCGTTTTCATCCATTGTCTTTAAAAACCTTAAAGACTTTATGTGTATTATAGTTTTCTTTAAATACCTAAATATACCAGAATATATATAAATATATCAGAAATAATTAAGAATAAATATTGTATTTTATATGTCAAGAAGAATCACTACTGGCTCACTAATCAAGTAGATTTCACGCATGCTATGTATTTGAGGATTAGTTTGAAGCATTCACTCCACAATTTCTTTTAAGCAAACTGCACAGTGAAATATAATTTCAGTATTGTTTAATATTACCCCCAACACGAGTTTGCAATGCCTCATATCACAGTAAGTGACCAAATTCGTCCGAAATGCGGGCATTTCCCTATGCATTAAAACGGCCCGAAGGTCTCGGGAATGGTCGGCGACCAGCGCTCCAGCGGTCACATGTGAAACTTCGTCCGTTCGCTAGCCTCCATAAGGATCGGCGAAGTGCCGCGGCTCTTAGGCATACTAGCGGGCTATGGTTTAAACTAATAAGTTGTTTTCTCCTGTCTACCATTTCATTATCGAATCACTATCGTATTGATAAATTTTTTTTACACCTCGTGCTTTAAATAATTTGACTACTATTGATAATTATGTTATATCTACTATTATCAGTGGCGTAGCCTGAGTTTTGGCGTAGGGTATGTAACTAGAGAAATGAGAAAATAATTTAAAACTCCTAAATAGTTCTCATTCACCAATACTATTTGTGTCACATTGGTCAATTACAGCACACAAATAATTTGTATATTTAAAATAAAAATTGATCCAGTAAAAGTAATAATGCCTCACGTACTTCATGTAGTTTACTGGTTGAAAGTTAGAAAAAGTTGACTGAAGTTCACGACCTAGCAAAATATAAATGTGTCCTCATACTTTAATAATGAGAGCACTCTCAAACCAAATGCTTTTCAAAATTGTCCAATTCATATCATTTCGAACCCATTAGAATTGGCATAATTTATAAATGGAAAGTAATGATCTATAATAAAAATATAATACGAAAGAGAAAATCAATAAATTTACAGACACGTAATGAAAAACAGATGACAGTTGTCCTTTGCTGCTTACATCAAGGGTTTCATCCAGTATCGAGGAGACAAAAGAGGCTTTAGAAAATTCATTTTTAATTTCATGGGACATTACAAAGCTCACACTTAAAATCCAATTAATCTGAATTTCTGGCGAGATTGCATGAAACACTGGAATTTTCCATATCATCCTTGTCAGTTTTATCATATTTCATTATTACACTTATATATTCCACGAAATTTTCTCTATTTGATGATCCCCTATTTTCATTATGGCTAGAAAATACAAATACTTGTCTCCCAAAAAAGCATACAACTCGAATGAAGTGTGACAGAATTTCCCTATTTTCCCTTTGCATTACTCAACATTGCCTGCGTTGGCTGTTTAAATAAAATTATATCGTCTCATATTTTTTTTCAAATATTTTTAACTGTTTCTCGCGTGCTATAATTTGTCCACGAAACAAAAATACGACTCCATAATTATGTAGACACTTTGGATCGCGTTGTGCTTACCATTCCAGGGCACAGATGTGTATTGCACAGTCACATACTCTCGTGCATTCAACCAGCACAATCCCTAACCTAAATTGGCTACAAATATATGGTTGCTAAATGAATTAAAACAAGGTAATAAAACTTAAATAAAATGACAATGTTCATTAATTAATCTCGTTCTCTTACAAACACAGAATAGAACAATGAAGTTTCATAACACGACAGCTTTTTCGTGGGCACATTGGATGTAATGGGTCATTGTGCATCTGATTCACAGCGCAGGTTAGGCGGCATTTCAGACAGATTCGTTCTTCCTTGTGAAGAATCGAATTCTCAACGGCGCAATGTTTGAAATATAATGAAATATTTTGTAGTAAAAAAGAAAATAAAAATGGACAATTTTTAATCATTTTAAAATAAAAATAGCTGATATTGTCAGGGTATGTAACACATCATCCACGTCCATGGACGCTACGCCCCTGTTATCTATAGCTGCCACATATCTTTTTGTCATACTTCCTTAGTTTGATTTCAATAGCTATGGATAACTTTTCCGAGCTAGTAGTGTCTACAAAAGGTTTCAATTGTATGATTTTAGCTTTAATCCCACAGTACCTGAAGGACTCATTTGGTCTTCTAGCTCTATTAATTACATTTTTTTGTTATGGACCTGGGACGGCCTCTAACATTTAATCACGAAGGGTAAGAGTTTCTCGTAGCCAGGACGAATTATATTTCAAGAACGACTCTTTACTTCTTACGGAATGTTGCAATCCGGTTTCAACTTTTTGACAAATACATCTAATGTAAGATTTAATTTTGTCCAAAAATGCTTTTTGAGGTTCTATAATTTTTAATTCACGTAAGAAAACATTTAATACAGCTTCAGATCTCTTATCAATTGATTTTTTTACTCATATATCAAATAACAATCTGCGGGTAACTTGAAGATCCTTTCTGTAAAAATGTAATTCAGATAAGCAGGTATAAGCAGCTAGTCTTTTCACGATTAAGAACCCAAAAGTACTAGTTTTAAAATGTATATGACTCGAAAGGTGTATAATACACTAAAACTCAAATTGAGTTTAGAGAACGTGTAATACATTCAATATAAATCGCTCACCTTTTCCATTCACATTTTTAGGCACATTAAAAATAAACACTTAATTTTATCCACATAAAAATAATCGTAAAAGCATGTACATTACTAATAGTAAACCCACAAATCACAGAATGAGACGAGTAGTGTATTCCTACCAACGGAACTTTATGGACTGAAAAGGGCCATTCGGAGCTGAGCGCTGGCGGAGCGGCGATGGACGTCTTTGGACATGCACCATGGGGTCCTTGTGACCTTCAAGAAAAAACTAACAACGTTTCCACCAGGGGCGTGCGGTGATTACTTGGTATACCCCAGCTGCTCGCGGCCAACCAGATTCCCCCACTCCAACCCAAAGTAGTCGCGCAACAGGAGATTTTTTAACACAACCGTGAAACAATATTTAAAAAATAAAAAATTCCAACATTCAATACATCACTCTTACACAAGATATATTTTCATGCAAGAAAAAGTAAATTATTGTAACTTACAGAACAGGAAAATGAGGTCTGCTTTCTGCAAATGATGCTGCAATCAACGAAATGTAAAATCCATTCTTCTTTCATGACTAGCAAAATGCTGCATAGTTTTTTCGAAAAATGAATGTGTGTGTCTTATGTCCTCCAGTAGAGATGTTTCGATAGAGAGTAAGGCTAATTTGGATAATCTCTTTTCACTTGTTCTGTTTCGAGCATGTTTTTATTCTTTTCAGAGCCGAAAACGATCTTTCTACCGATGCTGTTGATACAGGAATAGAACAAATCAGTGATACAAGGCGCATAAGTTGTGGAAAGCATGTGGATAGCGACATGGAATTCAAAGATTTCAGTAGTTCATATGGGCTTTTCTCATGAAACTCTTCGGTGCTATAAAATACTGTAAGTTCATTGCGTAATCTTACTGCATCAAAATTACTCCCATAAGCTCCAAGCAAGCTATAAAATTCCTTCTGGGGAAATTGTTTCTTGTATGTGTTATACTTGCTAATATCATTTGATATTAATTCCAAGAACTGCAAATTTCCATAGTCTTGAAATATGATCTCCAACTGATTGTCCACATTATCAAAGATTTCGTAATGTAGTCGCTTGTAATTTACATTGACTCTCCTAGATTCTTCGCCAACTTCTCTTATGGTTTCAGAATGTACCCATTCATACTCGCTTCTCATATCAGCTATATTTCTTCGTGTTTTTTTAATTTTTTGTCTACAGTAACCGATGTCATGTGCTTTTGTTTGGAGAATGTTGTACAATATTTCCGAGAACGATAAGATTTTATCAAACGTTCTCAACAAAAAGCAAAACAAAAAGTCTGATAAAATTGACAAATAACCACTAACAGGAGCCAATATATCATTTTCAACCTCGTCTTGGTTATTGAGCATAGTAGTGAATACATTCTGAAGATCATTTCTGTGCATAAACACAGTGTTGACAAGTCGCTCTGTATAGTTCCATCTAGTTGGGCAAACAGATGGCAATCGTTTTTGTAGAAAATTGTCAAGAAATTTTGCTCGTTTTGATGACCGTGAGAAGAAGGCAGCAATACCACTCAAATGACTAAAGAAAATTTTACATTCTCTGATGTTATTAACACTACGTGAAAGTACTAAATTCAATACATGTGTTGTAGCAATGAATATAAACTCCCTGAGGATGAGTCTGTTTTATGAGGGCCTGGACGCCGTTCACATTTCCAGACATGGACGCTGCGCCGTCGTATGACTGAGCTATAAGCTTGTTATTGCAGTAAAATTCTGTAAAGTACTCTCTTATAAGCTCTGCTATCGCCGCGGCGCTTCGGTTCGCACTTACATCACGAAATCCGATAAACCGTTCTTTTGTTTCACCACCGTAAACATATCGAAACCAATGATGTATATAAATATATGTATACATCATTGATCGAAACACAATTGAAAACTGAGCAGTGTTGGAAACATCTGTTGTTTCATCTACCAACACAGAGACAAAATTAGCATTCGCTATTTCAGATTTAATTTCTTTCAACAGCGAATGAGATATGGAATCTATGAGATCATTTTGTATCCGATTGGATAACCCGCGGAATACTGTCGAAGTTTCCAAATGAGTCCTCAGGAGAGAATCATACTCTGCTGTGTAGTGCAGTAGTTCTACATAATTACCACGAATAAGTGACAATCTAGGTTCGTCATGTCCTCTGAATGCTAATTCCTGTTTACTTAAGAAGCATACGGCGTTTCTGAACCTTTTGAGAAGCTCGCGATTTTGTTGTACTTTCTTATTGTGGAGAGATATCTCAGTTTGAAGTTGCTGATCCAATTGCGTTTCAATATGAGCATGCCCGAATGATGCCAAAAGATACGAAGCTCTGATGTGTCCTACTGGCAGTTCGTGTGCAGTTGCTGCTTTTGTGAAACTTACTAAATTTTTATATCCCGATTTTGACCATGAGGTATTCTGATCTTGACCAAAGAGCAAACAAGACCAACAAAACAAACAATTCAGTCTTTCACTGCCAGCTAGCCATTGATATTTTTCGTAGGCAGAGCAAGTGAAATGTCTCGTGAATTTTTTTGTTATCTGCTGTAATTGTGCTAAGGCTGGTGTTGGCCTACCGTTTTCAATTACCTGCTTCTTCTCATGGAACTGCCTCGTTGAAAATGGTCTCCTCAAAATATCATCAATTACACACTTACTGGAAGACATACTACACACAATTGTTCCATAATACCTGTTAGATTACACAAATCACGTACTACTCGCGCGACTTTTCTTGACGTCTGAGCTCCCAGCACGACTCGGCACGGCCTGGTCAAAATCTTGGTCTCACACGGAATGGCATGGCAAAATTATCAGGGCTGCCTACCGCTGCTTTCAGATTCAAACGATGATTCAAATTATTCATAAAATGAAAATTAAGTACATACACTAATATCATATCTCATTAATAAGCAATATTATCATTAATTATTTTCACTTATGGTTGCTATTAATTACTTTATTATTTGTTCTATTTTATCGTCTATAATATCATGTTGTATAAACAGCGAAAGAGGCGCAAATAGTATTAATAATGTTACAGTTGGCAACATCCGTCTGATGTGACGTAGACAGTAACGTCCTCTCCCCGCACCCCGCGCTGGGAAGCGTCAAGAAAAGTCGCGCGACTAGTATTACTACACAGCGTAATTACTACAAATGTTCACGAAATACGAGAAAACACAATACGTCACTGCAATGGATCACGGACTACGTCACACACTGCTCAGCCACGCACACTGATTCGAAGAAGAGTAACCTGGGCTACTCAAAAATCGGGGATATTTTGGGTTTTGATCACGTGTGTTCTTACACTTACTACCTTCCTCAGAAAAATTAATAAAATCTCTACTTAAATTTTTGTTCACTGTTATTAACGCGAGAGAGAAATATGTGCTCTATAATAATTTTATAAGTTACAAACGTCTCGACAAAGGGTACGGTAATTTATATTAACAAAATATGTCATTTAAAATAATTTTGCTTTGTGGTAGCATTGGCAGTAATGTGACTGGGTTGCTCTCATATACCCTCTATACTGCGATATTTGTAGGAGCGACTTGACATTTGGTCAGCTGTTTCGTCCAGCTGGAGCAATTCTCCAATCGAGAGCTTACACGTCACTACAGTGTTGACAAAGGTTTTTGAAAACAAACGACTATACCGCGATTTTTGTAGGAGCGACTTGACATTTGGTCAGCTGTTTCGTCCAGCTGAAGCAATTCTCCAATCAAGAGGTTACACGTCACTACAGTGTTGACAAAGGTTTTTGAGAACAAACGACTAGTGAATTGCGTGAGTGTCTGATAGTTGAAAGTAGAAATGGGCTTAACGGCTTTTCTTCAATAACTGTTATCGGAATAACAGTGGACTCGTAATAGCTGTTATTAATAACAGTTGAAAAATAACAGGTCCATGATCAGCAACCTAACATGGCCGTCTGTTAAGAGTTAAATCGGTTGTGGCGACTGCTACACTGCTAGTTAAACCAGGCAAAACGAATAACGTTGGTAGCACCGTAACGCGTGTGCAGCTACCTTACGGCGGCTGCTTGCACTACTTTCCCAAACATGTTTGGGTAGGGACGGCCAGAGAAACAGCTGATATGAACGAAAACCCATGATCTGCCAAGGAAGAATAATAGTTAATATGATGAGTAGCTAATGTGTATAGAATATTACTAAAATAACAGTGATTCGTGACCAGCTTGCAAATATTCTTTCGAATGACACATGTTCATAGTGAAGTGATGAGTGCCAAAATAATAAGTAGTAACTGTGTTTTGCTTACCCACAGCTAAAGTGGAAATGACTATTAAATATCAAATATTATAATGCGAATTATAATATTTGATATATAACACATCTATTCTATCGCACTTAGGGAAATATTAGTGGATCTCACATAAGCTGTAATGGGACAGAAAGAAGTTAACAAACATAGTGAACGGATTTAATTTAAAGGACAAAGATTTTATAGTAGTATACCATACGGATACCATAAAATATAAAAATACTGTGGCAATTGGTGTGTAATAATGACGAATTATGTAGTAATGAATCTATAATTTCAACATTTGTTAATCACGATTGATTACATGCAGTGAAAGTATTGTCGTACAAAATGGTTGCCGCGAAAGCTTGTAGTAGTTCGGGTTTGGCCCAATAGATTGGAGTACTATGAATATCAACCGATAACAGCCAACAACGGGGTAAATGAAATAACTGTTATATCGCGTAACAGTTACTAAACGTTAACTGTTGAGAAATAACAGTTTAGCTGAAGGCACATCCCTAGTTGAAAGTCGCCCCGCGCGAGACATCATGGCGACCGACGGCGACGCGCGCGTTTTGGCATGTACCGATGAGTACGGGCACTTCGGTGCGTAAGGCGAACTTCGCACAAAAAGTGATGAAGTGTGATGTACATTAATACTATAATAAATACTGCGGCTGATTTTAAGGGACAGGGTTCGGCTCACTAAAACAACGGCGCACGGTTCACTTGCGCATGGTTCACTCGCGCGGACCACGAGAACGGATCACTCAGGGAGCGGGAAGATGCCTTTGTGCTTGCATTGTGCATTGTGCGGTGTGGTGCGAATGTGTAATGGAGAATTACAATGGTTAAATGCATAAAATGCGTTGCATGCATAATGTTAAATGCATAAAATGCGTTGGTAATTATCCGTTGGACAGACTCAAGGATGTTTTATGTTAACGCGAGGGCCGAAGGCCCGAGCCTCGTCCTCAACTTGGACACGGGTAGCGAAGCGTCACGATTCTACACGAAAGTGCGTTGGCCACGTGGCCGGGCAGCATGTTTTGAACTTGTACTAGACATTTGCACAAGACTTGTTTTAGAGCTTTCTGATTGGACAGTGAGGCGGCGCACGAAACGCAAGCAGACATATCTCTCTGAGACATATCCTCTTTGACATACAGACAGCTGTGGAGTGCTGCACAGCGGGTGCATTCGGAATGGGCTGGGAATGGGTACTGACTGAGTAGTGGTGGGGCACTTCTGAGAATATTTGTAAGGTTTATGAGAGTTGGTTAATGTCAGAGTTTAGAGCTGAGTTTTCAACTGCGAAGTGTGAATTGTAATTTTGAATGATAACCAAATCATTGCACATTAACAGACAGTAAGCTAACCTAATCATGACTCATAAACGTTATAAAAAGACAACAAAATAACATAGACCATCACCCAAAATATTATTAAGTTTAGGCTACAATAATCAGCTATACATGTGTAACAATAAATTGTATGAATTCAGCTGCTGGACAGTAGAATAAAATTAGTAAACTTAAAGTTGCACAATGTTTCAGTTCTTGAATTGCAACCTTCATGAGGGAATGATGATATTCCAATTTTGGGTTTGTAATGTTCAGCAGAGGCTAAACTTGTGCAATATTCAGATTACTTATTTTACACAACTGTTGATAATGATTCACCTGATTGATGATTATGTCGTATTACTTAATGCCAATGATAAAATTATTTTATAATTACCTGTACACATTCATCTTTAATAATAATGTTTTATTAAATATTAATTGGAGAAAAAAACGAATTGTTTAAATTTTTGAATTCATAATCATGTAATGTTTGATTAAGCCAAACTGTTTACATTATGATCAATACGCTATAATAACAGTGCATTAAAACTTTACTTGTTGGATTGGCTTTTTTAATGTGGGATGTACAGGACACTTCTGTGTCTACAAGAAAATTGCACCATTAATTATAAACAACTTTTTACAACAGAAATTCTTTGGATTCTAGTTAGTTTACATCTTTGTTGTGGATTTGTGAAAAGTTTTAATGTAGTATTGAGGCAGTGAATTAAAAAAATTTGCAATAGTTGTTGAAATATTAAACACTCAACGATGTAATGTCATAAAATATTATTACACTAATAAACTGGACAACCAGGGTGTGAATATTTAGTTTTTCTTTCTTACCTTTGCACCACAAGATTTCAACTTATGTTTTTTGCCTAATTTTTTTTATGCTCACCAATACAAAGAACCTTATTTATTTATTTACTTTTATATATTTCAAATGATATGAAACATAAGTTTCTGTAGATTCACCAGGGATCAATAAAGTGATTGCATTACTGTAGTGGAAAGAGTTATGTGATGTTGTATCGTAGCTACCATTGTCAAATATAAATGTTATTGTAGGTACTATTGTCTTTGTTAACATGTCAGAGCACAGTTGTTTGGCATTCAGGAAGACAGGGGCTGCAATTTTATGAGATAAAAAACCCAAAAAGCTGTGATAAATATATATATATATATATATATATATACTATATATATATATATATATATATATATATATATATATTTTTTAACAGTGATTATCACAATGTATCTAGAATATTATGGTTGAATTACCATACAATACATCAAAATATTTAGTTACATGAACAGAAAATATTGACAACGTAAATGAACTTGCTGCATATTTTAATAAGAGTAAAGGCATTATCTGTAGTGTTATACCAACCACAATGCATTCACAAGCAGTGCGAAAAAAAACAAGAAGACAAGTATAATGATAATCTCAATAATATTGGGATGGAAACACAATTTCTTCTACAATATTCTTTTCATTTTTAATTGAATTTATACATAGATCATTTTATTGTATAAATCGTGCATCTTTTGTAATACACAAACAGTCTCATTAAGTACTAGTTAATACATTGTATATCTAATTTGAAAACCAAATAACTCAAAATAAACAAATTATACCAAGAAGCTACCTTCTGATTCTTGTCACAAAAAAGCCAACTTTCAACTTAGGATACTGTTCTCTCATTCAAAGGATGTCTGGTCAGCGTGAATGTTCTCCCTCAGGTGGCATGAATTGATGAACTTCTGAATTTGCATAAATCCAGAAGTCAACATCCTGACTTGTTTAGGAGATGGAATTTATTACAATACAGAAATCATCTACATCTTATGGGTGACATAATTGCAAAACATTATTCACAATAAAAACAGATGTCATTATTTCAAGTGTGGCAGTCCTAGGAATAATTTTGCTGAGAAGAGAAGTAGATATTTATGATCAGCATGAAATTTTTAATGAAACCTTGTGAAAAATTTAATGAAACCTTGTTTATATTTATGCATTATTAAATTTGGGAAAATGAAAATGAATCAGCCTTAGTGTCAAGTTTGCATCATTAAATAGGGTGTTTCTCTACATTTGTAAGATTGATTAGAACTGACAAGGTCTGTTGTTAACGACATTATATTTTCTGTTTAGATCCTTAATCTAAATTTTCAAGAAGCTGTAATGTTTGTGTGTTTTTTTTTTTAAATTTATAATTGCATTAACGATGGTCATTAGCGACAATTACATTTTACATTTAGTTACAGGAATACAGTGTACACTTTTTAACATATTATTTACAATAGATGCTTATAGTTTTCACTCTTACATCAATGGCAATATTTAGTGGTATAAAACACGGAATTACAATGAGTGGGCAAAAATGAGAAACATTTATGCAGTTACAATTAGTACATAATAAACATGGTTTTAAAATCATAAACTTTACATAGGGGATGTATAAAAGCAATTGTATATCATTAAAGGTATTTTTAGATTCTTTACAAAATTGTAACGTTTATTCATGGGATTCCAAAATTGATTCAAATACGTCCCTCTGCAGAAACTGCTTTTGGAGAATGCTGTAATGAGGGTGTTAGTTAATTACATGGTATATATTAAGGGGAGAGGTGGGAAGGGGGGCTTTTGTTAAATAGATGGATGTGACTCAATTTATAGTGTCCTGTTCAGATTCTCGAAATTCCTTTGTGTTCTTTTCTCTTTATATAACATTTGTTTTTAAATTAGCTGCTATGTTTGTTATACATTATTATTCTCAATTTTATTGAATGTCATTTATTTAAATTGAGTAAAGTCATTAATTTTTTTTAAATCCAAAATGTGAAATGATTATGAGCTTATCTGAAACATGTAATCAGTAAAAACCAGATACATGATATTCTGTAAAATTTTCATAGCATTTTTCCTGTATGTAATAGTATGTATCTGTATGTATATAATGTATCTGTATGTAATGTATCTGAGGTTGTAGAAATAATGCATCGTTTCAAATTAAGTTATGTAGAATTATATTAAAACAATAATTAATCTTATTCCTGAAAGAACCATTACCATTTTTGAGATACAATCATACAAAGAAACAGCTTGAAGAAGTTTTTAAAAATGTTTTTTGGCTCTCTAAATGATTTTCCAGAAAAATCATTTAACTCTGTCTGTTCGTAAAATTTCCCTTGAAGAATTGAATTCAGATTGCTGTAAGATCAATTTGGGTGATGGTCTACGTTCTTTTGTTACTTTTTATAAACGTTTATGAGTCATGATTAGGTTAGCGTACTGTCTGTTAATGTGCAATGATTTGGTTATCATTCGAAATTACAATTCACACTTCGCAGTTGAAAATTCAGCTCCAAACTCTGATATTAACCAACTCTCATAAATCTCACAAGTATTCTCACAAGTGCCCCACCACTACTTCTGTCAGTCAGTACCCTTTCCGAATGCACCAGCAGTCCACAGCTTTCTGTCTGTCAAAGAGTATGTGTCTCAGAGAGATATGTCTGCTTGCGTTTCGTGCGCCGCCTCACTGTCCAATCAGAAAGCTCTAAACAAGTCTTATGCAAATGTCTAGTACAAGATCAAAACATGCGGCCGGGCACACTCATAGAGGAGAGATATCTCTCCTCTATGGGCACACTGTGGCCACGGTGTAAGATATATAGGTGTGTCAACTAGCCGCCTTTTGGGCAAAAGTTTTGAAGCCAGTTTGAGGCTAGTTCCTCGCTTATCCGTACGCTGCGCACGATCGGATTGGGCATTGATGATGGCGTCTCGCGCATGTAGTATTTTCTGGTGTTTTCGTTGCAAGAAAGCTATAACCGTCACTGAATACACATAATTGGGGAACCGCTACTGTAAATGTATCGGGATTTTTTAAGACCTATTATACAGGCTGACAGGGGATGTTAATTGTTTTGAAATATTTTGTAGCGAGAGCCATGCATATTTGCAGTTATATGATGTAAGTACCAGAGAATGAGGATTTCCATTTAAAAACAAGAGTTGGAGTTAAAACAACAAAAAAATAGCGATTACATTTAAGAATATCACTTAAACAGTGATTTACCATTCATTTGACAATCACGTTGCTCAGCAATCAACAGGTTTGTTCTTTGCAACAGTATATTTATCACTGACCCTCACTGAAAAACAATTTCAGTGTCAATTATAATTTTCTAGTAATATTTTACAAATTAAAAAATGTAGTGTATTATAATTCAACTCAATTCTTTATTTCAGTATTAATAATATTCAATTTTTACATATTCTTTTCTGAAATAATTGCAATTTTATGACTTACAATTCTCAAAATCACATAACCTACTTACAAACAGTATACATGTACAGTTTACACACATTCTTAATTTCCTAAATATATTAATGTACATAAATGTTACATAAGTAACTTATATATATATTTTTCATTCATTGCGGAATTATCATTATTAACATTCATTTTCCTGTACTTAAATTTCAAAATGTTGTTGGATATGTGCAAACCATTCACTGTAAGATTGCTTTGACTATGCATTTATGAAGAAGAATTTACTTTTGAGAAAAGCGTTATTCTATTCTTGTAACTTTTCATTACATCTTATCTTAATTTCTGCTTATGTAGAGCTTTTCTCACACATAGTTATGATTGTGTTATTGTCTATTTGTAGTGCTACGGTGGTGAATAGAAGTGGGCCACATTGTGTTTCAATTGAAAATATCATGGTTCTGGGTGTTGATAAACACCGGAAGGCCAGAATTTCAGGGGCGTAGCGTCCATGGATGTGGATGATGTGTTACATACCCTGACAATATCAGCTATTTGTATTTTAAAATGATTAAAAATTATCCATTTGTTATATTCTTTTTCTACTACAAAATATTTCATTATATTTCAAACATAGCGCTGTTGAGAATTCGATTCTTCACAAGGATGAACAATTAAAAATTGTCCATTTGTAATTTTCTTTTTCTACTACAAAATATTTCGTTATATTTCAAACATCGCGCCGTTGAGAATTCGATTCTTCACAAGGATGAACGAATCTGTCTGAAATGCCGCCTTGCCTGCGCTGTGAATCAGATGCACAATGACCCATTACATCCAAGGTGCCCACGAAAAACCGGTCGTTTTAGGAAACTTTATTGTTCTCTTCGGTGTTTGGAAGAGCACGAGATTAATTAATGAACATTGTCGTATTATTACCGTGTTTTAATGCATTTAGCAACTATATATTTGTATCCATTTTAGGTTAGGGATTGTGCTGGTTGAATGCACGAGGGTATGTGACTGTGCAATACACATCTGTGCCCTGGAATGGCGAGCACAACGCGATCCAAACTGCCTACTTAATTATGGAGTCGTATTTTTGTTCCGTGGACAAATTATAGTACGTGAGAAACTTTTAAAAATATTTTTAAAAAATGAGAGGATATAATTTTATTTAAACAGCCAACGCGGGCTATGTTGAGCAATACAACACTGATAAGGGATAATAGGGAAATTCTGTCACACTTAATTCAAGTTGTATGCTTTTTTGGGAGACAAGGGCTTGTATTTTGTAGCCATAATGAAAATAGGGGATCATCAAATAGAGAAAATTTCGTGGAATATATAAGTGTAATAATGAAATATGATAAAACTGACAAGGATTAAATGGAAAATTCCAGTGTTCATGCAATCTCAACAGAAATTCAAATTAATTGGATTTTAAGTGTGAGTATGGTAATGCCCCATGAAATTAAAAATGAATTTTCTAAAGCCTCTTTTGTCCCCTCGATACTAGATGAAACTCTTGATGTAAGCAGCAATGGACAACTGTCACCTGTTTTTCATTACGTGTCTGTAAATTGATTGATTTTCTCTTTCGTATTATATTTTTATTGTAGATCATTACTTTTCATTTTATAAATTATGCCAATTCTAAAGGGTTCGAAATGATATGAATTGGACAATTTTGAAAATGGTTTTGGGTTTGATAGTGCTCTTATTATTAAAGTATGTGAACACACATTTATATTTTGTAAGGTCGTGAACTTAAGTCAACTTTTTCTAACTTCCAACCAGTAAACTACATGAAGTACGTGAGGTGCATGAAGTACATGGAGTACGTTATTTTCTCATTTCTCGAGTTACATACCCTAAACCAAAACTCAGGCTACGCCACTGCAGAATTTTATATTATTGAAAGTATTTTTATGCAAAACGCATAACCCAATTTGTGCTACAGTTTTAACACATTGTTTTTGTAGTTTTAATATTTCTTGCACCTGAAATGTACTTGCACTTTCCTACAATCCTAAATCTTACTGTGAAAAAGTTTCCATTCTATTCATAAAACGGTTTACACAGTTCTCTGTTATTTGAATTGTGTTTCTCTCTATTAACGTCTGTGAAAACCTAACAACCACATCCTTTCACTTCCCACCATGTTATCAACTGAAATGCAACATGGCTTCAAAAACATAAAATTAATTTCAAGAACGAAAAATGAAGGTCATTCTTGAAGGTATTTTTTAGAACCACTGCACATAATATCACCACCATGAATAATCCATTACTAGAATATTTATAAACAGAACTTCTATGCCTACATTGAAATAACATCAGTTACCTTTTTATAATCACATTTTGTCAACAATTTGTGCAAAAAACACAATCATGTCCTATGATTTTCGACGAAGACTAACCATTTGTTTATTCTCAAATATTTTTTCAAACATCAACAAGTTTGTCTGACACCCTTTGGATACATTCAATTAATCTTCTTCATGAATTACAGTTGCCTCCCTCAAAATTGTTTCATAATCATCTTCTGAAATTTAAAAAGTTTTAAAAGTATATTTTTAATAATTAGGTAGTCAATTACACTTCATGAAGTTTGTAATTTCATATAATTAGAAAAATCAATAATTAATATTAATTAAAAAATAGTACACAACAAGCAAGATATACATTTACCATACCAATAAAGTTCTGTATAAGGATCATAGTCGTCAGATATGTTTGATGAACAGGCATGGTGTTCCAATGACAGTATGTCTTGGCCCAACATAACCACTGAAAGTTCAACAAAATTAAACAAGAATGAAACATAATAAAATAAACAAATAAATTATTTCATTTATTAATCTTAAAATTACCATTTTTATTATAACAAACTCTATTTTCAGGTATGGTCTGTAAATCATATCCTATACAAATTATCTTATTAATTTTTTAATATTTTTGAAAACTCATATCAAATGCGTTTACCATTGTAAACATTTCTAGAAACATCACCTGCAAATCGATTTGGATTATGTTCCATTTTTAGTTTTTAGCATGCAAATTTTGCAATTTTTAATTTGCATTCTGCATTATATTCTTTGATTGCACAATTTAAGTCTTGGAATTTTTTTCCCAATTGGTGTGTAAATAATTACTATACTAGTTTGGTTGTTTATTTTCACAATATTGATTGTGTATGATTTTACAATGATTGTGTATCTATTTGATAGTTAACTGATAGTGTAAGGTGAATAATTGGTACATGTACTTACCACATTTCGTGTAACATTTTCATTGTTGAAATTCTTGACGCAATATAATCATTGTCATTTAATTTTCTCCTTTTCTGGGAAAAACCTCAACCTATTTCTTTTTAATATCTTGATTTTCGACTGACTTTGGAAACTTCTAAATTTACTTCATACTCCGGAATAAAGTTTTTACTACGAAGAGATCAGTCAACTGTTCAACGTGCTATCAGTAGAAGCCATCTTGTCCCAAAAAAATGCCCAAGTCGTTCGCAGCGCTTATCTAGCGAGAGCTGTGGGAACTAGCCTCATATTAGCTTCAGTTTTAGACTGGGAGTAAACACACACCTATATCTCTTAGGCCTCATTCACAATGCAAACTTAATCGTAAACGTAACGTAGCCGCAAAACCTAGAAATGTGTTATTAAGCGAGACCATTCACAATGCCTTGATGTAACCGTAGACGTAAGACCGTAAACTTAAGAGTTCGCAATCTCCAAGCTTTTACGTAAAGTTTACGTCGGATTTCTACCGAAGACCAATCAGAGAGCAGCATGGAAGTTCAATTTCAGATTGTGTTCAGGTATTTTGTGGTTATGTCATTGTTATTGTAATGTAGAGAACTAGTTTACGAATATTACGCCCTGAGGAAGGTCGCAGAATGGCGACCGAAACGTCGGCACCTTTGCCATGGACGCGGCGTCACCCGGACAGCCAACTTAATATTGACTCCGGCCGCGGAAGCCTACGCTCTCACTTAGTTTACGAATGCTTTTGATGCGTGTTGTGAATTCAATGTAAGAATTTGGACAATTTTTATTGTGACTTTAACCTGAGATGGCGAATAAACTAATTATGTCCGACGAATTACTCATGAATTTGGTTCATGAGAATCCTTGCTTATAAGATGAAGGAAATGTGAGCACTACTACAACATCTACTCGCATGTATATAAAGACAAATCGACAAGAATCTCGAAGAAAAAGCTAGAAACCATGGTGGAAAGATCTTTTCACCATGTTAGAGACGAATCGATCAAGTTTCAGTACATTGAATTTTGATTGGTTCACGCGAAACTTAAGTTCGTCATTGTGAATGCTTGTTTTTACGTGTAAATTTTGCGGCTAAGTTTACAGCATTACGTTACGTTTAAGTTTGCATTGTGAATGAGGCCGCAAGCCTGAATTAAGCTTGCATTGTGAATGACACCGTGCTGTGGCGGCGCCACGAGTGATTCGTTCGGAACCGAATCGTGCGCGTCGATAGGAGCGGAACATAGAGGAGAGATATACTAGAGTGCGCACCGGGCTGCGCAGAAGGCCCGGGCGGGTATAGCCGTTTTCAGGCTCAAATGGTCCCAGAGAAAGTGGATCATACCAACTTCAAGAATATCACCCGTTATACTAACGGCATTGTCTTAGGGACTTTTCGTTTCACTTTAAGTTTAGTACAGGTCCATTTCAGAGGAGTCAACCGTCAACGAAACTCCCCATGTGTTGGCACATACACGCCGAAAGAGACTTTATTTAGCTGGGGTTGGCATCATTTCATTTGTTTTATTTTCTACCAACATGTTCAAAACTGCACTCTTGCACGCTTAGAAGCTGGCGTAGAAGCATATTTACAATTTTTAAATTGAATTTGTCGTTTTGATTTGATATTCTCATCGCATTATTTGTTTTTGAATTTTTAAACGAGACAGTGGAAACAATGCACGTAAGTGAGTTAAAATGACGCATGCAAATCGTGTTAAAGTTAAACAATGAATATTAAATAGTGCAGCAAGATACAATGTTATTAGTCTATATGAGAATTTCAAAGCGAATTAAAACGAGAATGGATTATGAAAACGAATTCCGAACGTACATGTGAAGTGGCATATTTATTTCAGGTAAGATGTTTATGAAACGTAACCAACAAATCTTAAATTTTTGTACTATGGAATAGATTATTTATGCATTACCACATGCAGGTATTTTGTATATCTTTGGTTATATCTATAAATTGGGAATTGTAGCACACACGGTGATTGAACATAATTTACTTCATGGTGTTTGGTCTAATAATAAAGCCATATTTGAAAAAATTAACATTACAAATGTATGTGTATCTCAAAAATGCAGTTCATATCGACTTCACAATATTCTTTCAGTATTGTGAAGTCAGTACTCAATGAGATCACTTAGATAGTTGTGAAGAAAGCAATTGCAAGATTCATCTATAAAAAACCTCATGATGGTAACATTCAACATATGAGAGTATATTTTTATTCTTTGTATTGAGTATAGTTTGCAAAGAAGAAATAATAGGAAACACTCTTTACAGGGAAAGTTCTTTCAGAAAAAGAAATTTGGGAGAATATCAGAGGCAATTATGATACATTCTTTTTCCAAGGACCTTAAACTTATTTGTTCAGAATTCTTAAAAGAATTTTGTTTGGAAAATCAAAGTAAGTATATTGTTTATAAAGGTAAAGATGATGTAAATTATCCAGGAGAATTATTTTTGTCAGCCTTATTAGTAGTAATAATAATATCAATAGTAAAAATAATAACAATGATATCTGTCAAAGAGAATTGCTTCAAACAATGTATGACAAGGTACTTTGCTCTAGCAATTCATATTCAATAAATCATATGCATATTTACATTGCTTTGTACATACAATTATTGATTACATACTTTAATACTTTCACACTCCCATGGATATATGTTTAGTATTTTAAATGTGGGACAGTATTTACTATGTAAACCTATATTATATTATACATTACACTGTGCAATACTTTTGTATAATATTAATGTAATTATATAACTATTATATTTATTAAAATTTTTTGATATTTTACAGTCATGGCTGACCCAAAGAAAGGAATGTATGTAGTACACAATGAGACCAAAGATTTATGAAGCCAGGCCAGAAAGCCCATGAGCAGATCTGTAATGTAGATATAAGTAAAAAAGGATCAATACTGCTAACGTTCTGTGCAAAATGTGAACATTTTAAAAATATTTATTGTCAGGATAAATGGTAAATGCTATATATTATTATTCTTGCATTTTAATTTTCATCTTTTCATATTCACCTTCATATATGCTATTAAAATGATTTAAGCAGTTATCATATAAATATTTTTTTCAAGTGTTAAAAGTAATTAACAACAGGGTATAGTTGATAAATTGCAGCGAACTGAAGGGCAGACTGATTCAAGGCTTACTCCCTAATGCAGTTTCAACTGAAAATATGTGATCTCAGTCAAAGTGATTCTTCAATAAGAATGTCCTTAGAAAATCTTGCTACAGAATGGAAAAGGCCAAAAACCTTTGGAAGCAGGCTTTTAAACAGGTATCTTAATTATCTAAATTCATTGACACATTTAGCACAAGGAAAATGAGATTCAATATCTTAAATTTAATAGTGTTATGAATACATTATTTAATTTTTTTAAGGTGTCAACTTTGGACAAATTGGAAAAATGCAGAGAAAATTATGGTTGTGTATAGAGAGAAGGATTGGGTATATTGTGAAAACAAATTGTACATCTGATCAGGAGCAGTGTAGATGAAGATTTCACAAAAAACTTAACGGTAAAAACACTTGTTTGCAACTATTGTGAAATAAATTTACTTGATAAAAAATAGTGTTTTAACTCTTCTTCCTTAGTTTTCACTGTTGAATGTTTTAATGAATAAAATGTATTATTGTAATAATGAAATGGAGACAAATAAAATTTAAGAAATACTCTGATTTCAATTTTTTTTAAATTTCCTTCCATTAATTCTATATTATAACAATCATTAACAATCTTTGTAAGAATGTAATTTATTCCTCTAAAGTTTTCTAATTATATCTGCATTTTAAAATGAAGTAAAACATTAAACTTCTCATATTTCAACATTATGAGTTTCAGAAGAAAACTATCAAAATAATCGATCCAAATGATAATTATTTCAATGTCTCAAAACATTCAGTTGATTAAAATTAACATTATAATGAGAGAAGTTCCTGATGGCAGATTTCTCGAATTGCGTATGTTTGAATGTAGCGCCGATATCTAGCTTCATGTACATTTTCAAAGTTGGCAGGGCGAATGGCCGCCATATTGAAAAATCTAGGGACCAAAGCAAGCTGAAATCCCGTATATCAACATCTCTCACGCCCGTGTCACGTGACTTTGGCTGGGTGGCGTCAGTAAGAACACCCGTCTCGCATTAAATTATTTCTTTTTATACGTATGTTAGATGGTTCATTACAGCGTTATTTTCTCATTTATTAATCAACACTAAAAATGTTGCTTATGGCAGAAAAGTGAATTTAAGTTTTTCTGCTCTATTTGCTTAAGTACATGAAAATTCCGATTTTTGTCAAACTTGTCACTTTCAACCGCATACTCCACTAAACCTGTTTTTCAAGTGCAATTACATAGGACTATAAATAAAAAAATATTTGTAAAAGAAATTAACTCCATGGGATGCATTAATCCGAATTTCTGTTATTACTCAATGCTAGTCATTTTACTATTGATCCACATCAGTGACATTTATAATAGCAAGTTATCAAAATGATATTTCATCAGTCATTCACATTACATTAGTGACATTTATAATAGCAAGTTATCAAAAGGATATTTCAAGGATTTATAGGGGAAAATAAAAGGCTTTTTATCTTTGATTTATATTTTGATTTATTTAGTCAAAAACAGTATGTGATATATGGGGGAGAAGTACAATCTGCATTCATTTTCTTGAGCTTCAAAAGCTCTTCCCAATATTTTAACTACAAACATTAGATATTTTCCCTCCCGAGTTATATAAAACCTATTTGCATCGATCAACAAACTGAAGGTTTTAATTTTTTTACTTTGTATTACTAACAAAACAGTAAAAGTAACAGTTACTCCTAAAAATACTAGCAAGTAAGCTCAAGAAAACGTGGGCATAGTGAAGCTACATTTATGTCCAAAAGAAAAACAAGGGGCCATCACAGCATTTGCTCAATGGATCAGGAAAACTGGACAAAAACTTGATTAAAATGGGGGGTCTTTGACCTAAAAGCTGAAGTACATATTTTTCAAAGAATTTACTAGTTTACTAGTAACTAGTGGTGCTACAGAATGGATTTATTGTATTTTTTCTGACTTTCCCGTATTAGTTTTCTATTTCCATGGGTCTTCGCTAGCTATTCCGAATGTCTCAAACTCTTTCTTGCCAGCTGCTATCTATCACCGCCAAAAGTAAATTTTTCTGTCATTTTTTAATTTTTCGGTTTTTAGCGTTTTCTTGTACATAATTATAAGCTTTAGAAGAATAAAATTGCAGTGTCATGGCAAATGACCTCAGATCTGGAGGATACTGCCCTCTTTCATCAAAGACTGACCTCTTCACCAGTTCCTTACTGGGACCTGGGAGAGTCGTCTGAAAGAAATAATAAATGATATCAATAAAAAATATTCAATAAATGATATTTTTAATTAAAATGTTTTTGAAAATAGATATTTACATTCATGAGAAGATAAGATAATAGCATTAAACAACCACTTTACAAAAAATAACCAAGTACGTTATCAACACATCTCATCAGGGTAATCAAGAAAAGTATCAGATACAAGTATATTTTGTTGTCTTTCATACCCTCACTCTAATGTGCAAAGGATAACATGTGTAAGATATATTAACAATAACCTTAATTTGCATGTTTATCAACAACCTTAATTTGCATTTAATTTGTTCATCAAACACAATACTTCAACAAATACACCTTTCACTCTCATTTAGTTATGCGTCTAATAGACATCTAGAGATTCAATGTGACAAGTGAAATTTAAGATCTTTAAAATTAAATACTCCTAATTAGATCATATTGTGAGAGTGTATTAAAAGTCATACCTCTAAGACGTGAAGAGCATCATCAGACATTTGTGCTTTTTCTTTGATTTCAGTAAGAAGATTTTCCAATGATGAAATTTTCCTCCTGAACTTCATATTCTGAGACCATAAATGCACAATCTTTTTTTTCTGTTCGCAGACCTGTTTACGAGCTATCTTTAACACTTGTCTCGCTTTTAATGGAGAGTCCATATCTTCATCAACAAAGTCACCAATATATCTATGAAATAAATAAATGGACAAAAATTTTAATACAACATAATTGTAGAATTTTAACAGAAAGTTAAACTGTTATTTCACTTCTTGAAAAGAAAAATAATTTTGGAATAATTTACATTGAGGAACATTGTGAGGAAACTATTTCATTGTTTTATGGGGAATCCTATTGTTGAGAGAATATTAGTCAAGTAGCACATACCTCAAAGGACGCTTTCTGCTTGCAGAAATCCTTTCAGTTGATGATGTGTCATTATTTACACAGTGTGACTCATCTGCAGAAGGTACAGATGAAGAAGCCTTTGAACTAGATTGTGTTGCTGAAACAACAGACAAATGTATCAGAAAATCATTCCTCATTAATTATTACAATTCTACACAGAAAATATTTCAAGATTCCTATAACCTTACCAACATTTGTTGTTCTTTTTACAGGAGATTTTCTTCTCGCAGTTTGCTTATTCAAGTGTTTGGGAAAATTGAATATTGTAGGTACTGCATCAGCTTTAAGCCAAACACCTCCAAACTTTTCTCTATCAAAACAGTTTTCTTCAAAATGTTTTGAACAAACTTTGGAAAATTTTGTAGGAGTAAAATTCTCCCTCCTAAGCTTTTGCCCACACTTTCTTCCTTGTTTCATCTTAGGAAAACTAGAATGCACAACAAATACACTAAAATCATCCATGATACATCCGAAAATGCATGAATCAGCATCTAGATATTTATTTCGCACAACTAAAAGGGTATGACAAAATATTAAAACAAATTAAGAACCTACCTATGAAACGTGACTCCTCCTTCTTTCACGTACTTCTCGTTGCAGCCAAAACAACAATACTGAACCATGATTTCTAACAAATCTCACACACGTGTGGACCGTAAGAAGTGAACCAATATTCACAACGTCGCAAAATAATAACGCTGTAGCATCAGAAACAGCACGCAAAGATACATACAAGCGCATACAACACGAGCTGCCGGTGTCCCAAAGTCATGTGACATACGACCACCTCATGTTGAAACATGCGCAGTAGGGTCACGCGCACTCTAGTTGTATCTCTCCTCTATGGAGCGGAACCCTGTCCTTGAAATTTACCAATACTGCTTGTAATGTGTAACGTTTTCGTATTAATGTTTCACTATTTACTTGAGAAGGAGTGTTTACGTCTGGTTGGCTTAATGTCAGAAAGAGAGGGGCGTCCGGAAGAGGTAAACAGGCTATTTTTTCATAATTCTCGATTTGTTTTAAAACCATACGTACATCATATACGCACGCGCACGCGCGCACACACACACACACACACACACACACACACACACACACATAGATATATCCAATGGTTTTCAGAAATTATGATGTGCTGTTGTCATTATCATTGTTATACTGCGATTTTTGTAGGAAGAGCTCTCAAGATAACTCAAATCCCATCTTCGCGATGGAATATGTCACGGCATTTCGCGTCTTTTCTCGGTCTTGCCGGTAGAAGTCGCATGATCGCAAGCACTGCTTCATAAGGTCGCGATCGTGCGAAATCTAGCGGAACGACTGTGAATAATACGAAATGCCGTGACATATTCCATCGCGAAGATGGGATTTGAGTTATCTTGAGAGCTCTTCCTACAAAAATCGCAGTATACAGAGAGAAAAGCAGAAAGTCCTGAGATCGCAGACCAGGGAAGTTGTGTGCTGGGTGAGAATATTTTGAATTGGAAAGGGTCAATAAAGGTCCATTATCACGTCTCAGAAAGGTTGTGGAGAGAACAGCTGCTGCCACAAGAATAAGTCAAAGCACAGTTAAAAATGTAAGCAGAGAAATTGATGAAGCTCAAGAGGCAGGATCATCACAGCTGTGAACTCCAGGAAAGAAAAGAAATGTGAGAAAACCAGTTACAGATTTAAATACATTCAGCCGAGAAGCAATTAGGCATCACATTTATGGCTACCATGCCAGGAAGGAGCACCCCATGCTTCGGAAGCTCCATGTGTCTCTGTGGGAAGCCGAGTTGTTTACAGGAAGCAAGTCCTGTGTGCGCAAAATTGTGAAAGATTTGATATTTAAATTCTCAAAGTTAAATAAATAGTGTTATTGGAACGACAAGACATTGTGGCCTGGCGTTGCTGACTTGTGAAGGAAATATTGCGCCACAATTTTGAGGATATTTTGTGGTTGGATGAAACATGGGTTAATGCAGGACATATAGTGAGCAAGGGCTGGTCAGATGGCACTGTTGCAGGAAGTGCAAAAGCACCTATTGGGAAAGGTGGCCATTTGATTGTTGTGCATGCAGGAACATCGAAAGGTTTTGTTGAAAATTGTTTATTGGTGTACCAGTCTAAAAAGACTGGAGATTACCATGAAGAGATGGACACTGGTGATTATCACGAAAGATTTAGTGTGTGGTTCCAAGAACAGCTAAAGAATTTAAAACAAACTTCAGTAATTGTTATGGACGATGCTCCATACCATTTTGTAATAATTGACAAAGCCCCTACAAGGGCAACACTTAAAGCTGAAGTGGTCTCACAAAGTGCTAGTTGATCCGTCTATGAACAAATGTGAATGATTGCAACTTGTACAGTAGAGGAAACCAGTTTCCCACATATGCCATAGATCAATTGGCTGAAAGGAACGGTCATAGGGTCCTGCGCTTGCCACCCTGTCACTGTGAATTTAATCCAATAAAGTTGATATGGTCACAAGTGAAGGGTTATGTGGTCAGAAATAATAAAACTTTTATAGAAGTAGAAAATCTCTTAAAAGTAAGTGTCGAAAGCATTTCTCCACTGCTGTGGCAAAATACTCTTCAACACTCAAAAAGCTTAATGCAGAAAGCTTGGAATGAGGAAGTAGTATTAGAAAATAATATTGAAGATCTGATTATAGATCGGCAGGCAGATAGTGAGAGTTCAGATGATGACAGGAGTGATAATTCTGATGATTCTGACTCGGATGTGACTGGAATATTTCCTTTGCCCCAGAGTGCAGGTGTTGCAGAGGCACCATGAAATAGTTTAGGTTATCTTGTAACAGAACACTGAAGCATCTGTCTGTTATTTCAGGTATTACTTGAATGATGTGTGTGATTTTCTTATGATTTGTAATCAATGCAATTTTCAGTATTTCAGCCATTGTTCCAGATGGAATAAATAGACCTGGTTAGATAAATATGACTTATAAGGAGTTTATTACATTTGAAAACCCATTTTAAATTTTATTCTCTCAGAAATAGAAGCTGTTGTCATTTATATCTTATTTACAATCGTTGCAGTTGTGTAGTGTCGCCAAGTAGAATTCTTTTTTAAATATTCACAAGTGGGTGAAATGTGGCACAAAGCTGGTAAATTGCTCCCCCTTGAATAGCAAGTAACCAGCAGTGCAAGAAGAACCCCTAGAACAAGAAGAGACTACTGGTAATACGAAAAACTGCTACTGTACAGACAACAGCTACATTTCTTGAGAAACTTGCAATATCCCATGTACAGAGATATCTGAAATAAACTCGCTCATATTTTGTAAGAAATGTAGTAAACATCCTATACAAGATCTAAAATGAAGAATAGTCCAAAGAAGTGTTCATGGTTTTCAATTTTTCGGTTGAACCAGGGTTTAGGGTGGCGCGGTTCCTTTGGTTCCTTTAGTGAATCACTTACTCTCGTGAATCGTCCGCCACGGTTCACTTCAGAGGTGGCGATAAATTAAAGTGAATTATCTTCGGGTTGATTAGCTTTGATGGGTCAAAGCATAAATATACAAGAAATGAGCAATTGCATATTTTACGAAAAATTTCTTCTTCATCACGACACTTTTAAAACAACTTCACTTCACATTGAAAATTACACTTCACTACACTTGTTTTTGTTGAATTAAACTTGTTTCTAAGCTGATTTCATTGCTGTTTGAACTCAAATATTAGTACAGACATGTTTTTAGATTTTAAAAAGTCTTCTAGTAATGTCACTTTCAGTTGTTCCCATAACAACTAATTTATTTACTGGCACTATTTAATGCGATTAGTGCGATTAGAAAAGTGGTATTTCGTGTTTTTTCGTATTTCAAGACATCTTTTAATAGATTTTGTGTGTCTACCGTGATGGAAGATGTAAATGCAGGATTTATTTATGATTAACATATTATGTAGTATTTGCTTTAAAAAGTAGACGAGTTTGTTTTTAGTATTAAAATGGAGGATTTGAGAGGTGATAGTCTCCCAATAACAAAAGTTTAAGTAGTATGAGTTTGTGAAATAGAATTTATTTTAAAAAATGTGTGAATTTATTTTTACAGCAATTATGATGTTTTTCAACTTTTCAACTTTAATTTTTCTGTTTATATTTTCTGAGTTGCTGTTTATATTAATTTTTTTTCATCGTTCAATTGCATTCAAAAGTGAGTTATTAGTATTTACTTCCTATTGGTTTTTATAAATTTTAGTTTGTATTCTTTTTAAAAGTATGTTTTTCTGTTATAGAAATTACGCTGTTTCAACAAATTTTTGTTCGTTTGTTCCTTCGTTATTTATCTTTCATTCTATTTAATAGTGAGTTATTAATAGTATTTGATATTGGTTTTATTTTATATTGTATTATTTTTAAAAATACTTTTTTTTTGTTTCAGGTTCTTAAAATTCTACGTTTATATTATTATTATTATTATTGTTGTTGTTTTTATATTTTTGTTTCATAACTTAAAATAAATGTATAAAAATTCCAACAAATACGTGAGTTATACTTTTCCCATTTATATTCTGTGGCTTATAGAGCAATGTAATAAGTAGCATTTGCTTAACTAAATAGACGAGTGACATAAGTAACACAAAATGAGTGGCTTAAGTAGTAAAGAATGTTCAAGTAGCACGCGCTTCTTAAATAGAATGTGTTTTCAAAGACATTTATTACGTTACCATGTTCAACGCGAATAGTAAACAAGGATTCGGTTCACTGAGTCGATTCCTCCGTAGTGAACCGGATCAGTGAACCAAAGGAACCGCGCCACCCTAAACCCTGGTCTTACCCAATTTTTCTTGTTTTCTATGTACAATTACAGATTTCAGAGTCTGTGATTTGAGTAAATGATGCAAGTGACGAGAGGATTTTCTTATGACCAAAGAAAATCGTGCTGTGCTCCATCTTTCATGAGAAAGATTTAATACAATTATTTGCATTTGCTGCAACCAATATCTAATGTAGCGAATGCAGACACTTCTTTGAGTCTTGCTCCAGGAACTTGAACTGTTATATTTTCTTGGCAAACATGGACTAGGCCTACAGGGGATACCATGTATAAAAAAAAAATGCACCATGCATTCTACCTCAAGATGGTGTGGAAATGAATGCGTTATTTCTTAGGAACGTGTCGTACAACTCACATTTTTGTTCATGGCTTTCAATTGACTCTTTAGTTCAATACCTGTTTCCCCAGATAAATTTTAGTGAAAACTAAACTTTATTTATGCCCTCAGTTCAGCATCAAGCTGTACCCCTGACCCCACCAGACTTTATATCCACTGTATGTAGGGTCTTGGGAGGGGGTGTCCCCCACTCTTCCACCATTTTTCCTCTAGTTCTACGGTTCTCAGAACCCTATTGTATTGATAACCTGCTACAGGAAGTAGCCCTTCCCTGCTTGTTTCTTGGTTTTCTATTCACCCCGAAACGGTAAATAATTTTTTTGTGAATGTTCATAAACATGAAGTATTGTACTCAATAAATGATTGAAAGTGGAATATATTACAAGTGAAATTGCTTTTCCTTTTCAGCCCGTGAGATGGCGCAGAGATGGAGGAGGAGAATGAACAGTCTGGCCAGACCATTAAATTTGTTTATTTTCATTTTTAATTATTGATATTCTTTTTTATTTTAATTGATTCATTTATAAGGTCTGGCCAGACCGTATTTTTTTATATATTTTTTTTTCCTGACGACAGTCTGGCCAGACCACTTACTTTTTTATATATTTTTTTTATTTTAATTGTATAATTTTTATTTCTTCTTTCAATTTTTAAGGTCTGGCCAGACCTTTCTTTTGTGTATTTTTTAAATGTTATATATTAAAAAATTGTTTTAAATTGCTGAGAGTGATGATTCTTTTCCATTTCCTATTTAGTTTATAGAGCATGTAATTTAACACAGAGGTGCCATGACTTGTCATCATGTGACTATTAGATAGGTATTAGCAAGGTATTTGAAAACTACACTAGTTTTTAATACTTACATTTCGTTGATCTCGCTTTAAGATATATTTACATTAGTAGTTGATGTCACAAGGTATGAGGAGAGGAAACTTGCACAGATTGCACTGCTACTTTAAATTCTTCTCTAATTTATTAGTAATAAATACATAGCAGTCATAGCTTGCCATTGACACTTTTCACAAATTATTTCTGTATTTCACAGCAATCCCATATGATTTGTCTCTAAACATCTTTGGGAATAGACCATTCGTTATCAGTTATATCTACCTTCATTGCTCTTTACACTTTTATTTGCAATATTTTACTTTAGCTTCATTTTTCACTCAGTAAAAGAACATTTTGCCCCACTGGTCTACCTTGCATATCAACTTTTGGACTTTTATTACTACAATGAAAGGTACTGGCTGAAGTGGTCTGTGAGCGGAAGTGCTTTTATGGTGAGTAGAGAATCTATTGATAAGACAAGGAAACTGAAGAATTATCCGGTAAGTATACATTGTTCTTTCAATTCAATCATCACTTTTGGCTTACAGTATAACACGAAGCGTGAACAAAAAGAGAACTTCTTGGCGAGGTCCTCAAATGCCCACAAAAAAATTTCATCTGTCACAGATTACGATAATTTTTACAATAACTAACGATGATAAAAGGAAACTAGCTTTAATGCCTAATGTACTATTCATTTCCATTTTAACGCACCTACAATCAGTCTCATACCCAGGCCTTAAAAAAACCGTACATCATGTAGTTTTGGTATCTTTACATCATTGTTGACCACAAAATAACCCAGAATAAGAAGGCACTTATGTACTGTCCCAAGTTATTGTTAATGAAACGTTTAATGATTTTACCCTTCAAAAAATGGCAATGCCAAAGTGGTCTAATTAGTTGTTTTTTTTACCATTCCAGAATACATTAATTTTTTAATACTCACATTATATTATAATTACAAAGACTTGTATCAATATCTGTCAATAGTTAACTTTTTGACAATTCAAAAAATTGTTTTATATCATTAATGAGCATTTCTTGACCAGTGTAGCTCCACTCATCATTTCCACTTACATAATACATTTTGAAGCACGAGATTTCCTTGTTAATGCAAAATATTTACAAACCATAACTTGCAGAGGCAGTATTTTGAAATTTTTCACTTTTCATTTCTTTTCAAGTTATATTGTTCAACTTGTTTTCCTTCTCAAGGCCAATGTGTTGTGTGGAAAGGAAATAGTTACAGAGATGAAGATTGTATGCTCCAGCAGATATGCACTCAATTGTACATTCATCTTCAATGAGCCTTTTATAATGAACTACTTCCTGCAACCATTTGGGGAAGAAAACTCTCATTTATCGAAGCTCATCTTCTCAAATTGCACTTCACTTATGTCACAATTTAATCATTACGAGAAGAATATGAGCAAAGAAATCACCATTACTGATTGAACACTATAAGCACTTTGGAAAATACCTTCAGAACAACAGAGACATTTTTTATATTTTGCAGCATTAAGGCCTATCTTGCACTGACACCCATTATGATGAATGTTACAAAAGTAAAAACAATTGAAAGATCATGCTCATTTTGTGTTGGGTATTAGTACATTCATGTTTGTTTGCTAACATGTGTTGCACAACCTGAAATGTACATAAAATGATCATTTAATAATCTGGTGACTAAGATGATATTGAGAACAGACACTTCAAGAATTATGCTCTTTTCTAGAAGTCAATGGAGTCTACCAGCCTCGAGTAACAAGACACTCCACAATAAATACTTTAGATGGTCTGAAAATATAGGTGATGTGTTAGATTGTGAGTTGATTGTTAAAATTCAATGATTTTGCAATACTGTTAACTGGAAATTATGAAACCATTAATTTGTTTAAACTCATTCCCTTTCACTACCAGTTTTCTTCACTGTACTGCAAAATTACCATTGAAATACATGCATTCACTAAGGTCCGTTCGCTTTATAACTTTATAACTTCACTCCGCACGTAAACAAATACACGTGGTCGTCACTAGTTCTCATTGGCTGACGGACACCACACTCCCCTTCAGGGTGTCGTGCGCTTTAGGAGTTAGGTCCCTGTCAAAATTAATTTATTTCCTGACTCTCTACACAAACAGTCGAAATAATTTTCTTCTTTGCCTTGAAGTAAAATCAGACACAGAGCGTGACCTTAACTGCCAACCTTCAGCTGCCAACGGACCTCTTTGAGATAACGTTCGTTCGCCAGACCTTCGGCGCCGCTCCTGCCAAATTTTATCTGTAGCAGTTCCGTTCTCGAATGACAAAGTTCTAAAAGAATGCTGTATTTTTGTTTGGTTAGTGAAAGGTGTGTTTGCTCATTGCGTTGATTTTTGTTTCCACATCGAACACAATACGTGAAGCTGTTCCCGGGATAATCCGGTTTGAAACATTCGTAGGAAAAATCCCTTAGAAGTGCTGAAAAGAAGGTTGTATTGATGTGTTTGAATAATTAGGGGATGAAAATCCGTCAATGACTTCGTGGAAGGTGGAAGAAATGACTGTTGTATTGCAGGTGTCGGTGTTAGAAGTGTTTGAAAACTGTCTAATGAATTAAGTCATTGGAAAGGTAATTTCTCCACGTAAGAAGAGATATACAGCAAAACGGATGGCGGGCGAGTGCGATGAATTTGTTAATCTGCCATTCGTAGTCATGTGCACATATTTTCGTAGAAACGAATTTCCAACATAAAATAAAATTCTTGATGTGGTTAATGAACATTCGGGACTGCCAAATTTTAAAAGAACTCCAGTGTATGTTCTATTGAAATTCGTGGTTCCGGCGGAATTTCACTGCTACCTTGCAAGAACACACGTAAATGTAAGTTCTGTGATATTTAAGCAAAATATCTGCATATTTTGGGCGTATTAAAGAAGTACTAGTGAAAATAATATGCTATGACAGTTCTGGCTGTGACACGTGTCGGCATTTGAGTACGGTCGTGGCGCGAATGGCGTAGCCAATCAACACCGCCTAGAATACAAGGCCTGCCGACGCCCTGAGAGTTTGTGCGTGACGTCACGACGAGAAGGCCATGATTCATTATCACATGCTATAGTGCGGTAGTGTTGTTTCTGGGCCTGTGCTTAATGTTTTTTGTTATTTAATGGTAAAATCAGTGGCGTAGCCTGAGTTTTGGCTTAGGGTATGTAACTCGAGAAATGAGAAAATAATTTAAAACTTTAATTATAATTTAAATATTTCTCATTCACCAATACCATTTCTGTCACTTTGATCAATTAGAGCACACAAATAATTTGTATATTTAAAATAAAAACTGATCCAGTAAAAGTAATAATGGCTCACGTACTTAATGTAGTTTACTGGTTGAAAGTTAGAAAAATTTGACTTATGTTCACAACCTAGCAAAATATAAATGTGTGTCCTCATACTTTAATAAAAAGAGCACTATCAAACCCAATGATTTTGAAAATTGTCCAATTCATAACATTTCGAACCCAATAGAATTGGTATAATTTATACAATGGAAAACAATGATCTATAATAAAAATATAATAGGAAAGAGAAAATCAATCAATTTACAGCCACATTACTGAATTACATTAATGAAAAGCAGTTGACAGTTGTCCTGTTTGCTGCTTACATCAAGAGTTTCATCCAGTATAGCGGAGACAAACGAGGCTTTAGAAATTTTATTTTTAATTTCATGGGACTTTACCGTGCTTACACTTGAAATTCAATGAATCTGAATTTCTGGTGAAATTGCACGAAACACTGGAATTTTCATATCATCCTTGTCAGTTTTATCATATTTCATTATTTCACTTTTATATCACATGAAATTTTCTCTGTTTGATGATCCCCTATTTTCATTATGGCTAGAAAATACAAACCCTTGTCTTACAAAAAAGTATACAACTCGAATGAAGTGTGACAGAATTTCCCTATTTTCCCTTATACCACCGTTGCATTGCTCAACATAGCCTGTGTTTGCTGTTTAAATAAAATTCTATCCTCTCATATTTTTTACAAATATTTTTAACTGTTTCTCACGTGCTATAATTTGGGAACAAAAATACGACTCCATAATTATGTAGGCACTTTGCATCGCGTGGTGCTCGCCATTCCAGGGCACAGATGTGTATTGCACAGTCACATACCCTTGTGCATTCAACCAGCACAATCCCTAACCTAAATTGGCTACAAATATATAGTTGCTAAATGCATTAAAATAAGGTAATAAAACTTAAATAAAGGGACAATGTTCATTAATTAACTTTGTTCTCTTACAAACACCGAAGAGAACAATGAATTTTCGTAAAGTTTCGCTTTTTCGTAGGCACCACGGTAGGCACCTTGGATGTAACGGGTCACGGTGCATCTGATTCACAGCCGCATTTCAGAATGATTCGTTCATCCTTGTGAAGAATCGAGTTCTCAATGGCGCAATGTTTGAAATATAATGAAATATTTTGTAGTAGAAAAAGAAAATAACAAATTGACAATTTACAATAATTTTAAAATAAAATAGCTTATATTGTCAGGGTATGTAACACATCACCCACATCCATGGACGCTACGCCCCTGGGTAAAATATACTTAAACCGTGTGTGTGTAGGGATATAAGTGCAGAAATTATGCCTAGTTGTGTGCCGGGGTGCCAGGCAAATTATAAGAATGGACCTCGGTTGGGTATTTTTTCGTTTCCAAAGGACGTCGAGTTAAAAAGAAAATCGATGAGAGCAATATATATAAATTATTTTATACCCACAACATACACAAAGGTAAGCTACAATCTATCTTAAAATATGTGTTTCTTACCTTCGATTATATTATTAATAGATTACTTAACTTGGTGATACATACTATATTTCTATACCTAACCACCTTTCTGTTCAATTCTATCTGGAACTGGATTTTTTAGTTTGTTGGCAATATCTTATTTTCTATTTCATGTGTAGGTTTGTGAACTACATTTTAACATGTGAACTAAATTTAAGTAGTTCAGCCTACGATGAGAAAACAGGGAAGCAAATTAATGCCCCATTGTCATACCCCAAGCTTGTTGATGGTGAGTTAAATAATATATTATTTGGGAACTATATATGACTTCAGAAGGAGAATAATGTAATTCAGAAAGAGACCTTCATCTTTATGCATTTATTCTTAACAGTAAAGTCCACAAGTTAACCTTGTGCATTAAAGGGTTAATTATTGTAACGTTCTGAAGAGTTCAAAGGACAGCTGTTCTTCTTGCTTACAGTTTGTTTTGTGTAGTCATGATTTTTGTGGGGATCGTATGCATATTTAGTGATTTTAGGTGTCTAGAGTCTTCAGAATTTGCCTCACTTCAGACAATAGAATGATTTTTTAGGTTTTCAGAGAGTACTTGTACAAAAAGTATGTAAATGGTAATTTAACATTCTACAATGTAGGTTTGAGATAACAAGGTTAATTATTATTTCTAGGTGCTGAACCGTCTGTAATACCTGGAATACCAAAATATTTGTCACGGCCTTCGACATCTGCTCGAGAAAACTCGGATATGCGACGTATGCGTTTGGAGAACGAGTCTTTAAGAAATGTCATCGAGGAAAGCATCGTTTCCTTCGAGACACATAATGAGAAGAATTCGTTTTATTACTATGAAGAATTGAAATCCAAAGTGTGTGACATAAGTTTACCTGCAGATTGGACGGTATTGCTGAAACAAAATTATGTAAATTTTGTTAGTGAAAGGAAATCATCAGCCAAGAATGCTTTGTGCTATTAATGTTAGTGAAGAATTAATATTATCTGCTTTCAATGAGGATGCTGAAATACACTCGCTTCCATCTGGAAAACTACCAAGGAAGATCAATAAGATACATGACTTGGAAAATATTGTTAGTGAAATTAGTGGAGCTTTCTGCAATAATTGTCGCAATTTCTCCATAAAACATGTTATCGACTTGATCACACAATTTCTTGATCATTTGGAAACAATAATACCAGAGATCCACAGCCACATTGGATTTATGAAAGAACAAATATTATTACTTCCACTACCTAAAACTACTGCAAGATAATTATGACAATTACTTATATTCTGCAGTCTTTTTCACTCGATATCACCTCATGGATATAAATATCTGAAATCATCTGGTAATTTGAGATTATCCAGTTCTTCTACTATTAGGCAAATTTGCAGCACGTTTTCCAGTAATCCCCATTTGGAGCAAGACCCTTCTAAAGCACAGTTTCATGTGTCTGGAGCACAGTGTCATGTGTCTGTTTGGCAAAATTTTTGAAAGTGAAAGCAAACTGCGAATTCAGAATGCCATGTCCCTGATTATGAAATCTCAAAGTCTCAGTCACGTTTCTGTGGATGTTTGTGAATTTGATGCGACTAATTTCGTGTCTCAGGATGCAGACCTACACAACACAGTGGTTCCAGATATTTTGAACAGTAATTGTGCTGTAGATGAGGACGATATTGATGACATTCCAGTATCAACCTGTTCCATTTTAACATATATTGGGGGATACAACGCTTATGCTGTAACAAAAAATCAAATGTGGCTATTGTAAACAATATTTAATTGCAGAAAAGTCTGGTAGATATGATATGTTGATTAATTCAAATAACAGAGGTAGTCTGTTTTACCTTCATAAAGATGTTGTTTGTAGTACGTCTTATTTGTACATTATTGTGCAAAAATTAATTTAAAAAAATAGAAAATGAATTTTTGATGGTATCAAATTATAACAATGTAGTAGTTTCTTTAGGAGTAATGAGTATTCCAAACAATCTCTTTCAAGGTCATAACATTGAACACCATAACGTTACGGACATTATTCAAAAAATTATGTAACTGCCAACCTGGTTTTAAATAATTATTCAAAAAGAAAAACTGACCATTTAAAACGAAAAAAATGTCAGAATGTAAAATACGCAAGCAAAAATAGTGTTGCAACATAAGACATGAGCTGTAATAAAGTGTATTAAAATCGATACATAAGTTTAAATGCTAAGTTTGTGACGTTAAATAAATAAATAAATGTGTTAATTTTTTTACATTTCAATTAGCCGTATGACTCAAGTTTAAGCGAACTAGAAACAGAAAGAATTCTAAATACCCCGGGAAACGCAATATTTATAGCGGCGCTATTGCCACCGCGACCGGCGATTTTCGGCCTTCCTATGTGACGTCACGGAATACGTCGGCAGGCCTTGTATTCCAGGCGGTGTTGAGCCAATCACGAACTACAGAGCGGAGGGATACACTCAAAGTTTGTTTACATGCGGAGTGAAGTTACAGCGAACGGACCTTAAATGTTTTCTCTAGTTTAAAATTAAGTAACATCTCCTGATAAAACACTGATATTGAGACTACTCCAGGATGTTTCAAAGCCATTGATTCAATGTATTATTTTTATGAAGCAAAAATTTAAGCTATCTCCAACCTTGAATATTCCTGAATACTGTATACTATTGTACATCATAAAAAGGTTATGAAAATATACTGTCAGAATGGTAGTGACTTTTCTCGACTAACAATCTGACATTCAATAAAGTATTATGTTCTTTTTCATTTCCAATTCGGTTGTCTTCTTTTCCTACTCTGACATCAATGGTATGACACCAATAGTAAGTTACGAAGCATTTCCCACAGAAGAAGAGAGTTACGTTTATATTTAATAAACAATGAATTAAATTCTGTTATGTTAAAGAACGAATTGCAGATTATCTCAAAGAAAATTATACAGCCACAATCCACGTGACACTCCATTCCATTTACACGCTAAAACGGTACAACGCGGTGATTACATGGCGCGCAGGCTCGGATACAGTATCATACCTGGATATTATCAAATATACGTCTCGTATACTTACATGTCATTGCATTCGAGTGTTTCATCCGTGATCACGCAATAATTTTGTTTAAAACGAAGTACAGCACGAGATCTTGGTACCCTCTAGTGAGTGATTAATTACACAAAACAACAAAGTGACCTACGTATCCTAATATTTAAAATAAGAGGTTTCAATAAATATAAATGAGTAAGTTCCACATTTATTAACTTGGAGCTGACCAAATGTCACAGTCACTCCTACAAAAATCGCAGTTTAGCGGGGGGTACTGCAATCACGTTCGCCAGGAGACGCCTGGCCACGAAGCTAAGGGAAGGGGAGAAACGTAATCAATCCCCAGATCCCCAGCTAGCTGAACAGGAGCATAGTATCGACACGGTTCCCCCCTGCCCGCCGCGTGCCACGGGCCCATGATTTGATTATATCCATTGCATTTGATAAAGTCAAAATTTTACATAATGAGAAACAAACATCAAAAAGGCTAATTGCCGAAATGTATATAATGATGAACACAAAAAGTGACGTACAAAAGCTGAACCAAATTTATACAATGTTAATGCTGCACCAACTTCCATAATTGTATTATTTTTTTGCCAATCCCACATATTCATTCTATTATTCGAAATGTTTATAATTCATATAATACCTTAACATATCTAAATGTGCTGCTCTCATAAATTGCCTAATGTAACTATTTGATTTGACAAGCCTTCAAGGTTTTTGTGAAATGTAATGCTTTGATGTAACAGCAATGTAAATATTTAACTCAATAATTGTAAATTCTATTGTTTTATGCTAATTTATATAACATTGTTAACTGTTGCCATAATTGCTCTTGACAAGGCACGTACAAAACGTGCGAAACGTTGAGCCATTAATAAATGTTTTTTTAAAGTTTAATTCCTGAAATCAATATTGATTGATCCTTTATGGTCAAAATATATATTTATTCATACCATCAACACCTCCAATATTGCAGTATATTAGTTATGAAGTAATTTTCCAGCAAATACTTCTTGGTGGCAAACGAACGTGGACACTCAATACACAATTAGGCAGTTATCAATACACAATTATCTGCAGGTATTCCTTCTCACTCTGGTTCTGACTATCAGACTCAATACACAATTATCTGTAGGTTACCAGAGATATTTGGAGGAATCTAAGGATCTAACTGTTAGCAAGCTTCTCCCCACAATCCAATATTGTTCTCAATAAAGAGCACTGAATGTGTTTCAATGCTTCTGGTCAAAGTATCCCCTGTAGTCAAAGAAACCCCAGTTTATGGCATGCTTCTTTAATACAATAAGTGAATTTTCCTTAGAAAAAAATTAAAGGATGTGAAGGATTTTATTTAGGATTTTTCATAGAGATTTATAAATTTGTGGATATCATGAATAAAAACAATTCTAACAAAAATAAAACTTTCACCAGAACACAAGTCCCAAATAACAGAGACTGACCAGAGGCACTCTTACATATCTGTATATGACATTAATCTCATTTCACTTCTGCACAATTTCTTCCCTTGCATTTATAGAAAACATGTATCTAAAATTGTAGAATTCACCACTTAAATTACTGTTTCATTTATACTTTTAGATACATTTACAAATCATTATGTGTAAATATATTGAAAAACCTTTTAATTTTTTGCAGAAACAATCTTATATAAAATCAGAAATCTACAAAGAAATCATTATGATCTGAACATACTACTCACACAAGCCAAGAAAGCATCACAAGGAACTACTTGCTTTACTTTATTCAGAAGGGAACTTCTAGGAACTATCACCAATCTGACATTTTTCTCTTACAAATAGGTTCAATCCTAGCCATTATCAGAGGCACTTAAAAGATTCAAAACTAACTTCTCAGCTTGTTACACATAAAATAAAGCTAGCAATCCTTGATCATACTAGATTCACAAAAAATAACCTCACTCTGAGAGGGACACCACTGTGCATGTAGGCATAACATAATAGCATAACAATATTAACTAAAATGAACAATCAGTTGACCTTCTGAAACCAGTTGACTAGTGTAATACAGTACAATGATTTACAAAAAACATTCACCTCCTATTGGTAACAAGATAAAAAAAAAAAAAAAAAAAACACACACAACACCCACACACCACACAAAATTGTAACTTATAGTGCTTTTCTTGAAGTAAAACTAAAATAAATAATCTCAAAGCCTTCTCTAATTGTACATTGAGTATACAATGTTTATTACAAAATACATTAATATCAACCATTTTGTATGTTTTACGCAATGAAGCATTAATTTAGAACTACATACTGCATAAATACATAATGCAATGTTAAGAAGCGGTGGCTCTCCCAAGGGGAGGCTCATGGGACTTCAGACCTCCCAGAAGCCAATCATATACATTACAAAATATAGCTTTTACTAATAAAAGTCATTCAATATATCAATTGTTTATATTATAAATATTATCTACAAGATAACAAATAAAAATACATTTTATTTTCAGTGTACATTAAAAATTATTTTTAAGAAAACATCAAGACTTCTTGACACCTACACCTGAAGCCCCTCCCCCCACTTCCACAGAAAAATCCAGAGTGCACCTCTGTTAAGAATACATCAAAGACAAATACAAAAATATGCATTGTATAATCACTATTTCAAATACACATAACATGAAATCCAGTAAATAAGATAACTTTGTGCTCATAATAAAAACAATTTTCAATTGTTTCAAAAGAAATATAGAAATGAACTTTTTGCAGAACTATCACTATACTTTACACATGGCAGTGATTGCAAGTACACTTTCACCAAGTCTTTAATATTTCTGCATATTTCCCAATACTGCATTAAATATTAGTTTTTTCAAGGTAGGGTACAGGGCTGGACTAAGCAATACATTTTTCAAGTCAACAGGAACAGAAAAGAGCAAATAAATATAAAACCAGCAAACAGTCTTGAATTGAAAGATCTGAGTTAAGTGATTAAAAATGTACATATGATTCCCCATGATCAATGTGGAATGTGAACTCTTAACATTAAAAGTACAAAGTTAAATAATGCTGCAAACAAAGGTAGCCTTAAGAAAGACGGTCACATGAAATGAGAATATTTACAAGTTAATCTACAAGTCAGTGAAGGGCTTTAGCTACAACACCTTATCTATTGAAAATTAAAATCAAGCAAACACCTTTTTTAAGGCAATTCATATTTGTAATCTCTGTTTTATTAAAAAAAATGATATGTATTCTACATTTACCGACAACAAGCAATGACATAGTCAAATGATAATATATACAGAAAATGCAATACTACTTTATACATACCTTGAACTAGAAGGGATCTACATAAAATATCGTATGCCAAATGGTTTATTTTGTTAATTTAATTAGGTTTTGTCAATTAATATGTTAACACTAATAAAATATGTCAATTGCGATATGCCTGGACAAGATGAATTTGGTGAATTCACATTAGAAAACTAAAACAAAATTACTATTAAGGTTTCACATGAAGAGGAGTGAAAAGAGATCTCTTGAAATACCTTAATTACATTGTGATACACTGTCTCATTACAATACGATATTCAAAACAAATGTTGAAATACAATATAAGAACAGTGTTCACCAGCTTTATCGTGTTTAGGAATACCAGAATAGACATGTTTTTACTAGTATTAATTATTGCTGGTGTTGCGAAAAAATTCCAATTGTTTATCTGATAACTTTACATTTAATGTTTATGTATTTTTTTAATTAGCAGTGTTAGGTCATTATATCATGAATAAGTCAGATGGAATATGTCAGATTTTGCTCATTCTGCACAGCACCAGACCAACCGCATGATCACAACATGGGCACTTGGTTATAAAAGCCAGGTCAGATGCTGGATACCATGCTGCACGGCAAGCGCGAAATGATGAGAAACATTTTGAAAATGGTGTAAAAGGATAATGTTCAATGGTGACCAACCACAAATAACACATTGAAGGTGTAGTTGAAATAAAAGATGCAATATTTTAAAAAAATGTTTCATATATGATATTAACAACTTGTAACAATATGATAATTGTTTTGGTATCTGACTGCATTTAAAATTCCCACTAATATTGTGAAGCAAACTGAAGCTCATTGGCTAAAGCCAGAGAGGCATGTGCTCACTCATTTCTTTCCAGCATGCTAAAAGGTTGAGTTCATCAACGAGGGCACTGCCTTCCAAATGGTAAGGAAGGAGATGTTAGAAATCATAAGACAGGAAGACGATCCAGTGGCTTGCAAGACGAGGATGAAGTTTCTCATTTCTAATTTTCATTTAAAATAGCACATCTTCTCACCAACAATTTCGACATTAAGACAATAACTCATTATCAATCTAACATTAGGAATCTAAAATTAAAGACAAGTAATTTATTGCACAAACATTGAATTCTATTATATTTTATAGGCATCCTCCGCCACCAAAACCCCAATAAAGCACGGCATGTAGTCTCTCTATTGAAATATTCTTTAAGAGTGATAATGAAACATCAACCTTAGTACTACCATAGGACGAATTGAATGCATGCCTAAGCAAGAACTCCCTTCTTTTTGAGGCCAATAAACTATCCTACTGGAAAAACAAGGTAATTTTTCCTAATTCAGTATCCCACTAGTTAAAGTTTTTCTCCAGGAGAGTTTTTGGAACAACTGGACAGTGCGTGACAAGAAAAGAAAAAAAATGGACCCAGAAAGATTTAGAATGTTAAAAAAATATTTAAAATCTTTTAAAAAAAGTGTTCCTTTCAACAATTTCCTCTTACATAATATCTTATGTCTTTGCGATTGCATCAAGTTTGAGCAACTATAGCAAGATAGATTGCATACCTGTACCTTATGGTTTAAGATACCGCTGTGCAAAAAAGAATTTCAAAGAGTATCTTTGAAAGCAGTAAAGAATTAGCCAGGGCCTCTTTCAAATCTCTATTTGGTGCTATTGAAATGACATCTGGTGGTGCAATTCAGTATTTTTGTGCCGGGCAATTCAATAGTTTGAGTTTGGAATCAGATTGTTAGTCATGAAAAATGAATTTGCACAATAGAGCAAACTAGGTAGGCTTCCAGTTTTCCTAAATTGATATCTATTGACGGTTCTATTCATTTAATGTGGAGCCTCAGTAAAAACATTACGACTTTTTCTATCTTTTTCATTTCATGTACATTTGCAAATGATTTATTAGTTAAGAGCACTAGAATTGGGCCAACATTTTATTATTTTGTCCTTTTCTTTATTAGCTCTAGAACAGTTCCAGAAAAATCAGCTTTTTAAGGCCAACCATTGTGAAATGTATATAGGTATTGTAATTTAAATGTCTCTCTGGTAGAGTCATATCTCCATATTGTAAATATCTCTTCTGCGTTTCCATTTTCAGTATGACTGTATTTCAGTAGCATGTATGTCAGATACTTGAGATTTACTTACAAACTTCATTGGCATTTCTGTTACGAGTTCAAGTGATCAAAATAAAATAATTAAGAAAAACAGTGATCTGATAACCCACCAACAACAGAGACAATTAACATGTTTGTCATATTGAGTTTGATTGAGTCTTGTCATTTTTGTCCAGTTACCTCTATTTTTTATTATAGTAATATTCAGAATAGTCTATGAATGAATGAAGAATAAATTATATTATTCCAATTTTAATTGAAGGACTTCTCTGATGGTTGAGTTTTTGAAGATGTATGGTATCTACTACCGGTTTTCAGTATAGAGAAAGTCAGGTATCGACCCATCACTACACACAATTTATCAAATCAGTTGGGCTATTTTACAAATTCTCTTTACATAGGATTGCCATACATTCTGAAAAAGTGGGATGTGTCCTGGATATGGACATGTGTCCCACTCCTGCCAGATGTTTCTTTGTTTCTGCTAAATGTCCTGAACTTTTCTATTCAGTTATAAATCCACACAGCCCTAGCAAAAAAACTGTGCTTTGGGACCATTTTTTAACATCAGAAGTGCTACATTAAGAGAATGCAAGTGATAAATTCCTCTACTGGGCATCTGGCAACTCTGCCAACTGAACTCGCGTAACATGCTGTTTTGGTTACTAAATATACTATAGGAATAGCTAATCTTGGGAGGCTATTACTGTGAGAATATTATTGAACCTTATCCCTCAAAAGGAAGTAATGTCTAAAAAGAGACTCTCAATGTTCAATGACAAAAATGGTCAGAAGAATTTATGCCAGTTAAAATGGGAAGAAATGAACATGAAGCACTTTGTAGTGTTTGCAAGTGTGTCTAATATCTAGTATTGATTCTATACCTAGAGAATACCTAGTATAGAGAATTTGCTATTTTTTTATTTTAATATCTTTTCTATTTCAATCTGGATAAGTCAGAGGATTTTTTGAGAATTGTTGAAGTCACGGAAATTTTTGAGACAATATATAAAATTCGTTTTTCTCCTTCAAATGACTTGAATGAATTATTTTTGGCACAATTTTTATTTGTTAAGCAAATATTGTTATTTTTGACTTTATGTCACAATCTCAGAGCTAAAAAATAAATAAATAAATAAAGGATCTGTGCGTTTTGGATCTAAGCACCATTGTCCCTCTCACAATGCCTTAGTTCAAGAGAATCTGGAATTCAAAGGTGAAATGGGTTCCATCGATAAAAGTGTTTTAATATCGACCAAAGTCATGCTTTACTTTTGTATTCAAATATCACGAATTACTTCATAAATTTTGTCTTGGAAAATATGGAAATGGCCTGAATAATCTCGATAAGTTCCAGAAAAAGAGTGGTCACCCTGTTATTCTTAAAGTAAGCAATGTAATTTATCTTGATATTGAGTTGTTTACTTAATATATGACCTTGTTATATGATTTATCTTGATATATTAATTAGTTGTATGTAAATAAACAATTTGCTCTAAAATATATTTCGGTTGCCCTGAATTCCACTGTTATATTTTATGGCAACCCTAGCTTTTCACAAGCAGAAAGAATTAAGGTACTCATTTGTGTACATTCAACTACATATCAACTCTAATGGCCTCAATACTTACTAAAAGACTGATACTGATGTTGCATCCAAAGAGAAGGGGAAAAGAAAAAGGAAGAGAGAGAGAGAGAGAGAAGAAAGCAGAAAGAAGAGGAAGAGAAGGAAGAAAGGTAAGAAGCAGAAAGAAGAAACAGAAGAAGGAATAAGGAAGAGAGAAAACTTTCTGAAAAACATTCTTTAATATTCTTTGAGTAAGCTCTTGATCTCTAAACCCTTATATTACCAAGGTATTCTCATGGAAACTGAGTTGCTCTTACAAATATTGAGAATATGTTTGAAAACCATAAAGCAATTTATAAGACACAATTATTAATTATTACTAATTACACAGATAAAGTAATGCTGATTATGTAGGCAAGGGAAATTAATTTTTTTTCGCAAATCCACTTTTTTTTGTATCAGGGCTGGTTTTCTCACAATGTAGGCTAAATTTTTCAATTCTTCAAGAGATTTTTGAGAATTTGGTAGATTTTAAGAACAGGGTTCGGCTCCTATTGACGCGCACGATTCGGTTCCGAACGAGTCATTCGCGGCGCCGCCACAGTGTGCACACGGCCACGTGGCCAACACACTTCCGTGTAGAATCGTGACGCTTCGCTACCCGTGTCAAAGTTGAGGACGAGGCTCGGGCCTTCGGCCCTCGCGTTAACATAAAACATCCTTGAGTCTGTCCAACGCATAATTACCAACGCATTTTATGCATTTAACATTATGCATGCAACGCATTTTATGCATTTAACCATTGTAATTCTCCATTACACATTCGCACCACACCGCACAATGCACAATGCAAGCAGTGCTCCCTGAGTGATTCGTTCTCGTGGTCCGCGCGAGTGAACCATGCGCAAGTGAACCGTGCGCCGTTGTTTTAGTGAGCCGAACCCTGTCCTTAAAATCAGCCGAGAATTTATTTCCGGGCACATCAACTAAAAGTGCTATTTTTCTAACTCTGCCTCACAAGGCCTGTCTTCACGATGGGATATGTCTAGGTATTTCGCGTCTTTCTCAGTCGTGCCACTAGATGTCGCATGATCGCGACCATATCAAGCAGTGCTTGCGATCATGCGATATCTAACGGCAGAACCGAGAAAGACGCGAAATGCCATGAGATATTCCATCGTTGCCGTAGGTGCTTGAAAGGCAGAGTTAGAAACATCGCAATAATTGGTTCGGTGTCGGGCATGTAATTTCCCAGGAGGTGGTTCTTCCCCCGTTGATCATGATATCCAACGTCGACTTGCAGAGATTTTCCGCTTCGGGTATCTATCCCAGCTGGGCTAATTTTTTAAATTTCTCGTTTATGATTATATTTATAAATGTCAAATACTGAAGGGCATAATCAGATTTGCCAATTCTGAACCTTATAGAATTTAGAACCACTGCTTATAATTAGTGATGGTAGAATTTATCACTTTTAAATTTAAAAAAATACCCTTTTGGAAACAAGGTTATTGCATTTTATAGCATTATAAAAATTAAGATTCAGCATTTTGTAGCATCTGCTCAGAAAATCATTATTAACCCATTACTGCCCAGAATTATTCTGCTCGCATAGCGCTTGCCCATTGTTGGCGCGTTCGTGCCCGCACAGGAGCCGTTGCAGACCTCTGGTAGCATGTTTTTGCAACTTTTAGTGCTATTCAATTGTTATGTTGCTACATTATACTACTAGAGCTGCTCCTAAAGCGCCAAACGGTGGTTATTGTTGAGTATTTTTTTTCTATAAGAGCTACTAGAGCTGCTCCTAAAGCGCCAAACGGTGGTTATTGTTGAGTATTTTTTTCTATAAGAGCAAAACCGTTGAAACTTAGCTGCATAAACCCCGTCAACTTCGATGCGGACCAACTACCGTTTGTTTTACATCAGCCTCTCCCTCCGACTTAACCACAGGTTTATAGCAGCTAAGCACGGTTTTATATAGACGAATTTTAATAGATGAAGATTCGAACCGACCCAAGCCATGGGGTACACCCTGCCCAGGAATGTACAATGACTTAGCGATCACGGCTAAACCAACATCTGGCATTCAAGAATGAAAAATCTTGCTTGTATGTTTCGTTTAGGGTGTCTACGTTTACTGAAGAACTAAATTGAAGAACAAAAGGATGCAACGGATGCAAGAGATAAGATTCATGGCAAAAAAAGTTGCCAGTGGGCATTAATGGGTTAAGGGAGGTCTCTTTGAAATAAGAAAAATATTTCGATGCTTTTTAAATTTTCTCATTAAAAATCAGGAAATTAGAGAAACTTGAATTAGCGAACTTATATTTATTGTGAACTTCAATAAATATAAAAGTTTAAAAAGCTTAAGAAGTAACACATTCTGTAGGTGTAGGGCCTTCCTCTTCTTGCCATCACCTTCTCCATACAGCGAATTGAGGAACCTGAGACTCTTGAGACGACTGAGTGTTCAGGCTTTCAGGATCAGTTTTTTTAATTTATTTATTTTTACTATTTTACTTTTTTGTCAGGTAAATCTTAACCATACATTAATAAACATGGCCACCCTCAAATTAAACATTGTCGAACACTGATGTGTTGTTGTCAATGTTGCATCCCTAGTTAGATAGTGGATGTGAAGGAAACCATTAAATGCAATTTTGCCATTATTTCATAGATTCATGATCATTTTGCACTTTGTAGGTGATGTTGCATTCTATTGCAGATTGAAAACCTTCAGAAATATACTGCACTGACCATCAAACATACAATTATTAATTTTTTCAGCGTTTGGTAACAGTTCACATTTTCAGCAATTGCTCAAATCTACCATTTCTACTTATAGAAAACTAACAGATTACCCATGTTGTCAAGACATTTACTTATCACAATAATCTATTTAGCATCTGTCCCCTTCCTGGCCCTACCTCTCATCCACTAGCTTCTATCTTGCCCTACCTGGTCTAAGCTTCTGTCTTGCCTCCCCGTGAGATTTTTGTGATGCAACCAAATTTGCAATTAAATTTTCAATTATGCAATTGCCAACATCCTAATGTTTTATTTTTCAGATTTTCAAAACTTATTGTAGAACAAACACATGCACATGTGCACCCACATCCGCATCCATCCACTTGTATATTAAGTTTGTAAAAATCTTATATACAATAGGAAAATATGTCCTTATCTTCTCATCATTGATTGACATACCCCAACTCCACCTACAACATTGCCAGGGAATATCAGGTTAATGCAGCACAATTACCTAGCAGTAGCTAGATTTGATTTTACTATGGCATAATAATAATAATAATAATAATAATAATAATAATAATAATATTATTATTATTATTATTGAACTTTGATATTTAACACTAACAAAAATGACAGTGGACAGACACTTTGTACACAATGCAACAATTATTTTCACAAACAGAACAAAAAATATTTTGCTATAGCATATTTCTTTTTTTGCAGTTAACCATTAACTTTCAAAAGTTAAGAATTGGCTTATTTAGTTAAGCCCTTCATTATTTCAAACACTTGAAAGCATAATCAGCAAAGTCAAAAATTTGTCATTTATATAGAAAATAGAAAAATTTCAGTCTACATTGGAAAAGCAGTCTCGTGGCTCAGAGCAAAGTCGCTCGCCTTTCACCAATGAGGTGCGGGTTCGGTTCCTGTCGATTCTCATGTGAAATTTGTTCCGACAAAACGAGATCGGCTGCTTCACAAGGGCTAGTCCATCCTTTGTGAAGTGCCCTATACCTGGCCGCTGACGCAGGGGCGCGCGGTGTGAGGCGCGTACGCGGAGATGCTACCTAGCGGTCCTCTTGACAACTGACGAGACGCGACAGTATATACTGCGATTTTTGTAGGAAGAGCTCTCAAGATAACTCAAATCCCATCTTCGCGATGGAATATGTCACGGCATTTCGTATCATTCACAGTCGTTCCGCTAGATTTCGCACGATCGCGACCGTATGAAGCAGTGCTTGCGATCATGCGACTTCTACCGGCAAGACCGAGAAAAGACGCGAAATGCCGTGACATATTCCATCGCGAAGATGGGATTTGAGTTATCTTCAGAGCTCTTCCTACAAAAATCGCAGTATAATATAGCGCTCTCTTTACTCCACGTAAAGAGAGCGCTGACGAAGTAATGAAGAATTACTCCGCGTTCAACGCCCAACCGAGGGCTTTCGAGACTCGTCGCGCAGAGACCCAACAAATGTTTTAAAAAAACGTTTGCAGATTTGAACTCAGCAAACCAAAATTAGGCTTAATCACCTGTACAATCTCAGTCTGCAAAATACTCACAGGCCAGTGTTACTGATTAACGGATATGTTTCTTTACCCAAGAATTTTTTAATCATTGTAACTCATATTGTTGCTACTGCTCCAATAACTTGTGAATTAGCTTATTACAGATATATGACATAATTTTATCATCTATTTTCATCATTCTATTTTCAGTGCAAAAAAAATCCATGTTATGTTAAATCATTACAAAACTATACAATTTTTTTACGCACACCATGTTCCCTTTTTGCACAATTAAAACAATAACTCAATAACCTCTCTTCTTCCAGTGCAAGTTGATTAATTCCGCTGACTTGCACTTCATTAAAAAACGACACCCCACCTCCACCACTATTTGAAGTTAAAATGTACACAAGACTCGCAATTATCTGAGGACCAAGACTAACTTGGATTCAAAAAACCTTGTATGATCCATGGTTTATTTCAAAAAACAAAACAAATTACAAATTACAGAACACTATATAAATGAATGACCATACTTGCTGCACTGCTACATGGAGACAACTAAAACTGAGCGGCAAGGACAAATACAAAGTTTGAGAAGAGAATCTTATGATTATCCAATAGGTGATGGCATAACTAAGTACTCAAATTTCTTATTACAACAGCAAATAATTTATACACTTCTGCTATTCTGCTATTTTCAATGTAGTTTTCATTGTGACTTCCTCAGGACTCAGATAATCACAAGTCTATTGCATAAATCTGAACTTTTCAAATTAAATCTCTTGAAGTAGCAAACAACCATGTATCTTTCATTAACTTTAAAGTGCTCCTGCTAAAGAGGATTGACTATTTTCCTAATCAAGTAAAAAGTAAAGTAAATGAAGATACAACAATCTGAAAAAAGTGACACAGTTCACTTGCTTTAACATTTCCTATTAGATTCAGAAAATGTAAACATCTGTACATCTGTTAAATTCAACAAAGAAACCTAATCTGTTATAGTATGACTGCATCACAGTGTCCCCCAAGTATACATTTATGAATATGTATCAAAAACTCATCATTATTGTAAGCAAAAGTAGCTTTCCTTGTCAATATTAAACGTGAAAGCCATTAGCATCAATCGATTTTAAGTGGTCCACAATTTAATAAATTGGTCACTTGACCATCTTGAAGAAAATTAATATTTTGTACATAAATTTCCTTATGTTCTGACTCTTCAAAAATATCTAACTTTTTTCTATTGGACCTTGTTTACAAATGGCGGCCATTTTTGTTTAACGCCTTTTGCCATTTTCCGTGTTTGGAGACATTTACTCGTTTCTAAATTACTCAGCTGTAGGTTGTTCTAACATTCTAGAATAAAAACATTTGATTCAGTATACTCTGGTAAATCGAAACATTATTTACATACTTTTAATGTTTTTATTTGGGGAATATTTGCAACTAAATCTATGGAACATGAATGAACGAAATTGGATTTTCAGAGAGTACTTTCTCAAAGAAGGAATAGAATAGTTTTCTGTGCCTTTACATGTAACAGTTTAGTTACTTTCTGTAAAATATCATTAGTATATAATGTACCACTAGAAAATTACATCCTCTTGAAAATTGGAATTTTGGATTTTTTCCAAATATTGAACAGTAATATCTCTGTTGGGGGACCAGATAAAAATCTGAGTTTTGCACATAAGCTAGACCACTATCATACCAAACTTCAGTAAAAATTTCAACTTTTAGATTTAACTCATAGTATTTTTTTAAAAATTGAAAACTTACGAAGAGAGAGAGAAAAAAGGCTTCATTTCCACATTGAGGATATGTTGTGCCAAATAGTAATCATATTATTTTGAAGCTATTTTAAACTAAAATCTATATTGATTTAAAATAATTAATTATTCTTTATTATTAATAAAGTATAAAGTAAAAGGCCACTTTTATAAGTGGCCTAATATATAATTTTCAATATTATGTATACTTTACTTTAAAACAAACTTACAACTTGACATCTTTTTAAAAGCTGAACTGGCTGAAACGAAAATTGTTTATAAAATATAACAAATAAATGGAGGATTTTGTTAATTTTTTTGCATTAAAATTTGTCATTCTGCTTACTATTTCTGAATGTTTCTAAAGAGATACGTTTGGTCACACCGTACTCCTTAGGTGCAAATAACATGACAGAGTTAACAAACAGCACAGTTTAAGAAGGACCTCTTTTCATTTCTTAGAATACCAACCACCTACTTTTTGTGTATCTAACAGAACCAAAGCGATGGGCAAAGGATTTAACACACTTTCGAGATCACACAGACTTTTGAATTGTCTTCTCTGAATGTTTCTACAGAGATACGTTTGGTCACACCGTACTCCTTAGGTGCAAATAACATGACAGAGTTAACAAACAGCACAGTTTAAGAAGGACCTCTTTTCATTTCTTAGAATACCAACCACCTACTTTTCGTGTATCTAACAGAACCAAAGCAAAGGATTTAACACACTTTCGAGATCACACCGACTTTTGAATTGTCTTCTATGAGTTTGTGACTTCATTATTGCCTACTCTTTCCTCTTTCCGTCAAAAGGTGTTTCTGTGTCTTTGTGTACAACTGTGTGCCTGTTTATGAAAATGGAGTGCGACTGTTGGTTTGGTGATTTTACTAATGAATTTGGCCATAAAACTGTTTATGAAGTTTTTCCTAGGGATATTAAGTCAATTGAATTGAACTTTGATGCAGAGGAGAAAAGGTTTTTCATTAAGGAGTAAATATATCACATCTGTAAGTACCCTGAGACAAAATACGTACAAAAAATTCATCTTTGGGCAGCCTTTTCAGATCCTTACAAAAATCATAAAAAACCTGTATCAAAAGCAGAGATTTCATTATTATTACAAGAATAAAAAAAAATTCAGACAATCAGAAAGAATAAAAGATTTTCAGACCAGAGGAATCATTCTGTCCAACATGTAATTCCAAAATTCAGTCGCATACATTGCATCTAAGAAGTACTGTGTGACTGCGTGTATCTCTGCAGAAACATTCAGAAATAGTAAGCAAAATGGAAAATTTAAATACAAAAAATTAAACAAAACGCTGAATTTATTTTTGTTATAATTTTCGTTTCAGCAGGTTCAGCTTTTAAAATCAAGATGACCATATTTTCAATTACAAATGTAAATATCATGTTGTAAGTTTGTTTCAAAGTAAAGTATACGTAATATTGAAAAGTATATATTAGCCCACTTTCATGTTCATTAATAATAAAGTATTTTAAATCAATGTAGATTTTAGTTTAAAAATAATATGCTTAGCTTAAAAATAATAGCTTCAAAATAATATGATTATTCTTTAGAACTACGCATCCACAACATGGAACTGAAGCCTCTTTTCCCCTCCCCCTCTTTTCATAAATTTTCAGTTTAAAAAAACTGAGTTAAATTTCAAAGCTAAAATGTTTACTGAAGTTTGGCATGATAGCAGTCTAGCAAGTATGCAATATTCAGATTTTTATCTTGTCCCCCAACAGAGATATGACAGTTCAAAATTTGGAAAAAATCCAAAATTCTGAGCAAAGAGGATGTAATTTTCCAGTGGTACGTTATATACCAATGATATTTTACAAAAAGTAATTAAACTGTTGTGTGTAAAAGCACACCAGGGGCGTCCCTGGATGTGGAAGATGTGTTACATACCCTGACAATATCAGCCATTTTATTTTAAAGTTATTGTAAATTGTCAATTTGTTATTTTCTTTTTCTACTACAAAATATTTCATTATATTTCAAACACTGCACCGTTGAGAATTCGATTTTTCACAAGGATGAACGAATCAGTCTGAAATACTGCCTAGCCTGCGCTGAGAATCAGATGCACACTGACCCATTACATCCAGGGCGCCTACTGTGGTGCCTACGAAAAAGCTGTCCTTTTACGAAACTTCATTGTTCTCTTTGGTGTTTGTAAGAGAACGAGGCTAATTAATGAACATTGTCGTATTATTTAAGTTTTATTACCTTATTTTAATGCATTTAGCAACTATATATCTGTAGCCAATTTAGGTTATGGATTGTGCTGGTTGAATGCACAAGGATATGTGACTGTGCAATCCACTTCTGTGTCCTGGAATGGCGAACACCACGCGATCCAAAGTGCCTACATAATTATGGAGTCGTATTTTTGTGCTGTGGACGAATTATAGCACATAAGAAACAGTAAAAAATATTTGAAAAAAATATGAGAGGATAGAATTTCAGAAAAACAGCCAACACAGGCTATGTTGAGCAATACAACCAAAGAGATCGGAAATAAACACAATGATGATATAAGGGAAAATAGGGAAATTCTGTCACACTTCATTCGAGTTGTATAATTTTTTGGGAGACAAGGGCTTGTATTTTCTAGCCATAATGAAAATAGGGGATCATCAAATGGAGAAAATTTCATGGAATATATAAGTGAAATAATGAAATATGATAAAACTGACAAGGTCGATATGAAAATTCTAGTGTTTCGTGCAATCTTACCAAGAAATTCAGATTCACTGGATTTCAAGTGTGAGCACGGTTATGTCCCATGAAATTAAAAATGAAATTTCTAAAGCCTCTTTTGTCTCCGCCATACTAGATGAAACCTTTGATGTAAGCAGCAAAAGGACAACTGTCATCTGTTGTTTTTTGTATGTCTGTAAATTGATTGATTTTCTCTTTCCTATTATATTTTATAACTTGTTTTATTATAGATTATTGTTTTCCATTTTATAAATTATGCTAATTCTACTGGGTTCGAAATCATATGAATTAGACAATTTTGAAAATCATTGGGTTTGATAGTGCTCTTATTATTAAAGTATGAGGACACACATTTATATTTTGCTAGGTCGTGAACTAAAGCCAACTTTTTCTAACTTTCAACCAGTAAACTACATGAAGTACGTGAGCTATTATTACTTTTACTGGATCAGTTTTCTGTGCTATAATTGATCAAAGTGACAGAAATGGTATTGGTGAATGAAAAATATTTAAATTATAATTAAAGTTTTAAATTATTTTCTCATTTCTGGAGTTACGTACCCTAAGCCAAAACTCAGGCTATGTCACTGAAGCACACAAAACATTAAGGTCGTCATTCTATTCCTTCTTTGAGAAATTACTCTGAAAATCGAATTTCGTTCATTCGCGATTTAGTTGCAAATATTCCCCAAATAAAAACTTACAAGATATGTAAATAATATTTTCATTTGCAGGCCAGAGCATATTGAATTGAATGCTTTTTATTTTGAAATGCTGTAAAAACCTAGAGCTGAGGAATTTAGAAAAGAGTAAACATCTGCAAATGTGAAAAATGGCGCACAGTGTAAAACAAAGAAGGCCGCCATTTGTAAATGAGGTCCAATAGAAAAAAGTTAAAGATGTTTTTGAACAGCCAAAACATAAAGAAATTGATGTACAAAATATTAATTTATTTTCGAGATGGTCGAGTGACCAATGTTGAACCACTTGAAATGGAATGGCCCATAAGCAAAAGTCTCACAGAAAACCTTTACTAGATGTAACGATATATATTTGGAATGTCTACTCCTAAAGCCTGTGTTTTATAAAGAGTCATTTTCCATTATTCCGTTTATTCCAAAAGTAAAAGTCAAGTCAAACTAAAATCACATCATTTACGAAACTATCTCACCTACCTTTACCCAAGTTCCATAAATCTCCAAATAAAATTACCCAGAGTTTGTTCAATAAATTCTTTACACATTTTTTAATGATCTTGTTTATATCATGTTCAATTTCTGTACTGCACTAATCAACTTCCATATATCACAACTCCAACATTAAATGTTCACATCATTCTGCCACCAGTCACCAAACACTACAAATAATCAGTCGCTTGCAACATACTGAAAAATTCACTATAAAAAGTTTTTAATGTAGTTACTCATCAGTATTTCTACATAAATATTGCAAGATAAATGAAATGAAAATTCAGTTGTTGCAAGAAAGCTAAAACCTTCTTTCACAGAAAGATAAAAAGCAAATCACATTTTTTAAATTCAATCAATGAAATAGAAATAGTAATCTAAAGCTGTAACAAATAGAAAGCACATATTGCTTTTGGGGAACTAATAATATTACAAAATAATATTGAAACACAAATTTTCTTTTCAGTATATAAAAAGAAAAATTAAGGAATAATTTATGAATAGTTTTATGACAGTTTCAATACATACTTACAAAACGAAGCATCCAGCACATACGATGATTATCAGTTTACATGAAAAGAATCGAGATAAAAATATGATTTCTTTTTTGTGTGACCTTTATGTAATTGAGCTCTATTTCAGACATTGCTATGTATTCATTTTAGAGTTGCAGATCATTCTTTTGGGCAATTTGCAATTGCAAAAACAAATGTTCTCACAACTCACAGTCAGTAGCATGGAGGAACTTCATTTTGACTGTCGCTCATCATCTTCATCATCAGAATATTCTTCAGCTGTACTGCTTGTACACTGCATATTTCTTTTTGATGAAACAGGAGAAAATTCAAAACGTCCAGCCTTTGGTGGTGGTGGGCTTTGAAAACAAACAAATTTAAGACCCTGATAGAAATACAACATATATCATGTAGCAAAGAACTCTTTAGCCAATGGAATAATGTTTCTATCCTTCTACAAAGGAATAAGTAATAGAGAAACCCTTTATCCAATGCTCTTGGTGGCAGATTTTTTCACTTCTTTTAAAGTTAGCTAATCTACACAGTTTTGTTGGAAAAAAGCATTAGTATCATCAAATTACTAGTAAGTCAGCCAAGTTTATTTATTTATATATTTGGTCAAAAAACAATGAAAACTATATATAGGATGTGTGGAGGAAGAGATAATCTGCGCACTTTTTCTTGGGGTCCAGAATTGAAATTAATAATAATAATAATAATAGTAGTAATAAACAGAGAATGTGTTTCGGAAAGGTGATCAGTGTTTGTTATGGATAGTCAGTACGAGAGATATCGTGATGGAAACGGATATTGCATCGACAACAGGTGGACACATGTGATAGACGAGGTGAGAACGTGAACGTGAGTGATGGACGGTGTGGTGGCTGAGACACATGAATGAGAGTGCGGAAACAGGTTGTTACAGTAACTTCTACTCACGAATAGAATCAATGCACATAAATAGACAGGACTTGTCTCTGTTTTCCTAAACTGCATCTTTTAAACAATTTTTCAGCTTTGTTACTCGATTTCTGAAGCGTATGACATGTCAAATCAACCGTTGTCTAGTATACATGTGTATGAACCAATGAAGTAAATTTATGAGTATTTTAACGTTAAATACTATTATATATAATAAATATTATATATTATAATTATTTTATATAATTATTAATATTAATTATATATAATAAATATTATAACCAGAACGCATGCGACGAACTTACAATCCCTAACCGTTCCGAAATTATTATTACTTTCTCGCCTTACGAATACTTCGTAAGAAGAGAAAGTTATGTAATCGTGCGCCGGAAAACGGGGAATTTTCGCCAGAAAATCTTATAGCAGGGGTCTGGTAACGAAAAAGTGGATAAAACTTATTGCTAAAATAAAAAAAACATAGTGTTATAGAGTGTCAGAGACTTTATCCGAGATCTTAGTTTTCTAATCTCTAAATTGAACTTGTTTTTCATTTATCAATGATGTTCCCAGATACCTTCCCAGAGTAAAGGACATTTTTTTTACACACTCTAGATATTTTCGTTTTCTAATGTGAGAAATGAAACCACCATACTCTATTACTGTTTTAAAGTGTATTTCATGCCTATCGATTGTGGTCGCAGCGGTTAATCAGCGAGGGTCGGTACAGGTCATCCGAGGGCAGTTTCGCTGGTTCGTGTCCTGGTCGCGGAATATTATTTGTCAGAATTCTATAAACTTTATTTAAATCCATGTGAAACCATTTGAATAACAAATATTGATAATTGCAATAAATATGCTGGAAGTGTCTATATACATTTGTTTAAATTTTTAACTTTTAACAATTTTTTACGTCTCTTGGTGGATTTGTAAAGCGTATGTACCATCGTATCAATTATCCCTTTATCATGCATTTACCATTTTATAGGTCGTTTCGATTCTTTTATGGCTCTGTTCGATCGATGTGGTGCTAGTGTGGCGTAGTGGTATAAGTGCCGGTTCGTTAACACTGAGTATCGGATTTCGGGTTTTGGTACGGAAAACGTTTACTGGTAGAATATGCTTTTGCTGGTTTATGAAGTAATGGTATAGCATTAAGGACCATATAGAAGCAGAGCGAGAAAGTATGTGCGTTGGATGCACCACTAGTTTTTAAACGTCATATTGGAAAAATTCATTCAATTTTAATGTTAGTAGTTACTCTACAATACATGATTCTCAACTTTTTCTAGTGATTCCATTGAGTGGAACCAACTGTGCACGCCATGTCTATTTACATCATGCTCAAACAATCCATCATCCTGAAACCTGCCAATAGGCAGAATAATGGCAAACTGTATCTTTGGAGTGTATCATTTTGGCAGTAGTTTAAATAACATTTCATTTAATATTTATTACAACTAGGTATTGTTGAAATAATTAGTGTAGAATTTCACAATTGGTTATTTTTAATTTAAATAATGAAATTAGAAAAATAATAATTGTAAAATTTCAGGCCTCACAGCACTAAAAAAACAATAATAATAAAATAAACACAAAAGAACGGGATATAAAAGCCTAGGACACACCATTTTGGAGTTGTGAATGATAGAAACAGGTTTCAGCATAATGTGTGTTGTGTATCGCATGTGTTATGTCAGCTAATATCTTAATTATCTACAACTTTTCAGACGTTTCTTCTTAAATCTGTTTGATGTACTCCTGGAAGGAGGGATGCGTTCTGCAGTAACACATTTATGGGGTTTTGTGTCAATAGCATCTAATAAATCATACGAAACCATAATCTTTTTTTGTGTATTATGTAAAGGGTGTCATTCATTGGTCTATTTCCTTGATGGAGATAAAAGATAAGAGTACTTTGAGATGAACATTCCTCTTTCAGCTTTCCAAAAGACTACTGATAAACATGAACTGGATCATGAAGTGTGATCAATGTTGTGTATCCTTGTTGCCCTCATATGACCTCAGACTATGATGCACGTACAAGCTCAGTAGGTTTGAACAGAATGTTCATGGGTAGTAAGTAAGGTCAAGTAGGTATAGTCCACGGTGTGGATAACAAGAGTGACTCTCTACAGCCTTTGACAGCCCTTCACAGATTTCTTCATGCACAAGGCAATTTGGTTAAGCTCAATCTCCAAATTAACAACAAGAATCTTATTTTTGGTTGTAATACTAAGTTTCACCTACCTTGCTAAATCATCACCATCATGATTACTTGTGCTAGATGTTGGACTACCATCTCTATGAGGACTGGCTGGTGGAGACAGAGCTTGCATAAGACGCCCTTTTCCCTCGTTCCAAATATGTGACTAAATAAAATCATATTATCAATGAACTACACATTTAAATGTTACAAAAAGAATTATCAATTTTACATACACAGAAAACTTCTTACCAGCCGACCTTCACGTCCAAATAAGAGTAGAAATGCGTCAATAAAATCTCGTGACTTTTCTTCCCACTTCTGAATCATATCTACTTTCTTTTCACCAATATTTTCCATTACTCGCTTTCCTTTATCCTTCAGCTCATCCATTTTATTTTGGAGGCGGAATTTCTTCTCCTAAAAGAACAAGACGATCAAAAAGAATATTGTACAAAACAAAATATTTTTACTAAGAATAAAGATTTTACGTACATTCAGGAAAGATACATTCAATTCCTTTGCACTATATCCCCTGGCAAGATTTCTTCGCACATAGATATCATAATCACGAACAATTCTTGCTACTATGTCTGATGTAGACACTCCCTCTGTTCGTTCAGTTGCCACAAACATTCCCTTAGCTTTAAGTCTTGCATATACATCAGTTCCATCTTCAGTCATGTATGGTATTTCATCATGTGCAACAAAATCAATCTGCAAATTAAGAATACATTTTAGACTCTGGGAATGAAAATTAAATCAACTATGATCGAAGAAGCAAATGAAATGAAGGGGCTAGCTACTGTAAACGTTCTCACTGCCCCATATTGTAGAACACTCGGTCCTAAAACTAAATTAACATCTTATGACGATGTATGATATTTTTATATATTTAATTTATTTATTTACTTAGTTCCTTACCTATTAACTTATTCATTGGTTTATTTCTTTATTTATTTAGTCATTCATTTATTTGCTGTTACTATGTTGTGCCTTTACTACATTCTCAGAAGATTCCAGGTACCAACCACACTTTCTCAAGAAGTTTTGCTTATGCCTATATTTCCCATGCTTCATACTATGCTCTCTTAGATGCAAATTTTCAGAGCGACGAAAAATGTCAAAGTAAGAGTTGCAACATCGATATAATAAGGTCTTGAAGGTTTTGATCACGTTACCACCTTGTCTTCTAGCAGCAAGAGTCTTGAAGCCTAAGTCTCATCAGTTGTTTATCAGCTGTTTATCTTTAGGATCCGTGGTTTGGCTCTCCTTTCTTGCATTTTCTAACATGTTTATATCTTTAACAGTTGCGGCTCGTAGTTTTATAAATGGGGCATTGCATTCCAATGCAATGATGTGATTGTTACATAATACAACTCAGAAATCCATTATTAATAAATACATTTATACATATATTTTTAACAGGGGCGTTGTTCGGGCCCACAGCAAAGCAGAAATAAATACATTTATTTCATATAATGCAAGGTGGAACGGCTGATCTGTAACCGTCTCGCGCACAACAGTTGCGCCGCAGGACACGCCATCGGAAGCCGCCACCTACGGCATTCTCAGAAGCACACGTGTGCGCTTCGCTTATCTCCGCCCGTTGCTCGCAACGTACAAAACCTTATAGAATCTTCCATCGCCAAATTTAAATGGCAAATTGTGATAGGCTACTGCCACCCCCTCCCCCGGTGCGCACGAGCGCTGCCGAGCTAACGAAGATCCGTCGCTGAAACCGAAAAATTAGTCCGCTGGAGGCAACGCGAGAGATACACGTGTGCCGGGGGCTCCATGCGGTATGGCACGTATAAAATCTTGCACAATTGCACAATTAATGTGCAATCTCGGGCTGTTTACAGTTCGCACAATATTCAGTTTTCATGATAGGAAGCATGAGATATGCATCTGTCAATTTCGTGTAAAGTCTACACACGTAATAATTGTTTCTTCGACTGTGCAACCGATGATTGCTTCCGGTTGGCAAGTGTAAGGTATTTATTATCATTTGCAGTGTGTAAAGCGCCTGCATCAAACTCCTTGGACAAAGTGTTAGCTACTAGTGCACTCCAAGTGTTCTAATGTGTTCTATGTACTGTGCTCCTGTAAGCGGGAACTTGAGTGATGTGTTAATTAAATTTAGTTTGTGCAAGAACTTCTCTTTCCATAAACCCTGAAACTCCTGCACCTGTCTTCCATATGAGCTATCAAAGGGTTTCAAGAATGCTGTACTCTACTTTCGATATAATTATACAGTCCACATAAGAAAATAATCTAAAATGAGTATAGCACTCCGAACATGTTCCGAGCCGAATGGTGAACTAGCGAACTATGGATAGAAGCAACATATGAAGTAGAGTTCTGTCGCTGTAAGTTCTTCAATGCAACACAAGTTCGCATGGGCTTCAAGAAAGAAGTTTCCTGCTGTTAAAGCCTAAAAGTCTGCACCAGCTAATGTGTTCAAGAACATTGTTTTTTCTTCTCCATTTACATGCGTGTGGTGAAAATTTCCCATCAGTGCAAAAAGAATGCTCCAATCAATATGTTTTTTGAAGTGGGAAAATTAATGTGTTCAGTAAAATTTTTCTGTTGCTGTTCAATTTACAAATTTTGTGCACAAGGTGTAGCCTGAACAACGAAATAATTTTCTTTAAAATTTTATGTGCAGAATATCACTACTGTGATCAAGTTTTAAAATCGGTGAAACTATTTAATTGCCCAGTGACAGCAATTCTTTCTTTTTCTGAATTTTATGAACATCAAATTAACTTCTTGTTGCTTGTGCTCCGCAAAATCCGTGTTATACTGCGATTTTTCTAGGAAGAGCTCTCAAGATAACTCAAATCCCATCTTCGCCATGGAATATGTCATGGCATTTCGTGTCTTTTCTCGGTCTTGCCGGTAGAAGTTGCATGATCGCAAGCACTGCTTCATACGGTCGCGATCCTGTGAAATCTAGCGGAACGACTGTGAATGATACGAAATGCCGTGACATATTCCATCGCGAAGATGGGATTTGAGTTATCTTGAGAGCTCTTCCTACAAAAATCGCAGTATAAGTGATTTTGTCTGTTTTTCTCTTTCGGGTATCTCAGTGTGTCTTGTGTGAAGTGTTCAAGTGTCACTGTGTTAGTTCATTAGTGCACATGAAGTTTGTTCTTACTACTTGCAATTTGTATTATAGTTGTGTTAGTGACATTTATTCATTTTTTAGAAACATAAGGTAATCATTAAGAATCTAATTTAATTATTTAAATGCAAGCAGCAAATTTCAAATGCAGTGTGTGCTCAGTAATTCAATTTGCCACTGTCATTTGATGGCAATACAATTAAGTGTTTGTTTTATATGCGACCAAGTGTCATCTCAATTGAGTTGTCTAGCAGCAGTGAGCTGTTCATCAACTTAATGTCTTACATTAATGTCTTACGAAGCAATCAGCTGATTCTGCCTTGCAAGGTGTGCATGTTCAGTGTTGTCAGTGCAGTGTTTGTTTTCTACGAAAGTGTTATTCCATTTTTTATTGTATTTATTTGTGTTCATTTATGTATTATTTCTGCTTTGTGTGGTGACCCTATTAGTTATTCATTATGGCTCATCCACCTTCAGACAGAGCAGTCAAAACTCAGCTCACTAGGTTAAATAACGCAATTAACGCTCTTGAACCATTTCTTAATGAATTCAACGACCCAGATATTCAGCTGTATCAGGAGCTGTCTCTCAAATCTAGCAAGTTAGATAAAGTGCATGACAAGGCACAAGATCTTGTCGACGAATTAGAGCCTGATTCAGAATTGCTTACTACTTCTGAGGAAGTGTTTGATAGATATGATAAGACTAGTGCAAGAATTGGAAAAAGGTTGCCGTGTTGCAACATCAAGAATTAAATCACAATTCACTCCCAGCCTCACCTGCCCTCTCATGTGCCTCAGACACCTTGAGTGTGAGTTTAACTCCATTTAAATTGCCGGAAATGAAGCTCCCAACATTTTCTGGTAAAAGTTTAGAATTGCCTAAATTCAGGGATATTTTTCAAGGCATTGTTATTAATAATCCAAATTTAACAGATTCTTCAAGGTTTTACTATTTGAATGGTGTTTTAGAGGGTGATGCATTGGCAATTTTACATAATCTCCAATTATCAATTAGACGGATTCGATGGTGTGACGGTTAGCGTGCCGGACTGTTATACCCAAGTTCGCGGGTTCAAACCCGATCGAAGCCGTGGATTTTTAAGGGCGAAAAAATCCTTCGTACGCCTTTCCCGGAGGGGAAGTAAAGCCGGCTGGCCCATGTTAGTAGATTTACTTGCATGTAAAAGATCCTCAAGCCTAAATGACGCCTCTGAGCTAAATTCAAATCGTGGCCCGAGATAATACCTTCTTTCTCCGCCAGGTGACAGGAGCGTAGCGAAATTTGCGTGGCCAGACGGAAGAGCGGCCCTGATGGCCCGAGTCTCGCCACGTAAAATAAGGCATTAACTTAACTAACTAACTTAACTTATCAGATTCTAATTTTTCTGTCGCTTGGCAGTTACTAAAAACAGAATTGATTGCCTTAGATTAATTGTTTCTCAACATTTGAGCTCTCATTGAATCCCCCTAAATTTAATCCTGACTGTGCTAAGTCACTGCAAAATTTAATTGATTTTTATAACTTACATATCAATGGCTCAATTGGCTCTCAAAGAAGATTCTGATCTTTCTGACTTGCTATTAATTTCTCTTTTGGCCAAGGGACTCTCACATAACATTCTCAGGGAGCGGGAGTTATGCTTGGATACTGACAATTACCCTGACTTTCAGTCGTAAATGAAATTTCTACATCAACAAACAATTCAATCAGACCTGAAACGGAATGTACATATAACAGAATTAAACACTAAATTAAGTTCATTATGTTACGCAATCAGAATTCTTTCAAGTTCTGTCAGCCTTCATGCAGCGCGTTGCGTTTATTTTGCAAATGTACATTTCCGCCTGAGATACGGCATAATATTCTGGGGAAGCTCATCCTGTAGTACTCAGACCTTTAGATTGCAAAAGAAAATTATTCGAATAATGAAACAATGCCTTCCACGTGATCCCTGCAAGCGTCTTTTCATTGAGCTTGGAATCTTACCATTACCTTGCTTATATATTTACAAATCTATAATATTTGTCAAAAATGACCTACTTAACGGAAGGAACATATTTTCTTGTAATATCGATATTTATAATTACAACACACGTTGCAGAAACCACGTTCATCAAGTGTCAGTTTCAACAGCTCAGTACAAGAAATCCACATACAATACATGTACGTTACTTTACAACGCATTGTCAGATGACATTAAACAATTTAAGTCGGTACACAAATTTAAGCAAAAGTAAAATCTTTTCTCCTGCATAACAGTTTCTATACAATTAGAGACTGTACTGATCATGAAAATGAAAAATAATGTGTATTTTAAAAAAATGATATAATGAATAAGTTTACATTTGTATTGTATATATTAAAAAAAAGATTTAATACGCCTGTAACAAGTAATGTACTTCAGCTTCCGGGTCAATGACCCTCATCTCGACCAGGTCTTTTGTCCAGTTTCCCTGATCCATTGAGCAAATGCTGAGATGGCCCCTTGTTTCGCTTCTGGACATAAATGTAGCTTTACTGTGCGCACGTTTTGTTGAGCACTCCTTTTGCTTGTAGTGGTAGGAGTAGAGTTCGTTACTACTTTGTTAGCAATGCAGAAAAATTAAATCAGCAGTTCATTTACCATTGAAATTGATTTTCTATAACTCGAGAACAAATTTTTTCTAATTTCTATTTTTCTAAAATAATAATTTTTCTAAATTCTTTATCTAGATTTTCGAATGTTGCTAATTTCGCGTATTTTTAATTTTAATTTTGGGCCTCAAGAAAATGTGCGCATTTAATCTCTTCCCCCATACGTCATATACAGTTTTTACTGTTTGTTTGACCAAATAAATAAAATAAATCATAGGCCTCAGTGTTATGCCAACTTTCTCATCACTATTTACAAACAATAACAAATCAAGCAAACCTCACCTTGGCTACAAATGTCCAAAGTGTAAATCAGAGCATTATTTGGTTGATTGTCCTGAGTTCTTGAATCTATCAAAAACAACAGGCTGGCATTTGTGGAGGCTAACAATAGATGTTTTACTCAGATGTTTTACTTTCAAATCAGAAAGGCATGTCAATTGTAAAAGGACTTGTTCCGTTTGCGATAAGGCTCATTACAAACTTGTACATTTTGATAAATTGTGATACGATAATTGTGATACATCACAAACTTGTACATTTTGCTAATTTCAATCATAGGCTCCCCAACCTGCTGTCTCTCAGTTGCTTGTACAGTTGGTACAGACCATTGTGTGCTATTGCCCACTGCCAAAGTATTGGGTTTTACCCCAAGGGCGAGCCCTATCATTTAAATGCTCTCTTTGACAGTGGGAGTGCAATAAATCTAATTACATGGGAAATTGTCAAAATGCCAAAATTACCTACAAGGGATTTTAACATTAATATCATTACCATTGGCTGTGATCCTATGGCTGCCAATTATGTTCAACTTAAAATTCAGTCTTGCCAAAATAAAAATCTTTGGTCTGAGGTTATTTATTTTTTCGTGGTACCAGACCTTCCTACATCTCTTAAGGACATTTGATCCCAGCCATTCATGCACTGCTCGGTGCAGACCTATTTTTCGACACTTTACTCCCCAACAATAGAAAAAGAGCTGACGGGAAATGTCCCACATTGCAGGAAACGCGCTTAGGTTGGGTTGTAGCAGGCCATACTCCCTTGCGTCCTGCATTTGTAAATACTAATTGTACATTTTTAACTTCTGATTGTGAATTGCCAAGGTCTATTAAAACTTTTTGGGAGGTAGAGGAGGCTATCCCCATTTGTCCAAAACTTTCTGATGAGGAACTAGCCGAAGGTCACATTACTTCTACTCATGATTGGAATGATACTGGAAGGTATATTGTTTCCCTCCCTCTTAAATCGGAACCACCTACGTTGGGTGATTCAAAGGCTCAGGCCCTAAAGAGACTTCACGCCTTTGGGCATAGATTTGAAAAGGATAGGTCATTTCAAACAGCTTATCAGGAATTTATGCAAGAGTATTTGGATTTAGGTCACATGCGCCTAGCCCCTACTCATAGTCTGAATGATGTTTATTACATTCTCCACCATGCAGTACTTAAGCCTCAAGCTACTTCAACTAAATTGAGAATAGTTTTTGGTGGTTCTGCTAAAACCACCAGAGGTAGTCCACTAAATGATCTCTATATTAATGGTGGAAAGATTCATTCAGATTTATTTGATATTCTGATTAAGTTTAGATTAGGAAAGGTAGCCATTGTGGCAGACCTGGAGAAAATGTTGAGACAAGTCCAGGTATACCCACAGATTGGCATTTCCAACACATTTTATGGAGAAATTCCCCTTCGGAGCCTGTAAGTGATTATGTTCTCACCCCAGTTACCTACGGCTTGAAACCAACAACTTTTTAGCAGTTCGTACTTCGTTACAATTAGCCAGAGATGAAAAATATAAATCTCCTATAGGCTCAGAAATCCTTCAAAATTATTTTTATGTAGATGACTTGCTTTATTCCTGTAATGACGTGCCCTCCGCGAAGGAAGCAGTTAGTCAGCTGATTCAGATTCTCCCTCCAGGTGGATTTAATCTTAGGAAGTGGGCATCCAACAACCCTGAAAGAAGCTTTGTCAGATTTACCCCCAAATTTGCTAGCCAACTCTGGTGTAAGAATATTTGAGTCGAAAGATGCTGAACAAGTAAATACTCTAGGCATCTCTTGGAATACCTCTCTTGATTCCTTGTCAATTGTATTGCCTGAGTTCACCCATATTATTAGATATTCTAGCTTTACTAAGAGAAATGTCCTGTCTGTAATTTGTAGTTTATTTGATCCTCTAGGTATTTTAGCACCTTTTGTAATTATTTGCAAAACTTTATTCCAAAAACTGTGGGCGTGCCCCTTGAAGTGGGATGATCCTATTCCCACAGAATTGTCTGTTCAATGGCAACAAATATACGAGTCGCTGTCTTACGTGACTAAGGTCAGCTTTCCTCGCTGTGCCGACAACGAAAGTAGTTCCTTCCTATATGAAATCAAAATCTGAAGATGCCTCTCTCACCATTTCACGATTAGAATTGTGTGCTGCAGTAATGCTACTTAGATTGAACAGAGTGAAGATCTCTTATTTATTTTCCCAGTTACATTTTGGACTGATTGGATCAGATCTCCCCCTCTTAAAGGTAATATTTTTGTACGCAATAAAGCACAAGTTATAAATGAAATTACTGCTGGGTACACGTGGAAACACGTCAGTACCACTTTATATCCTGCAGACTTATTGACTAGAGGCGTCCCCTTGAAAGACCTTCCGGATGCCAAAATTTGGTGGGAGGGCCTTCAATTTCTTTTGCGTCTATCAAAATTGTGGCCAAAGACCCACGAGGTCATTGTGCCCCCTCTTACTATGGTGCTAGCTTATGCAACGTCGCCTCCTAGTTACCTACAATGAAGAGTTTGCCACTTTTATGGCTCATTTACAAAATTATTGAGAGTTATGGCATATGTTCTAAGATTTATTGATTTAATTACCCCTTCAAAGACCAGGGGGCGCGATTCTATGTTGAATGCTGAATTTGTCTATTCCTCTAAAATTAGGGGGTGCGATCATGTATCGCCTATAGACCCTCTGTCAATTTCAGAACTGGATAGGGCTGAATTAAAATGTGTCAGTATTATTGAGCAAAATGCCTTCCATTCTGAATTTATGTCGCTATCCAAGGGCAATGATTGCCCTGGGGCGGGCAAACTTGTCATTCTCCACCCCATTTGTTCATTGTGATGGATTTATCAGAGTGGGAAGGAGACTTGAGGAAGCAGAGTTGTCATTTGAAGCAAAACACCCATTAATTTTATCAAAATCAAATCCATTCGTGACTGCACTTAAAATGCATACTCACTAGAGCCCAGCTCATACAACCGGGCAAACTTTAATTTCCCACTTAAGGGAAAAATATTGTATTCTTTCTGCTCGTAGGGCAGTAAAGGATGTTATAAAATCTTGTATGACTTATTTTCGGCATAAGCCGATTCCTGCTCAACAGCTGATGGCTAATCTGCCAGCTGTTAGAGAGCCATTCCACGTCAAATCGCACAAGACTTGACACGACTTTTTTTTAAATGCATGATTTTTTTAAAAATCTGGACATCAAAAAATGAGACACAAATTTTTTTATTTGCCAGAAATTTGATTATTTGTGTAGTTATGCCTATATTAAATTTTGGAATTTACAGGTACTTCACAAAATAAGATCAATTGTTGCTCCAAATGTACTAACTATAAAAATTTCTGGTTTGTTTGATTTAATACTTTAAAATGTGTATTTTATTCCTCTGTAAATAAATTTTTCTAAACATATTTTTTTTCATTTTAAAAAAGATTTTTTTTTAAAAAGTAAAATTTCTATATAAACTCGATGAGATAAAAATTTGAAAAGATATAGGCGTATTCCTTGTTCAATTTTTTGTAAAATACAACAAGAAAATAGTGGGCACTCCACTCATACAGTTCTAAACTAGTGGTGCTTCCAACGCACATACTTTCTCGCGCTGCTTCTATACGGTCCTTATTGCTATTCCACTACTCCATAAACCAGCAAAAGTGTACTATACCAGCAAACCATTTCGGTACCCAGACCCGACAAACGAAACTCAAATTCAACGAACCGGCACTTATACCGCTACGTAACACCAACATCACCTCTGTCGAACAGAGCCATAAAAGAATAGAACCGACCGAAATGCTCATAATTTTACTTAAATCGGTTCGTACAGATATATACTAGACAACTGGTCATTTGACATGTCATACTCTTCAGAAATCGAATAAAAGAGTTGAAAAATTGTTTACAAAACGCAGTTAGGGAAAACACAGACAAGTCCTGTCTATTTATCTATATTGAATCTATTCGTGAGTAGAAGTACTTCAAATGATTTTCAATAAAGTATCTACACTCTTCAATGTTTTTTTCCTGCAACATCACATTCATCAAATTAAAATTCCCCTCAGGGGATCGAACTCGGTACTTCCTTAATGAGGAGCTCAACCCGAAGGTGCATTAACCAACCGCGCTACGAAACCGACTTGCCGGACCACTGCTTATATTTCAGTCAAAACGTACTTGTATCACTTCTATCATTACGATGCCGGTAATTGTCAACATGCGAAAAACTTGTCTTTCAAAAAACATGACCAAGAAAGGCAGCGGTGAACTGTTTACTCCACATAATTTATCGGATGGTCGGCATTTGGAAAATAACTACTGCGAGAAAGTATGTGCCATTCTATGGCTGGTAAAATATGTAAACCTTCCCTTCAACTAGTTTATTTATACATTTACCTTCCCTTCTTACACACGTGCAGAAAATTTAAAGAAAAAATTTGGAGCGGTTTTTGAGATAATTTTTTTTTGTAAATTTGAATCGCAATTTACGCAAAAACTATTCGTTTTTCCAAAAAATGGTACATGACCTTATTTGAAGTGCTTATTTTGTACAACCGACTTTGTCTGAGGCGAAAATCTCTATCTTCAATTTTGCCGTTTTTAAACAGTTTTTTGCAATTTTCGAAAAATAGGGCCTATCAACGAAAATGATGCCTACGTCATTCCCTTCAACGTTCTTCGCACTATTCAACAACAAAATATAATCAAAAAATTTGGAGCCATTTTTTTTAATTAATAAAATCTCAAAATGGCCTTTATGTAAAGTATCCTCAAATACTAAGATATCGGTTTCAAATTCAAGAGGCCTTAAGACGAGTCAAAACCATCAAGGAATATCAATTTTGAAGAAAATCGACCGAACGGTTTAGGCACTAGCGTTGACCACAGACGGACAGACGGACGGAATACCGTCAATCGATTTTGAAGTATGAAGAAGCAACAAATCAAGGATTTTGACTACACCACGAGATAGAGGATTTTTTCCCCTTAATTTAGCAATAGATTTTATCCACTTTTCTGTCACCAGACCCCTGCTATAAGAGATTTTCTGGCGAAAATTCTCCGTTTTCCGCCGCACGATTACATAACTTTCTCTTCTTACGAAGAATTCGTAAGGCGAGAAAGTAAAAATCAATTGTAAGTATGAGGTCGCGCTCTGCCTACACATGCACTAACGAATTGTGTTCGGCCATTCTTTGATGAAAGTGCTGAAGAACTAAAAAAAGAATGACCGTCTGCCTGATTAGGGTTTGAAGAGTTATTAGTAGGGCCCAGATAATTATGTAATTACATATTTTCCTAAGGTAACTCCAGCAAGTCCACTCAACGATATGATTCACATCGGTTAGTGACGAAAAACGTTGAGTTTTTAGTACATATATTTACATATTTTGCCAGAAATTACATATATTTACATATTTTACACAAATGAACATATTTTTACATATTACTGAATTTTTCCATTATCCTACATTAAACAAATTTAATTCTTTATTTTTCCGATCTGTTTTTGATAAAGAATCATCCAAACAAACAATTCAGCATTGTCAAACATTTTTTCTGTAGCCTCCTCTCGAAAATGAAGCTAGTATTACGCGCTGAAATGAGTGTATCCATAAATGCCAACGGTATTGGGAGTAAAAGAGGAAGGCGACGATGCAATCCGTAGCTTCTGTTCTGTTAGTTTTCAGCGCGAGTATCGCGGAGAACAGAAAGGAAGTTTGATTTGTGAAAATGATATCTTTAGCAGGTGATATCGCGCACCCACTAAGCATATTTTAGAGGACTCCTTTGACCTTGATACCCTTCACCTGAAACTACACGCACCAGCTCAAGAAAGGCCGTTGACATTTTTTCTTTCTCTGATTTTTACATGCGTCCCTCTACCATTGTTCGTAAATTATGTCTTTCGACCGAAAATCTGAAGTAAAATCTCGCCGTGGAACTGATGAACAAGGAAATCATATTGGCAAGGTTGTGATATGTCTAATGAACGTTTAAAAGTGTAAGTCTTATTTTGTTAACTTGAGAAGTGTTACCCAAATGTAACCATCAAACTATTACAAAACGTTTTAACGATACAACGGAATTTTTGTGGCGTAATGAAGTTAAACATAATGTCTTCCTTCCGGTACATGTGCAAGGCAGCAGAAGCCCTGCAGGTATTTTTCTAAAATTACTACTTCTAACCTATCTTGTGCATGCGTTTGCAGAACTGATAAGATCTCAGTTTGATAAAGTTGACGCATTGATTTCCAATACAAAAGAGGATTCACGAGATGGGGCATCTGAATTGACGCTCTGAGCTACAATACTCAAAATTTTGATTTTGAAATACAAGTTATACATCAATTTGATTCTGAAGCTGCAGCATCTATAGGCACATCGAAGCAATTGTTTGATATTCAAAAGCTGAACAACTATATTTCCCCCTTTTTCAATAAGCACTACAATTAAATTTTTGTAAACATCTTCCCTGGAACTTTCTGGTAGCTTTGAAATTATCCAATCTGCAGACGCTTCTTTAAAAACTGTTCGTTTATCATTCGAGGGTCAATAGGGGGTTCGAATGAAGAAAAAGAGGTCTTCCGTTCTGGAGAAAACCCCAGGATTCGAAACAATTTGTGCTATTAGTGCAGTGCTATGAGGGGACAATTCCCTCACACTGGATCCAGAAAACGCGGAGAAGACAAGAAAGTGTATTTGACATGAATATTTAGATGCGTTTTTAAACAAATCCTTCATATTTTTAACTCAAAATGCAATTCGTCACGTCTCCTTGAAATTCTCTTTCATTAGAGACCTCATTTATAAAGATTGGTTGCGTGGTAGAGCCGCAAAGGGAAGGTATACTACTGAAATAATATCGGAGACGATATATGTTTCATATTGATGCAGAGATCGTTGTAAATAATAGGATTATGAGAACTATAATGTTTAATTCTGGTCTTTATATTAAGTACACAGAACAATATATACTAAGATACAGGTTTTTTAATAAAAAATAATCGATATAATGATAATTAATGTTACATATTTCATACTTTTGAGTACATATTTCTGTATATTATAATACATATTGAAACGAATTGTTATCACTAAGACGATAACAATGCGTTTCGAACCAATTTTGTACGTTTGAACCGCGCGGCAGAGGCCAGCCCGCCGGCGGAGTCGGGGGGGGGGGGCAGAGCCGGTTCAACGTGAAGAACCAGGAGCCACGAATCGAGCAGGAGACCAGTAGAGCAATGGCGGAGGAAGAGAATGGACGTAAGGTATCGTGTGGAAGGAAAAGCGAATAGTGGCGGACAGAGTGGAACCAGAGTGGAGTTGTGACGGAGAAAGTGTGGGACCAAAGTGAACGCATTAGCGGAAAAGTGAAGCGAGACAAAGAGAATGCAAGAAAGTAGTAAAGTGTTACAGACGGTGAAACGTGGTGGATGATTAACACGTGGGACGGACACTGCCGTACAGAGGGAGGGAGCATTGTATGCCAGTTTTAAACATTATCAAGCACCACTTAGGTGAACAGTTGATGACCATTACCATAAAGGTTGAGAACTGTGTCGTAAAAGAACGAGAGAATAGCAGCTGGGGAGGACAACGCTCTGATACAATCAAAACGTTGGGTTACGTTTCAAAGCAGACCCCTGCGGCTACGAGTGGGGTGAGAAGCGGCGACGGCGGCGCTCCTCTGCCGCCCTTCCGAGCACCTCCGAAGGAAACGGAATTACCCGAAGGGCGAGGTGGCGCGGCCAGGCCCGTCAGGAAATAACGCATCGAACAAGTAGCCGGTGCGGCATTGCGGGGCTCCCCTCCCCGCGCTGGCTTCCTGCGGCGCGAGGTGCCGGCCCGACGGCGGACGGGCGAGTATTGAAACTGCGCAAGTCAACGGGGTTTTCGTGAGTAAAAGCGGTCGGAAGGTTGGGAGAGTAGTGATTGACCAAGAGAAAACAGTGATCTTGATTTGAGCCCCCCCTAAGTAATAAAACTAGTGTAAAGGAGTAAAGCCATAAGGTGACAGTAAAATTGTAAAAAGGGATCAGACAAAACACGGGAAAACAGAGTAAATGCTCCTGTGAGCGCCAAAAGCAACTGACTTTGAATAGCAATGGTTTTGTTTTTTTTGTAATAAAGAAAAGTTTCGTTACCCCTAGTCTCCATTGTGTAGATGATTGGATCCGGAGCCCATTCCCGAAAAAGAATTCCTGCCCCCTCTTTTTTATTTATAAATTTTGTGAGAGTTAATCAACAACTCGTCTCAATATATATGTACATATTTTCCCAATTTTTAGTACATAATTATCCCGGCCCTATTAATGACTAACCTTCTTGTGAAAATAACACCAATTAGCTTTGAACTATACACCTGGTATACCCCAATCAAAATGGTGTTTTCTGAAAGAATTATTGCTTTTTCCTACCACTTCCTCCCTGCTGGTTAATAACAGTGTGATATACGAGACAGGAGGTGGTGTGTACTTAAAGCACGAGTCTCATTAAAATATTCTTATTATTTGCTGCATTTTGAAACCTTTTTTGAAGGTAATCTCATTTTTTTAACGTAATCGGGTGGCGGAAGGCGGTACCTGTCACTCACTCTCTCACAGTTAATTTGATAATTTAATTATCCCAGCAACTTTCTGACTGGTCCGCAGAACCGTTTACGTAAAATTTATTTAGATAGGGCACGGATTCGCGAGTTGTCCCATACGAGAACCAAATACACTACCGTTTTGCAACACAACCGGATAATTGACTATTTCTATAATAATAACACCAATTAGAGATACAAAATAGTAAACACACGAGTGTTTACTCCGACTTATTGAATAATTTCTCTCCTTTTTTAAACTTACTTTTTCTTAAAACTCTTACTCTTTCTTCTTTAAACTTACTTCGCATTTCCCCCAAATTCGCGTCCTCCAAACTTGCTATTACATTAAAAAATTACGTAAAATTGCTACTGCCTGAATTGTGAATTTCGAATTTGAATTTCACATCGCGTTTATCCAAAAACTTTAAAAATCACAAACTGCTGTTTGCTTTCGTAAAACTGCTGTTTAATTATGTGAATTCATAAAAAAAACACGGTTACCTCAATAAACAAAACACATGACATCGAAAATGAAAAACAAACACGAAGAATAAATACACTAACAATAACAAATAAAACTCATTCACACTTATTGTTGCAAAACTCATTCACACTGAAATGTGCATTTCCCCGCTAATAATGGCCATTTATATTGAATTCTTTATCTAAAACAGGGAAGGGCTTGCACAGGCCTTGCACAGGGAAATTTTCTTCAAAACAGTTGTTTATAATCCACTTCCCTTTAGAAGCGTCGAACTCTCGTCCACGTAGCAAATACTTCCATCGGCTGGCCGGAAATCGCGTACTCCAGTCGATCACCGCCAACTAACATAGCATTAACAGTAAACTTTTTCTACATCGCACACTTCGAAAATAAATACTTCTCGCAACAATGCAAATTATAACATGGCGGATTCCACGAACGATCCGTTCCTCGCCACAACACAACACATTGTTTTGTCATTGTTGTCCATGCCTTTTATCATTTCTGGTGCGAGAAAACACCATCATGCCCTCGTTTGTCTTGGTCTTCGTAAATTACAAAATTATCTATTTTGCCTTCTTGGCGTCTCCCAGACTTGCTATTGTACTCCAAAATTTTCTAAAATTTTCATTGTTCGAACTGCGAATTTTGAACCGGCGTTCCACGTCCCGTTTCGCCAAAACTTCAAAATTCCCCCAAATTCGCGTCCTCCAAACTTGCTATTACATTCAAAAATTACGTAAAATTGGTACTGCCTAAATTGTAAATTTCTAATTTGAATTTCACATCGCGTTTATCCAAAAACTTTAAAAATCACAAACTGCTGTTTGCTTATGTAAATCATACATGTCATTCACTTTCATCACTGTACATTTTCATCACATTAACTGTTTTTATTACCTTGATACCCTTCACCTGAAACTACACGCACCAGCTCAAGAAAGGCCGTTGACATTTTTTCTTTCTCTGATTTTTACATGCGTCCCTCTACCATTGTTCGTAAATTATGTCTTTCGACCGAAAATCTGAAGTAAAATCTCGCCGTGGAACTGATGAACAAGGAAATCATATTGGCAAGGTTGTGATATGTCTAATGAACGTTTAAAAGTGTAAGTCTTATTTTGTTAACTTGAGAAGTGTTACCCAAATGTAACCATCAAACTATTACAAAACGTTTTAACGATACAACGGAATTTTTGTGGCGTAATGAAGTTAAACATAATGTCTTCCTTCCGGTACATGTGCAAGGCAGCAGAAGCCCTGCAGGTATTTTTCTAAAATTACTACTTCTAACCTATCTTGTGCATGCGTTTGCAGAACTGATAAGATCTCAGTTTGATAAAGTTGACGCATTGATTTCCAATACAAAAGAGGATTCACGAGATGGGGCATCTGAATTGGCGCTCTGAGCTACAATACTCAAATTTTGATTTTGAAATACAAGTTATACATCAATTTGATTCTGAAGCTGCAGCATCTATAGGCACATCGAAGCAATTGTTTGATATTCAAAAGCTGAACAACTATATTTCCCCCTTTTTCAATAAGCACTACAATTAAATTTTTGTAAACATCTTCCCTGGAACTTTCTGGTAGCTTTGAAATTATCCAATCTGCAGACGCTTCTTTAAAAACTGTTCGTTTATCATTCGAGGGTCAATAGGGGGTTCGAATGAAGAAAAAGAGGTCTTCCGTTCTGGAGAAAAACCCAGGATTCGAAACAATTTGTGCTATTAGTGCAGTGCTATGAGGGGACAATTCCCTCACACTGGATCCAGAAAACGCGGAGAAGACAAGAAAGTGTATTTGACATGAATATTTAGATGCGTTTTTAAACAAATCCTTCATATTTTTAACTCAAAATGCAATTCGTCACGTCTCCTTGAAATTCTCTTTCATTAGAGACCTCATTTATAAAGAATGGTTGCGTGGTAGAGCCGCAAAGGGAAGGTATACTACTGAAATAATATCGGAGACGATATATGTTTCATATTGATGCAGAGATCGTTGTAAATAATAGGATTATGAGAACTATAATGTTTAATTCTGGTCTTTATATTAAGTACACAGAACAATATATACTAAGATACAGGTTTTTTAATAAAAAATAATTGATATAATGATAATTAATGTTACATATTTCATACTTTTGAGTACATATTTCTGTATATTATAATACATATTGAAACGAATTGTTATCACTAAGACGATAACAATGCGTTTCGAACCACCCATACACGATAACCACTGATCAGATTTCGTTCGTGCATGGCTTAAAATCTTCATTAAAAATTGTGCCAATGGGCATTAACGGCCAAATCCTGTTCTGTTCTGTCGGCAAGTCGATTCTGTGGACAAACGACGTGATCGACATTAAAAACGACCCACTCGCCATCACGCTGTTATAGTATAATTTGCCGCCCAGCTTAGAAAACTTCCGGCGTGCGATAGAATCTCGTGGCGATTTACCATCGGAGAGTTTGCGAAATAAAATCATCGAAGAAAATGACGCGAAGAAATGCACCACTAATCAATGTACTGTCCAGAATGCAATGGCAGCACAGAAGAATATCAAGAAAAAAAACTTCAAAAAATGGCAACGGAAAAGGTTAAACGACAGTCTCGTAAATTCAAGTGTCATAGATGCCATAAAATTACTTATAAGGCGGCGGATTTCATAAGTGAGAAACCAAACGCAAGAAATGTGAAAGATGCAAGTTTTCTCACTTGGCCTACGGTCAACATTTACAAGGCGTGTTTTGGACAGGACACAAAAAGTGATCAGAAATGGTGTCAACAGCGGTGTCCATATGTGTGCCAAGATATGAGTAATTCGCGAGAATCGACGCGAACATACAAATCTTGCCAACAGCGAAAGTACCGACAACGGCCAAGGACGCGGCAAAATTTATCATGACTCTTGACAACGCCGACAAAACAGTGTGGCTGAAGGATGCTCACATCCCGGGCCTGCGCTCCAACCTGGTATCCGTCGGAAAGATCACTTATAACGGATTGAGTGTAAACTTTACCAAAACGTCTTCAGAAGAGACTACCCCGAAATGAAATGTGACAGGGAGAAGTGAATCGACGAACTCCAAAAATGTTGCCAGCAACGACGACGCGATGAATGGCCCTGATAAGATCAGTTAGAATAGCACTGGATACTTGGTCATTTGAATATCCAGGATATCCGCGAAGCAGCTAGGAAAGGAATCATCCAGGGGTTGAAGATTAATGACTCGAGGGTGACGTCGTATGCGAGGTATGCGTCGTATCTGTCTTTAAGGGTCCATGACTCGCCAGTCTTTCCCAAAGAAGTCGAAGAGAGAATCTCGTGTTGGTGAGATATAGGGAGGCCGAAAAAGAGATGGAGAGAAGTTCTGTGAGGCCGGAACAGGCAGACGCCTAATCCTGGAAGTGAAGAAGAAGAAGAACTAGTGGTGCTATAAATGGCACATACTTTCTCGCAGTAGTTATTTTCCAAATGCCGATCATCCGATAAATTATGTGGAGTAAACAGTTCACCGCTGCCTTTCTTGGTCATGTTTTTTGAAAGACAAGTTTTTCGCATGTTGACAATTACCGGCATTGTAATGATAGAACTGATACAAGTACGTTTTGAATGAAATATAAGCAGTTGTCCGGCAAGTCGGTTTCGTAGCGCGGTTGGTTAATGCACCTTCGGGTTGTGATCTATATTAGGAAGGTACCGAGTTCGATCCCACGAGGGAAATTTTAATTTGATGAATGTGATGTTGCAGGAAAAAAACATTGAAGAGTGTAGATACTTTATTGAAAATCATTTGAAGTACTTCTACTCACGAATAGATTCAATATAGATAAATAGACAGGACTTGTCTGTGTTTTCCCTAACTGCGTTTTGTAAACAATTTTTCAACTCTGTTATTCGATTTCTGAAGCGTATGACATGTCAAATGACCAGTTGTCTAGTATATATCTGTACGAACCGATTTAAGTAAAATTATGAGCATTTCGGTCGGTTCTATTCTTTTATGGCTCTGTTCGACAGAGGTGATGTTGGTGTTACGTAGCGGTATAAGTGCCGGTTCGTTGAATTTGAGTTTCGTTTGTCGGGTCTGGGTACCGAAATGGTTTGCTGGTATAGTACACTTTTGCTGGTTTATGGAGTAGTGGAATAGCAATAAGGACCGTATAGAAGCAGAGCGAGAAAGTATGTGCGTTGGAAGCACCACTAGTTTTATCTTATTATTGTAATTATTGTTAATCAACTGCCCTAGGGTCATACCCAATTGCAGTTAAAATAAATGTATGTATTAGTTGGTTGTAGGATTGATAATTTGCTTTGCTACGATGTAATCCCATGCTACTAATACAAAATTGTAATATTGATTATTTTATTTGGTGATAACAGTAATTTATCCACTTTTTCGTTACCAGGGCCCTGTAAGTCTTCCGCAGAAACAGTTTTTGCGCACAGCTTTACATAACTTTCTCTCTACTCCGTAGCGAGAAAGTAAAACTGACACCTGGGTCATCGTGTATTGACCACAGAATCTCGGGATCGACTGAAACAGGGTCGTGTTACTCAACAAGTACGGGATCTTTTTTGAGATTTTTTTCAACTTCCCGCTAGAGATTTCCGGGAGACTTTCGCGTTTGTCGCCAGTGCCGTGTTAACACACATATCCAATACATACGTTTTAAAAAATAAAATAAAAACGAATAAAACAATGGTGCTACAGAATGGCACAGGTTTTCTCTTATTAGTTTTCTATTTCCTTGGGTCTGGGCTAGCTATTCGGAATTGGCACATACTCTTACCAGCTGCAATCTGTTACCGCCCAAAGTACATTATTTGGATATTCTCTTAATTTTTAGGTTTCCTAATAATAATAATAATAATAATAATAATAATAATAATAGTAGTAGTAGTAGAGATCTAGATATTACTGAAATCAATCACATCGTGTATGCAACTGGATATCTAGTATCTCAGATAATCTTGGGGCCAGCCAAAAACACCGATGGCGGACAGCCAGACAAGAGTAAAAAGCTCCGTACCTCCATGGATGAAAAGAATTATGAAACGGATAGCCCACACACGGCGTGAAATATCACTCCTAGCCGAGTCAAACCATACGTATAAAGTTCAACAAAAAATACTCCATGTTGAACAAAAATACCTAGTTGACAATGACACAACAAGGCTAATGTTAGCTGAAAAGCTAAAAGAGAAAATCCAAGCATGGGCTCAACGAATAAGACGCTACAAACGTAGAATAGATTTCCGTGTGCAGAATCGGTTGTTTGAAACAGACGCGAAGAGATTCTATCGCAGTCTGACTGAAAAATCGAATGGCAATGCTGCCCCTCCTTCAAAAGATGACGTCGAAACATTTTGTGCAGGAATCTGGGAAGAAACCAGATCCTACAACAACGACGCATCGTGGCTCCAATCTGAAGTTGATGCTGCCAATGGACTCGTGGAAACAGTGGAACATGTTCAAGGATTCTCGAAAGAGGACCTATGCCAAACAATTAAGAACATGGGAAACTGGAAATCCCCTGGGGTTGATAAGATCCAGATTTATTGGATTAAGAAATTTAGACAGCATTACATTTTCATCTAGCAAAGGCTGTTAATACAATTTTAGATAACCCTAAGGAACTCCCCGAATGGCTCACTCGCGGCATCACGTATTTGCTACCCAAAGCAGGAGACAGCTCCTTGGCGAAGAACTACAGGCCAATTACGTGCCTGCCAGTAATGTACACACTTATAACTGCAGCCATAGCTGACAAAATGTATAGGCACCTAGAGAAGAACGATCTGTTGCCAGTTGAACAGAAAGGATGTCGTAAAAGTTCCTATGGCTGTAAGGAAATCTTGCTTCTGAATAAAATAATTTTGAAAGACGTAAGAAAACGAAAACGTAATTTAAGCATGGCTTGGATTGACTACCAGAAGGCCTTTGACAGTTTACCACACGATTGGATTTTGAAGACCCTGGAGATCTATCGATTTCATCCTAGACTTGTTGAGTTTTTCAAGGCTAGTATGAAGTCGTGGAGCACCAGGTTACTAATTCACAGCGGAAAGGGAGTAGTAGAAACAAGAAGTATTCAGATTAACAGGGGAATTTTTCAAGGAGATTCACTATCCCCTCTGCTGTTTTGCATTAGTTTGATCCCTCAATCGAGACAGCTGTCGCACACTGACTTTGGTTACAAGCTCCATGGTGATGAAATGCCTGTATCACATTTATTTTACATGGATGACCTTAAAGTGTTTGCTAAGAATGAAGCGATTCTCTCCCAAATGCTGTCTGTCATCAATGATTTTAGCAATGACATCTCCATGATGTGTCTTGACAAGTGTGCAAAAGTCAACTTAAAAAGAGGCAAAATGACAACGTCAGATAAGATTGATGTTGATAGACATACTGTGATTCAAGATCTTGAGCCAGGTAAAACTTACAAATATCTGGGCATTGAAGAATGTAAGATCATCTCGAACGACACAATGAAAGAGAGGATTCGCAAGGAGTATTATAGAAGAGTGAGACTTGTCCTGCAGTCCGCTCTGAACTTAAGTAATAAAATATCAGCAATAGGTAGTTTGGCGGTGCCTGTAGCCGAAAACAGTTTCGGACTAGTAGACTGGACTGAACAGGAAATTCGCATCATGGATCGAAAAAACAGAAAACTGCTTACAATGCATCATGTTGCCCACCCCCGAGCTGATGTACATAGCCTTCGTGTCACGTAAGGAAGGAGGAAGAGGACTGAGACAAATTGAAGCCTCCTGGCTCAATGCAATAACTGGGATGGGAAAGTATGTAGTCAGCCATCAAGATGACCCACTAATGAGGCAGGTCATGAAATCTGACCGAAGAATGGAAAACAGAAGCATTGTAAGTATAGCAAGAAGCATTGCGAACAAGACTATGCAAGACACACAGAATGACAGAGACACTGAACTTCTGATGCTACTTAACATGAAATTTGAGACACAAAAAATGTTAAAGAAATCGTGGGGAGACAAACCACTCCACGGACAATATTTGAAACGAATGGACAAGGTGCAGATCAATAAAGATCAATCATTTATGTGGCTTAAAAGGGGAAGAATGAAGCCAGAATCGGAAGCACTTGTAATAGCTGCCCAAGATTAGGCCTTGAAAACACGACATTATGATAAAGCGGTTCTCAAAATTTCCCAAGATGATAAATGCCGCATTTGTCAGGAACACGTAGAAACCATATGTCTCAGCTTGTCCAATCCAAGCAAAGACCGAATACTTGAAAAGACACGACAGGGTGTGTAGCTACCTCCACTGGCAGATCTGTACAGCCCTCGAAGTTGCCCCAAGTGGTACGAACACTCACCGAAACCGGTGACGTCTGTTGGATTGTGTACGATATTGTACGACCAACAAATTCAAACTGATCGCACGATAGCAGCAAACAAACCGGACATAGTCATCCGGGATTTGGAGAACAAATCGTGTTTACTAGTCGATGTTGCTGTACCTTGCGATCAAAACGTCGTTACCAAGGAGGCAGAGAAACGTCTTAAATACAAGAGTTTGGAAATCGAGATCAGCCGAATGTGGGGGCGTAAAAGCACAGGTCGTCCCGATAGTTATCGGAGCTCTGGGATTTGTTCCGCAAAGTTTGTGTAAGAACTTGTCTAAACTCCCAGGTAATTCAAAAGACTGGAAAGTGCAAGAAATCGCTTTATTTGGAACAGCCCACACTTTGCGCAAAGTATTGTAGAGACACCGACAGTCCCTGGATCTACTCCTTAGGTAGCTGGTTGCAACCTGGAGTAGATTTTATATTCAGCCGACACATAACATCTTTAGTCGTGATTTAGAGGAATAATAACAATAAAACACAACACACTCGCCAACAAAAAAACACTAAATTAATCATTTGTATATATTAGGGCTGTTAATTTGAAATTAAATGCATTATAAATCAGTAAAATCTAGAGTAAGTAAATATTGTGCATTTAAAGTTAAGATTACCATATAAACCCATTGCAGTCCCATTTTTAAACTTGTACCCTGTTTGGAAACATGTAAGGAATATTTTAGAATTTTTTCAATTTTTTTGAAGATGAGCATTTTGAAAAAACTCAAAATCAAAGTTTTAAATTCAAATTTGAAATCCTTTTTTGAACGTAACCCCTATTAAGTTGTATATCAAATAAAAGGTCATAAAGAAAGCTGCAAAATGACACCTGTTTCAGCTATCTTAATTTGGTAAGGTTCTATATCAATTTAAAAATTTTCGGGAACCCAATTTTGCAAAATTTTACATGGCTGTATTTCACAAACGGGTGGAAATATTTTACTCAAAATTTGTAGTTTCCTTATTCTTTATTCATACTACATATGTGTCAAATTTCATCTCAGTCTAAAATGGTGAGGTAAAATTTTAATTAAGACTGTGTTGATTTTATATAGAATGACCCTCATGTCCCTTGACAAGTGGTTGATTGTATTTCACGAGCACATCCTAGGAGGGCACCCCATCCCTAGGACGTAAATTTCGTTTAGCAGACACGAGGAAAAGCAGTAGTAGAATTCGTTTTGCTGTCACCATCCCTTCTGGAGACATAGTGAACATATGAGTTACTATTTTTTCTTGAAACCGTAATCAAGCAGACGGTCATTCTTTTTATTGTTCTTCGATACTTGTATCAAAGACTGATCGAACAAAATTAGTGCAGGGGCAGGAACCACGCGCCCGCTAATTTCAATAGCTTTTTGATCTGTTAGTGTTCAGTGCCCACTTTTTTCTTGTTGTGTTTTGTAGAAAATTGCACAAGAACTACTACTATAATTTTTTTTAAATTTTTATCTGAGCGAGTTCATATAGAAATTTTCATTTTTTAAAAATAATTACAATTTTATATTGAATTATTTATTTTTAAGAAAGTAATTTACAGAGGAATAAAAAACGCGTATCAAAATATCAAATGAAACAAACAAAAAAAATTATGTTAAGTACATTTTTAGCATCCATCATATTTTGCGAAGTAAGTATAAATTCCAAAAAGGAATATAGGTGTAACTACACAAATAATCAATTTTCAGGTAAATAAAGAAACTCGTGCCTCCTCTTTTTGATGTCCAGAATGAATGCCATACATTTGTGTCATTAATTTTTTTAAAATTACATACATATAAAAAATAGTGTCAATTCTTGTGCGATTTGACGTGGAATGGCTCATATTTCAACTCCTTTCGCTCTCACCCATAAGAACATAGTGTACTATTTCTCCCTTTTTCAATATATTTAAGATTTATTAAAAAAATCATAGGAAAAATAGATGATTCCATAAAAATAATTAGGGCTGAAAATAATACAGAATACACAGTACATTTTTAAAATGTAATAAACTTACTGGTGATGCTGATAAAAACAAATCCAACATTCAATAAACAACTATTTATTAACAAAAAATATGAATTAATAAGTTAAACACTCTACTATTCAATACGAACTAAAAATGTCTTGCGCAAGTCACTCACGATGTTATCCACAAAAACATGTATGACACAATGTTTATGGGGGCAGAGTGAACATCTGAAATACTAATAACTAGGGCCTGGATAATTATGTACTAAAAATTGGGAAAATATGTACATATATATGTATTATAATATACAGAAATATGTACTCAAAAGTATGAAATATGTAACATTAATTATCATTATATCAATTATTTTTTATTAAAAAACCTGTATCTTAGTATATATTGTTCTGTGTACTTAATATAAAGACCAGAATTAAACATTATAGTTCTCATAATCCTATTATTTACAACGATCTCTGCATCAATATGAAACATATATCGTCTCCGATATTATTTCAGTAGTATACCTTCCCTTTGCGGCTCTACCACGCAACCAATCTTTATAAATGAGGTCTCTAAATGAAAGAGAATTTCAAGGAGACGTGACGAATTGCATTTTGAGTTAAAAATATGAAGGATTTGTTTAAAAACGCATCTAAATATTCATGTCAAATACACTTTCTTGTCTTCTCCGCTGTTTTCTGGATCCAGTGTGAGGGAATTGTCCCCTCATAGCACTGCACTAATAGCACAAATTGTTTCGAATCCTGGGTTTTTCTCCAGAACGGAAGACCTCTTTTTCTTCATTCGAACCCCCTATTGACCCTCGAATGATAAACGAACAGTTTTTAAAGAAGCGTCTGCTGATTGGATAATTTCAAAGCTACCAGAAAGTTCCAGGGAAGATGTTTACAAAAATTTAATTGTAGTGCTTATTGAAAAAGGGGGAAATATAGTTGTTCAGCTTTTGAATATCAAACAATTGCTTCGATGTGCCTATAGATGCTGCAGCTTCAGAATCAAATTGATGTATAACTTGTATTTCAAAATCAAAATTTTGAGTATTGTAGCTCAGAGCGTCAATTCAGATGCCCCATCTCGTGAATCCTCTTTTGTATTGGAAATCAATGCGTCAACTTTATCAAACTGAGATCTTATCAGTTCTGCAAACGCATGCACAAGATAGGTTAGAAGTAGTAATTTTAGAAAAATACCTGCAGGGCTTCTGCTGCCTTGCACATGTACCGGAAGGAAGACATTATGTTTAACTTCATTACGCCACAAAAATTCCGTTGTATCGTTTAAAACGTTTTGTAATAGTTTGATGGTTACATTTGGGTAACACTTCTCAAGTTAACAAAATAAGACTTACACTTTTAAACGTTCATTAGACATATCACAACCTTGCCAATATGATTTCCTTGTTCATCAGTTCCACGGCGAGATTTTACTTCAGATTTTCGGTCGAAAGACATAATTTACGAACAATGGTAGAGGGACGCATGTAAAAATCAGAGAAAGAAAAAATGTCAACGGCCTTTCTTGAGCTGGTGCGTGTAGTTTCAGGTGAAGGGTATCAAGGTCAAAGGAGACCTCTAAAATATGCTTAGTGGGTGCGCGATATCACCTGCTAAAGATATCATTTTCACAAATCAAACTTCCTTTCTGTTCTCCGCGATACTCGCGCTGAAAACTAACAGAACAGAAGCTACGGATTGCATCGTCGCCTTCCTCTTTTACTCCCAATACCGTTGGCATTTATGGATACACTCATTTCAGCGCGTAATACTAGCTTCATTTTCGAGAGGAGGCTACAGAAAAAATGTTTGACAATGCTGAATTGTTTGTTTGGATGATTCTTTATCAAAAACAGATCGGAAAAATAAAGAATTAAATTTGTTTAATGTAGGATAATGGAAAAATTCAGTAATATGTAAAAATATGTTCATTTGTGTAAAATATGTAAATATATGTAATTTCTGGCAAAATATGTAAATATATGTACTAAAAACTCAACGTTTTTCGTCACTAACCGATGTGAATCATACCGTTGAGTGGACTTGCTGGAGTTACCTTAGGAAAATATGTAATTACATAATTATCCGGGCCCTAGTCATTAAAAACAAACAGATAATTTTAATACTAGACATGTATATTAAATTAATTATTAAAAAAAGGATTAGGAACCTTGTGTTTTTCAAGAAAGTCATCATCAAGCTCCCAAGGTGCATCTCGAACAACTTCATCCACATAGCGACAGTGTCGCACGCCTTCGTAACGTTCTAATTCCGTCATCACAGTTCTTCCCTTTTTGCTGTGCGTGAGAGAATCATTGCAGACTGAAAATAAATGTAAAATAGATATTAGTACTTATGCAAGAAATGCATTTTCTATTTTAATAACCATTGAGATTTAAAATTCATAGAAAGTAATGCCAGAGTGTGAATGAATAGCTGTGCGAAGAAAATTACAAAATTCAATACATGGTTTCATAACTACTTTAAGATATATGACCTGCAAGTAGCATATAATTTTGTTTTTTGTTAAATTATTAAATAATTTAACAAAATATTTAATAATCCAAATATTTTTTCCTAAAATATAAAATTTATTTATTGTTAATTGCTTCACTTTTTCAGGATTTTTAAATTGATGTATTCTTGCCTTAATTGATGTAATGGCAGTACAAATTCACAATACTCAATTAATTAACACTTGTTCTTTGGTAACAGTGTACGAAATAATTCATCCCTTACAGATCTAATTGTAATGCAATGTCAAAACAGAGATATTAATTAATAGTAGTTGGTAAAGATTACGGAGTTTTACACAGTATAAAATGTCAAAATATGCAGCAAAAACGTGTAAGTAAAAATTTGCACCTAAAATGAGAGAAATTATGAACTAGTGGTGCTACAGAATGGAACAGACTTTCCAGTATTCGTTTTCTATTTCCTTGGGTCTTGCTAGCTATTCGGAATTGTCACAAATTCTTTCTTGCCAGCTGTCATCTATCACCGCCAAAAGTACATTTTTTTTGTCATTTTCTTAATTTTTCGGTTTCCTACTGGTAGAACGAAAACATTAATTTAAGAATATTAAAGAACACAAAAACCTAGTCATAAATGGCAATTTTCTTTTAAAAATTGTGCCGCTTAAAAGAAAATGGCATTTTAGCACTACTAAAAATGCGGAATTTGAAGCTCCATTTTCACAGAAAATGCTTGAATTTTCAAAATACTTTATTTGAAGCACTTACACTCACAAATATAATCATGTTTACAAATTGCTGGTAATGTATGTGAGAGATCTTTCAAAAAAATTACAATTATGTAATTTTTGAAAAACAAAAAAATAACTCAAAATCAACTTTACGTCTTATTAAAGAGTGGCACTATCCGTTACAAAAGTTTCAAGAAAAACTTTGCAGCCATATATGAAAAAATGGCGTTTAAGCGTTTCTGAAAATGCGAAATTTTGAGCTACTTTTCACAGAAAACTGTAGTGTTTTCGAGAAACTTTACTTGACATTATTCAAATCACATGTACGCGTAAGTATAATAATGTGAACAAATGGCCACTAATATAAATATTATCGACGTGAGAAACATGTGAAAAAATTTACATTTTTATAATTTTTGAAAAAAACAACCGATAGAATACGGCTTTTATGTCATCTGACACAGTACATTTCCTTTTGCTTTTGTAATTTTTACTTTCCCGCATACGTACGTATACACGAAGTGATATACGTAGTATAGGGAATGTAATGCTGCGCGAAAAAATGGCCAATTTTCGGCGGAAAAAAATTAATTGCCGGGCCGTGAAAACGAATAAGTGGATACAATCAGTTGCTAAATTAAGAAAAAAAATCCCCTAATACGTGGTGTAGCCAGAAACCCGGTTTTCTAGGTCCTTGATACCGAAAACCCAATTGAAAGGAAAACGTCCGTCTGTCCGTCCGTGAACACTACTAGTGCCTAAACCATACGTACGATTTCTTCCAAAATGGATATTCTCTGGTCGATCTGATTCTAGTCGAAGCTTTGAGATTATGAAAAAGATTCTTCAAAATTAGGGGGTACTTTAAATGAAGCCCCCGGGGATTTTCAAAATTTTCTCAAAAACGGCTCCAAATTTTTTCTTTAACACAAACGGGTGGAAATATTTTACTCAAAATTTGTAGTTTTCTTATTCTCCATTCATACTACCTATGTATCAAATTTCATCTGAATCTAAAATGGTGAGGTAAAATTTTACTTAAAACTGTGTTGATTTAATATGGAATGACCCGTACGTAGGCGTAAGGGAAATCGCGAAGAAATCCCGCCGCTAAGAAACGGTAGTAATAACTTGGTGGTAGACGAAAAACAAAAAGTAAATATATTTAATCAATTTTTCGCGTCAAGGAAGATCGTCGTAAACAGATGCGAGGGAGAACATTTTGTACTAAATCCGAGCGCACTTAGGAAAAGAATTGCCAAAATAGGTAATTGTAAATCAACAGGGCCGGACGGAATTTCGGGGGAAATTCTCAAATTAGGAGAAGCCTATGGTCTCGTACCTATTACGGCTTTTCGAGATATCGATGAACAATTCATGTATTCCTCGGGATTGGAAAGATGCCACAGGTCCCAATTTTCATAGGAGGCTCGCGTCAAAATGTGGAAAATTATCGCCCAGTAAGTCTAACGTCTGTAGTGCAACGTCTGTAAGCAAATGGAACATTTGGTGGCAGAATACTTACGCGGAATTTGGGATAAGAATAATATAATTTACGAAGGCCAACACGGTTTTAGAAAAGCATATTCGTGTGAGAGTCAGGTAGTCACCGTCAGTCAGGACATTGCTGATTCTCTCGATAAAGGTTCCATTGTTCATGCAATTATCATAGATTTCACCAAAGCGTTCGACCTCGTTCCCCGTGATAAATTAATACAAAAAAATTGTAAGCTTAACATAGAAGAATTGCCCTATGGATTCGAGAATTTCTCAGCTCCCGTACTCAACGGGTGCGAATTAGAAATAATTTCTCTTCGAGGTAACGTCCGGAGTGCCACAGGGAAGTGTGCTACGTCCGTTGTTATTTATAGCGTATATTAATAATATTTGGCAGGAAATTGAATCAAAAATACGTCTTTTTGCAGATGATTGTATAATTTATCGGGAAATTAATAACAGAAACGATACAGAAATATTGCAGGCTGATTTAGATAGGCTAGAATCATGGGCTACCACAAATGAAATGATATTAAATCCCTGTAAGTGCAAATTTATCAGATTCGCGCGTTCTAGAAAGACAGACGACGTGAAATATAAATTAGGAAATCAGGATATTCCGAGAACTAAATGCTGTAAATATTTGGGAATTGTACTAAATGAGGATCTGGGATGGGCAGAACACGTAAATTATGTAGTGAAAAAGGCGTGGAAGGCATTGCATTTCATGATTAGAGTACTTAGGAAAGGAAGTGGAAAATCACGGGAATTAGGGTACACATCTTTAGTACGTCCGCTATTGGAATATGGCTCGATATGTTGGGACCCATATCGTTTAGGGCAAATAAAATCTCTCGAAAAAGTACAAAAATATGCCGCAAAATTTGTTGGGAGGGGACGTTTAAATTCTGAATTTATATCGTTGGAACCCTTGGAAAACGCAGAGAGAAATCGCGTCTTTGTGCGTTATTCAAAGCAATAAGGGGTGATCGTCCGTGGGGTGAAGTTCGGGCAAGACTATCAAAACCAACAAACGTCGCTCGGAAAGATCATGGCTTCAAAATTCGGCAAAGAAAACAGAGAACAGATGTAGGTAAATTCTCATTTAATAATAGAACCATACAAAGTTGGAACAAATTACCTGCAGCAATGCTAGAGACTTTCTCTCAGAATGTCAAAAATTTTACAATTAGATTAAATAAATTGTAATTTTTTTAGAATATGTTAACATTAAAATTATTTTTTTGTATTATTCTTGTTATTTTATATTAAGGTTAGCTTTAGCATAGGGTTAATATATTAATTTTGTAAAATTGTATTCAGTAATGTTGTTTGATGTTCATTTTGTATATTTGTTGTATTTACGTAGTGGTTTGATGTTTGTTTTATATAGATTAATTGATTAGAAAACGCTACCACTGGAATTATTTCATGTATCCTAAGTAGCGAAATATTCTATACTATTCTATTAACAACTTTTCTTCTTAAAGGAAAGGACAGACAAATGGATAGGGAAAGGGTAGGTTTTAACATGAGTGTTCTTGCACGGGTACGCTAGTGTAATAAATAGCTATAATATTACATAGCTAAATAAAAGGTATGTAATATTGTAAAATTACAATTTCTCTCATACAATTCAATTACCATTTAGAAAATTCTTAATCAAAGGAAACGTGAGAAATACATTATTTTAATTCAAACGTTTAAATGAAAACAGCTTTATGCCACTGAATTCAGTGTATTCACGTTCTACATAAATCTACCAACAATGCTAGATGCATATTTTAGATGTAAATAAAATTATTAGTTTATATCAACGCGAGCGAACTGCGACCGTCATTATCTCCTTATCAGTGAGGCGTTACAAGAATGCATCATTGACCGCTAATTCGTATGGGATACATTTCGTAAATTAGTATTGTTGATACCCCGGACAAGAAAATGAAAATGGATACAAAACTAGTGGTGCTACAACAGAACATACTTTACGGCGTTATTGGAAACAGCTACGTAATACTGAAATATTGCACTTTATGCGCTACTAACATCTTAGCTATTATTTGAAAACGTCCAATTAAACCAAGAAGCGTACAACTCACTGTTTCCATAGCAGTGTTGTCAGAAGTATGTGAATTCTACAACTGAACAAAAATAGAATACAAAACTTTTATGTATTGGAAAAAGAAGCCTGATACCCTGGACAATATAGAACATTTTGAACAAGACATTTTGGACCCTGGACAACAAGACATTTTGAACGCTAGTAACACAACTAAAGCAACGTGGGATAACGTAAAAATTACAACCACATCATCTCGATACCTTGTAGAGAATGTTATCGTAAAGGATAATGAAAGAGAAACGAGTAATCCGGAAAAAGTTGCCAATCTCTTCAACAAACATTTGCGTCTGATCTCACGAAGAGACTAAAACCCCAAAATTCAACATCTTACGCTTCCCAAAATATGTCCGATACGATGTTTATTTCCGAAACGTCTCCCTACGAAATCCTCAGAATAGTCAGTAAACTAAAAAGTAAATATTCATCTGGTTTACATGATTTCTGAATTGTGTATTAAAACCTTGTGCACCTGCCTTTATACATCCGTTAACTCACATTTTCAATGCTTCTTTATTTACAGGAATATTTTAAGATTTTTCAATACGGAAACTGCATTTTTTTCTTTTTTCAAAGATGTTGTTTCATCAATAGACCAAAATGAAGTACCCATTGGAATATTTTAAGATCTTTCGAAAGCTTTTGACGTTCTTGACCATTATATCTTGCTCTCAAAATTACCGTCGTATAGAATTCGTGGTATTGCCCTAGATTGGATAACTTCGTACCTAAAACATCGGACCCAAAGAGCAGAAATACCATACTGACACGAAAGGACATTACTTACTTATGTTTCCAATTCTTTGTCAATTGAGCATGGTATCCCGCAAGGTTCGATCATAGGTTCTATCCTCTTTCTCTTATATGTAAACGATATACCCTCGTCTATTAAAAATGGAAGAACGGTTCTGTTTGCCGATGACACGAATGTTCTTTGCAAAAAAGAAGCAGTAAATAGTACGATTTCGGAAGTTTCAAATTGGTTTAATAATAACAAATTAATTGTTAACGAAAGAAAAACCGTTTCAATGCAAAATGCATTGAAACAGTTTTTCAAATCGGCAATCGCATGTTCCATTGAAAATGAACAATATGCAATTAGCTGAAGTCGAGGTAACAAAATTTCTAGGTCTCTCAATTCAATCAAACCTCAAATGGAATGTACATATAACAGAATTAAACACTAAATTAAGTTCATTATGCTACTCATTCAGAATTCTTTCAAATTCTGTCAGCCTTAATGTTGCTAATTTCGCTTTTATTTAATTTTAATTTTAGGCCTCAAGAAAATATGCGCATATAATCTCTTCCTCCATACGTCATATACAATTTTTACTGTTTTTTTGACCAAATAAATAAATAGAAATACATTCCATAGGACTATGATTACAGAAGTGTATTTTATAACCTTGCAACAAATGGTACAGCATTTGGTATGAAAACTAAATTTTTTCATGCAAATACGAGTATCAACATAAATTCGACAATTATAACTCTTTTTCATACAGCTTTATCAGATCACAACAATCACACTTTAGTCACAGATATTAGCGAGCGCAAAGTGAATTCCATTGTTGCAGAGACATTGTCGCTATTCTGAAAGCTATTATTTTTTTTTACTTTTATTTCAAAAATTTCAAAATAAACAATTTCTAAAATATTAATGTGTAAATGTATAACAAGAGGTCGAGTGTAAGAAACGAACAAAGCAATAATATACAAAATTGCAAATTCTAATTTACGACGCATCCAGCTGTCCGAAGCGCAACTTACAGCGGGCTATTATGTTTGTCACAAAATTATAGAAAACTTACTCATACTTTGAAAAAAAATAAGCATTATATTATTTTGAAGATGCAGTTTTGATAAATATTTTTAATTGAGAAAAATTGTATTTTGACAATTGTAGTTGTAAGAAAACGACGAAAACGAAGCGCTCTCAATTCCGAGCGGGCTATTATGTTTCTCAGGAAATTATAGAAAAACTACTCATAATTTCAAAAAATTCAACATGACCTTATTAGAAGATGTTTTTGATGAGCATATTTCATTAAGAAAAACAATCGTGTCTTCACAATTATAGTTGTAGAAAGACGCAAAATTTTTTTTAATTTTTTATAATTTTGCAAAATCTGGCATTTTAACGAACATGAAACCTGCACCATTCTCTTAAACTTCGTTTATGCTATAACAGGTCCCAATTTAATAAAAAAAACGTTGTGCGGTTTTTAAGAAAACAATTGTTTAAAGAAAATAAACAATTTTTCGAAAAAATACTTATGTTTTTTAAAAATTGAACCTGACCTTATTTGAAGACCGTTTTTTTAAAAACACATTTCATTTAGAACAAAAATTGTATCTTCGTAATAGTAGTTGTAGGAAGATGCCGAAAAAAGTTTTATTTTTTCAATTTTCGAAAAATGGGAGTTTTCAACCAACATAAGAGCTGCGCCATTCTCTTAAATGACCTTCAGACTATCCAACAACAAAATTTAGTCAAAATTGTTGGCGCCATTTTTTTTAATATTTTGAGAATGTCCCAGGGGCTTCATATAAAGTACCCTCCAAAATTAAAATATCGGTTTCAAATTCAAGGGGCCGCGAAATCATTCAGATCGATAGGGGAGTATCAATTTTGGAGAAAATCAGCGGAACAGTTTAGTCGCTAGCGTTGTTCACAGACAGACGGACAGACAGACAGACGAACAGATGTTTTGTATTGAATTGGTTTTTCGGTATCAAGGACCCACAAACTACGGATTCTGGCTGCACCGCGTGCTAGGAGATTATTTTTTCTTAATTTAGCAACTGGATTTATCCACTTTTTCGTTACCAGGGCCCTGTGATAAGTTTTTCTGCCGAAAATTCGCCGTTTTTTCGCGCAGCATAACATATCATTCGCACCGCAATACTTTCGCACCTATACTAGCTACATTACTCCGTAAATATACGTACGTAAAGGGGAAAGTAAAAAACACTTTTTCGGTATCACGTGACCCCAAAACCTGTATTTCCATTAAAATCTCGAAATCGATTTTCCGCAGCATTACATAACGTTCCCTAGTAATATACGTATACCTACGTAGTTTTGCCTACGTACGTATGTATACCTACGTAGTACTACGTTTTGCAAAGTACGTAGTACTACGTTTTGCATAGTACGTATACCTACGTAGTACTACGTTTTGCAAAGTTATTTTCTTGCAAAGTTATTTTCTCTTCAAAACATAAAGACCACTTCACCGAATATTTAATTGCTGAAGTTAATCTTGCAGGAAAGAAGTGTCTCTTGGCGGTAGTGTATTCTCCTCCCAAATCTGGCAACATTGACGAACTTGACGACTTACTCGCTTCATGTGTCACTAAATATGAGGATATTCTTATAATGGGTGATTTCAATTGTAACTTACTGAAAGCATCTGCTTCAGTCGGAAACATCTGTCGGAACAGCTTTGCTCGCTTTTTTCGCAACGTGAACCTAACGATTCTTCCTTTAAAGGCAACTCATATCACAAGAGATACCGAAACGTGGATAGATCATATCACAGTGTCAAATCCAGAAAGAACGCGTTCTCATGGACAATTTTCCGTTCCAGGAATATCGAAACATGATCTTATCTACGTATCATATAATTTAAAGGGTCCCAAATACACACAGAAAATAATAAAATATCGAGATTACAGGAACTTCGATGCAATTTCCTTCCTTTCTGATGGATTCTCGGTCCCTTGGAACCTTGTACAAAATGAAACCTCGCTCAATGGCAAAGTAGCAGTATTTACGGAAATGTTTAATGGACTTGTAAATAGACATATACCACTAAAGACATCACGCGTGACACGTCCCGCAGCTCCGTGGATATCCGGTGAAATTCGTCAACTTATGCATGAAAGGGACATTGCGTACAAAGTTTTTCGGAAAACAAGAAACAACGACGACCATGGTAAATACAAAAAACTTAGAAATCGTGTCACCCAAATGTTGAGAAATGCCAAGATTAAATATTATCACTCTATTTTTCAAAATAACCGGGATTCTAAATTACTCTGGAAAAATCTGCGCACTATAGGTTTTGGAAATGTTCGAAATTCAACAGAGATCAATGTGTCTCTCGATTCGCTAAATCATTCGTTTGTTAAGCTTGCGCAGCCAATAAATCCACTCCAAAAATCTCGAACTTTATCCATGCTGCGAAACACAGAGATTAGTTTTAAAGACACTTTCTACTTTGCATCAGTAACACCCACAGATGTCGCTAAATCATTTTAAGTTTAAAATCAAACGCATCCGGCTCCGACGAAATCAATTCAAAGTTGCTAAAGCTTGGAACTGAAGTAGCACTCCCGGCAATAGTAGACATAATTAATTTCTCGTTAATGATCGGTGAATTTCCTTCGGCCTGGAAGACAGCACTTGTCCATCCTCTCCCTAAAAGCGCAAATCCCATGACGCCTGTTGAATTCCGTCCCATTAGTATCTTGCCAACAATATCAAAAGTTCTTGAAAAGATTGTCAGAAAATAGATCGAACATCACCTTCAAAATTTCAGTATTTTAAATAAAGACCAGTCAGGTTTTAGACCCGGCAAAAGCACAGGAACTGCGCTTCTTAGCGTGATTGAAGATGCCAGAGAGGAAATGGACAACGGTAAAATCACAATTCTCGTCCTTCTCAATTTTAGCAAGGCTTTCGATTATGTAGATCACGATATTTTGTTAGCAAAGTTAAAAAACATTGGATGTGCCACACCCATACTCCAATGGTTCTCCAGCTATCTATCTGAACGACAACAAAAAGTTGTGTGCGGTGACAGCGCCATTAGCACGCGGCGTCGCACAGGGCTCAGTGTTAGGACCCTTAGCTTTCCTAATTTATGTTAATGATATAGGCAAATCAATAAAAAATTGCTGTCATCACATGTATGCTGATGATCTCCAATTGTATATTAGCGGACCCTCTTCTTGCGTCCTCGAACTTGCTCAAAAAATCAATGAAGACCTGGAGTCACTCTCCGCTTGGTCATCATCAACAGGGCTACATCTAAACCCCAATAAATCTCAGTGTCTTGGAATCGGCCCCAGAAACTCCCTAAAAAAGTTATCAATCTCCGCTCTTCCTGACATTTGCATAAATGGAAGTCCCCTACCGTGGTGTAGCGACGTGAGAAATTTAGATGTACATATGGATAATTCTCTAACCTGGAATTTTCAAATTGATAAAATATGTCAAAAAGTTTTTGCGTCCCTGCATGTTTTAAAACGCATGCGCACTCTTTAACTACAAAAACTCGCCAGACTCTTGTACAATCCCTCCTTATGCCTCACTTTGATTACTGCGATTTCCTGCTGACCGACATCTAAAATTCTTACCGTTGATAAAAGGCGTTTACTTCACTGCCTCCTCTACAAGATTTTAAACAGCACTCATCATGGCACCCTATCAAAACGATTTCAATTTATGAAGCTACATCGTGCCCGAGCATCACGCCTTATTTGTATTCCGCATCACAATACCACTACTTTTAGCAAATCTTTCACTGTCACTGTCATCCGTGCTTGGAACAATCTTCCCCTACTACAAAAAATAGCAGTACATTTCAAAAGTTTAAAAAAGAAGTCACAAACTGGATTCATGAAAATAATACTTAACTAAATTGCCACTGCTCGTTTACTAAAACTCAGGACTAGGTGGATGCCACACTGCTTCAGCGCTGTGACAAATCTCATCTTACCTATCGTACAAAGTTCCACTCCATTTTTCCAATAAATACTTCCCTCTCTTTCTTTTACATGTCTCTCTCTTTCCCTCTCTCTTCGGATCACTAAAATCCAAGTGTTTTAGTTTCCTTTCCCTCTTACTTTTAAATTTCAACCTAGATTACTTTACTCTCTCTTTCCTCTAATTTATCACAATTCTCTAGTTTTTAACTTTAAAAGTTAACTAATCTCCGTGGCACACAAAAATACCGTTCCTCTTCTTATTTCCCTTTTGCATTTATCCTTAGTTATATTTAGTTCAGTTCACACATGTGTACATTTATCCTTAATTACATTTAATACATCCATTTATTTCAGTACACACTTGACCATACCTGATTATTGAGTGCGTGATTATGCATGAGTATTGCTCTAATGTGTATGTACTCAAGGTATTTGTATGCTTTTAAATCAGTCTAGATGTGTTTCACTAATTTGCAATCTTTCTGTTTCAGTTTACCATCTCTTGCAACCTTCACCATTTGTTAAGACATTTTATTCAAATCAAACTATTTACGTTTCTCCTTTGTATTTTGTGTGCACCGAATTTGTTTACTTATTTGTATTGTGTTCTTAGCAGTGCATTGTGTCTTGGCCTTAAGCCACCATCCTGATTGAGGTTTACCTGGGTTTACTCAATCGCTTAAGGCGCATGCCGGGATGGTCCCTTTGTTTGCAGTCCCAGGAATAAATGTAGCGTAAATCGTTGGCTTGCGGGTGAGATATGTCGGGTCGGTTTTTCAGGTCTTGGGAATATTCTAAATGGTTAACATTTTCCTGCATTATTAAAATTTCCAATTTTCTATGTTGGGAAATATCTCTATATTGTAAACATTTTCCTAAAACTGAATTGATCTTTTCCACGTTTTTAATTATATTTTTTACTAAAAAGATTGATAATACATTATTTTATTATTGCCAATTTTCTTATTATTACTATTATGAAATACACGTAAAATCATTTTACCATTTTCTTTCAATGTTCTCCGTTTCTCTTAGGACCTGAACTTTTGACTTGATGTGTTTTCGCTTGTATGCTAACGAGACTCCCTCCCTTTCTAGTTTTCATTTAAGAGTATTATAAATACGTACGCAATCATAGCTTCTACTAAAACCTCTTTGAAACAATTAGAAGTACATATTAATAATTCACCGATTTAAACAATCTCTTTCAAATCCACTTCAATATGTAACTTGCCTAGTCACAGAAAGATAATTTCTGTAAATTTTGAGTAAAATCTCGTAGTTTTTAACTTTATATATTATACTCGAAATTGATAACTTTAAACATAGAAATGCTGTGACAGCATTCCTCCTCCACCAACTCTTTCCTCCCTAGCTTTCATTCCTGTTTTCTATGTGAGAAAACTTTCACTCAAATTGCGTACGTATTTTTCATTGATTGATCTCCTTCTAGTATGCACTAATCATATATATTATTTTCGTTAAAACCGTGAATTTGTTGTCCCTCCTACTCGGCTCATAGTGAACGGATTTTAACAAATGAGGTACCAAAAAAAAGATAAAAAAATCAGGAATGGAGGTCACTAAATATTGCAAATCACGAAGCTTTTCGTTATTAATAAAATGCTAGGAAACTTTTGTTGTTTGAACTTTGCGGCTGGGATAGTTAGCGTGCCCTCCGCGCGCTGCCTGTCAAGATGGCGGTTATGCGCACACCATCCGCCACAGGAGAACTCACGTGGTTGTCGCATGTGAATCGAAGCGGCGGGAAGCGGAAATCTGTTGTGCGTTCCGTTAAGACAAACATGTGTGCGACTATTTATGAATTGTGTTGTAAGTGTTCAATGTAAAATTTTGTGTATGTTCTTATATATCTTTTATGTGAAATCTACGTTCTGTTTTAACGTCCTACAGGTTTCCCTTCAGTGCGATGTAATCGCACGGGTTCAGCTAGTGTAATACAATTTTGAAAGTGGTTAGGCGGAAGAACAGGCTAAATGGCCTGAGCCTTTCCACAAATAAAGACATTTATTTATTTATTTATTTATTTATGTATACCTAGGTATATTACTTCGTATAGACGTACGTATACGGAAAATAAAAATAAAGTGAAATTTTTACTTTCCCGTATACATACGTATATACGGAGTAATGTAAGTAGTACAGAAAAGTTATGTAATGCTGCGCGAAGAATCGGCGAATTTTCGACAGAAAAATGTCATTGCCGGGCTCTTGATAACGAAAAAAAAGGATAAAATTAGTTGCTAAATTAGTAAGAAAAAATCCCTTAACCCATGGTGTAGCCCCTGTAGAGCCCCTGTTCTATGGGTCATTGATACCGAAAAACCCAATTGAAAGCAAAACGTACTGTGTCTGTGAACAGCACTACCGCCTATAACTATTTTTTATAAATGATACATAGGAACTTTTTTTCGAATTGAAGAAACCCCTGCCGATCTGGCGTGAGTCGAAGCTTTGGGATATTGAAAAAGATTCTATAAAATTTGGGGGTACTTTAAATGAAGACCCCCGGACATTTTCAAAAATTTGTAAAAAACCGCTCCAAATTTCTTCCTTGAATTTCTTGTAAGAATAAATTAAATTACACTTTTTACGGTGGCGTAAGTCCTAATTTCAAGGTTAGCTCTCGGTTTTCAGAAATTGAAACAAATTTGCATTTTTTTCGGCCTCAGCCAACAACTACAAAATTTAAGATAGAGTTCTTCGTCAAATAAAATTTGTTCTCCGTAGTGAATTCTTTCTTTAATGTCATGTACATTTTTCTAAAAATTTTAGTAGTTTTCAGGCAACATTGCGTGCAATGTGTACTTTTAAAAATTACAAAAACAAGATTTTATCAAAAACTGCTTCAAATTTTTTCTTTAAACTTTTGGTAAGGATTGTGTTAGACGTACTCTACACACGCCATATTGCTCTATTGTTTTGTTTTTTTCAAAAATTACAAAAAATAATTTTTTTGGCCGGTCTCCCACGTCGTTAATATTTATATTCGCGGGGATTTGTTCACATTATTATATTTACGAGTACATGTGCTGTGATAGTTGAATGAGGGTGCAGATGAGAGACTAGGAAGAGGTGGGCAAGGAAGAATGAGAGTTTAAAAGACCGCGCAAAAGGTGGGCGCGTTCGGTGCAGCGTTCGCCGGCAAGAAGGGATACCGGCGGGGCCGAGAGGAGTGACCCCCACTCAGATCAGCTAGCAAGAGGGGAAAAGAGGGGAAGGGCGGTGGACCGCAAGAACCTCGGTCTTCTGGTCCGAAGAGCGTCACTGGACGGACGTGCCAAAGGAGTATTTTGAGCGGCGGCATGTAGGAGTCTGATATTAGCTAGGAGAAAAGACGGTCAAAGTTCGAAGTGAAAGTTGATATTACGCGTGGCTGGAGTAGATAATGAACTGTGTTGGAATAGTATTCATGGACAAAGCTAAGTTTATTTAGGAGTGAGTTGCAGAAACTGAATTAAGTGTTTATCACGGCAGATTGTACAAACGGAGGACGATAGTAGAACATTAGGCTCGCGTATACTGCCGCGCTTAAGGGCACGAATAGCGTAAGAACCTGAGAAGCGGACGAGAAGCGGGGAAGAAAGAAGGTGGTTGGACGTGCCGCGGAGGCAACGTGAGGACTCGGGGCCGGCTGGAGTTCGCCCTCGGCAGCGCGTGGCGGCTGGGCTCTCGAGGCGGCGGCGCGCTGGGGCGCGCGACCTTCACGGCAGACCCGTCGGGCGGCGCGAGGAGGCGGCGCAAGTAACGTATTCCAGACGTCACCTAGTGGGAGAGTAAAAGGGAATGGAAAGGAGTGAAGATCTGTAAGTAACGAGAACTGATTACTTGAGACGAGGAGGGTAGCGAGAGGTTAGAGCTTTTATGTTTCCAAGTCGAAGATTACAAAAGACTGTTCAGTGAGAATCCAAAATTTCTATGTTATGTAAGGTAGTTTTCAAGAGAGAAGAAAAAAAAAGAATTGATTTTGTTTCTGTAAAATAATTGTAAGCTTTTTGGAAGGGGAGATGATAAAGGGTTATATCTTTTGTAAAGTAAATGCATTTAACTTCAATGGACGAGGAATCCCGTCGTTAAAAGGCCTAATAGTTTGAGTTCTTGGTATTTGGAAAGATCAGGATTTTAATTTGTTGTGACTTTGTATTGGTTGGACGTGGAAGTCTCGTTATCCGCAATAAATCCAACATTGTTACCAAAAAAAGGTAATTCACCCTCACATGTAATCCAGATTCACGGCTCCTCCCTGGCAAGACCCCTGTGCCTTTTCAGGTCAAAAAAAAAAAAATTAGGATTGTGTTGGCGGAGTACCGTCACAGTGCTTTAAATAATACCAAGAAAATTTTCACGAAAACTCGACCATTTTTTGTGACAACTAGCTCAAAATTCCGGATTTTTCAGAAACGCTCAAACGCAATTTTCTCATAAATGGCTCCATATTTTTTTTCAAACATTTGGAACGGATAGTGCTAATTGCACTCATTAATATGTAAAGTTTGGGGTATTTTTTTTTCAAAAATTACACAAATGTAATTTTTTTGAAAGATCTTTATATATTTATTATGCACATTACCGGCAATTTGTAAACATTATTTTATGTGTTAGTGCTTTAAATTACTTTATGTTAAGTTTTTTAAACCCTCAAAAATTTTCTGTGAAAAAGTGATTCAAATTTCGCATTTTTAGAGGCGCTTAAACGCCATTTTCTTGAAAACAGCTACAAAGTTTTAAAAGAAAATTACCATTTGGGAAGAGGTTTTAGTGTTTTTCGAAAACTCAAAAGTTTTCAAAGAAAAAGTAATTTTTTTTTTCAAATTAAAAAAAAATCAAATTTACTGGAGCGCTTATTGTCAATTCCCTAAAAACAGCTCCAATTTTTTCAAAGAAAATTTGCATTTAGGACTAAGTTAATTAATAAAAGGTACTATAAACATTAGCATAATATTCACTATTCCATGTGAAAAATGTTGATTTTTTTCAAATAAAACTAATGTCAGCTTGAAATAGCGTATTGCTTACTTCTAGACGTTTATTAGCAACTAGGAAAACCCGGCAGACATTCTGCCCATCTTCCTCCTTCCCGTCCAATTACCATGTCATTGTCTCTCCCTTCCTCACCTTCTCCCAGTCTCTCTGTGTTTGCCGCTCTGTGTTTCTCATTCACATTTATTTGCAGATTTTTCACATCTCTGAGCAGGTGAGGTAATATCGGGATGCGCCGGACCAGCAGAAATATAATTGAATGTTATAGAAAAGCTCATCCAGTAGATTTCAGTGAAACGTTTCTTCGTGGCCTTCGGCCTCAAAATTTTAGTTTTTAGGCCATGGAACGCATCGTTTAGGGGTTATTGAACGATATAAATTCGAAATCCTGCAGAATGTATTGCGGGTTGCATTTGACGTAAATATTTAGTTTTGTTCTACAGCGCCATGTAGTGGAGTCAACAGATTTAGAAGCACATGAACCTTTTCGGTGAATAAACATGTAGAAATGCCTTCTTCCATGGAGATTGGTCTCTCGGTGTCGGAGTTTAGTTCTTATACACACACACACGCACACACTCACAGGGTGTCCGGGGAGGAAACGTCGAAACTTCGAAAAAAAAAGCTCTTAAGACAATTCTCAACATATTTTGTCTAATAAACTAAGTGGATATTCCGAACGGTTGGGCCGCAATGAGCACTCAAAGGTTGGTTTGAAAAATGTTTTCTAGCGAAAAATTTGCATTATGGAAGCATAGTAACACTCCATGTAAATTGTTAATTATTTACAAAAGAAATGAATATATTGGTTCAGAAAGAAAAAATAAGCAAAAAATAAAAAAAGCAGTCGAATTGTGTAAATCGGGTGCCTTTTTATTTCCCTCTTAATTTTTCATTCTGAACAAATATAATCATTTCTTTTGTAAATAATAACAACTTATATGTTTCTGGAGTGTTTCTATGTTTCTATAATGCAAAGTTTTGCCTAGAAATCAATTTTTCAAACCAATCTTGAAGTGCTTATTGCGGTTCAACCATTCGGAATATCCACGTAGTTTATTAGACAAAATATGCTTAGAATTGTCTTAAGAGCTTATTTTCGAAGTTTCGATGTTTCCTCCACGAACACGCATATATATATATATATATATATATATATATATATATATATATATATATATATAAACGTTCTGCCAAAATATTGGCTAAATTGATTTTCAGTTATCTGTTTGTACGACATCCCACCGCCCACCTGGTCGCTCGCGCGCCGCCGGGCAGCCGACGAGTTTTCTTATCGGTGGCTCGGAGGGATGGAGAAAGGGGTAACTCTTATCTGGACGAGTGAGGTGTGCAACTCTTATCTGAGTAGTGACGTGAGCAGAGTAGGGGAGAGAGAGGGGTGTGCGGCACGACGGGGCAGAAAGTTCTTGGACTCGGAGGTGTGCGGTAGTGGAGAGAAGGGGAGTAGGGACGCCAGGGGGCAGAAAGTGCTTGGACTCCGCTGTGTCAGGTTGACGGCAGAGTCAGAGAGGTGTACCATGCTAAGGCGGCTTTCGACACCCCGTGTTCTTGTTGCAAGCTCTGCTGTTTGGGGCGAGGCTATTTTTCCAACGGACTAAGGTCGGTATTTCGATCCTTTATGTTCTACATTGGGCTTTTTCTACACGAAATGCCCGACTGCGTGAGACTTGAATTATTGACTCGCAAGAGGTGTGCATAATGCGTAGTAAGACCAGTGGCGTAAAAGTGCTGCGTGTTTTACGGGGACATGAGGGAAATAACCTAGGAACTAAAGTGGCCGCGCATTCCATACTAGAACTGAGAATTTTGAAACAATTAGTTATAGAAGGCAGACTGGTGTAAGGCACGTGTTCACGCAATTCACCGTCAGAGATAATTTTAGGTGCCATTAACGTTACTTCTAAGAAAATGCTTTTGAACATTCTGTGCTATCAACAATGTTTAGTCACTGAAATAGAATGCAATTTTCGTAAACGGAGGTACTACGATATTGAGTCATCCGAGAAGCATGTACTCTTCACTCATCCCAACCGGGATTTCATTCTTTCCATTTAATGCGTTTGAACTCGTTTTGTCACGGAAGATGTTCTGTAATTCTAAGTTGTGCTAATCTTAAAATCAATTCGTGATAACTTTGCAGTTGATTCTCCCTTATTGATATTTTTGAATTGTGTTAATTTTTTTGTTTGTGCATTTTCTTTGCGTATCAATGTTATTGTCATTCAAGTTTTTTTGTGGTTTCGCTTCAACGCGTGTCCAATTACATGCTCTGTGATCACGGCTTTATGTTGCTTTTTCATTTGAAATCTTCTGATGAGCCACGATCCCACTAAAATCCCACGAAACCGACAGCACGTTCGGTTACAAAATATATATATATATATATATATATATATATATATATTTATATATATATATTGAAACCAATCAGCCCAAATATTTTCTAATTGATTTTCAGACATCGGTTGTACGAGATCCACTGCCTGCCCGATCGCACGCGCGCCGCCGGGCGGCTGACGGTTTTTCTTATCGGTGGCTGGGAGGGGTGAAGAAGGGGTGTGCACTTCTTATCTCGGTAGTGACGTGTCCAGTAGGGGAGAGGGGAGTGCGGGACGACGAAGGCAGAAAGTTCTTGGACTCCGAGGTGTAAGGTTGACGGAAGAGTCAGAGAGATGTAGCCGCGAGTCAACGAGAAGTTGTACCATGCAAAGGCGGCTTTCGCCACCCCTTGTTCTAGCTGCAAGTTTTGCTGTTTTGGGCGAGGCTATTTTTCCAACGGACTAAGGACAGTTTTCGATCGTTGTATGTTCTACATCGTGTCCTTTCTACACGAACTGCCAGACTACGTCAAAAAGAGTTTACTGTCTCGCAAGGTGTGTATGATGCGTAATAAGACCAGTGGCGTAAAAGTGCTGCGGTGTTTTACGGGAACATTAGGGAAATAATTTCGGAACTAAAGTGGCCGCGCATTCCATACTGGAACTGAGAATTTTGAAGCAATTACTTATAGAATGCACACTGGCGTAAGGCACGTGTTCACGAAATTCACCGTCAGAGATAATTTTAGGGGACATTAACGTTATTTCTAAGAAAATTTTTTGAATATTCTGTGCTATCAACAAACTACATTTATTCACTGTAATACAATACAAGATATTCTTCTTGTAATGTCACTTCTTTAGTTTTAAAGAAACTTCTTTTGAATATTCTGCCTTTTCAAGAAAATATATTTGTTCATTTAATTGAATGGAGATTTTGGGGGGGGAATTCTAGAGAATTTCGTGCACGAAATTATTTGCATGTGTTTTCATGCAGTGTATAATGAGGGACAGTGAACTGCAATTTCCGTAAACGGGAGAGACTACAATATTGAGTCATGTGAGAAGCATGTTCCCTTCACTCATCCCAACCGGGTTTCCATTCTTTCTATTTGTAGAGCTTCAACTTGTTTTGTCACGGAAGATATTGCTGTAATTCTAAGTTGTAAAATCTTCTGATCAGCCACGATCCTGCTAAAATCCCCCGAAACCGACAGCATGTTCAGTTACTATATATATATATATATATATATTATATAATATATATATTATATATATTCATTCCTCCCCTCCAGTTCCCGTGAAGAGGCAGGAGTTTATTAATATCCAGGGGATACATTTTAGCTGCAAACGGTTGAGCTTATGGAGCAGGGAGGGGGCCTGTCTTAAAATACTACTGCTACTACCGCTTTGGGCATTGGCTAGTTTTATACAATTGTTTTTGAGTTTCTCAAAAGTTCTTTTTATTCTAGATGTTTTCTTCTTTTTTCATTCACGCTCACATTCATTCTTAAACTATATGTACAAATACATTCATACACACACGCGCGTCATTGACGTATAAGCCAAAGAGGGTAGAAGAGAGAGGCACGCCCGCCCTCCCCTGAGGCACGCCCGCCTCGGCTCGAAAAATGGCCAATTTTCGGCGGAAAAAAATTCGTTGCCGGGCTCTGATAACGAAAAACTGGATAAAACCAGTTCCTAAATTAAGAAAAATAAATCTCCTAACACGTGGTGTAGCCAGAAACCCTATTTTGTGAACATTGATATCGAAAAAACCAATTGAAAGAAAAACGTCCGTCTCTCTATCCGTCGGTCTGTCTCTGTCTGTCCGTCCGTCCGTGAATACTGTTAGCGCCTAAATAATACGTACGATTTCTTCCAAAATGGTTATTCCCCGGTCGATCTGGTTCTAGTCAAAGCTTTGAGATTTTGAAAAAGATTCTGAATAATTTGGGGGTACTTTAAATGAAGCCCCCCGGGGATTTTCAATTTTCTCAAAAACGGCTCCAAATTTTTTCTTTAAATTTCTTGAACGAATAGACTATAATACACTTATTAAGGTGGCATAGGTCCGATTTTCATGGATAACTCTCAATTTTCGAAAATTGCAAAAGTTTAAAATTTTTTCGGCGTCTTTCTGGGACTACAAAATTGAAGATAGAGATTTTTTCTTCAAATAAAATCTGTTCTCCATATTGAGTTCTTTCATACAGGTCATGTAAATCCTTTTCAAAATTTTAGTAGTTTTCGTGCAATATTGCGTGCAATATGTGCAATTTTAAAAAATTACAAAAACAAGATGTTCACAAAAACGGCTCCAAATTTATTCTTTAACCTTTTGGCAGGGTAGTGCTAAAGGTACTCTATCAGATGACATAAAAGCCATTTTGCGCTAAAGGTTGGTTTTTTCAAAAATTACAAAAATGTAATTTTTTTCACATGCTTCTCACGTCGATAATATTTACATTAGCGGCGATTTTTTCATATTATATTTACGAGTTCATGTACTTTAAATAATGTCAAGTAAAGTTTCTAGAAAACACAAGTTTTCTGTGAAAAGCAGCTCAAAATTTCCCATTTTCAGAAATGCTCAAACGGCATTTTCTCATATATGGCTGCAAATCTTTTTTTCAAACTTTTGTAACGGATAGTGCTAATTATACTCTTTAGTATGGCGTAAAGTTTCTTTTTTTGTTTCTTCAAAAATTACATAATTTTTTTTAAAAAAATCTCTCACATCTTTAATACGCACATTACCAGCAGTTTGTGAAGATTATTATATTTGTAAGTGAACGTGCTTGAAATATCTTCAAATAAAGTACTTTGAAAACTCAATAATTTTGTGTGAAAATGAGTTGCAAATTTTGCATTTTTAGCAGGGCTAAAACGCAATTTTCTTTAAAAGGGAACACAATTTTTAAATGAAAATTGCTATTTAGCACTAGTTTTTTGTGTTCTTTAATATTTTAAAATTAATATTTCCGCTCTACCAATAGGAAATCGAAAAATTTAAGAAAATGACAATAGTATATTTTGCAATTAGTTTATGTCCTTTTTTGCACGAATAAGAATATATTACCGAAAGAACGACGTTAGGAGTGAGTTCGGTAATATCTTCTTATGAGTGCAAAAAAGTAGCATGATAACCGAGTTGCATACACTATTTTTTGTATAACAGTATTATAAGGATTTAAGGATGCGAAATTAATTTGGATGTTAAGTTGTAGTTCGTAGTGGTAGTAGTTCTCGAATTCATGTTTTGACGTCATCAATGCTACCTAAGCAACTAATTTGTTTACAAATGGCAATTAGTTTGAGAGTCGCGATTCAAACATAATGGATTTGCCCAGAGAAATTGTGGAAGAAGCTGCAAAAGCAGAAAATGCTATGATACCGAAAAAGTCTTGCAAACTTTATGAGAAAGAGTACTTAATGTTTAGGAAATGGATGAATGAAAAATAGGCAAATTTATTATGCGAAGCTGTTGTTCTTTCATATCTGTGGGAGCAGTTTGGTCAAGTTTGTATAATGCACATGCTAGAATAAAGACGTTTGTTAATTTAATGCATGTTTCTTTAAACATTAAGTCCACAGCATGTAAAGCGTCGACACTATAGTGCACTTATTCCAAATAAAAGGCAATGCTAAAAGACAATATTGATATTGGAACTTTTCATAAAGCAAGTTTACTTATGAAACAAGCAAATGAGGGATATCAACCTAAAAAGACAATGATATTTTCCCAACAAGATGTAAACATTTACGAATGCTGATGATAAACCTTTTATTTTAATGAAGGTATAATAATGACAGTGGCAATAATAGTTAAGTTTTACGTATTAACTAGTGTATTGTATTAATAACTGGTATGATTTTGAGATTGTTGCTATTTTTGGCATATTTGGTGCTTATAGACGGGTCCCATTGTACAATTTGTTCATCAACAATGTGAAAGAGGAAGGTTCTGTTTTGATAGAACAAAAAATGACATGCCCAGAATATTTACTATCGTATCCAGTGAAGAATTTAATTATGTTGAAGTCTGCAAAAAATACATTTCCTTAAGACCTTTACATGTTAAACACAAAAAAACCTTTTTTGTTTTACAATCATGGCAAATGCAGCTGCAATCCAATTGGTATCAATACATTTCCGAAAATACCAAAAAGTATTGCAAATTTTTTAAAATTACCAAATGTAGAAAAGTACTCTGGTCATTCGTTAAGGAGAACATCCACGACGTTTCTTGCAGATAATGGTGGTGATATCACTACATTTAAACGTCATGGAGGATGGCGGTCTACAAGTGTACCCAAGTCATACATCGAAGAATCGGTGAATCAGAATATTCAAATAGCTAACAAGATATTGGTTAGTGCAGAAAGCAAAGAAAAAACAAGCATTTTAGATATAAATGCATGTTCTGGAGTGTCACTGACCAATTTATCAAATTGTACAATTAATGTACATGTTCACAAGAATTAATTTGATGTTTTGTTGTTCTTATTATGTTGTTCTTGTTATATTACCAAATAAAAACAAAATATAATTTTAAAGGAGTAATAAATTAATAAACCTGTTTTTAAAAGTAAGTTTTTTAATAACGTATTTGATTTTACTGCGAACCCTGCAATTATTTACATGATACAACGGCCTTCTTTAAATTCCATAACTGAACATATATAGAGGCTGTGACTATTATGTCAGTGATGGCTCATATTTCTTGCAGAAATTGCAATGACGTAATGATTCGTGCAATAATATGCCTACGAAGTCTGTAGACTTCGTGAATATGCCATATTATGCCATAATATGCCATAGTCTGCAATAATATGCCTACGAAGTCTGTAGACTTCGTGAATATGCCATATTATGAACGATTTTGTTAATGGAAAAGGGGTGTTTATAATGTTGGCATACAAAAAATATGTACTTTCGGCGGTGAAAAATGGCAGCTGGCAAGAAAGAGTATGTGGCAATTCCATAGCACCACTAGTTTTCCATGACGCTTGTGTTACTAATTAATATTGAGGGTCCTGAAATATTTAAGGAAGAATTTTTTTTTCAGTCGGAAAGTCCATCTCGGAGCTTATGTCAACGCAACGTTTGAAGTATCATATTCCTTAGATCGATTTCGGAAAATGTCGATCCTACCATGAATATGCAAGTAAGAATATATTTTCAAAATGGATATTTTGCTGTCGAAACTAGGCCTACTAATCAGGTTTCATAAATTTAGAGTATTGTAGATTGACATACCTGAAAAGTATGCTTAATAAAACTAAGATTTTTATTTTTAATAAAACTTTTGAATTTTCGGAATGAATAAATCTTCGTAATTGCAAGAAACATCAGAGATATCTTAATTTTTGGCACTTTGAAGATTACATAATTGATTCGGCAATAATTTAATTTCGTTTGAATCTTAAAATATTAAAACTTTTAAATGTTTTCGAACTTTCCAACTAGTCTTCCATAGTATTAAAATTGGGCTGTATCCAATGATTTAATGAATCCACAGATATAGGCTCTATCTGTGATCTCTAATGAATATAATGATTATGAAGACATGTCCGTTTAAACACTTTCACCTTTTGTTAATTGTATGCATTAACTTACAGAAGCAGCAGAAAAAAATCCGTGTTAGCAGAAAAACATCCGTGTAGGTACATGCAAAAGATTCGAATAATGCATCATAATGTGCAATCTCTTTCAAATAAAATTGAATTAATCGAGGAAGAATTACAATGTGATCTAAGACAAATAGATGTTTTTTGCTTTACAGAACATTGGTTGTCTCAAAATGAAAAGAAAGAAAAAGGAAAAAAAAAAAATCCTAGCTTTTACCTTGCACAATCGTATTGTAGAGCGAGGGAATCAAATAAGGGCCCTGCTTATGAGGTTCGTGTATTTACATAAGAAATTATATTGATTCTACCTTCTTGTCAGAATTCAATTTATATGCAGTTGAAAAAGTTTTTGAAACAACAGTAGTACATCTTACTACGCTCAAAATTATCTTACTTTGCATTTAAAGACCTCCAACAAAGCGAGCTTCAGATTATTTCACTTTCTTGGAAAATCTAGAGATAATTCTGAAGAAAATTAGTAAACTCTCTTTTAAATCCATAGTTGTATGTGGAGATTTCAATATTGATTTTCTGAGCGAATCCCACGAAAAAGAGCATTTCTCAATTTACTTCATTGTTTTAATTTAGACATTACAGTGAATGTACCTACATGGAATACGCTTAAATCACAAAAAGCATTAGATCAAATTATAATTAACAAAACCACAACTACATATGAAATAATAACGAATAATCTAGGATACAGTGACCACGATGCACAAATTCTTACAATTACTAAGAACATAAACACTGACACAATAAATAATACATGCATGTGCAGAACATTCACTAAAGTTAATATAAAATGATTTATGGACTACTTGATGAAGGAATCATGGGACGCAGTTTATAACGCTGTTGACACAAATGAAAAATATAACTTATTTTTCTCCAAGCTTTCAATTCATTTTAACGTGTGCTTTCCTCTTTTCCTCTTTTTTTTTACTTTTTTTTTTTTAATTCTGGCCCTCAAGAAAATGTGCGCGGAAAAATTTCTTTCCCCACACGTCATATACAGTTTTTACTGTTTTTTTGACAAATAAATAAATAAATACTATTAGTAACAAGTGACAACAATAAGCGAGAAAAAATTGTAATTGATTTTTCATATGCTTACAAAACGTACATTTCACCAACGTCATTTCGTTTGACGATTATCAAAATATTCCTCAAATTTTGACAGACTGGTACACCTTGCCCTCCACGACTCGAACTCCTGTTGTGAGGTTTGAGTGAATCAAACGCGTACATTGTATTTCGTTGACTTTGTTATTTTATTCTTCTGCTCTTAAAGTGGCACATAAGTGATATAGGCGCACGTTTCCTTTAACCCTGGAATACTTACCCTCACTTCTTTACTAACATTAGCTGAATTATGAATAAGTGATACCAACAAACATTGTTAACAAAAAGCTGATAATCAGAATTGTTCACTCCCATACAATAGAAACTATTTTAGATCGAAAACGATGTAATCAACCATTGCTGTCAACTAAGCAGAAAATGTATTATACAATAGAAATAAGAAAAAGTGTGGTAATGACCAATGCCCACATGTAATAATAACATAAAAAGTGATCATACTTCTTCCATAAGAAGTCGATATTATCGACAGTGTTGTAGGTCATGAGAAGATAATAACGAGAAACAGGAAATGAGAATATGTAATCTTCTCTGGGAGCATCAATAACTATTTCCTGACTTACCCATAAAAGGTCCGCAAAATAAACAGAAAATTTCTGAGAGCAAAGTCTTCTCAAATTCTTAGGTTATTTGTATTAACAATGCTTGAATTCACAATTTATTTGTTTTGTATTCACAATGCACAAACCGTGTTGTTCATTTATGCCTGAACAATGGGAAGGGAACTTATTTCTTGAAATATCATAGTATAAAACAAGTATATACTGACGTAATCACATATTGATCTCTCACAAATACTTATTTGGGAGGTTTAAATGCTCTTAATATTTGTTAATCTCAAGGTTAATCTATTTCATTTGTTCATCTTTTAAAAAATTAGTTTATTATGTAGATTTTAACAGAATTTTTACATTGGTCCTAACAACACTTTAGATATTGATTCATCACTGGTTCAGTGCATGATTGCATAGTGTTGCCATTTGGCACAAAAAATAAAAACGATTATAAAATCAGTAAAATTTGAAAAATAATTTTTTAAATATTTCTCCCTCATTCTATAAAATATGTTTAACAAGAAGACAAATTTTGAATTAAATTTAAAAATACATGCACTGTAGGGTTAAGGAGCCATGATTACAAGGATGGGGAGTGTTTTACTCATCATTATCATCAACATACTAAGGTTTTAGGTCCCATGGCCTGTTCCTTGTTTCCAGTATTCCCCTACACTAATAGTTACGATGTTCCTGGTCCTCCCAACATTTCCTTGGTCTGCCAGAGTCTCAGTTTCCTCTTGGTCTGTAGTTCATTAACATCTTTGGAAGTCTACTTGGTTGCATTCTTCTTGTATGTTCTTGCCATTTTGTCTGATATTTCTCTATTTCACTGAGCCAATTCTTTGTTGTCAGTGTTTTCTGTATTTCTTTGTTCCTTATTTTACCTTTTCTAATTATTTGAATTACTGCTCTCAGATACCTCATTTGAGCTGTTTCTATTCTCCACTTGTTTCTCTGAGTATCCATGTTTCACTGCCATATTGTAGGGTTGGTTTTGCCACAATGGTGTGGATTCTTATTTTTGTTTCTTTATTCATGTTTCTGAGGTGTCTGTTTATGCAATCATTAATCTTGTAAAATTTTGCCAGTTTTATTTCTGAATCTTCCTCTCTTAGCGATATCTTGTTGCCCAGATACGTGAAAGTTGCTACTTGTTCAATTATTTGATTACACTGGGCAACAATGAAAATGCTTCGGGCTTAAAAATAGTCAATTTACATGTATTTCCATCTGCTGAATTCAAAAATCGCCATAAAAATGACAGATTAGCTCTTATTTTGAAGATAAAGTGACATTTCATTTTTTAGAGTTAAGATTTTAAATTTGGGGGAATTTTTTTGGGGGAGTTGGCACACCTGTCAAATAACAAAACACCAATGCTCTTCAGCTATTTGTAAGTCATAAACATAGATATTGTTGCTGTGACTGTGAATTACATATAGTTTCTGCTCAAACTAATGCAAAATTTCTGGTTTGGGAGTGCTTTTTGAGTGTAAAATTTGTAAAAATGCCACGAAAATGTGTAAATATGGTGAATAACTTTTGTTATATTTGTGGTGAAATAACATTTTGCTCACAGAAACGCAATCTGACGCCTCTTGTAAAGACTGCCTATCAGCATTATTTCGGTATGAAAGTAGGGGACCAGGATAAGTCTTGGGCTCCACATATATGTTGCAACGCATGTTCAGTTACACTGCGACAATGGCTGAAAAAGAAGAAACGATCTATGGCTTTCGCTGCGCCTATGGTTTGGCGGGAGCCTACAAACCATACAGATGACTGCTATTTCTGCTTGACTCCACCTATAAAGGCAGGATTGTCTATGAAGAAAATAAGAACAGTTCAGTACCCGAATCTTCCATCTGCTATTCGACCCATTCCACATTCGGATAGTTTACCAGTTCCTACTCCACCCGAAAATTGTGTGTTTGAAGTAGAAAATGAAGACAGTGTGGAACAAGAAGAACCAAAAAAGCCTTCCACATCCCATGACCCTGATTTTGAGGGAAAAGATGATAAACCGCACAGACTGAGTCAAGCGGAATTGAGTGATCTCATTAGAGACCTCGGCCTGTCAAAGGAGAAGGCAGAAATTCTTGGGTCTCGACTACAGCAATGGAATCTTCTCGAAAGTGATGTCAGAATCTCACAGTATAGAAAACGTCACATGGAACTGCTTCCCTTTTTTGAGAAGAAAAACAATCTTGTTGTTTGCTGCGACATTAATGGCTTGATGAAATCTTTGAATTTGAACCATGATCCAACTGAATGGAGGCTATTCATAGACTCCTCCAAGCTTAGTTTGAAAGCTGTGTTACTTCACAACGGCAACCTTCTTTCATCTATTCCTGTTGGTCATGCTGTTCACATGAAGGAGACATATGCAAATATGACAGCTCTCTTGGACTCAATTAAATACCATGAACACAAATGGAAAATCTGTGGTGATCTAAAAGTCATTGCCATACTCTTAGGAATGCAACTGGGGTACACAAAGCATTGCTGCTTCTTATGTATGTGGGACAGTAGAGATAGGAAATTGCATTATATTAAAGGAGACTGGCCTGCAAGAAATCTTAACCCTAGCGAGAAAAATGTCGTTGCCAAGCCTCTTGTGGACCCAAAAGACGTTCTTCTTCCACCCCTGCATATCAAGCTGGGTTTGATGAAAAACTTTGTCAAAGCTATGAACCGAGAGGGGCAGGCCTTTAAGTACATAAGAGAGAAATTTTCGAAATTAAGTGATGCAAAAGTTAAAGAAGGCATTTTTGTCGGACCACAAATTAGAGAACTTGTAAGGGATCCTGCATTTGACCAAGTTTTGGAGGGGAAAGAAAAGGAAGCTTGGGAAGCCTTCAAGGGAGTTGTTCATGGATTTTTAGGCAACAAAAGAGATGATAACTACAAGCATTTGGTGACAGTGCTCCTGCAAAAATACCGTAACCTTGGATGCAACATGTCCCTTAAGATCCATTTTCTCCACTCCCACCTAGAATTTTTCCCTCCTAGTTGTGGAGCTGTTAGTGATGAACATGGCGAAAGATTCCATCAGGACATTTCTGTTATAGAACAAAGATATCAGGGCCGTTGGAATGAAGTAATGCTTGCGGATTACTGTTGGTCTTTGTGTAGGGATTCTGCGGAACTCCATTACAAGAGGAAAGCTAAAAGACGACGATCTCAAGAAGCCACCACATGATTCTCTTCAGACACGACCATCTGCGAAGTATTATTCCAGCAATTTTGAACTCTTAGCATGTAATTACAAGTTAAAAAAATCGAATGCACTTTCATTGTTGGTAGCATATATTGTAATTAAAATGCATCTTTTTCTCTCAATCCGTTAATATGTAATACTTCCACCTAGTGTATATCATAGAAACTAGAGCTAAGAAAAATTTTTCATTGTCATATTTGTTTTTCTCAACCCAAAATTAGTAGGAATTGACTCATGAAGTGCTCGAAGCATTCAAAAATTGTTTTTTTGTTGCCCAGTGTTATCTATTACAATTTTTACTCTGCAATAATATTTTCCTGCTTTTCCCATTGCCTTAGTTATTCCTATTGAATGTTTCATTTTATATTCTTTGGCTATTCTGTTTAGTCTGTTTACTGCTTTTTGGAGTTCATCTTCAGTTGTAGCAGGTACCACTCGATCATCAGCATATAATTTTGTTGCTAATTTCTTGTTGTTTCTAATCATTATTCCCCCTTCTTTTTCCTTCTTCTATTCTTTAATAATATGGTTCATACACACACACACACACACACACACACACACACACACACACACACAGAGTCTTTAGCGTATCTCGCAAACCATGACTGGTTGCGCCTGTTCTTGTTTTGGCAATTTGGCAACCGCGTGTCTGCCTACTTTCAATACTGCCGTGGCTGGCACGTCGACAGCAGAGGAAGTGAGTTGCGCGTCATAATCTGCAACTTTTCTCTTTCTGTGTTTTTCCATTCAAGGGCTTCGGCGAGCAGGTACCTGGCTCACACACCAGAATCTTTTCGCGCTGCGGTGGAGTGGGCTGAGCTGAGGCATGAGCCAGCAAACAAAACATCTCTTTCACGCGATTCTGTCCAGTATGCTTAAGAAACAGAACAGTAACACTGAAGATGGGGAGGGAAGTTTTGACTGATATATCGATTTATTAACAGCAACTTAACTATATCATTATTTTATGAACGCCGGCTTACAGAGAAATGACAAAGATATCTCGTGAAACATCACCGCCAAGCTGTTCATTATTTATAACAATATTTATTATTGAACCTGGAAATTATTTACTTTTATTTTTATTTATTTATATTATTTTATGTCGCATCAACTACAAAGGTTATTAGCAAGCTGGAAATTAAACAAATAGGGAAATCTTAATGAAATTAATAAATATTAATAAAATAAACCTGAATTTCTAGATTACTAATTTCTCCTCCTTTCCTTTCTCCTTTTGTTTGGAACTGGTATTTCCGAAAATTTTTATTGAAACATTTCCTAAGGAAGATTTAGTGCCGAAGTAAACTTCCACCAAAAATACACGTTGATCCTTCGTCAACATTTTCGAAGCGATTCTTCTTTCCTAAACGTGAGTTGCTACGATTATGAATGAAACGTGAATGAATGACTGCCCAAGCACAGAATAAGTGCTTGCTCTTTCTTTCAACAAAAATAGCTCTGTTCTACCCCGAAATCTTCTACGGGAGTTGGGTCATTAAAAGTGAAAGGGAAGCCAAAGGTATTTCACGCGTTGCCAAATTGCCAAAACAAGAGGTGCTCTGAGATATGGGTTGCGAGTTAGACTAAAGACCCGGTATATCGCGTGACGCTATCGCGTGCACGACCTTGGGAGTTGCGCTCCTCAGCTACACCGCCGCTCCGGAAGTCCCGTTCACGGCGTCCAGCAACATAAAACTTTCTTTCACGTTCTGTTCTAGTCCAATATTCAGTCGTTGCAGTCTCTCCGGTACTCTCGCTTTCAATTACTTCTCACTGTTTGCAATACCCCTAAATTTCTAACTTAAATTACCAAATCCTCTTTACACTTTCTCGAAACTCGTTGCCTAATTTCACGAAGATTCTAATCACCAGATGGCGGCGTTCTTATTGTCGCCACATTGACATACGGAAACTCGAAGAGAACGCTACGTCGTCGCCGTCTGGATAAAGAAAAAGCAAAACGGTTATTCGGTCGTAGCATTTATTGCGCCCTCTTTCTGCGGAGGGGTGGCACCACATCATTATCCCTGCGGATTAACCCTTCGCGTTGTTTACCGCATGAAAATCTAGCATCCGTGTTGTGGCCTACGGATACTAGATGGCGTTCTCTTGCACCGACCACTGTCGCGCTCGCGTCCTGGAAAGCTCTTACTCGTCGCCGCGGTTGCGTGGGCGGCTGGGGCGTTTGGTAAATGGACCTAACACTCTCTCTCTCTCTCTCTCTCTCTATATATATATATATATATATATATATATATATATATATATATATATATATATTCATACATACATATCTTGAATAACAAGGGTGCATCCTTGGTCTTGGTCCATGTTTGTGGATATTGCTTTTGAGGACCTTCTGTATCCATGATCGGTATTGTAACTAGCGCCCGGATATTGCCTTAAGTGTATTTTACTTTATTCTTACAAGAAATTTAAAGAAAGAATTTGGAGCCGTTGAGAAAATGTTGAAAATGTCCGGGGGGCTTCAGGTAAAGTATCCCCCCATTTGTAAGAAAGTTTTTCAAAATCTCAAAGCTTCGACTAGAGCCAGATGGACAGGGGTTTCTTCAATGTGGAAAACTTCCTACGTATGACTGGCGCTATTGGTGTTCGCGGACGGACGGTCAGGCGGACGGACGGTCAGACGGACGGACGGTCGGACGGACGGTCAGACGGACGGGCAGACAGAGACGGACAGACAGAGACGGACGGACGGACAGAGACGGACGGACGGACAGGGACGGACGGACGGACGGGCAGACAGACAGAGACGGACGGACGGGCGGACAGACAGAGACGGACGGACGGACGGACGGACGGACGGACGGACGGACAGAGACGGACGTTTGGCTTTCAATTGGTTTTTCGGTATCAAGGACCCACAAAACAGGGATTCTGGCTACACCATGTGTTAGATTTTTTCCTTCCTAATTTAGCAACTGCATTTATCCACGTTTTCGTTATCACGGATTTTTTCTACCCAAAATTCGGCATTTTTTCGCGCAGTATTACATAACTTTCCTTATACTACGTATATTACTCCGGATATACGTACGTATACGGGAAACTAAAAATTAACGGAAAATTACCCCATGAGTGAAAAAAAGGCCAAAATATGACTGTTTATGACATGAAAATTGCATAATTGTAAATAAAATCGCGCTTATCTTACATTTCCATGGAAATAACGCAAAGAAAAATTATATGAAATGTCATAAACATTTGAGCCCTAATTATAACCTTAGCTTCCAAGCATAGGCTTTCTATTGCTTTTATGAGGCGATTGACCTCGCCATCTTTTTTTTAGTATATTTCAGAATTTCTTCTTATACACCTTGTCGTATGCTTTTGCGCAATCAACAAATAAGAAGAATGTTGGCAGATTTTGTTCACTTCTCTTAATTATTTGCTACACCATGAAGATTGTAATGAAAATTGTGTTTCTTCCTCTCCTACAACCACATTGTTCTTCATCAAGCTTGTTTTCCATGTATTCTGTCAGTTTGTTTTTCAGTATATATGCATAGATTTTGTTGCCTATGATTTGCATGGTAATTCCTCTACAGTTTTCGCATGTTTTTTGGCCCTTCTTATGTATGTTCATCGCTAATCCGGTTTGCCATTCTCTTGGAATTTTTAATTCTGTTCATGTTTCATTTATGACTTCTACATCACTTTCCCTACTTCTTCCATTTCAATGTCTAGTGTGTTATTTCCTGTTTCTGTTTCCATATTGCTTTGTGGGTCCATCTCTTCATTCTGCCATAAAGTTTTTGAAGTGACTTATCCATGTTTCTTCCGGAATGATGTTGGTGTGTGTGGTGTCTCTTTGTTTCATTTTACTAATTACACCAAATTTCTGCATTGAAGAATTACTTCTGAAAATTTTCATTTAAGAATTACCATTAAATACACTGTTTTTAAAGACTCTTGCTTTTCTTTAAAAATTGCGATGCATAATAGATATTTCATAGAAGTAAAACTATTTTACAGAATTTTGTGGAACAGTTTTTAACACTTTTTTAAACTTTAATAATTTTATGGATAATTGTTTACCAGTTTTGTGCATTTGACATAGAAGCAGATCAGTGCAATAGTGGTCTAAGCCAGATTTTAGAAAAACAGAGAAAAATCAAGTTAAAGTTGTACAGTTATGGTTAGAAAGCGTTGTAAAGAGAAAAAGATTGTGACTTCATTATTATCTTAATAGAGGAAAACTGGTCAAACCAGCAAAGTACAAAAGTTGTTCACCATCCTGGATAACAAATGGTGCCAATAATTCATTTTTCATTTTTTCAGGGTTAGACCACAATTGCACAAAGGTGCCAATTTTATATTTGACTTTTTAATACATTTTTTTATTTTATTAAACTACGTGGATATTCTGAATGGTTGAGCCGCAATAAGCACTCAAAAGTTGGTTTGCAAAATTGATTTCTAGGCAAAAATTTGCATTATAGAAGCCTAGAAACACTCCAGAAACATGTAAATTGTTTATTATTTACAAAAGAAATTAATACATTTGTTCAGAAAGAAAAATTAAGCGAAAAATAAAAAATCTCCCAATTTACAGAATTTGACAGCTTTTTTATTTCTCCCTTAATTTTTCTGTCTGAGCAAATATATTAATTTCTTTTGTAAATAATAAACAATTTACATGTTTCTGGAGTATTTCTATGCTTCCATAATGCAAATTTTTACCTAGAAATCATTTTTTCAAACCAACTTTTGAGTGTTTATTGCGGCTCAACCATTCAGAATATCCACGTAGTTTATTAGACAAAATATCCTTAGAATTGTCTTTAAGAGTTTATTTTCGAAGTTTCGACATTTCCTCCCCGGACAGCCGGTGTATTCTTAAATTCTTGATCACTGAGCATTTTGCATGTCACGTAAATATTGTTAGTTGCTACAAAAAAGATGCCACCATAAAAATCCTTATAATTTTGGAAATAGTCATTCATTTCTATTTCTTTCAAATTACATTTACATTACACAACCAAGAAAGGGTTCACTTACTGCTATAAGTGAAGGCTGGACTTTTCTAAGGGGTTAATTATGTGCACGGACAAGTTGTGACTATGAATTGAAAACATTACAAGGACCCTCTTTAAGGTTTTTTCTTTACTATGTGAAGACTATGAATGTGAATTAAGACTTCAAATGGACTATTTCAATACGGTTTTAACACTTCCTTGCATTCACATTTCTAATCTGACCTCACCCTTGATCCTGTGTATCACATGAATACTGTTAAAAGCAATATTTCATGACTTTTTAATTATATGAAATTCATTTACACATAATACCCAAATGGTTTCAAAACATTTCATAACCAGGAAATTGTTTAAAATATCCTTACCTCCAACAATCAAGTAAACATTAGGAAATACATTTTTAGCTTGCATTAATTGTCTGGCATGTCCTTGATGGAATAAATCATAGATCCCATCAGCGTATACTCGAATTGGACGTGTCACTGGTCAATAGAAAGAAAAAAATATTAAAATAGAAAACTTACATTTACTTGAAATTACAACTGTTATGATTACAAAAATCAAAGGAAAAATAAATACATCAAAAATACTTACAAACTAATACAGAGTAATAAAAGAATCACTGATTTAAAAAAGGTTTTCATACATCACATTTCATTAAAAAAGCAGCACCGCCATTGATTAGATAATAATAGACACAAATTATTGCAGCTATTCAGTTGTTACATACAACACAGGATTAAGTGATCATACAGCACAAATTCTCAAATTCAAAATGGGCCCAGGAATTATTAAGGAAACATTTTATAGAGAAACCCGAAACTTCTCTCAAGAAAACTTCAAGAAATTTAACTCGCTAATAAGTTCGAGGAAACTGGGAGGAGGTGTAAAAAGTAACAGACACAAGTACCAAATTTAACTTATTCATAAAATATTAAAAAGTTATTTCAACACTGTTTTCCCACAGACACTGAAGAAAATAACAAGCAGAAATCACAACTCATGGATAACAAAAGAAATCAAAACATCACGTGAAAGGACACAAAACATGCATGAGTCCTTCACCACGAATGTAGTTCTGATTTCATTGCTTATTACAAAACATAAAAATATCTTGAAGAAAGTAATTAAACAGGCCAAAGTGTTAATGAATGATCAATGCATTGCCAAAGCACAAAACAAAAGAAATGTGGTAATTGTGAAAAATACTCTGAAAACAGAAACACTAAGAATTGAATTTCTCCACAAAAACAATCTTCTGCACAATCTACAGAATAAAACCAACACACCCAATAGACATTTCTCAGGATTTGGAGAAAAATTAATTCACTGCAATTCTTTAAATAAAATAAATATGCAGTCAAATATCGGCACATCACCAAATGTAAATCCCATATACATCTCCGAAACATCACCTTCAGAAATACAATAAATCATAAATCAAATGAAAAACAAATTCTCTACAGAACTGGATAATACCCCTGACACCCTCATTAAACATACACCAACAAACATAATAGAACCACTCGCTCACATTTGTAACCACTTAATGACAGGTATCTTCCCAGAAATTCTCAGAAAAGCAAAAATTAAGCAACTATTCAAAAAAAAAAAAACATTGATGATTTCACGAATTACAGGCCAATATCCTTATTATCTGGATTTTACAAAATTCTAGAAAAGCTTTTTAATGCTAACTCAAAAATTTTCTCAATTCAAATAACATATTGACAGAGGCTCAACATGGATTCAGAAATGGCAGATCTACACAGCTATCTCCACTTTTCTAAATGACATATTTGTTGCTCTAGAATAGAAAGAAATCCCCATCAGTTTGTCCCTAGATTTATCAAAAGCATTCAACGTTGTTATTGAGGCATTGCACACCAATGGGCTAAATCTTACCTTTCAAATCGTTGTCAAGTGTCACAATAAAGCATGTTAGAGATAAAAAGATTTCAACCCATTTTTCCCAACCTAGAATGATAAATTATGGAGTGCCATAAGGATCAATCCTAGGCCCTATGCTATTTCTCTTATACATCAATGATATATCTCTGACTCTACAAAAGAACAAAATGGTTCTATTTGCAGATGTCACAAACATTATTATTAAAGCAAATGAGTGCCCATCAAATTCTCCAAAATGAAGCACAAACAATTCTACAAGCACTAGTAAAATAGTTCCAGGAAAATAAACTCATCATAAACACTAGTCTCCTCTCCTAGTACTCCGTCTACTGAACCAATACCAATGAAACCTTCGTGCTAGCGTCCTTTAAAGGTCTGGAGTGCTATAGGCTATGATTTATAACCATAAATCTTAATATATTTACAAAATAATTACTTTTTCGGACATTTTTGGCCTGGCTTCACATCACAGATTCAATAGTGGATCAATGTCAATAGTTCAGCTGCACGCCACCAGAGGATGACATCTGAGATCTACTGGTTTCCAGTGGCCTAGCGTGACTCGCACGTTTGGGGATGCTCAACAATAACACACAAAATGTCACTATCAACTACTTCATTTAACAGGCGAATGCAACATAAGGCAGATACACTGGAACTACTTCCACCATACTTCCACGACCTCGATTGCTTACGACGGTGTAGGCGCTGCCCACAACATCCTCACAGCAGTCAGGACTGCCGATTAGAGTGTCCCTTATTTTCCGACTTTCAAATTTTTGACCGCTCACCCTCCCATTTTGTTCGAATGACCTTAAAACATGCCTATACACAATTTTGTTGAGATCCGAGCATTCTGACCCGTGCCGACTTGAGGGCAAAATTCGCAGGTCAAACATGTCCAGAACTATCACCCACCGCAGAGTGAGGCCCGAGCACAATACATGAATTTTAATCGATCGTGTCACTCGTGTGTACAGGTTGCTAATCTAACATAATATTATATGTTAGTGTCATATATGCAGTGCCGAAGAACGTGTGTTTTAATAGGATATAATATTAATTATTATTATAAAACATCAAATAACTGGACACAATTTACTATCAAACAAGTGCTTGAAGTTTTATTTTATGACACAAGGGAAGTAAAATCAACAGTTGGTGCAAGCGCTAAACTTGTGGTTCGTGAGAGAATGATATTCTGGGAGAAAGCAAGAATCCCGACAAGAGCTGATCATCATTGTACGCATGAACTTATTAACTTGTACTATTCGGAGGAAAATTACAAAAACCGCATGCAAGTGAGAAGATATTTTTAAACATCGTGAAGAGGTGTTTAGAAAAAATTTGAAGAATCTATTTGATAATGCACATCCGAATGCTTTACAAACAATTACGTTGGAAGGTTTTTATTTCGGCAGAGAGAGCCAGAATGTAAAAGCTATCTTGCAGGACTAGACGAACATCTCGCGGAAAAAGAAGAAAGGGCGAGACAAAGATCATTACAAGAAGAAAAAAGATTACAAATTCTTTGATGTGATACAACTGCATCAAACACTTGACGTTTTGAAGGAGTATGTAAGTTCTTGAAAATTTGGACAGAGCATTGTTATTTCCGCGCCGTCATCACATATATAAAATCTTATTTTACAATGTGTGTTTGAAAATACGTAATGTAGCAAGCAATCATTTTTTTTAGCATTTTAAGGAAAACTGGGTAAGTGTTTATTTTTCTGGGTAATGCCATTAATTTTCAAAGAGACAAAGAGAACTTGGAAAGTGTTCTTTAATGAGTCCAAAATTAAAGAAATGTTGGAATTTTATGAAAGTAACAAACTAAAGATATATCTTCCCGAGGCAATGCATCGATCTCGATAGATAGCAAGAGATATTTTATATTTAAAATGTTTCTACTCAGATCAAAATCTAAACTATCTTGTGTAATTTAAAATTCCTTAAATAATGTCACTCTGTTGATTGTAATTGATTATGTCAACCCGTGGCTTTAGGGCAGTGCAGCTGTAAAAGCTCCCTATCAAGATGCTTAATACAATTTCTAAAATTGCATGAAAGGATAGATTTCACAATTTCAGAAGCAACTTTAAAAAAAATTAGATACCGTATGTAGTATTTATTAGAAGATTTGTCTGTCGTATTCTCTGATGAAGCAGACGTACAAATCAAAACAAAAATGGAAGCAAATTTAGTCTGAGAAAATCTGCACGTGCTAGTGTGTTGTTTTCCTTTTTGTAAAGAATTGGATGAAGAATAATATGATAAGCGCAATTGTATACCGATGACTGTTCTTTAATTGTTAATTCGTAAATTTACAATACATCTCCTAATTCAATTTTATCTTCGTTTCAATGACACAAATTGCCGACTTTGTGTCAACCAAAAGCAGATACCTATTCTCTTGCCTGAAGTTGGATATTTGTTTTATTCAAAACTGTCCTTTGACCAGGAAAAGCAACTCTTCATATTCAGAAGCTACAAGGTTACTTATTAAGTTGAAATCTGTGAATGACTGCGCTGAAAGGCCTGTTGAATTAAAGCAAGATTTTCATGGACTACTGTACGATTTTGTACTACTTCGTATGTAGATGAGGAGAGAAAGCAATTTTTGTTGTGTTGTTCAAGAACATTGTTCATTGTACACATATTGCAAGAAAGAAACACTGAAAAAAAAGTACCCACTAGAAAAGTTAAAACCATAACACAGTCTAAAGAGTGAAAATAAATTAAAGTGTTATATAAAATTATACATTAAAAATGTATCAGTAGTTTTCCACTGACTTAACCCAACAAAACCAATAATCCCTAACATTCAAATTTCGCGCTCAAGTCGGCACGGGTTAATATCGACCTATTGAGACGAAATTTTATATTTGAGTAAATTTGACCCAATCGAAAATATTTAGGGGGTGAGCCCAAAGAAAATCCCCAAAAAAATTTTTTGCGCAATATAAGGGACACCCTACTGCCGATGTCTTGAAAGCAAATTATACAATGGCTCAGCCTTTAATTCTTATATGCGACTGGCAAAGAGACCACTTGTTAATTTATACATTGCAGACTAAAATAATATGAAATCTATTTAAGGGATAATTCAATTTCTTGGATATTAATTAAGAAATAGAAGTCAGGCACTATTTCTACAGTTTGTGCCCATGACCAAGCAGGGACTCCCGTGTGTGTGTGTGTGTGTGGTGTGGTGTGGTGTGTGTGTGAGAGAGAGAGAATTTACTGACCGCCTGAAGTGAGCTGCGCTCTCGTGCACAAACGAGTTTCTTTCCGTAGTGGATGCTAGCGTAAAGCAGTCGGGTTTCCCTGTGCCAGGGGGAAGAGGAGAGAGGAAGCTCGCCATCTGCGCATGCGTCATTACTCGTCGCAACTCGCGGCAGACGCTAGAAGCATTTTAGCTTCCAAGCAATCACAGACCTGCTTGAACAACCCGCCGAATTCAATCATAGGAAATCAATTTAAAAGTAATACAAAACGTGTTTCGCTCAACGGACCACTTGTAAGATTATCCATACAGTATTTAGGGTTCTTTATTAATATTATAGACGGGGATGCTCAGCATTTCAGCGTCCCCTGACGCTACGCCACCGCTGGTTTCATCAATGTGCAGAATTATTACGAAATTCACTGGGGTTTGAATAACGCTATGTAAAGTCTGAACGTTGTGACTGAACGTTGGTGATTTGTTTATAGTTTTAAACATTGGTGGAACATTTGAAAGAAATCCATACTAAAAGTAGTAAAGAACGTCAATGTACAAACATTGTTCTTAGTCCGTGTTGTATACAAATTGTGGCAAGAAACATGTGAGTTTTAAAGTATTTATAGAGTTAAAAGTACAAAAATATACAGTACAAAATTTACAGTAATGTACAATGTACAATATGTAGATATCATATACAGGTATCGTATATTTTCTAAACAACCTATTCTTTTACAGAAACTTGTGAATATAAATTGTTTGAAACAATGCCGAAACGAAAGTTACAGTTGTCAAAACAGAATACAAGAGCTAAGAGAAGGGCACCCTATTAAAATTCTGAATCGTCTACTCAGAGGCAAGAGCGACTTGCTGAAGAACACGCACCATTGAAAACAATACTGTAAAGAAGGAAGCAAATGTGAATAATTCTCTAGGAAGTGGGGCAGCTTTTCGTTATGACTCTCTATTTGACTATTTATACATCTTTCATGTTCAAATTGGTAAAATGGAAATTATTTGTGTATTTTGGTCAATCCTCTTGAAGTTTTTTCTTCAATATGGGCAGGGGACTAATACAGTGGTATGTAATTAAGCAATGGTCCTTTACATATTAAGACTAATCTGTGCTGTTGTTTCGCATGTCGATTGCTCACAGTGAATTAATTCATCTATTTTTTCTATAAAAAACTGACAAAAATTAATTTATCTAAAATATTTATGCCAAATGTAATAACAAAATTCGGGTTTCTATTATTTGTGGGTCATTCCATGTCAGTTCATCCAGGGCATGTCACCCACCATTTCAGATCTTGCAGATACTTCCCATATCTGTTTTATATACTATTAGAAGGGTTTCTTTCAAATCTTATTGAAATCTGTGTATTCGTTTAGAAGAAAATGATATTTATGATATGTACAATCGAGCAGTTGAAACATTACATAAAATGGCGTAATTTCTTATCTAATAATTGGATTTTCTTGAAACTTATTGTAGAATTTAAAGATATAATGGGAATAATAAAAATGCAAATTTCTAATTTTTAAAACCATTTTAAAAATTTTATTTGAATTTATTTATAAAATTATTCATTAATTTATTTTTCATAGTGCCACATCTTCAAAAAATCTGAAATTTATTTATAACAATAGGAATATAGTAGTCTATCTGTAGACAAAAAATTATAATTGTGTTTTGATAATAACTTACTTTTTTGATGGAATCATTATAAGTGTCACCACCACGTTACTCACAACTTAATTTTTTTTAGCAACTGCGATAATCTGGCTTGATTTTTTTGTAGGAATCTTTGCTTAAAGAATAGGTTCTTCCTGTAGTAGTATTGATATCCACTTGACACAAAATGTTTGAAAATGGAATTTCACAACTGTCCTTGTCAGGCCAGTAAAATGACGGAGAAGGTCCGTGTGGATGCATGAATTTAATTGTAGCATCACCTTCTTCACTGTTTACCTTTTCAATAAACCCCACACACCACAAAGAATCATATATGCAAGCAACATAACAATTGTTCTTGAAATCTGGGCACTCAGCAGGATTATACATATCAAATGTTACACTATAGAAAGAATCAGAACTTAATTGTTTTGCTCTAACTTTAGACAAAGACAGAGGTTCAAATTGATGCGTGGAACATGTCCCGGGGATTGTTTTTGCATTTTCAAACCTTGAATTCAAATCATTTCTAACTTGTACCATTTCTTCTTTTGTTACAAAAAAGGTTGTGATTTCCTTGATATTTTGCTTACAAAACTCGAATACTTGTGATGCAGTGGTTATTTGGTTCTTAAATGGTCTTTATAAACTGGCTTTGGTAACCATCCTTTTTAATGTGCCACCAATTCCATCACAAGGAGATTTACCGTGGCTAGTAGCTAAGAATGACCATTTACATTTTAATCCAAAATCAACTTCATGATGGCACAGATTAATGAAATTTTTACGGTTCTTGTACTGAGCAGCACATCCATCTGAAAAGTATTCCACAGCTTTAATTTTGGAATGAGAAAGCTCTGTTTTTAATAAATTTATTATTAATTTTTGAGATTGGTATACTAATGGTACATCATGATCCAAGTCATCTGAAATTATGCCGATGCTTTTTGAGTTAAGTCTCTCATCTTTCTTGTAATATACCACAGCAGCATGAAGTGTGCAGCTCCCTATGTTCCACTGATACCCTTGGGCCTCATCTTGAATCACAAAACTGTAGTTTTCACTGAAGTCCAACAGTATTACAGCTAATTCATCATTCAAGCTCTCTTTCAACATTTTAAAATAACATTATTGAGATTTTGCTATTAGTGAACGAGGAATAAGTTCACACTTTTGAGTTAGCAAATCACAAAATTCTGAAAAGCTGCATACTTCAGTAATCATATTTACTCTGTCTGTTGCAACCCACTGTTTATACTGAATTGGTTCATCAGGATCAAACTCACCTACAAATTTTGGTTGAATATGTTCCTTGAGACAAAGATTGCTTGGACAAATTTCACATAGTCTTAGCATACATGTTCTGCTGTTCATGTCACAAGTTACCAATTTAATCAGATCCTGGTATGTTTCATTTATAAGGATGCTCTGTAAAAGCAACTGAACATTTTGGTGGATTGTGCAAACACAGACAGCATGTGTACCTGATGATCCTGCAAGTACACATTCTTTAGGTCTAAGGACAGCAAATTTTGAGAAACCGATCTTGTTTTGAGGAAATGTTTTGAATGAAGAATACAACTCTGAGAGATTGTTTAAAACCAGTCTTTTCTGTTTATAAACGTTTTTACTAATGCTAATTTTGTCCTTCTTTCCTGGCATTATTCTTAAATTTTCATCATCCAAGTAAAAATCAATGACTTTCTTTGTTGTTTCTTCTGACAACATCTTCCCTTTTCATTGTTCAGGCAATGCTAAAATGCCATTCTTATTCACTAGGGCACGTGCCTCACGAACCACATATTCTGAAACTTCAAACATTTTACTCACTTTTTCTCTAGGCCAGGATGTTGGGACCAGTGTAAGCAACTAGACTTTTTTGCAAAAGTTCACATGTTTAATTTTCTCTTTAATTTTTTCCATTAACTCATCAAAATGTTTTGCTTTATGTTCTGTTTGGTTGTGTTCATCTTCATTTTGTTTTTCAGACCTGGTTCTATAAACTCTAGCAATATTGGTTTGAAGCGCACCAGCTGCTGATTGAAATTTTCGCTTAGCCACTACTGATCGACTGTGCCTAGGAATGGAATGTAATTTTACAGGCGATATTCCTAAATTAACTAAACTGATATTAAGTTTGTCTGGTGATTCTGGTGTCAAATCTGCAGACTCACTCATTTCTTCGCCAGAAGGAAGAGGAGGAGATGATGATGATGATGATGATGATGATGGTGCTGTTGGATCTGTATTGCTGCTGATTTTGCTAAGGCGTTTCCTGCAAGTTATACAAATCTTTTCTCCAGGAATTACAGCCATCCCATAGTTTCTTAATTCCTTTGCTTCTTTCAAGGTTATTTCATGCAGGGCTGATTTAATTGGTCGCATATGAATGTTTAATATGTCACAGCAATGCCTCTTATTGAGTGAGAATCGGCGTAAATATCTGTCTATATGTTTTGAACAAATAATTGGTTTGTCTAAAGTTAGAGACTGAAGGTTACTGCGCCAGAGAATAAGCTCCTGATCTTCTTCTCTTAATAAAATCCAATCTTTGAAAGTAAGGGAGCACTCCTCCCCAAGCAGGCCTCCCACACCGCATAAGGAGCTGCTACCTTCCATTTTAAGCACCTATTAGCCAATAAACAAATAAATACAAAGATATTAGGATTTTTTGTAGTGTATTTATGGACACTACCAAAGTTGATAATAATATGTGTTGAAATGTAGTTGTTTAGAGAGTAAAACTTACACTGATGGTGAACCACTCTCACACACTGTTTCTGCTTTCACAAACTGACTCCAAACTGCTTCTAACTGGCATGTTATCTTGTAAACAAATTTAAATCAAATGACAATATTACCAACTGCTTTAATTTAATTTACCTACAATGTCACAATACCAACTGTTTTAATTTAATTTACCTACAATGAACAAAACTAGTCTGCAACATTGATATTAGGAATTGACATTTTGCCTTCTATTAAAAACAAAATTCCAACACTGTTTATTATTTCACAAAAAACATTTTTTTTATTACTTCTTCATTAGATAATAAAAATTGTTCCCTGAAATTTTCATGGAATTTGAAGGTGTGGCAATATGAAAAAAAAAATCTTGAATTTTAGTCTTTAAAATTTCTATAATATGGCTCGATACTAAAATATACAAGTTAAACTAGATTATTATATACTCATTTGAGAAGAATAACATTCCACTACATGCAATTCAAAAAGATTTGATGTCTATCTTAAGCAGTTTCGAAGTTATGGTACATTTTGTGAATACGCGTGCAACAAATTTGGTACCTGAGCCGTTAACTTCAATTTGAAATTCCTCTGCAACCAATTATCATAATCAATTAAAAGTTTACCAACATTCATAGATATGCTTATGTTACAATCTGACAGGTTTTTATAAAAATTTGAGACATAGGGTGACATTTTCAGGTTTTTCTGGATGAATTGACATGGAATGACCCTTGTTTGTTTATTTGTTTATTTTATTTGTTTGGTTTCTATTATTCACAATTCAAGATCCATAGTATCTAGCACTTCAAATCAAATAATGAAGCTAAAATTGTTTTGTTTAGTGGTTCAGTACATTGTCAATTTATTGTGGATATAAGTACAAGTTGGTGGATCAGTATTACTGTTATGTTGCGATGATATGATGAATTGATTTACTCCAACCAATAAGTTTTATACTACATGTTACTAGAACATAGGTCTTTAAACATACATATTTCTGTCGTCTTCAAATAATTATAGAAACCGGCAATTACAGTTTAGCATAGATATTTACATTTACTTTTATGATTATGATTTATCAAATACGTTATGACATTTATATCTATTTGTCCGGATCTGTCTACTAGCGAAACCATGCGAGAACTCAAGGATGTTTCGTATACTCGGCTTAAAACTGTAAGTCCCTTGAAGGTCACGAGTTGGCAGGAGATACATTTTTAAATTAATCTTTACACATATGATGGATGAAAAAATACAAAAAAGAGTTAGTTTTACAATTTGGCAATTTATTGAAAGTATTGGTATAATATATAAAATTCCCTTAACGGCCTGCTACGGGCCTTAGCTGACCACCGGTGACAGCCTCTCGGATATGGGATAAGGAGTTCGAACGGTTAGCACGAGGACATCCCTTTACAGTATTCACCACTCTTCTTAACCTTAGGATGGGCTTTCTCATCGTCACACAGCAAGCGATTGAGACATTTATAAGAAAAGCGCACGGTTCTAATTTACTCGGCCGGGAATCGAACTTGGGGTTGCGCCGTGGAAAGCGAGCATGCTAACCAATAAGCCACCAAGGGCAGAATATAAAATTCCACAAAAGAATGTTGAGTCTACAAGTATTTTACAAGTATTTCGCATTAATAATTTAGTTTTGTTTATCGTTTTTAGTTATAAAATGAGGAATGTTTGGGAGCTGAAACTCCAAATAAGAAATTTCTTTAGTAGGAAAGTGAACGAGGCACACCGGAAATTTCCAAATAGAGGGCAGACAAGACAGAGGGCTAGCTTGGCGGGAAAGATATACAATGGGAGAGAAGTAGGCCTCACTGCAGGCCATGAATAAATGGAATTCCTCTTCCTGGCTAAAAATTTAAAGTAATAAATGCCTGGGCAACGCCGGGTAGTTCAGCTAGTAATGGTATAGAATTAAGGAATTTTGCTACCTATAATCAATTAAAAATAACACATTCTTTAGGAATAAAGATATTCATAAATATACTTTGAATGCTAGAAGATGGAGATCCCTCACAGATTATATTATAATTAATGAGAAATTATCAACACTAATTCAAAATACAAAAGTTTATAGAGGCAAACATATATACTCAGATCATTATTTGGTTGTCTCAATTATTCAATTACTAAGTAGATGGTTTGTTTGTTTGTTTGATTAGGTTTAGACGGCGCTTCAACTGATAAGGTCATTGGCGCCCGTGTCAAAGTATTTCTAAAAACAGTTAATTAAAATTCTAGTAAAAGTGTTGCTGGTACAACTTACCAGCTAATTTAAAAGTACACAATTACCCTACAAAAAAAGGTTACATTACACATAAAAGATTTAAACAGATAGGACATATTCGAAAACGTAAATATGGGGCCAGAAAATTATAAAACATTATTGTCCTAATGTCAGATAAAATTATATATTCCGCTTTCTCTCAAAAAACAAAAAAGCTTTGAGAGCGCGGAATCGTCATCTCCGAGCACCTCTCGTAGAGAGTTGCCCAGACCATATCTTCGTCGGCTGCCATCAAATTTCAAACACTGCAGGAGGACGTGTTCCATAGAAACATTCGCCCTGCATGTATCACAGGTGGGAGGAGAGTCACCTCGCATGAGGAAACTGTGCGAAAAGTGTCAGTGTCCAATACGAAGACGGGTTAAAATAACTTCCTCACGTCTAGAAGGCCGGGATGAGGAACGCCAGGAATTAACAGAATCCTTTATTGCACTTAGTTTGTAGGTGGTATTTTGCCACTCTGTTTGCCACGCACTAAAGATGGATCGTTTTAAAAAAGCTTTAACATCGGACGATGGTACAAAAGGAATGTCAACATGAGTATTCCCCGTCGCCGATTTCGCCGCCCGGTCAGCCATCTCGTTCCCCACGATTCCCACATGGCCTGGGACCCAACTCAGTACCAGATCATAGTGGCGAGACAAAAGGCGATGAATGAGGTTTTGAATTGATTGCGTCAGGTAGTCTAAGGAAGAACAGGAGATAGCTTGTAGTGGGCTGAGAGAATCAGAACAGAGAACTGCTCGGCGCAAAGTAGCTGACTCGATGTATTTTAGGGCTTCAAGGATTCCATACATTTCAGCAGCGAAGGTGCTGCATTAAGAATGTAGCCGATATGATTTGGTGACTCTGATACAATAAAAACTACATGCCACTGTGTTATTGCACTATGAACCATCTGTGTATAAAAATACATGATCTGGGTAGGCTATCCTCATTTCCTGAAAATGGATCTGGTAAACAAGAGGACTAGTCGTTTGTTTGGGAAGACAGGATAGTCTGAGATCAATATTCGGGCGGAGGAGTTTCCAAGGGGGAATGGGATGACGGGGGTTTCACAGGGATAGGAAGGACAACATTAAGGTCCCGCAACAGATTTCGCAATCGAATGCCTGGAGGGTGAGGCAGCGATGTTCGAAGAATATAGGATGATTCATACTCAGGATGGGTAATTATTTGGCGACAAGGATGGTTCGGAAGTCCTGATACTTTAGCACCGTAAGATGCTAATAAAATATTCCGCCTTCTTTTTAAGGAAGGCTCACCAGCCTCAGCTAGAAGGCACTTAATTCGGCTGGTGCGATACGCACCAGTTGAGAGACGGATACCAGCGTGGTGTATACTATTGATGGGTCGCAGAGTGGAGGGAGCTGCCGGACCATACACTTCACTTCACACCGTAATCCAAAACTGACCGGATCAGTGATCTATAGGGCAGTAGGGTAGTGCGGTCGGCCCATGCGGGTACCCCTGTTAGCACATTTTTTCTCGGCGCGGACAAAGTTCCAGTGACTTCCGCCCACCTGGGCACTCTTTGTGGTACTCCCGCCAAATTATGGGAGTTCCATGCTGCACCAGTGTGTTCTGGGGGGCGCCAACTCAAAAATTCGCGCGTCTCACTAAAAAAAATTAATTAATTAAGAAATTAATTAATCATTGTTCCCTCGCGCCTCTACGCATGGAGCGTCTTCTTCCGCCGCGCGGCTTTACCCACGCCGCCGACACCGATGACGTCACGTCGACACCGACGTTGCCGCCGGGGCCGGCGCCGCTGCCGCCATCACCACCACCGTCGCCGCCCTTATCTTCCCCGCCTCCATCCGTCCCCGGCCGGCTAGCCACCCCCTACCATGCGCCCGGTGTCATTCTCGGGGCGGTGGACAGAGCAGGCGTGGCTAGCGGGAAACGTGCTGGGTGGTGCTGGGAACGGCGAGTGCGGTGGGCAGCTTATCGCTCCACACGGAAATGCTCAAAAACTTTGGCGTGAAGCATTCCCGTCAGCGAAGGGCATTTCTTCTATGTGCATTGAGACCCACTACTAGACAGCAGTGTAAAAAGGAGGAGCTGTGGTACTTATGAGAGTAGTCTGGTTTGAAAAATCTAGGCATATGTGCCTCGTAGGCTTCAATACATTCTGCAATGTTTACACTAATTTAATTTTTCTTATTGTATCAATTCAGGTAGCCTCGCCTAGTCAGTGAACCTTTCATTTTGTGTTTTCAGAGTTTTTGTGAAATTGTTAAAAGTTTTTTTTGTATTCTTTGACAACCCCATGATGTACCATTCAGCATGCAAAGAAGGTTAGGGGGAGAGACACATCTGGTTTGTAATCCACGAATATGAGCACGCCATGTGAGGGATTTGTCAAATGTGAGCCCCAGGAACACGGCGGAATCAGCGAATGGAAGCTGATTTCCTCCCAAGTAAAGGACGGGGTTGCTATGCAAATGGTGTATCCTACAAAAGTGCAAACAGGTACATTTAGAAGCAGAAAATTTAAAGCCTGTTGACATGCTCCATTCAAGGAGCTTGTTGAGCACCATTTGGAGTTGCCTCGGTATCACACTGATGCTGCTGGATGAACAAAAGATGGCAAAGTCATCCACAAAAAGCGATGCTTTTACAGGTTCTCTCACGGTCGACGCTATGCCATTGATGGCGACGGCAGAGTGACACTCAGGACTGATTCTTGGGGAATACCATTTTCAAGAGGGTGACTACGAGATAGCCTATCACCCACACGAATACGGAAGGATCTGTTCGAAAGGAAATTTTGGAGGAATAGAGGAAGCTTTCCCCTAAATCCCCAAGAGTGTAGAGTTTGCAGAATGCCATTACTCCAGGTGATATCGTAGACCTTTTCTATGTCGAAAAATATGGCTACAAGGTGTTGCCTCAAGACGAACGATGTGCAGACAGCTGTTGCCAGCGAAACGAGGTGGTCCAAGGTTGAGCGGCACCTTCTAAACCCGCTTTGGATTGGCGTCAACAGATTTTTACATTCCAAGGTCCACACCGGACGCTGATTCACCATGCGTTCCAGAACTTTGCATACGCAGCTTGTGAGAGAGATAGGTCGATAACTTGATGGCAGTGATCGATCTTTGCCTTCTTTGGGAATTGGGACGATGATGGCTTCTCGCCAAAAGGTAGGGATGGTGTGCTCTTCCCAGATACGGTTATAAAGCCGGAGAAGGAATTGCATGGCCATTTCTGGAAGATGTTGCAGCATTAAGTTTTGAATTTCGTCTGGACCTGGTGTGGTTCTTTTCGCAAGCATTAGAGCAGAACGCATTTCATGCATGGAGAAAGTGGTATTAGAATCCTCATGAGTTCTGCTAGAAAAATCCAGAGCGCGGTTTTCCATTCTTTCTTTGAGAAGAATGAAGTTTAGAGTATAGCTTGCCGATCTCGACATGTTTTCATAATAGGTGGCAAGTTCCTCTGCAATGGCGTCTCGAGCTGTGATTATCTGACCATTTTTGAGAAGACCTGGCACTGAATTTGGGGAAGGATATACTGTGATTTTACGCACCTTCCTCCATACCAGACGTGATGGCGTATGGCAATTCAAAGAGGAGACGTATGCCCTCCATGATGCATTTTTACTTTTTAAAATGGTTCTCCTCGCCATCGCTCTGCACCTCTTGTACTCAATTAAATTATCCGCGGTTGGATAGTGTTTTAATCTTGCCAACGCTTTTTTACGAGCACCAACAGCCCTTGAGCAATCCAAGTTCCACCTCGGGACGAAGGGGTGTCGCGATTTACCAGTCGACTTGGGGATTCCAATGTCCGCAGTTCGTAATACAGCTGTTAAAATGTGCCATTTCTTCCACGCTGACAAACTCGTCGTCCGATAGACTGACGTTCGCTTGGAATGTCACCCAGTCAGCACGGCGGACACACCATTGAGGAGGGCGCGCCCACCCACGGGCTAGACCATCAATGTGGATGATAATGGGGTAATGGTCGCTTCCGTACAGCTCATCTCGGATGGATCATTGCAGGACTGTTGCAAGAGAAGGGCTGCAGAGTGCTAGGTCGATACACGTATTCCAGTTTGTAGCGACGGCAAAGTGAGTTGGTTCGCCGGAATTCAGAATAACCAGGTTCGCTGAGTCTATAACTGATTCTAATACACTACCTCTCGGACAAGTGCGGGAAGAGCCCCAGAGAGGACTGTGGACATTTACATCCCCGAGAGGGCAGTTCGGAGAGGGCAACGGAGAGGGCAGTTCGTTGATCAAACCCAAAAGTTCATGACGAGATACACTCAGTCCTGGAGGGATGTAGATGTTGCAAACAGTGAGTGTGATTGATGGGAGGTGTACCTGCGTACACTCTGCTTGAAAGTTGGTCTGAAGAGGTATCTCTGAAGACAGCAGCGAATCATGAACCAGTGAAGCAACTCCACCATGAGCACGGAGACCATCATCCACATCGAACCTAAAAGGGGAAAAACCGCGAAGAGACAAGGGACGCTGTGGGGTGAGGTGGGTCTCTTGGAGACAGGTTATCAAATTATTGTGACGGGACAGCAACAGTTTAAGATCGTCCCGCCGTGAGGAGTACCCGTTTACGTTCCATGACAGAAGAGCCATGGAAATTATAAATTATCTTTTTTTCCTCCGGCGTTGGGAGCCGGATGCTCGGGAGTCCTCTCCAACAGGAGTTTTCTTGAAGCTGACACCTCCTTGGCATTGCCCGGGGGGCTAGATGGTCGCTCAGTGCGAGTTTCGGAGGGAATAGTTTTTGGCTTTATTTTAGTGGCCGGGTCTGAGGCAGAAGTGCGCGTGACATCAGTGTCCATTGAGACTGGCTTAGGTGGCTGTTTCGACGACTGCGATGGCTGAGCTTTTCTCTCATTTTTTTTAACTTTGTGGGGATGACAACTCTTCCACCTTGCAGGGGTGAGGTATCGTCAGGGAGGTCCACTGGGGACACCTGGCATGCGAAGCTCACCATTTGGGGGACAACTTGTTCTGTTTGACAGCTCGCTGCTACCCCCGGAGAGTTAACCTTAACAGCGTCAGAGAAGGAGCGAGAGAGATCGATAGGATTCCTCGCTAGGAACCGACGCTTGGCCTCTGGAAATGACACCTCAGTAGCTGTAATCTTCTGAATTTCTCTTTCTCTCAAAAAAAAAAAAAACTGGACATTGCTTATAATTGGCCGAGTGGTCTCCTTCGCAATTAACAGTGTGGTGTAATGGCGCAGGGTTCAGGTTCGTGCATAGAATTCCCACACTTACCGCACACCGGGCTGTCTGCCATGCACCGCTACTGTGTGTGGGCGAACCTCTGGCACTTAAAGCACCGCAGAGGGTACGGACATATTGTCGAATGCGGAGGTTACAAAAACCGCAGGAGATTTTTTGAGGGAAAGTTGGAGGATTAAGAGTCAAGATAAGAGTGGAAGTAGGGATTTCGCGCCCATGCTCCCTCCTCTTGATCCTATAGACGTCAGTCACACCCTGGCTCTTAAAAAAGAAACTAGCTCTTCTTCACTCTCTGTTGAAAAATCCTCGTGGTTGACCACTCCCTTACAAAGGTTTACTGTTGGGTGAGTGGTCACTTCCACCTGGAGGCCGGCAATCTGTTTGGTTTTCATAATTTTTTCGACCTGGTCATCCGAACGTGCTTCGAACAAAATGGTTCCATTTCTCTGTCGTACCACAGCTTGCAGTTTTCCATACGTCTCCTCTATAGCGCACGCCAAACGGACAGCACTAACCGTTTTCAAAGATTTTCCTTCCTCAGCACAAGCCATGAGGAGGAATTTAGGTTTCTTAGGCCTATCTTCTTCTTTCAAAAAGAAACTATTGAGGTCAATAGTTCGTTGTGGACATCTCCTCTTCCTTGCGGAAGAGGGCGGGGGAGAAGGTTTATTATCCATGTAGATGGATATCGAATTCATCCCCGTGGTCCCCACCCACCAAGGAGCCCAACAAGGGGACACCATCGGAGTGCCAGGGTTGCCACGGGGATATAGTGCGGGAATACCATAGTGCTTGGACGCACTATAGCATTAGATTGTCTTTGTCATGCTCTGCTTAACTATCATTAACTTGAAATTCTCATAGTTCAATGCGCGAACTCGTAGCTTATACATTTCCGCGAGCACAAAACCTCTAAAAGGACGGGGGAGAAGGTTTAGTATCCATAGAGATGGATGTCAGATTCATCCCCGTAGTCCCCACCCACCGCGGAGCCCAACAAGGGGTCACTTCATCGGAGTGCCTGGGTTGCCACGGAGATGTACTGGGGGAATGTCACAGCGCTGCCCCGCCGTGGATCCCCCCGCTCACCCTGGAGTTCAGTACAGGACCTAATCCAAGCCGATTGATCGGGAGTGGGTTAGCTCCCGACAGCCCGTCTAGGAGAATCCGAGGCCAAAGCAAGCGTATTGAAGCCTACAAGGAATGTTCCCCAAAATACGTAAATAACTTATCCCTAAGTGCAAAGCCGAACATAGCACAAGGTAAGTAGTGGGGGAAACAAACAGACTCCTCAACCGCCAGGACACACATTCCCTCCGACACGGGTCGCCATGCACGGCAAACACATGGGTGAGCGTTCAGCATAGAGAGAGGGCCAGTGAAATAGAAGAGGCAGAAGAAAAAAGAAAGTATGTTATAAAAGAACGAGAATGACACATGGGGAGAAGAAAAATGTCTGGTGAAAGAAAAGAATACTTGAGAGCCACTCTCTGCATCCCCCCTTGGACCAACCCACTTCGACGGGACTAAGCAGATGGAAAAACCAAAGTTCCAAGAATAAAAACAGTGTAGAAGGTTTTTAAGTGTATCGGTTACAAGAGAGTATCAAAAGGCTGTATCAACAGATACTACATAATTACTTTGCAAATATACCAACACAAGAAACAGTAGAGAAAGAATGGGAAAATATTAAAATCTGTGTAGAATAAGCAGCTTTTGAAAGCACAGGAAAAAAAGAAGATAAGGGAAAAGGAAGGACTCGGGGTATGAATGAAGAACATAAGGAAGCAGTGACAGATAAAAAGAAATCATACTTGAAATATCTTCAAACACGGAATGAAGCCCAAAGACTATCGTATAGTATACATCAGGAGGCGAGGGATCACTTTATAAATAATATAGAAAATGATATTCATGGGAAGCAAGTACTGGCCTACAAAGTAATGAGACAACTCAATCAAAAAGAAAGACACCGTTCAATTGAAGAATATAGACAAAGAGAAATGGCTGCAACACTATACTAATCTATTGTTCAACCCACTGAAAGAGAAGGAAGAACAAGAAGAACAAAAGAAAGATAAAATCGATCCACTAACAACAGAAGAATTATTACAAGTATTAAAAGAAATGAAATGTAGAAAAGCTACTGATGTAGATAATATAAATGTAGAATTACTAAAATATGGAAGCACCTTTCTTCATTTAACACTGGGACATTCCATATTAAATCAACACTGTAATTTTACATCACCATCTCAGATTCAGATAAAACTTGACACATAGGTAGTATGAATGATGAATAAGAAAAGTACAAATTTTGAGTAAAATATTCCCACCTGTTTGTGACCCACCATCCGTAGCGGGCACAATAATCTATATGCCATCATTTCCTCATAATTAAATACTCTTAAATTATCATAATTATAAATTAATTACACCAAACATTTTCTAAAAAATCGAGGGTCAGCTAGCTTCAGACTGAAGCTAGCTCGCCATGCAACAAAATATAGCAAAAAAAACTAGAAAAAATTAACTATTAAGTATTAATTAATTACCATTTAATTACTCCATTTTAACATCATAGCAACAACAAATTGTTTAAACAATTTGAAAATATGTACTAAAACAAAAAATTGAAAAAAATCGTAAAATGTTTCCTTACCGGCAAAATACTCAATTGAATTGTTTCTAATGATTCCTTCACAACATATCACTTGTTTTTACCACATATTGTTTAAATTAATTACTACAACAGTTGTTAAAAAACTCGCACAGAGCTATGCACCAAAAATGCTTCTTACCGTCACAAAGTTAAAAAAAACTTTAACTATATTCTTACCGACGGACCACAAATTAACCTTTTCGCTAACGACGCCTATAGGCGTCCGGATTTTTCGTGCCCCGTGTGCTAACGCCGCCTTTAGGCGTCCGCCCGGAGTCGCTTCTGCTGTGCTAATGACGCCTATAGGCGTCTTGTACTTCGCGCGACTTTCTTCCGCTTTCTTCTGAATGGCTGAGGGCCTGAAGGACATGTGGTAATACATGTTCGTTTTGTAAGGGTTTGAACTTTAGTTTGAACCCTCCTAGGGACTGCTCATGTGGATATTCTCTTTGCTGCGAGTTGAAATGTTTGTAAACTGATCGACTGCCATGCGGCAGTCCTCGTCACCCGTGAGGGGTTGGCAAGCAGCTTGAAGGCGCCCCTTCCCTAATGACCCTAATAAAACTTTCTCCAGGGTTTTCGGGTACGATTTACTACCTTTACTTTGTGTTAATATTTCTTGCTAAACGTTTTTTGTTTATATGCAGAACTATACGAATGTCGGCTTCTTTCTTGAAGAAAACAGGGCACAATGAAAGAAGTTCAATTTTGGATTTCTTGATGAATAACATTCATGGTTAACGAAAGTATGAAATTCTACCAAAATGCGCTGCAAATAACTGAAAAATATCACTCGTGACTTGCAAAATGGAGTGATACATCTTCTGATGAAATGCATGTTTCCTTTAGTATGTTTACTCATGCCGAGAATTTAAAAAATCCCTCACTAAACGAATTTTCAACGCCTATTTTCGGGGCGATAATGTCTGGAGTTAGGTGTTTGCTTACACTGAGAATACTTCATTCCAGTAACAATGTAGGACATTGCGGCAATCGCCTTTTCAAAATAAGAGATGTCAATGCCATTTGGCCATTTTCCGAAGATTAGCAATCTCATTCTCCCCGTTCGAGAAGTTGGGCTTAGAAAGCCTAATTTTGTTCAAGGAACGGCTGTTTTTCAAACAGAATAATCTTTCAAAACGAATCAGGTTTGGAATCTGAAGGGGAATCAAACTCTTAGTGCTGTGTGATTGTGAAAAGGAAATGATTTTCTATTTTATTATTCGCCATGAGTTACGATACTTTTGTGAAGAATGTAATGTGGATTTGGGTATTACGCCATGTTTTGAAGTGTAACACCACAAATGGATTTCTAAATTCTCAATAATATTAAAACGTTCAAAAAGTGTTTATGAGGTCCTCGTATTACACTGTTTTAAAATGTATTTCACAAAAAAATTGTCACACATTTCAAAAGCATAACTATATTTTAAAATGAAAACAATTTTAAAACTTAAAAACAAGACACAATAATATATATTTCTATGAACGCCAGTATCGACCCAAGATCCATATCAAAAACAAGGATAGAACGTATATGCGAGTTTGTCTTGTGGGGCCACCTACACCCTGCCAGTGCGCGCCCTTCGGAACCAGGAAAAGGCGCCGCACACAGCGGTCGCCGGCCGCCGCGGTGCGTCTGCACGGGGAGGCGAAACCCTGGGTGGGGTCCGTAGCAGCGAAAAGGTTAACATTAATTTGTTTAATATACTTAATATTTATTAACTAAACGTGACACGAATTAATTACTGCATTCAATTGTTTATAAGGAGCCTAGACGCATCAGAAGCACATTCTCGTTCATCTTTTAAACAAATATTCACACAAAAAACATATTCGGCGGAATATAAACATTTTTTGCAAAGGGATCACTACAAGATATCTATTGAATTAATAACAGTTTGTTTAAATTAATTACCGTGCCTAAAATGCTCTAAAATGGGCCCCACTTTTGCACCAAAATCGCACTTCGTAGAAAAAAATTTAAAAAATCAGGAAATAAATTCTTACCGGCGAACCACGGTATTACTAACACTAATTTGTTACAAGCACTTCATATTTTACGATACAATTGCTCCAGAATTAATTACTGCTTGCAATTGTTTATAACGAGCATGCAAACTTTAGACACGTAATCATACAAACAATTACCAGACTTAAAATCGCACAAAACGACTAACCGTCGGAATACTGCGAAGTGCGATTTTGGTGGACATGTTAGGCCCATTTTAGGCATAGTAATTAATTTAAACAAATTGTTCTTAATTCAATAGATATCTGCTGATGAGCACTGGAAAAATATCTCTCAATTCTGCCGAATAGTTTTTTCTGTGAATATTTGTTTAAAAGATTTACGAGAATGTCTTTGTTATGCTTCGGGGTTCATTATAAACAATTGAATGCAGTAAATAATTCGTGTCACATTTAGTTGATAAATATTAAGAACATTAAACAAATTAATGTAATAAATCTGTGGTCCGCCGGTAAGATTACATTTTACGATCTTTTGAACGTTGTGACGGTAAGCGATATTTTTGGTGCAAAGCTCCGTGCGATTTTTAAACAAATGTCCGGAGTAATTAATTTCAATAATTTATTTTTAAAATAAACGATATCCAGTGATGGAATCAGTAATAACATTTGAGTATTCCGTTTGTTAGTGTTTTTTCTGCGATTTTTTGTCTGGTAAGTGTATGATTATTTTTTTGAAGTTTGGATGCTCATTATAAACAAATACAAGCAGTAATTAATTCTGGAGTAATTTCACCGTAAAATATAGTGTTTGTAACAAATAAGTGTTGGTAATACCGTGGTTCGCAGGTAAGAATTTATTCCCTGATTTTTTAATTTTTTTTTCTAAGAAATGCGATTTTGGTGCAAAAGTTGGGCCCATTTCAGAGCATTTTAATTTAAACAAATTGCTTTTTAATTCAATAGATATCTTCTAATGAGCCCAGTGCAAATATTTCTGTATTCCGCCCAATAGTTTTTTCTGTGAATTTTTGTTTAAAAGATGAACGAGACTGTCTTTGTAATGCTTCGGGATTCATTACAAACAATGGAATGCAGTTCACGTGAAACGTTTACTTAATAAATATGAAGTATATTAAACAAAATAGTGTTAATAAATCTGTGGTCCACCGGTAAGATTACATTTTATGATTTTTACTTTCTCGCCTTACGAATACATCGTAAGAAGAGAAAATTATGTAATCGTGCGCGGGAAAACGAGGAATTTTCACCAGAAAAACTCTTATCACAGGGGTCTGGTAACGAAAATGTGGATAAAACCTGTTGCTAAATTTAGAAAAAAATCCTCTTTCTCGTGGTGTAGTCAAAATCCATGATTTGTTGCTTCTTGATACTGCAAAATCGATTGACGGCAAAACGTCCGTCTGTGATCAACGCTAGCGCCTAAACCGTTCGGACGATTTTCTTCAAAATTGATATTCCCCCATCGTATTTACGCGTCTCAAGGCCTCGAATTTGAAATTGATTATTTAGTACTTCAGGGTACCTTACATGAAGCCTATTTTGAGATTTTCAAAGTTAAAAGAAAATGGCTCCAAATTTTTTGATTATTTTTTGTTGTTGAATAGTGCAAAAAACGTTGAAGGGAATGACGTAGGTATCATTTTCGTTGATAAGCCCAATTTTTCGAAAATTGCAAAAAAATTTAAAAACTGCAAATTTCAAGATAGAGATTATTGCCTCAGACAAAGTCGGTTGTACAAAATTAGCACTTCAAATAAGGTCATGTAAGATTTCCATTAATAAGAAGTCCTGAGACAAATGGTGGGGAAAATCTTCCTCCGATTGATTGATTGAATAGGGTTTAGAGGGCGCTTCGACTGCTGTGGTCATTTGCGCCCATGCCAGAGTATTTGGAGAAAAGAATATTCAGTGTTGCATATGTAACTTACTCACTGTTTAAAAGCATGTACATTGGCTAAAAAGAAGGCTCGAATTCTGCTTCAGGCATACATGTAGAAATGGCAGAAGGAAAATAGAAAAAGGGCGCGTAAAATTTATCTTAAAAAGTAAAATTGGTTGTAAAGGGGCCAAAAAACAACATAAAACATTGTTATCTTTCAAATAAAATTATATATTCTGCTTTCTCTCAAAAAACAAAAAAGTTTTGAGAGCGCAGAATCGTCATCCCCGAGCACCACTTGTAGCGAGTTGCCCAGGTCATGTCTTCGTCGACTGCCAACAAATTTCCTACAGTACAGCAGGACGTGTTCCACGGAAAGAACAGTCTTGCACGAGTCACAGATAGGGGGAGTTTCATTTCGAAGAATGAAACCGTGAGAAAAGTGGCAGTGTCCGATACGAAGACGGGTTAAAATAACTTCCTCGCGCCTACAGGACCGTGATGAGGAGCACCAGGGATACACAGAATTCTTTATCGCACTTAGTTTGAAAGTGCTATTGTGCCACTGTTTGCCACGCTCTAAGCACGGATCGTTTCAAGAAAGCCTGAACATCGGTCAATGGCACAGAAGGGATGTCGATATGAGTTTTACGAGTCGCTGATTTCGCCGCCTGGTCGGCCAGTTCGTTCCCTCTGATACTCACGTGGCCCGGGACCCAACTAAGTACCAGGTCATAGCGGCGGGACAGAAGACGATGAATCAGGCTTTGAAGGGATAACGTCAGGTAGTCTGACGAAGGACGGGAGACTGCTTGAAGAGAGCTGAGAGAATCAGAACAGATGACTACTCGCCGCAACGTCGCTGATTCAATGTATTTTAGGGCCTCAAAAATTGCATACATTTCGGCAGTGAATATACTGCACTTGGAGTGAAGCCGAAATGATTTGGTGGCCCTGATACAGTAAAAACCACATGCCACCGCGTCGCTGCACGATGAACCATCCGTGTATAAGAATAAATGATCCGGATAGGATTCTCTCATATCCAGAAATTGCTTCTGGTAAACCAGAGGACTAGTAGTTTGTTTGGGCAGATTGGAGAGTCTGAAGTCAATACTGGGACGGAGGAGTTTCCAAGGGGGAATCCGGTCTCTTGTGGGTTTCACAGGGGTGAGAAGGTCTACATTTAATTCCCGGAGAAGATTTCGTAATCTAATACCTGGGGGATGGGGTAATGATGATCAAAGAATGTACGAGGACTCATACTTTGGGTGGATGATTATACGACGACAGGGGTGGTCAACCAGTCCCGACACTTTAGCCCTGTAAGAGGCTAATAAAATATCACGCCTTCGGCTCAGAGATGGTTCTCCAGCTTCCGCCAAGAGGCATTCGATGCGACTCGTGCGGTAGGCGCCTGTACTAATCCTTATACCGGCGTTGTGAATGATATTTAATGGCCGGAGGGTTGATGGTGACGCTGACCCATATACAATACATCCGTAATCCAAAATAGAGCATGTGAGGGTTCTATACAAACGCAAGAGACACACACGGTCTGCTCGCCAACAACTGCCTGTAAGGGTGCGGAGGAGGTTCAGAGGTGAGACACATCGGCTTTTCAGTTTACGTATATGATTTCGCCAAGTTAGGCTCTTATCGAGAGTAAGCCCAAGGAAAGTTGCAGAGTCCACAAAAGGTAGAAGATGGTTTCCAAGAAAAAGATCGGGGTGGTTATGAAGATGATAAATCCTGCAGAAATGCATACAGTTAGTTTTTGATGCGGAGAATTTGAAACCTGTCGCATCACTACATTCCTGCAATTTGTTGAGGACAAGTTGTAATTGTCTCTCTATCACTTGAATACTCTTGAAAGAGCAGAAAATGGCAAAGTCGTCAACGAAGAGCGATGCTTTCACCGGCTCTCGGATTATCGACGCTATACTATTGATAGCGATGGCAAACAGAGTGACACTCAGAATTGAGCCCTGAGGGACTCCGTTTTCTAAGTGGTGGCTGGCGGATACCCTGTCACCAAGGCGAACGCGGAAGTATCTTGAGGAAAGAAAGGCTACTAAAAAATGGGGGAGCCGGCCCCTAAGGCCCCAAGAATGGATGGTGCGAAGAATGCCGTACCTCCAGGTAGTATCATATGCTTTCTCTATATCGAAGAAAATTGCTACCAGGTGTTGACGTAGCACGAAAGCAGTGGAGATCTGTGTGGTAAGGGTGACAAGGTGGTCCATGGTTGACCTGTTCTTCCTGAAACCACATTGGATGGGTGTAAGTAGGTTTCTCTGCTCCAGGTGCCAGACCAAACGCGTGTTCACCATTCGCTCCAGAAGTTTGCATATACAGCTTGTGAGCGAGATTGGGCGGTAGTTTGACGGCTTTGTCCTGTCCTTTCCTTCTTTAGGAATGGGAATAATAATCGCTTCGCGCCACGTCCTAGGAAAGGTATTCTCCATCCAAATCTTGTTGAAGATACGGAGGAGAAAAATACGTGCCTCTTCCGGCAGGTGATTTAACATTTGGTTGTGTATCTGGTCTGGTCCTGGAGCAGAATCTTTCCCACGGGCGACCGCACAGGAAAATTCATCCATGGAGAAAGGGGCGTTATAATCTTCCTCCAGGCAGGTTGAGAAGTCCAATCTGCATTTCTCCATTCTACTCTTCGTTTTCAAGAAGCTAGGGGAGTAGTGTAAGGAACTGGAGGTATTTTCATAATGGCAGGCCAATTCAACTACTTCTTCTGGAGAAGTAATAAGATTTCCATTAATAAGGAGTCCTGGGACAGATGGTGGGGAAAATCTTCCTCCGATCAGTCGGATCTTTCGCCATACTACTTTAGGCGGGGTATGGCAAGAAAGAGAAGAAATAAAGGCTCTCCAGGAAGCGGTCTTACTTTTCCGTATTACTAATCAGGCTCTGGCCCGCTTTCTTTTGAAATCGATCAGGTTTGATGCGGTGGGGAACCTATTGAGCCTCGCGAGTGCTTGCTTTCGGTCACGCACCGCGGTGGCACAGTCAGCATTCCACCAAGGCTCAGGGACGCGTCGTGGCCGACACGTAGACTTCGGGATTGCAATGGTGGCTGCGCGAAGAAGGGCGTCGGTGAATTGGGCCACCAAGGTATCGATATTTGAAAAGTGGTCTGGCATTATAATTTTCTCGCTGAATGTATCCCAGTCGGCTCGATGGAATAGCCAGCGAGGAGGGTGGATGACGTCTAAATTAGGGATATTAAAGTGGACCAAAGTGGAAAAATGGTCACTCCCATGTAGATCATCGAGTACAGTCCACTCTACCATGGTAGATAGGGATGGACTGCAGAGTGCCAGATCGATTGACGAGAAGTTTGACGCCATGGAGAAGTAAATGTGATTCCCGGAATTCAGAAGAATTAAGTTTTGCTGGTCAATAATATTTTCGAGGATAGAACCTCTCGGGCAGGTCCTCGTGCCACCTCAGAGGGGATTGTGGGCATTAAAATCTCCCGCAATAAGAGAAGGGGCGGGCAACTGAGAAAAAACATCTTCGAGTTCCTCTTGTGTCACGACTTGGCCAGGGGGAATGTATATACTACACACCGTAAAAGAGAAGGATGGTAGGTGTATCCGAACGCAAACTGTTTGGAGGTCGGTTCGAACGTTATGTTCCTCCGAGAACAGGGAGTCGCGGATGAGTACCGCTACGCCGCCGTGAGCACGAAGTCCGTCGTCTTCATCGAACCAATAGATATTAAATCCGCGAAGAGACAGGGGATGATGAGGAAGAAGATGAGTTTCCAGAAGACAGACTATAAATGGTTTGTGGCGAGAAATTATTAATCTTAATTCTTCTGAGTGAGCACGAAGACCATTTAAGTTCCATGAGAGAGCCATTATGAAAAATTATTTCTTTGGTTGCTTTTTTTCTTTCTCACCTTCTGAATGGTTGTAGAGGAACTCTCGTGGGGTTCCTCATCAACAGCAGAGTCATCCTGACTGCTGCTGGATATGGTCGGGGGGGTTTCCCGACTTTTGGCCACGGGTGACCGAGATCTACAGGGGCTGGAGGATCGTCCGATGTGATTCTCAGAGACAGAAAGAGGTGGACGGGATTTGGACGACGTATTTTTCCTGGGAGGCGGTGTCTGTTTAAGATCGATTTCAGCAGAAGTCTCAGTGGAAGTGGTCGATTTCTGGTGGAGTTTTTGCACAGGTTTTTTGTACTTTGTGGGAATGATAATTTTCCCACCTTGGATACATGCCGAATCTTCGGGGAAGTCAGTCGGCGACACCTGACACCTAAAGTGCGAAACTACCGCTGGGGTACAGCGAGTTTGACAACTCGCTGTTACCCCCGGGGACTTAGGTTTTACAGCACTGGAAAAAGATCGTGATAGGTCCACTGGATTCCTGATTTGGAACCTACGCTTCGCCTCAGGGAAGGAAACCTTTTCGGTTACCCTTATTTTTTGGATTTCCCTTTCCCGGAGAAACGTGGGACACTGGTTGTCGTTGGCTGGATGATCGCCTTCGCAATTCACACAGTGCGGTGGTTTGTCGCAGGGTTGTGGGTCGTGAACTGATGATCCGCACTTCCCGCAAACCGCGTTTACGGACATACATCGCTGTTGGGTATGCCCAAACCTTTGGCACTTCAAGCAGCGCAAAGGGTTCGGCACATACTGCCGCACACGGAGGTTGTAGAAAGCGGTAACGATCCTTTCCGGGAGGGATGGTCGGTCAAAAGTAAGGATCAGGGTAGAAGTAGGGATCACTTTCCCCTGCTCCTTCCTTCCGATCCTGTACACCTCAGTCACGCCAAAGGTCTTAAAAAAGTTTAGAAGATCTTCCTCCGTTTCTGTAGCAAAATCCTCGTGGTTTACTACGCCTTTGCACAGGTTCAAGGTGGGATGAACCGTAACTACTACCTGGAGGCCGGCAATCTGCTTCGTATTTTGAATTTTTACAATCTGCTCGTTGGTACGCGCTTCAAAAAGAATGGTTCCATTCCTTTGTCGCACGACCGCTTGGAACTTCCCGTAGGCTTCTTCGATGGCTCGCGCCAGACGGACAGCACTCACAGATTTAAAAGTCTTACCTTCCTCGGCACATGCCATGAGGAAACGAGGCTTCTTGGGACGATCTTCTTGTTTAGAAAAAAAAAACTATTCAAGTCAATAGTTCTCTCTGCACATCTCCTCTTCCTTGCGGAATGAGGGCGGGGGGAAAGGTGAAGTATCAATATAGATGGAATAGGTTCATCCTCGTGGTCCCCACCCGCCACGGAGCCCAACAAGGAGACACTCCATCGGAGTGCCAGGGTTGCCACGAGGATATAGTGGGGGAATAACACAGCGCTGCACCGCTGTGGATTCCCCCGCTCACCCTGGAGTTCAGTACAAGACCTGGTCCGAGCCGATTGATCGGGAGTGGTTTAGCTCCCGACCGCCCGTCTAGAAGAGTCCGGGGCCAAAGCGAGTGTGTTGGAACCTACGGGGAATGTTCCCCAAAATACGTAATCAACGTACTCCTTAGTGCAAGGCGACCAGTAGCACGAGGACTAGATAGGGAAACAAACAGGTCCCTCAACTGCCAGGACACACATTCCCTCCGACACGGGTCGCCATGCACGGCAAACACATGGGTGGGCGTTCAGCATACAGAGAAGGCCAGTGAGGAAGAAAAAGGAGTGAAAAGAATGTATATGACATGAAATGAGAAGCAAGAAGATGAAAAAAATGGAGAAAGGAACACTTGAGAGCCTTCTCTGCATCCCCCCGTCAGGACGTGGACCAACCCACCTCGACGGGAATTGCGATGGAAGCAGCACCGAGTACAACGCTATTAAAATGTTCTGTCATTTCATCCACATTTCCGAAGGGACCGTCAGACAGGTTAACATTATTTTGGAATGTCGACCAGTCAGCTCGTTGCACGATCCATTGAGGGGGCGTGTGACATCAGCCTTCCTGCGCGGCTGAGAAGTGGATTCTTGTTCTGTCTTCGTCTTTGTTGCCTTCTTGGGTGGTGTTTTGTATTTTGTGGGAGTTATTATTTTCCCACCTTGCAGAGGCGATGTCTCCTCAGGGAAGTCCACTGGGGATACCTGGCAACAGAAGTTCGCTACTGGGAGAGTAGCAAGGGAAGACTTAATACTCGTCGCTTTGACCGTGTTCGCCAGAGTGCTAGAGAAAGAACGCATGAGATCCACAGGGTTCTTCACCAGGTATCGGCGTTTCGCTTCCGGAACAGATACCTTCTCTGTTACTCTAATTTTTTGAATCTCCCTCTCTCTGAGATATGTGGGGCACGGACTCCTTCACAGTTTACACAGCGCACTGGTGATGAACAAGGGTTCGGATCATGCGTGGATTTACCGCACTTTGCGCAAGCAGGGCTTACGGCCATGCACCTTTGTTGTGTATGACCGAACCTCTGACACTTGAAGCAGGGAAGAGAGATTAAAAGTCAGGATCAAGGTGGGTGTGGGGATCTCTTTCCCATTCTCCTTCCTCCTGATCCTATATACCTCCGTAACGCCATGGCTCTTAAAAAAGGAGAGAAGTTCGTCCTCACTTTCAAGCGCAAAGTCTTCATGATTGACCACTCCCTTACATAAGTTAAGGGTAGGGTGAGTGGTCACTTCCACTTGGAGGCCGGCAATCTGCTTGGTTTTTTGGAACTTGTCAATCTGCTCGTCGGTGCGCGCTTCGAAAAGAATGGTACCATTCCTCTGTCGCACGACCGCTTGCAGCTTTCCAAAACAGTCTTCAATGGCTCGCGCGAGGCGTACCGCACTAACACTTTTGAAGGATTTTTCAACTTCAACACACGACATGACAAGAAACCGAGGTTTCTTTGGTTTGTTCTCCCGAAGGAAGAAGCTATTCAAATCTACCGTCTCACATCGCCTCTTCCTTGCGGAAGAGGGCAAGGGGTTTGTTTTGGGCTCCATACGATTGAAGCAGATTCGTCTCCGTGCTCCCCACCCACCATGGAGCCCAACAAGGGGACACCCCACTGGGGTGCCAGGGTTGACACGGAGATATAGTAGGGGAATGTCACAGCGCTGCACCGCCGTGGATCCCCCCGCTCACCCTGGAGTTCAGTGCAAGACCTAGTCGGAGCCGATTGATCGGGAGTGGGTTAGCTCCCGATCGCCCGTCTAGAAGAGTCCGAGGCCAAAGCGAGTGTATTGACACCTACAAGGAATGTTCCCCAAAAATGCACGCCATGCACGGCAAACACATGGGTGGGCGTTCAGCATACAGAGAAGGCCAGTGAGGAAGAAAAAGGGGTGAAAAGAATTTACGTGACATGAAATGAGAAGCAAGACGATGAAAAAAATGGAGAAAGGAACACTTGAGAGCCTTCTCTGCATCCCCCCGTCAGGACGTGGACCAACCCACCTCGACGGGGCCTATTTCAAAAAGAAGATTAGAGTTGACCTCACGGATTAAAAAGTCGACAATTACACGTCATGAAGGCATACTCGTCAATGACCAATGAGGTTATTTTACAATTGGAGCTTTGAATGAGTTCACAATCTTCAAAAAAATGTAAATATCGTGGTAAATTTCCTATAAATTCTTTCTATTCAGGACATTACTTTCTTTCCAGATGCTGTTTATGCCTCTTCGAAAAAGACAAAAGACAAAAAATAAAATCACAGTGCTTCATGTGCGAAAACAACAGAACATTTAAAAAATATTATTTTGTGCTACTGCTGAAAATAAAATGTGTAAAATGCCTTATTATGCATTAAAAGTTTAAAATACAAGTTTATTGAATAATAAATATCATTGCATTCATTAGTTCATCCCAGTCCCAAATTAGTGTTTCATTCAGAATGGGCCTCTGAGGCCCACTATGTGTAAAGTTGCAAAATCCAAGCTCCGTGAATCGAAGGGTTAAGAAAGTACATTTCTGAATCAAGGGCCTTTAATTTGGAAGAAAATCTGAAGTGTGCTTAGGGCTGGTCAAAAGCGCCGAGAAAAATATAATTTTATGGCTTTATTGCCTCTAAGAGTTGTCCACATCATTTGAACAAAGCATTGTTTGTCATATTGTTTTTAAAAACATACATTTTTATTGTTAATTATAATACTTAAAAGTTATTTTTATTTAATAATAAAATATACATTCAAAGACATAAGTACGTTGGGATGTACATTCATTATCCTAGGGCCCAAGGGCCCATTACATTTCACAGCCTAGGGCCCAAAAGTATGTTACAACGGCCCTGAGAAGAGGCTTTCCAAAGCATTTAATAAAATAGGACTACATATACTATAAGTCCTTATAATACAGGTAGTCCTATAAGTACCTACATGTATAAAAATACAAATATCCAAATAAAAATAAATCAACATCAATCACAACCATTAAAAACCAACCAAGGATTATAACAAGGGTGCAACCTTTCCCCAATACTATTTAACATAGGGTATACGGTAAACGGTAGAGTGATTGGCCACTCCCCCGTGATTGGCCACTCCAACTATAATTTGAATTACCGCTTGTTCTAACACAATATTCAAATATTTTGCTTGTAAATGGCGTGAAGGGACGCTTTTTGGTTTTAATGTAATATTTACTTGGACCGCAAGAGTGCAATTGTTGCCAATATGGCAGATGTTCATTAACACTACGGTGCGTGTTCATTGTATGTAAAGATTTCTTAAGATTTTCTTTAGAAACCTGACATCCAACAACGCTGTTTGTTGATTACGGCGGTAAGTAAATCACCTTGATATGTCAGAAAAGACAAACCTTATTGAGGGACAATGATATCAATTAAAAATGAGAAGCCTAGCTTTGCTTATTTAGAGACATAGGAGTGTGGCCAATGACTGTATCTTCAATAGTGTGTGAACTGTGTTATTGGCCACTCTGCCAATGATTGTTGTCAGATTGTTTTCATATTGTTTTCAATCGTAGTTTAGTATTATTGCATACAGGTATAAACTGCATGGGCCTGTAATAGATCTTATGAAGACAAAGAAGCCGAAGCAGGAGTATAATGCAAAAGCCATCGCAAATTCCATCAAATTTGTTAAAAATAACAAGACTTCTGTGCGTTCTACTGAAAAATCATTTAATATTCCCAAAATAAGTTTGCAGTTTCATTTTAACAATCCAGAACCCAAAACAACACTAAGATCTGATACTGTATTATCTAAAGAAGACAGTCTTATGAGTATATTTGAACTAGCCAGGAAATGTTTTCTAAGGAAGAAGGATGATTTACAGAATAGTGTTCAACAATTTTTAGCTGCTAAAAATTAATGCCCAATCCGTTCAACAACAACCGTCCATGAGAAGGCTAGATCAAGACATGTTTAAAAAGACACTCCATAATCACTACACGGGGAAGTGAAGCAGTGACAGCCGCTAGTTCATATGTCAGCGAACAAGACATCAGAATGTGATTTGAAGAAGTTATAGGGTACATCGAAGGAAATATCTTGGATGAGAAGGTAAATTATCCTGTAAGGGTCTCTATTGGAGAAGAGTCAAATTTGAAACGTCAAATTATGGGGAAGGTTTTAGCTGAAAATGGAAGTAAAAATGTTTCCTTAGTAAAACAATGAGCTTCAAAAGACAATATGGCAGTCATGTTCTGCTTTGCAGCAAGAGGACTTGTCACTGGTCCATTGATTATTTATCCATACAAACGGATATCAGAAAAATTACTGAAACAGTTCCAGATGACTGAGAGATTTGAAAAAGTGTCAAAGGCTGGATTACAAGCCAAGTATTCTACGAATATATTTGAAGCATATTCCGTCCATTTGCATTACATAATATCATCACACTCCGTGCCATCCGGCCAGAAGACACATCTGAAATAAGAATTGAGTCGAATATGCTCGGACTTGAAAATCGAGGATTTACTCTAACAGTGCTTAAAATTAAAGTTATATGAAATCTGCATCTGACAAATTTGTGTGCTTTCATGGGTAATATAATAATTAATTGAATATATTGTTATACTAGTTGTTTCTGTTAAAAATAATTCAGTGGCCAATCACTGTCATCATGGTGGCCAAACGTTATAATTTCTAGCCAACCACTGAACAAAGTTACACGTTTTTATGAAAAAATGAATTAATAACGTAATATTCATTTTCCGATAGAAATGACGGTTGGGATAAGTAAAAGGACCATTGGACAGTGGAAAGTGATTAGCAGATTTTCAAAATTTTACTTTTCAAATGAGTTAATAAGGCCACAACTCGTTAAGTGGCCAATCACTGTACCGTTTATCCTATTTATAGAAGAAATTCTTAGAAAATGGTAACCAAACGTAGAACAAGGGATCAGATTGAACGAAAAAAATTATATCAATACTCTGCTATTAGCTGATGACCAAGGTATTATGTATGAAAAGGAAGATGATCTCCAAATGGTACTCCATCAATTAAAACTAATGTGTAAAAATTGTAACATGAAAATATCAAAACAAAAACCAAAGGTCATGGTGTTCAAAGAGTTTATCCAATTAGAACAAAGATATGCTTGGAAAACCAAACAATAGAACAAGTAACACATTTCCATTACCTGGGATGTGATAAAAGTTACAACTGAAGCCAAGACATAAAAAATAAATTGCACAAGTTCCAATACATATGCGGCACACTACATAAAACATTAAGAAATAACACTAGAAAAGATACAATGTTGAAATTTTATAAAACAATTGCAACCCCAGTAGCCCTGTATGGAAGTGAAAATTGGATTCTCCCCCAAAAAGAAAAATTAAATATTCAAGCTACGATGATGAAATTTTTAAGGAGAGTAAACGGTTGTCCTTTGCTAGATAAAGAAAGAAATGAAGATATACGAAAAGAATGAAATATATTTCGCTTAAATTATTTCATACAACTACGTAAACAAGACAGGTAAAAACATTTAGAAAGAATGGAGCGTAATAGGCTACCTAACCAAGTGTTGCAGTACAACCCAACAGGAAGAAGTAGTGTAGGAAGACCACGTGGAAGATGGTTTGATGTGTGAAGACGGAACAGGCAGCTGCCTAATCCTTGAAGTGAAGAAGAAGAAGATAAACACTAGTAAAACTGTCTCCCTAAACTTTCAGAATCCACTCTCTAAAGAAAAGCCTTCAACAAAATAGATGATAAAAAAACATGCCTGTAAAAATAGTCCAAAAAAAACAACTTCCCTTGGATTGACTATTCAAGATGATCTATAATTGAACTCCCATATCACAGATCTAAACAACAAACTTACCAAGTCACATTGTGCCATCTTCATCCGTAAGTCCAAGTCTAATTTAGATACTCTACGAACAGTGTACTCTGTAAATGTTTACTCGCATCTAAAATACAGAAGCATATTCTGGAGAAATTCCCCAGAAAGTATTCACACTTTCATCATCCAAAAACGAATGTTAAGAATACATTCAAACATGAGTCCTGCAATCCACTATTCAAAAAATTACCAATCCTACCACTCCCATGCATGTACATATTTGAAATATTTATCTTCCCAAAGAAGGCACATATGGAAAACAAGGATTCTGTTACTCTAAACACAGAAGTTCATAACTATGATACTAGACAAAAAAGAAATCTGCATGTCCTACACAGTGAAACTTCACTCTTTCAAAAAAGTACCCTTATAAAAGACATTACACTATATAACCAACTCCCTAAATTAATTGAATTTAAAAGCTTTAACTCAGTACACTCAGTTTCAGTTTATTCAAAAATAACCTGAAAGCTTTCCTGTTAAACCATACATTCTACATTTTTGTACCGGTACAAAAGAATATATACATCATAAACATGGATCTACCTCAATAGTGCTAATAAATTTTACATATTCTGTTGCATCTTTTGAAACCCCCAAACTGATCATTGGATGTAAGGGAGGGACCCAGCCCACGCATCAATCTCTTATGAAGACTTTTTTTCTTTCTTTTTTATTAGTACTGTTTTTAAATTTTAATTTTCTTTCACTACCATTTATAAAATTAATTAGCATTAATAATAAAATTAATGATAATAATAATAATGATAATAATAATAATAATAATTTTTGAGTCTCACATTTCATGTTAAGTAGCATCAAAAGTTCAGTGTGTGTGTGTCATTCTGCATGACTTGAAGAGTCTTGCCCAGTCTTGCTCGCAATGCTTCTTGCTACACTAACAATGCCTCTGTTTCCCATTCTTCGGTCAGATTTCATGACCTGCCTCATTAGATGGTCAAATTGATGGCTGACTACATACTTCCCCATCCCGACTATTGCGTTGTGCCAGGAGCGGTGTGTAGCTACCTCCACTGGCAGATTTGTACCACTCTCGAAGTTCCAAACACATGCCCCAAGTTGTAGGAACACTCACCAAAACCGGTGACGTCTGTTAGATTGTGTACGATATTGTACGACAAACAAATTCAAACTGATCGCACGATAGCGGCAAACGAATGTGGGGCATAAAAAACACAGGTCGTACCGATAGTTATCGGAGCTCTGGGTCGATTGAATAGGGTTTAGAGGGCGCTTCGACTACTGTGGTCATTTGCGCCCATGCCAGAGTATTTGGAGAAAAGAATATTCAGTGTTGCATATGTAACTTACTCACTGTTTAAAAGCACGTACATTGGCTAAAAAGAAGGCTTGAATTCTGCTTCAAGCATACATGTACATGCTGAAGGAAAATAGAAAAAGGGCGCGTAAAATTTATCTTTAAAACATAAAATTGGCTGTAAAGGGGCCAAAAAACAACATAAAACATTGTTATCTTTCAAATAAAATTATATATTCTGCTTTCTCTCAAAAAACAAAAAGTTTTAAAAGCGCAGAATCGTCATCCGCGAGCACCACTTGTAGCGAGTTACCCAGGTCATGTCTTCGTCCACTGCCAACAAATTTCCTACAGTACAGCAGGACGTGTTCCACGGAAAGAACAGTCTTGCACGAGTCGCAGATGGGAGGAGTTTCATTTCGAAGAATGAAACCGTGAGAAAAATGGCAGTGTCCGATACGAAGACGGGTTAAAATAACTTCCTCGCGCCTACAGGACCGTGATGAGGAGCACCAGGGATACACAGAATTCTTTATCGCACTTAGTTGGAAAGTGCTACTGTGCCACTGTTTGCCACGCTCTAAGCACGGATCGTTTCAAGAAAGCCTGAACATTGGACAATGGCACAGAAGGGATGTCGACACGAGTTTTAGGAGCTGAGGGAGGAGCTGAAGGAGTCGCTGATTTCGCCGCTTGGTCGGCCAGTTCGTTCCCTCTGATACTCACGTGGCCTGGGACCCGACTAAGTACCAGGTCATAGCGGCGGGACAGAAGACGATGAAAACAGGCTTTGAACGGATAACGTCAGGTGGTCTGACGAAGGACGGGAGACAGCTTGAAGAGAGCTGAGAGAATCAGAACAGATAACTACTCGCCGCAACGTCGCTGATTCAATATTATTTTAGGGCCTCAAAGATTGCATACATTTCGGCAGTGAATATACTGCACTTGGAGTGAAGCCGAAATGATTTGGTGGCCCTGATACAGTAAAAACCACATGCCACCGCGTCGCTGCACGATGAACCATCCGTGTATAAGAATAAATGATCCGAAAGGCATTCTCTCATATCCAGAAATTGCTTCTGGTAAACCAGAGGACTAGTAGTTTGTTTGGGCAGATTGGAGAGTCTGAAGTCAATACTGGGAAGCAGGAGTTTCCAAGGGGGAATCCGGTCACTTGTGGGTTTCACAGGGGTGGGAAGTTCGACATTTAATTCCCGGAGAAGTTTTCATAATCAAATACCTGGGGGATGTGGTAACGATGTTCGAAGAATGTACGAGAACTCATACTTTGGGTGGATGATTATACGACGACGTGGGTGGTCAACCAGTCCCGACAATTTAGCCCCATAAGCGGCTAATAAAATATCTCGCCTTCAGCTCAGAGATGGTTCTCCAGCTTCGGCCAAGAGGCTTTCGATGCGACTCGTGCGGTAGGCGCCTGTACTAATCCTTATACCGGCGTTGTGAATGGTATTTAATGGCCGGAGGGTTGATGGTGACGCTGACCCATATACAATACATCCATAATCCAAAACAGAGCGGATGAGGGTTCTATACAAACGCAAGAGACACACACGGTCTGCTCCCCAAGAGCAGACGGGGTGCGGAGAAGTTTCAGAGGTGAGACACATCAGCTTTTCAGTTTACGTATATGATTTCGCCAAGTTAGGCTCTTATCGAAAGTAAGCCGAAGGAAAGTTGCAGAGTCCACAGAAGGTAGAAGATGGCTTCCAAGAAAAAGATCGGGGTGGTTATGGAGATGATGAATCCTGCAGAAGTGCATACAGTTAGTTTTTGATGCGGAGAATTTGAAACCTGTCGCATCACTACATTCCTGCAATTTGTTGAGGACAAGTTGTAATTGTCTCTCTATCACTTGAATACTCTTGAAAGAGCAGAAAATGGCAAAGTCGTCAACGAAGAGCGATGCTTTCACCGGCTCTCGGATTATCGACGCTATACTATTGATAGCGATGGCAAACAGAGTGACACTCAGAATTGAGCCCTGAGGGACTCCGTTTTCTAAGTGGTGGCTGGCGGATACCCTGTCACCAAGGCGAAAGCGGAAGTATCTTGAGGAAAGAAAGGCTACTAAAAAAAGGGGGAGCCGGCCCCTAAGGCCCCAAGAATGGATGGTGCGAAGAATGCCGTACCTCCAGGTAGTATCATATGCTTTCTCTATATCGAAGAAAATTGCTACCAGGTGTTGACGTAGCACGAAAGCAGTGGAGATCTGTGTGGTAAGGGTGACAAGGTGGTCCATGGTTGACCTGTTCTTCCTGAAACCACATTGGATGGGTGTAAGTAGGTTTCTCTGTTCCAGGTGCCAGACCAAACGCGTGTTCACCATTCGCTCCAGAAGTTTGCAAATACAGCTTGTGAGCGAGATTGGGCGGTAGGTTGACGGCTTTGTCCTGTCCTTTCCTTCTTTAGGAATAGGAATAATAATCGCTTCGCGCCAGGTCCTAGGAAAGGTATGTTCCATCCAAATCTTGTTGAAGATACGGAGGAGAAAAATACGTGCCTCTTCCGGCAGGTGTTTTAACATTTGGTTATGTATCTGGTCTGGTCCTGGAGTAGAATCTTTCCCACGGGCGAGCGCACAGGAAAATTCATCCATGGAGAAAGGGGCGTTATAATCTTCCTCCAGGCAAGTTGAGAAGTCCAATCTGCATTGGTCCATTCTATTCTTCGTTTTCAAAAAGCCAGGGGAGTAGTGTAAGGAACTGGTGGTATTTTCATGACAGGCCAATTCCTCAACTACTTCTTCTGGAGAAGTAATAAGATTTCCATTAATAAGAAGTCCTGGGACAGATGGGGAAAATCTTCCTCCGATCTGTCGGATCTTTCGCCATACTACTTTAGGCGGGGTATGGCAACAAAGAGAAGAAATAAAGGCTCTCCAGGAAGCGGTCTTACTTTCCCGTATTACTAATCTGGCTCTGGCCCGCTTTCTTTTGAAATCGATCAGGTTTGATGCGGTGGGGAACCTATTGAGCCTCGCGAGTGCTTGCTTTCGGTCACGCACCGCGGTGGCACAGTCAGCATTCCATCAAGGCACAGGGACGCGTCGTGGCCGACACGTAGACTTCGGGATTGCAATGGTGGCTGCGCGAAGAAGGGCGTCGGTGAATTGGGCCACCAAGGTATCGATATTTGAAAAGTGGTCTGGCATTATAATTTCTCGCTGAATGTATCCCAGTCGGCTCGATGGAATAGCCAGCGAGGAGGGTGGATGCCGTCTAAATTAGGGACATTAAAGTGGACCAAAATGGGAAAATGGTCACTCCCATGTAGATCATCGAGTACAGTCCACTCTACCATGGTAGATAGGGATGGACTGCAGAGTGCCAGATCGATTGACGAGGAGTTTTGACGCCATGGAGAAATGAGTGTGATACCCGGAATTCAGAAGAATTAAGTTTTGTTGGTCAATAATATTTTCGAGGATAGAACCTCTCGGGCAGGTCCTCGTGCCACCCCAGAGGGGATTGTGGGCATTAAAATCCCCCGCAATAAAAAAAGGGGAGGGCAACTGAGAAAAAACATCTTCGAGTTCCTCTTGTGACACGACTTGGCCAGGGGGAATGTATATACTACACACCGTAAAAGAGAAGGATGGTAGGTGTACCCGTACGCAAACTGTTTGGAGGTCGGTTCGAACGTTGTGTTCCTCCGAGAACAGGGAGTCGCGGATGAGTACCGCAACGCCGCCGTGAGCACGAAGTCCGTCGTCTTGATCGAACCGATAGATGTTAAATCCGCGAAGAGACAGGGGATGATGAGGGAGAAGATGAGTTTCCTGAAGACAGACTATAAATGGTTTGTGTCGAGAAATTATTAATCTTAATTCTTCTGAGTGAGCACGAAGACCATTTAAGTTCCATGAGAGAGCCATTATGAAAAATTATTTCTTTGGTTGCTTTTTTTCTTTCTCAGCTTCTGAATGGTTGTAGAGGAACTCTCGTGGGGTTCCTCATCAACAGCAGAGTCATCCTGACTGCTGCTGGATATGGTCGTCTGTGTCGGGGGGATTTCCCGACTTTTGGCCACGGGTGACCGAGATCTACAAGAGCTGGAGGATCGTCCGATGTGATTCTCGGAAACAGAAAGAGGACGGGATTTGGATGACGTATTTTTCCTGGGAGGCGGTGTCTGCTTAAGATCGATTTCAGTAGACGTTTCAATTGAAGTGGTCGATGTCTGGTGGAGTTTCTGGACAGGTTTTTGGTACTTTGTGGGAATGATAATTTTCCCACCTTGGATGCACGCCGAATCTTCGGGGAAGTCTACCGGCGACACCTGACAACTGAAATGTGAGACTACCGCTGGGGTACAGTGAGTTTGACAACTCGCTGCTACCCCCGGGGACTTAGGTTTTACAGCACTGGAAAAGGATCGTGATAGGTCCACTGGATTCCTGATTTGGAACCTACGCTTCGCCTCAGGGAAGGAAACCTTTTCGGTTACCCTTATTTTTTGGATTTCCCTTTCCCGGAGAAACGTGGGACACTGGTTGTCGTTAGCTGGGTGATCGCCTTCGCAATTCACACAGTGCGGTGATTTGTCGCAGGGCTGTTGGTCGTGAACTGACGATCCGCACTTCCCGCAAACCGCGTTTACGGACATACATCGCTGCTGAGTATTCCCAAACCTTTGGCACTTGAAGCAGCGCAAAGGGTTCGGCACATACTGCCGCACACGGAGGTTGTAGAAAGCGGTGACGATCCTTTCCGGGAGAGATGGTCGGTCGAAAGTAAGGATCAGGGTAGAAGTAGGGATCACTTTCCCCTGCTCCTTCCTTCCGATCCTGTACACCTGAGTCACGCCATAGGTCTTAAAAAAGTTTAGAAGATCTTCCTCCGTTTCTGAAGGAAAGTCCTCGTGATTTACCACGCCTTTGCACAGGTTCAAGGTGGGATGAACCCTGACTACCACCTGGAGTCCGGCAATCTGCTTGTATTTTGAATTTTTCCAATCTGCTCGTCGGTACGCGCTTCAAAAAGAATGGTTCCACTCCTTTGTCGCACGACCGCTTGGAGCTTCCCGTAGGCTTCTTCGATGGCTCGCGCCAGACGGACAGCACTCACAGTTTTAAGTCTTACCTTCCTCGGCACATGCCATGAGGAGGAAACGAGGCTTCTTGGGTCGATCTTCTTCTTTAGAAAAAAAACTATTCAAGTCAATAGTTCTCTCTGCACATCTCCTCTTCCTTGCGGAAGAGGGCGGGGGGAAAGGTGAAGTATCAATATAGATGGAATAGGTTCATCCTCGTGGTCCCCACCCAGCACGGAGCCCAACAAGGGGACACTCCATCGGAGTGCCAGGGTTGCCACGAGGATATAGTGGGGGAATAACACAGCGCTGCACCGCCGTGGATTCCCCCGCTCACCCTGGAGTTCAGTACAAGACCTAGTCCAAGCCGATTGATCGGGAGTGGGTTATCTCCCGACCGCCCGTCTAGAAGAGTCCGGGGCCAAAGCGTGTTGGAACCTACAGGGAATGTCCCCCATAATACGTAATCAACGTACCCCTTAGTGCAAGGCGATCAGTAGTACTAGGACTAGATAGAGAAACAAACAGGTCCCTCAACTGCCAGGACACACATTCCCTTCGACACAGATCGCCATGCACGGCAAACACATGGGTGGGCGTTCAGCATACAGAGAAGGCCAGTGAGGAAGAAAAAGGAGTGAAAAGAACGTACATGACATGAAATGAGAAGCAAGAATATGAATAAAAATGGAGAAAGGAACACTTGAGAGCCTTCTCTGCATCAGGACGTGGACCAACCCACCTCAACGGGTCGGAGCTCTGGGATTTGTTCCGCAAAATTTGAGTAAGAACTTAACTAAACTCCCCGGTAATTCAAAAGACTGGGAAGTTCAAGAAATTGCTTTATTTGGAACAGCCCACATTTTTCGCAAAGTATTGTAGAGGCACTGGCAGTCACCGGTTCTGCTCCTTAGGTAGCTGGTGGCAACCTGGAGTAGATTTTATATTCAGCCGACTCATAACATCTTTAGTCGTGATCTAGTGGAAAAATAATAATAAAACCCGTGTGGTGATCGGGTATTTTAGTAGAATATCACCATGTGATCTGTCGTAAGAGGCGACTAATTGGAGCGGCTGTCCGCTGTCCCTACCTATTCAAGTTATCCATCTCTCATTATTCCTCCTATCCCTGTCCTAAATTGTCTTCACAATTCGTTTCCCTTCCTCAGGAGAAATAGTAACTCCCCAAGATATCCCCCTTCCTCTCCCCCCTTCTTTCTGCGAGTCTTCGTAAGTCGAACCCTATGTGTTAGTAAGAACAGTGCCACGTGGAAGACTTATTACCGATTAGGATAGTGTTCGGGGCAATGGCAATCACCCATACCAAAATGGAGACGTCTAAGGCCCCGGGGAGCGCCGGGGCGTGTCTGGAGTTGGTGCTGGACACGACAGTGAGCGATCCGCCGATGGCCTGATGTAGTTTCAGCAAATATCGGTCTCCCAAGAAGCTATTGTTGATAATGAAGGAAGCCAATCTGCATCAAGAGCTTCACCTAGCCTGAGTGCTACGCAGGTCTCTCAGCCAGCGCTCACTCAAGCAGGACTGCCACGACAGCGCAAGAAATGGACTAGTGATGTTAATGAAACCTTTGTGCGCATCTACTACTGAGTCACAAATTTGGATACCGATGTGACTGGTTAAAGGCAGAGATTATTTTCTGAATTTACGTTGATTTTCTCCGATTTTCCTGTTAACGAACAAAGATTAGCTGATCAATATAGAGCTATTCTGCGCTGCAACTTAATCCCCAAAGCACGCCTTGAGATCATTAAAGAAATCCGGAAGGGACTACAAACTAACCAAAACTCCATGTCACTTATGAGGGACGAGGACGAAGGAATATCACGTGCGGAAGAAAGTTCAACTTCTTTCCCAGAAACTGCTAACACCATGCAGTATAATGAGGACGAGGGATTTACTGAAGCTTTTAAGGGAGAAATGGAACGAGCAATTATTCAATTTCAAGGCACCAATCCTTTAATGCGAACAGCCTTAAGGAAGCTGAACTCCTCGAAGAAGTTAGTACAATTAATAGAAATAATGAATTGTGAGATTCTTCCTATGTCCATAAGTCACAAGATCTAGAAACGATACACATGGTTATATACTCTGCTGCAATTACAATTGTCAGAACACAGGGAATCAGTGATGAAAATACACCAGGATCCTCACGAAGAGTACCTCAGATACCGAAGTGGGAATTACGTATGTGAAGAAAAATTGAAAACCTTAGGGGTGACATCGCAATATTAAACATCTACACTGAAGGTTGTAGATCACCTAAGCTACTAAGAAAAATGACTGACATTTTAAGGCAATGTATGTCACATTCTAATCGAGACGAGAATACTACTGTGCAACAGTGTCTTGACACACTCAAACAGAAATTGTCTGTTGTAACAGCTCGCCTGTCCAGATACAGAAAGAGTAGAAATCGTAGAAAAGATAACTTCCTGTTCACTACAAAAGAAAAAAAAATCTACTAGACCACGGAAAATAAGGAATTTACAGACTTAGAAACTGTCTACCCTACACGGCAAGAAATTGAAACATTTTGGGGCAATCAACTTTCAACTTCCACAGACTTGAATAATGAAGCATCCTGGATTAAAACAGAACAAAACCGTTCCAGTAAAATTCAACTTATGCAGTTACACGAAATCTCCACCCACGACATTAGAAGTGTGATTAAAAGCACATTCAATTGGAGAGCTCCTGGACCTGATGGTATCCAGAATTTCTGGTACAAAAGATTCCCCTGTGTCCACACGCGGCTAGCTGAATTAATCAACTGTCATAAAAGAGCCGAGTAAAATGCCAAGATTTCTTACACAAGGTATTACCTATTTGACGCCTAAAGATGCACATAATCTTCAGGATCCAACTAATACCGCCCAATCATGTGTCTTCCAATACTGTATAAGATCATCACATCATGCCTTTCGCAAATGATTACTACCCATTGTGAACAAAACATTTTAGCGGAAGAGCAAAAGGGATGCAGCAAAGGTTCTAAAGGCTGCAAAGAACAACTAATAATAGACTCAGTTGTATGTAACCTGGCGTCTAAGAAGAACAGAAATCTGTATATGTCGTATGTGGATTTTAAAAAAGCCTTCGATTTTGTTCCCCATGATTGGCTATTAGCAGTGCTTCGGCTTTACAAAGTCAACACGTCTGTGATCATGTTCCTGCAACATATGATAACTACCTGGAGAACGAAGATACACTTGAAAACACTTACTCAAGCCACTGAGACTGATATCAAGGAATGAAAGTATTACATCGCATTAACCATCGGGCATATGGACGATTTAAAGCTGCATGCGTCAACTAAGACACAGCTCACATATCTCCTGAAAACTGGGAAAGATTTTCGAACGATATAAGGATGCACTTTGGACTGGTCAAACGCCGAGCAGTGAGTTTGGTTAAAGGAAAGCTGCAAAATACTGCATACGACCTTGAGACCTGTGGTAGAATATGCGGCATAGAAGCTGATGAAACATACCGATATCTGAGAGTTGAACAAGCAAGGGGCATTGATCACTCCAGAATAAAGAATGAACTAACCACCGAATTTGTCTGGATAGTAAGAAGAATTTTAAAAACTGGACTTAATGGAGGGAACACTTTAAAAGCTGTTAGAACTTATGTTGTGCCCATCTTAGGACACTCAGTGGGAAAAGTGTCATGGAGCATCACAGACATAGAGAATATTCAACGAACGTTAAGGGTGCTACTGTCAAAAACCCTTAAGCATCACCTTCGAGCCTCTGTTGAACGTGCGACCATCCCACGACGCCTTGGCGGTAGAGGCCTCACTGACATTAACACCATGATCTGCAAGCAGGTTGAGAGCCTCAGAAAGTTCTTCCATGAGAAATCTACCGCATCCATGCTACACGCAGCAGTTTGTGCAGTGGACGAATGGACACCATTAAAATTATGCCAGTCAGACGTAAACATTGTCAAACAAGTCAGACCCAAGTGTGAACGAAGACCGCTGCCGATTCGGTTGTGGACAAACTGAATCAATACAGCACCAGGCAATCAATACAGCATCAGGCTGCTCACATTTAGCTGGATCAGAATACAGGAACAGGCATGATGCAGTAGCAAAAGTAATCCACCAAGAATTGGCCCAGAAGTACCAATTATCATCCGAAGCACGAGTTCCGCACTATGTGTATTACCCGGAGAATGTGTTGGAAAATCATTCTTATCGACTGTACTGGGACAGAACGATTCTCACAGACAGAATTGTCATCTGCAATTGACCTGACATTGTTCTGTTCAATAAAGAAAGCAGGCAAGTCGACATTATCGATATCTCAATTCCAAAAACATCCAATCTTCAGTTGAAATACACAGAAAAGAAGACCAAGTATGTGGATCTCTCAGAGTCCATCATCCAACAATGAAATACTTGCATTGTTTTATATCTAATTAATTTGTCTTGTTAATTTAGTTAATCTTGTTAATTTAGATCTAAGACCAAAAATACCAAAACTGAAGTGCAGCACTAATGTCTATGAGATTTGTTGGCAAAATTAACCAAATTATTGCCCCAAACATCTCAGAAGCTTCTTCTCTTGAAGATGTAGCCGGATTGGTTCACTGCGCTGCAATTGCTACTTGTGAACACCTAGGTTACAAAGTACGGGTGGGAAAAGGTACTTCTCTTGATTGATAAGAAGCCTAATTGAAAGACAAAAGCCACCGGCGTGGTTGAAAAAAATCGAAAATCAAATTACCCAAGCTAGACGAGATATTTCGCATATTGTTGAATAATTCAGAGACAAACAAGGGATTTCAAAGAAGGTTCGCGCAAGTATTCGCTCAATTCTCAGAAGACTGAAGATTAAAAGAACACAGAAAGACCTGGAAAGTAGACTAAAGGTTGAAGACGAGAGATTAAGACAAAGAATAGTAGCTCTGGGGGCAAGAATAAGAAGGTATAACGAAGCTGCGCGACACAAGAAAGAAAATTCCTTATTCTCTAAGAATCAAAAAGGCTTTTATAGATATCTAGAGTCGAGAGATACCAAGGAAAGTGACATAAAGCCCCCAAGTGCTTCTACCATGACGAACTATTGGTCTCAGATTTGGTCCTCCCCAAAGCAACATTTTGATGAAGCATACTGGTTACGACAGGAAGAAGAAGCTTGTCACAATATCCCGGAAATGAATGGAATTGTTATTTCAACAGAGGATGTAAAAAGATCTATATGAAGAACCCACAATTGGAAAGCTCCAGGAGTAGATGGAATACATAATTTTTGGTGGAAATATCTGACTTGCACTCATGGTATATTGGCGAGTCAATTTCAAAACATTTTGAATGGAACATCTGTGCTGCCAGAATTTTGTACCTTGGGCGTGACATTTATGTTGCCGAAAGGTGGAAATGCGTCTTGTCCCGAGAATTATAGACCCATTACATGTCTACCTACAATTTATAAAGTTCTCACCTCCATTATTGCCACTAAACTCGACGAGCATTTGAAAGAAAATGATCTGCTTTTGCAAGAACAGGTTGGTTGTAGGAAAGGATCTCGAGGATGCAAAGAGTTATTGACAATAGATAATATTATATCCAAGCTTGTAAAAAAGAAAATGCATAGTTTGTCTGTAGACTGGATTGATTTCCGAAAGGCATTTGATTCCATTCCTCATTCTTGGCTTCTGCGAATTTCTTAAGTGCATGAACAGCTGGCGAACAACACTGCATGTGAGGAGAGGGAAACTGAGTTACTAGACTAATCCTTTGCGAATTTGTAGAGGCATTTTTCAGGGAGATAGCTTAAGCCCGCTCTGGTTTTGCTTATCATTGAACCCTTTGAGTAGAATGCTGAATGCCCCCGGCTATGGATATGCTTTAAAGAACCCCAAGAAGATAATTTCCCACCAATTATACATGGATGATCTCAAGCTCTATGCTAAAGGACCAGATCAACTTCGCAGCATGCTGACACTTATTGAAAGCTTTAGCTGCTCTGTTTGTATAGATCTTGGTTTGGAGAAGTGTGCTGTTGTTCACGTGAAGAGAGGTCGCGTCCAGAATAGAGAAAATGAATCTCATTTGATGGAAGATTTGAGAATTCAAGAACTCATCAATGGAGTTGAATATAAGTATCTCGGCCTCCAGCAGCTCTTAGGAACTGTAGATGAAAAAAATAGAAAACAAGTGGAAAGGAAGGTTCTCTCACGTGTTGCAAAAATCTGCTAGTCCTCTATTAATTCGAGAAACAAATTTACAGGAATTAACACATGGGCTCATTCTGCAGCATCGCAAACATTTGGAGTTGTTAAATGGTCTGAGACATCTTTACAAGCTTTCGATAGAAATGTCTATCAAAATATCGGATGCATAATCCTCGAAGTTCCACCGAAAGGCTATATATTTCAAGACATCATGGAGGCAGTGAACTATTAAGTCTTGAAGTTATGTGCCGCCAGCAAAAAAAACAGCTCGGACACTATTTCATCAACAACAAATCCATGACGGCCATCTGTGCACAAGATCACGGCTATACACCTCAGAAGCTGCTCCAGAAAAACCACAATCCAAGTTTTCCTAAATGTGAGGATCAAATTGAGCAGTGGAAATCAAAGGAACTCCATGGCAGGTTTGCTACAGCAGCGTTTCGAAGAAACACCATTGATATGAAAAGATCGACTGAATGGTTGAGAACCGCTGGGCTTTTTGGCGCGACGGAAGGATTTGTGGTGGCCATTCAAGATCAGGTAGTAACCACTAATAACTACAGGCGATATATCATGAAAGAGAACATCAGTGACATGTGTCGCCTGTGCAAGAAGGCCACCGAATCTATTCAACACATCTGTAGTGGATGCTTTCAGTTGGCACAGATTATTTACGCCACAATAATGTAGCCAAAATCATTCACGAAGCTCTTGCCAAAAGATTGGACCTGGTAAAGGAAAGCTTACCTTATTACAAATATCTACCGGAGCAAGTTTTGTCTAATGAGAGAACAAAAATCTTATGGGATTCTGTCATTGTTACAGATAAAACAATGGAAGCAAATAAGCCTGATATTGTCGTTTTTGACCAAACTACTTGCAGGGCAATAATAATTGATATTAAGAGCGTAGGCTTCCGCGGCCGGAGTCAATATTAAGTTGGCTGTCCGGGTGACGCCGCGTCCATGGCAAAGTCTGTATGCCTTACGCCCTGAGGAAGGTCGCAGAATGGCGACCGAAACGTCGGCACCTTTGCCATGGACGCGGCGTCACCCGGACAGCCAACTTAATAATAATTGATATTGCAGTCCCATTAGATCATAATCTGCTGCCAACAATTGCAGAAAAGAAAAGAAAATACCAGCCATTCTCAGAAGAACTGAAAAACCTCTACAAACTAAGAGGTAGATATTGTGCCCGTAGTTATTTCATCTAATGGGCTTGTTGCTGAAGATTGGAGGATTGTGAAAGAGAAACTCCATCTAAATGAGTGGCACTTCAGAACCATGCAGGAGGCCGTTTTGCTGGCAACCACCAATATTGTGCGTCAGGTTCTCTCTCTTAGTCATTGAAGCGGAACCTGAGTGCACTGGAGCAAGAATTTCTCACTATCTGTCTCGCTATGTGTTGACATTCGGTCCTTGAGTTATATCTGAAAACTCCGGACGAGCGTAAAATTTCGAATGATAATGATAATAATGATGATAATGATAATAATAATAATAATAAAAAAATATTTGTCACATAAATAGCATAAGCCATGTATGACAAGTCAGAATATGAGCATAAAAATAAAATGTACAATATAGATCTTTCTAAATATTAAATACAATAAAGAAAAGAAGAAAAAAGAAATGCAGATTAAAATTGAAAAACAATACTAATAAAAAAAGAAAGAGAGAGAAAAAAATAGTAGTCGTCTTCTTATGAGTTGATGCCTAGGCTGGGTCCATCCCTTACATTCAACAGTCAGTTTGGGGGTTTCAAAACATGCAACAGAGCGTGTAAAAATGATTAGTACTAATTTATATTTGTGTAGATACGTGTTTATGATGTTATATGATATGTATGTTATGATATGTATATTCTTTTGTACTGCAAAATGTCTGGTTTAACAGGAAAGCTTTCAGGTTATTTTTGAATGTGTGTACAGAGTTTAAGCTTTTAAATTCACTAGGGAGTTTGTTCTATAGTGTAAGGGTACCTTTTTGAAAGAGTGAAGTTTCTCTGTGTGGGACATGCAGATTTCTTTTTTGTCTAGTATCATAGTTATGAACTTCTGAATTTAGAGTAACAGAATCCTTGTTTTCCAAAAGTGCCTTCTTTGTGAAGATTTATATTTCAAAAATGTACATGCTTGATAGTGGATGGATTTGTAATTTTTTGAAAAGTGGTTTGCAGGACTCATATTTGACAGTGTTTGTCATTGTTCTCAATATTCGTTTTTGGATGATGAAAGTGTGAACACTTTCTAGAGAATTTCCCCAGAATATGATTCCATATTTTAGATGCGAGTGTACATTTACAAAGTATACTGTTCACAGTGTATCCAAGTTAGAATTTGATTTAAGAACGTAGATGGCATAACATAACTTGGTAAGCTTGTTTAGATCTGTGATGTGAGAGTTCCATTTTAGATCATCTTGAATAGTCAATCCCAGGAAAGTTGTTTTTTGGGCAATTTTTACAGGCATATTTTTTATCATCAATTGTGTTGGAGGCTTTTCTTTAGAAAGTGGATTCCGAAAGTTTAGGGAGACTGTTTTATTGGTGTTTATGATGAATTTATTTTCCTGGAACCATTTTACTAGTACTTCTAGAACTGTTTGTGTTTCTTTTTGTAGAGTTTGTTGAATATTTGCTTTAATAATAATGTTTGTGTCATCTGCAAATAGGACCATTTTGTTCTTTTGTAGCATTAGAGACATGTCATTGATGTATAAGAGAAATAATATAAGACCTAGCATTAATCTAGTGACACTCCATAATTTATCATTCTAGGTTGGGAGAAGTGGGTTAAAATTTTTTTATCTCTAACATCCTTGATTGTTACTACTTGACAATGATTTGAAAGATAAGATTTAACCCATTGATCTGCAATGCCTAAAATTCCCAAAATTTCAAGTTTGGATAACAGTGTGTGATGGTCAATAATGTCAAATGCTTTGGATAAATCTAGGAACAAACCGAAGGAGATTTCTTTCTGATCTAGAGCACCAAGTATGTCATTTAGAAAGGTGAAAATAGCTGTATCTGTAGATCTTCCGTATCTAAAGCCATGTTGAGCCTCTGTCAATATGTTATTAGAATTGAGAAAATTTTTGAGTCAACCATTAAAGACCTTTTCTAGAATTTTGGAAAACCCAGATTGGATATCACTCTGTAATTCATGGGTTTGTGAGTGTTGCCTTTTTTGAATAGTAGCTTCTCTTTTGCTTTTTTGAGAATTTCTGGGAAGATACCGGTCATTAAGGAGTGGTTACAAATGTGAGTGAGCGGTTCTGTTATGTTTGTTGGTGTATATTTAATGAGGGTGTCAGAGATATTATCCAGTCCTGTGGAGAATTTGTTTTTCATTTGATTAATGGTTTATTGTATTTCTGTAGGTGATGTTTCTGAAATGTATATGGAATTTACATTTGATAATGAGCAGGTATTAGACTGGATGTTTATATTATTTAATGAATTGCAGTAAATTAGTTAAATTAGTTTTTCACCAATTTCTGAGAAATGTCTATTGAATGTGTTTGCTGTGGGCTGCGCAGAACATTGTTTTTGTAGTGAAGTTCAGTGTTCTTAATGTTTCTGTTTTCTGAGTATTTTTCACAATTTTCTACATTTCTTTTGTTTTGTGCTCTGGCAATGCGATGATCATTCATCAACACTTTGGCGTGTTTAATTAGTTTCTTCAGGATATTTCTGTATGGTTTGTAATAAGAAATGAAAACAGAACTATATTTGTTGTGAAGGATTATTTCATGGATGTATCATTTTCTTTCACAAGATGTTTTGATTCCTTTTGTTATCCATGATTTGTGGTTTTTGCTTTTTATTTTCTTCAGTGTTTGTAGGAAAACAGTGTTGAAATAACTTTGGAATATGTTTATGAATAAGTTAAATTTGGTATTGATGTCTGTTGCTTTGTACACCTCCCAGTTTTCTGAACTTATTAGAGAGTTAGATTTGTCAAAGTTTTCTTGAGATGGTCATTGATGGTCATTGGTTGTATGTAACAGCTCAATAGCTGCAATCATTTGTATCTATTATTATCTGATCAATAACGGTACTGCTTTTTTACTTTCCCGTATACGTACGTATACACGGAGTGATATACATAGGATAGGGAAAGTTACATAATGCTGTGCGAAAAAATTGCGAATTTTCGGCGGAAAAAAATTAATTACCGGGCCATGATCACAAAAAAGTGGATAAAACCAGTTCCTAAACTAAGAAAAAAAATCCCCTAACACGTGGTGTAGCCAGAAACCTTTTGTGGGTCCTTGATACCGAAAAACCAATTGAAAGGAAAACGTCCGTCTGTGAAAACTACTAGTGCCTAAACCATACGTATGATTTCTTCCAAAGTGGATATTCCCCGATCGATCTAGTTCTAGTCTAAGCTTTGAGATTTGGAAAAAGATTCTGTAAAATTCGGGGGCACTTTACATGAAACCCCTGGACATTTTCAAAATTTCCTCAAAAACAGCTCCAAATTTTTTCTTTAAATTTCTTGTAAGAATAGAGTAAAATACACTTATTAGGATGGCATAGGTTCAATTTTCACCAATAACTCTGAATTTTCAAAACTTGCAAATGTTTAAAATTTTTTGGCGTCTTTCTGAAACTACAAAATTGAAGATAATGATTTTTCTTTTAAATAAAATTTGTTGTCCAAAGTGAGTTCTTTCATTAAGGTCATGGATATTTTTTTGAAAAGTTTAGTAGTTTTCCCGCAATATTGCGTACAATATGCGCAATTTTAAATAATAACAAAAACATGATTTTCTCCAAATTTTTTCTTTAAACATTTGGTAGGTTATAGTGCCTAATTCATTTTGAGATGGGTCATTCTATATTATATCAACACAGTTTTAATTAAAATTTTACCACACCATTTTAGATGCAGATTAAATATGACACATAGGTACTATGGATGAAGAATAAGAAAACTACAAATTTTGAGTAAAATATTTCCACCCGTTTGTGAAATACAGCCATGTAAAATTTTACAAAATTGGGTTCCCGAAAATTTTTAAATTGTAGTTTGTAAATTGAAATTTTTAAATTAAATTAAATTAAATAATAATAATAATAATAATAATAATAATCATAACAATAAAACACAACACACTCGCCAACAAAAAAAACAAATTAATAATTTGAATATATATTAGGTCATATAATTTGAAATAAAATGCATTTTAAATCAGTAAAATCTAGAGTAAGTAAATATTGTGCATTTTAAGTGAAGATTACCATATGAACCAATTGTAGTCCATTGTTTAAACTTGCACCATCTGTTTGGAAACATATACGGATTAGTTTAGAATTTTTTCAATTTTTTTGAAGATGAGTATTTTGAAAAAACACGAAATTAAAATTTTAAATTCAGATTTGAAAAAACGTTTTGAACCCAACCCCTATTGAGTTGTATATCACATTAAAGGCCATAAAGAAAGCTGCAAAATGACACCTGTTCCAGCTCTCTATCTGAATTTGGAGAGGTTCTACATCAATTTAAAAATTTCCGGGAACCCAATTTTGTAAATTTTTACATGGCTGTATTTCAAAAACGGGTGGAAATATTTTACTCAAAATTTGTAGTTTGCTTATTCTTCATTCATACTACGTATGTGTCAAATTTCATCTGAATCTGAGATGGTGATGTAAAATGACTGTGTTGATTTAATATGGAATGACCCAGATGACAAAAACGTCATATTGCTCTATTCTTTTGTTTTTTCAAAAATTGCAAAAATGTAATTCTTTTGACTTGTCTCTCACGTTGTTAATATTTACATTAACCTTCAATTATTGACATTATTATATTACGGAGTACATGAGCTTTAAATAATGTAAAGTTAAGTTTCTCGAAAACACAACTGTTTTCTGTAAAAAGTAGCTCCAAATTCCGCATTTTCAGAAACACTCAAATGCCATTTTCTCATTTATGGCTGCAAATTTTTTCTTGAAACTTTTGTAACAGATAGTGATAATTACACTCTTTACACTCTATGCCATTTTCTCATTTATGGCTGCAAATTTTTTCTTGAAACTTTTGTAACAGATAGTAATAATTACACTCTAGCGTAAAGTTTATGTCGAGTTTTTTTTTTGTTTTGTTTTTTTCAAAAATTATATAAATGCAATTTTTTTGAAAGATTTCTCATGTCACATTACAAGCAATTTGTAAACATTATTATATTAGTGAGTGTAAGTGCTTCAAATAACTTAAAATAAAGCAATTTGAAAACAAAAATTTTCTGTGAAAGTGAGCTTCAAATTTTGCATTTTTAGTATCACTAAAACGGAATTTTCTTTAAAACGACACATAATTTTTAAAAGAAAATTGCCATTTAGGACTAGGTTTTTGTGTTCTTTAATATTCTAAAACAAATATTTCCATTTTACCAATAGGAAACCGAAAAATTAAGAAAATGACAAAAAAATGTTCTTTTGGCGATAATAGATGGCAGCTGGCAAGAAAGAGTATGTGGCAATCCCCAATCGCTAGCAAAGACCCAAGGAAATAGAAAAAACTAACACGGGAAAGTCTGTGCCATTCTGTAGCAACACTAGTTTAGATATTCTGGTAGGTTGATTTATAATGATTTGGAAGTTAAAGGATTTAAGTAAATTTTTGAATAGATTCTCATCATTTGATTTTGACAAACAGTTTATATTGAAATCACTGCATACTATAATTTCATAATTTCTGCGTTTTTTAAGTTTAACAAGAACAATTTCAAGATTTTTTAAGAAAACATTTTCTTTAAAACGGCACATAATACTATAATTTCATAATTTCTGCGTTTTTTAAGTTTAACAAGAACAATTTCAAGATTTTTTAAGAAAACATTTGTTTCCTATGGGGCTGTGGTATGTACATAAAATCCATATTCTTTGTTTTGGTAGATCCACAATAGATATTTCGAAGTCCGTATCTTTTAAGAGAGAGGAGTATTCTGTGATTGACACATAATTAATTTTATTTCTAACAGAGATGCAAGTACTACCATAATCATGATGTGATTTACTTATTTCCCTACATGAGCCACTGGCTAGAGTGAAAACTGGAATGTGTGTGTTATCTAGTTGTTGTTGAGTTAACCAATGTTCACTAAAGCATAATATCGTTAAGTGTTGTAGGTTTTGTTCGAGTAATATTTCTAGATCTGTGAGCACGTTTCTTAAAGACTGGACATTTTGATGTAGTACATATAGATATTTGCTTTTGTGTGTTGTCGGCTTTCCTGTAAAGTGTAGTTGCTACAGGTCATAGGTGAGAGGAGGTCTGCGGTTGCAATGAAAGTTGTACTTTGGATGAGGATTTGGACTAGAAGAGGAAGTTGGAGCAGATGTGAGAGTGACAGGTGTGGCTGTAGGGATAGGATCATGAAATGGAGTTGGTGGTAGGGGGTAGGTGGAGATGGGGGTGTAGGTGGAGATGGAGAAGGTAATGTGGAGGTAGGTGCAGATAGTGGGAGTGAGGTGGATGGCAGTGAGGATGGAATTGAGCTCAACACTTTTTGAGTCAACATGGCACCAAGTTTCTACTTGCATTGAGGTGGAGGTCATTGAGGTGGAGACCATGTTTGGTAAATAAGTTTTTTGAAAGTCTGTCAAGATCAAGTAGTGTAATTGGTATTTTAGATGTTTGTTTGCAATTTTAATTTTAAATGTTGTTATGCCAGGGGGGCAGAGAAGTCATAATAACATTAGTGTGACTGGCAGCCTCTAGAATTGTTGGTAGATGTTCTTCCAGGTTAAATTTATTGCCATGATTTATGTCGTTCTGCTAATTATTATTGGTGTCACTTTGACCAGAGGAGCTAGTCAGTGTTTGAAAATTTTCAATTACTTGTGCCATCCTGGCACTTGGTTTGAAAACACCAGTAACTGAAAACTTTGAAGGAAATTTCTCTCTCATTGTGGAGGAAAGATTCGTACCATGGCTACCTGCTTGTATAGTAGTACAGTAAAACCTGTCTAAATCCGAATTGATTGGGACAAAAAAAATTTCCAGTTTAAGAAGGTTTGCGTTTTATGCAGGGTTGTACAGGTATGACACTTTTTATATAATATTTCCATCCTGAAATTAGTATCATGACTTTATTATAATTATGAAACATATACTAACATAAAGTTATTTGTGGAATAAATCACCAATAAATGAATATTTAACATAATTATTTCTGAGAATTGGGTAAAAGGAAATATTTCAAGACTTGTTAATACAAATAATATAATTTTTTTTCAACATTAATCTAGAATTTTTGTTTTTTGGTTTTATCTCTTTCTAACACCTTTTGAATTGATTTCCTTAAGTTGAAAAATTTTAATATTTAGAGTCTTATGTGTTCTTGGCTGTCCAGGATGAGCCACGTCTCAGTATAATAGAGTTGATGTTTCGGCCATCTTGCTGTGGTCTTCTTCAGAGCTAAACTGCTTGACTGAGACATGGTTCATCCCAGACAGCCAAAAAAACAATGACTCCTGCCGTGTAACCCTACGAACTCATCTTTATGTTTTTTTCCAATCATTTTCAAACTGGTTGTGAAACTCACAAACACACACCACTTCACTGGCTAAAGGCTGCACCCAGACTTCTTGCAGACTCTTTCGGCGTTCAACGCATCACAGCCTAAAGCAATAGGTCTACCTGACACCCTTGAATGGCCTTGAGTAATGTGGCTCTGGTCAAGGGATTACGATTGTCAACGGGAGGCATGAACTGAAGCCATGCCCGTACACCTAACCACGCTAAGAGAGTCGGGAGAGAGAATTCCCCAATGGTCTATGCCTTGAGATACAAATGACCCCAAGATTGAATTCTATAATAACAGAGGAAGCCCCTTTCCTTCACTGTGTGGCTGCCACGTGTGAAACTCATAATAATATGGATAGAGAAACTCTGCGAACTGCATTAAATTAACAGAAATTCCGTGTTATGAAGGTTTCCCCCCCCCCCCGCAGGACATGAAAACCATTCCGTTTCCACGTTGGACAGATTCTGTTTTACGCTATGTAAAATGTCATTTAACTTCATGGGCCAGAGAAATTTTCTGGTTAAGGCAGGTTTCCAGCTTGTACAGGTTCCAGTTTAGACAGATTTTACTTATTAATATGAAGTATACTTACTTATTTAGTATGAAAATTTAATTGAATATAAGTTCTGTATTATATTTAATATTTATAAATATCTGTATTGTACATAATCATATGCACATATTCTGACTTGTCATGCATGGCTTACGCTGTATTTGTGGGACAAATAAATATTTTATTATTATTACTATTATTATTATTATTATTATTATCATCATCATCATTATTATTATTATTATTCAAATGAATAAGTTTGATAGTTACCAAACAACTTGTTGTACCAAATAACACTTCTTTGTATTCTCTGATACTTTTAAAGGTACTGACATATACTTTCTTGAATTTATCAGAGTTATTGCAAAGTATATTAAGATTTAATCAACCCCAAAGTTTTCCATGGCTCACACACTTTACAATTTTTGTCATTTTTTCCCCCCTGAGTTTTAATTGATTTTAAATTAATAAGTGGGCTTCAAAAATAAGGAAAGACTAATTTCATAACAATACATCTTACCTTTTCCTGATTTAGCCATTTTATAAGAGATTCTGAGTGAATAATCGCAACGTTTTCTTTCAGCAATGGCCTCCAAATCGTCACTAAAGGGAGCTGCCTTAAAAATTGACTGAAAAATTCCAATAAAAATAAAATAATTTACACAGTATACATTAAGTAGACAACATATTTGTTACATAAATAACATTCAACAATGAAATACATTTCTCTCTACTTCATGTCTTCTTCAGTGAAACTCTAAAAGGAATTGGAAAATACTGAAATTTTTTTTTTAGTCCAAGATTCTATCAATGTTACAAGCTAAAAAAGCCTTTAAAAATAATAAACCTTCATAACACTTATGTAATTAGTTTTCACTCAATGAAATATTTTCAAACTTCTTGAAGGTTAATTGCTGACTGAGTTCTAATTTTGAAGATACTAACTGAAGCCTGAAAACTTTGTTATGAAATCTTTCCAGTAACCTTGAGGTTACTCTCAATCATTCAAAGACATGGGTTACAAATGACCTCTCTGGCCTCTTATCAACCTTTGAAAGTTATTCAAGATAATGACAGTAGAGACAATAAATGCTAATATTACTAATAGGAAACATAACAACAGTTAAACAATATCAGCTTACAAAACTCACAAAAAATCAAAACTGACAAAAATGTTTCAACTCCTCCGGATCAAAATATAAAACAAAGTATTTGTTTTTAATGAAAGTTATGTTTTTCAAGTTCTGAATGAAAACAAAGAATTTGTTGATTGAAATATTCTGCTTTTCTTTAGCCACATCCGACTTCACAAGATTCCTTGTTTATATTTCACTAGTTCTTTCTCAGAAAATCAAATCAAAAGTAACTCTTATTCCCAACTTTACAATTTTCTTAGTCTGATTTTTTCCACAAAAGATAATTTAAAAATTACAAGCATTTTAAATGCAAAAACACATCATAGAAAAAATCCAAGTGCTTATTAATTTTATTTTCAATAATAATGACAGAATAACTTCTATCACAATATTTCCAGCAATAGTTGAAGTTTCATAAAAGTACAAAAAAAGGAAAATTAAATAAAATTAAAATGAAAAAAATTTGATATTTCATAAACAAGGACATTAATTTCACCATTTCTTTCATATAACACTTCATATAATAAAATTTTTTTTAGTAATATTCATGCCTAAAAAGAATTATACCAAGAATTATACCTTTCCCCACACGTCATATACAGTTTTTACAGTTTTTTGACCAAATAAATAAACTAGAATTAGTATACAAATGAAACTTGTTTACAAAAACTTTGAAAGAAAACTTATTATTACATTTGGCCAAATTCTGGTATGTGACTGCAATCTTATCCCAATAATTAGTGAGAATTATATTAATTGTATTAAACAATTTGTATTACTTCTATGACTGACTATGATGTATTATTCATGGCATATACCCCACCAACATTATTTTCTCAAAATGCCAATCATGCAGAATATACAACTGCAATCCTAGGATATTATTTCTTCAAATCTCACTCGTGTTTTTCTCTTGAAACTCAATTCATAATAAACTGTTTGCTCACACAAAAAAGGTCAGTGCAACATTGAACGTTACTCCATATATAACGTTTTTATTAATTTCTGAATGGGAAATAACCCCAAGAGTTCTCTGTAGTCTAATATGATTTACAAATATATCGTTTATTATCTATTATACTGCGATTGAAGAATTATACCATTTGAAGAGGTGGTGTGGCACTAGTATGAGGAGTTTCGTTAGAATTCAAATCCTCTTCCCTTTGACGCTTTCTCGACATTGTTTTCTTGACAAATTCGCCTTTCCATGCAGATGCCCTCTGATGACCTGCACAAAGATAAAGACGTTGGCGTGTCAAGCGCAGTAATCAAACACTACAATTAAAAAATCAATCCTTTATTGTATAAATTACAATTAACGCTAACAGCAATTTTGCTACATTCCTGTTTCGAGTGATTAAATTCTCACCAACAGGAAAACTGGATGATGTGAAAAAAAATTAGTTACTCTTCGGAGACAAACATTAATATCAGCAACTGGCTCTGGACATATAACGTGTCCGTCAGCTGACATCAGCACAGTTACATGGTAATTCGTACGCCCATGTGTTGGATACGTGTATCACGTTGGCAATTTTGCGGCTTGACTGGCCACTCATGAAGTCAACTGAAGTGTTCTTTAGTTGTTGAGAATATACCTCGTCGACTTTCATTAATTGGCCACATTTTACTTAACTAAAGACTTAAATCAATTATGGAGGTTTTGGCTCCGAATTACAGGTTCAATGTGATACACCCGGTCACGCGATTTCAAAAATACAACATAACCATTGCGTCATTACATCATGCGATCGTGACGTCATTCGGCAATCTAAAGCGCGTTTTTCACATTGCAATAAAATTATAATAACCATTGAGAAACTAGTTCCAATTCGTAATAGATGTGTTTAAGTATTAAAAATATACAATAAATAAATAGTAGGCTAATATATCAACTTACGTCGCTTCTTTGAGGCACAAAGAGACACTTTCACATCACCTTTATACTCAATCTGTCCTTTATCCACTAACTCATTACAAGAACTGTTGATCTTGATTTTTTTTTCTCGGTCTTCAGTCATGTCATCTGTTTCAGACATGGTTTGCCACTTCAAGTCAGGCTCGAAAGAAAGGCTTCGAGAGTAGTAAAAATAATCATGGGATATACTACGTAATAAGGACTGTAAGTGTATTCTTAGCCACCCAGTAATCAATTCTAACCAATTTCTAACCAGTTTGCGAGTTCTGTAAAAGTTCACAGGGACAGGTGTTGATCTCCGCACTGTATTTTGACACATTTTGCGATTTTTTCTTCTTTTTTTAATATTTAAAATTTGTTTGATGATGGCTTTGGCCACTGTTACCGACAGTGCACCAGGACAGATGTCCCTTTTTCCTTTCCCGTACACGTACGTATACACGGAGTCAGAGGCGGGATTTCGAATCTTTCATTTAGGGGGGGGGGCAAAATTGGGCGCTATTGTGAACACGAAAAATTCGTTTATATGAATGGTTTCAATTAATTGTGCTGTACACTGTTTTCAATTTTGTTAATTATTTAATTGATTATTACTGAATGTTATTAATTAGACTAGTTGAACACAGAAGTGACGATCCTCATTTTTATTCGAACTGTCCGAACTGTAAATTCAACAATGCATTTTTCTCAGTGAATCATATATCGAAATATTGAAATTTTTTTCTTTAAATTTCTTGTATGAATAAAGGAAAATACACTTTTTCACACGGCATAGGTTCGATTTTCACGTACAGCTCTTAATTTTCGAAAATTTTGAAAGTTTGAATTTTTTTCGGCGTCTTTCTCCAACTACAAAATTGAAGATAGAGATTTTTTCTTCAAATAAAATTTGTTCTGCATGTTGAGTTCTTTATTGAAGGTCATGTAAATGTTTTTCGAAATGTTGGTAGTTTTCGTGCAATATTGCGTGCAATATGTGCAATTTTAAAAAATTACAAAAACAAAAGTTTCTCAAAAACGGCTCCAAATTTTTTCTTTAAACTTTTGGTAGAGATAGTGGTAAATGTACTCTATCAATGACATAAAAGGCATTTTGGTCTATCGGTTGGTTTTTTCAAAAATTACAAAAATGTACATTTTTTTTACTTGTCTCTCACGTCGTTAATATTTACATTATCGGCGATTTTTTCACATTATTATACTTACGAGAATATATGCTTTAAATAATGTCAAGTAAAGTTTCTCGAAAACACTACCGTTGTCTGTGAAAAGTAGCTCAAATTTCGGCATTTTCAGAAATGCTCAAAGGCCATTTTCTCGTATATGGCTGCAATTTTTTTCTTGAAACTTTTGTAACGGATAGTGCTAATTACACTCTTTAGTATAGCGTAAAGTTTATTTCGAGTTATTTTTTTGTTTTTTCAAAAATTACATAATTGTCATTTTTGAAAGATCTTTCACATCTTTAATATGCACATTACGAGCAATTTATAAACATTATTATATTTGTGAGTGTAAGTGCTTCAAATAACTTCAAATAAAGTAATTTGAAAACTCAATCATTTTCTGTGAAAATGAGCTTCAAATTTCGCATTTTTAATAATGCTAAAACGCTATTTTCTCTTAAACGGCACATAATTTTTAAAAGAAAATTGCCATTAATGGCTAGGTTTTTGTGTTCTTTAATATTATAAAATTAATATTGTCGTTCTACCAATAGGAAACCGAAAAATTAAGAAAATGGCAAAAAATGTACTTTTGGTGGTGATAGATGGTAGCTGGCAAGAAAGAGTATGTGGCAATTCCGAATAGCTAGCGAAGACCCAAGAAAATAGAAAACTAATACGGGAAAGTCTGTGCCATTCTGTAGCACCACTAGTTCCTGTATAATAAAAATTTCCTAATTTAATCCTTTTTAGACAATTTCTACATGCCAGAAATATAACTTTTTCATGTCTATTTTTTTGCCTGGCTTAGTCATTCTGTAACTTATTTTAAGTTACACTTCTTAAAATAACTGTAAGTTATTTTAAGTTGTACTTCAGCCTCCGGGTCAATGACCCCCATCTCGATCAGGTTTTTGTCCAGTTTCCCTGATCCATAGAGCAAATGCTGAGATGGCCCCTTGTTTTGCTTCTGGACGTAAATGTAGCTTCACTGTGCGCACGTTTTGTTGAGCACTCCTTTTGCTTGTAGTTCATTTACAGTTGAAATTGATTTTCTATACCTCGGGAAAAAACATTTTTCAAATATCTTTATTTTTCTAATATAATTATTTTCTAAATTAATTTTTTCGTTTTCGTTTTTTTTTTTTTATTTTTTTTTTTTTTTTTTTTTTTTTTTTTTTTTTTTTTTTTTTTTTTTATTTTTTTTTTTAATAAACTTCTGGCCCTCAAGAAAATGTGCGCAGATAAATTTCTTTCCCCACACGTCATATACAGTTTTTACTGTTTTTTTGACTAAATAAATAAATAAATAAATAAAAAAGTGCCTCAAACGTCGATTTTAATGCCTTTTAAAGCCTAATCTCGTAATTTTGTTGCCTATTTTAGGTGCCTAAATCAAACCTTTTTAGTAAGTAAAATTCCAAGGTCTAGTCATAACACTCAAATTTTTACTCTCAAAAAGAAGAAGTATTTCCCATTTATTAGATGTAGATAGAGTTAAAGGTGGTGATATCAACCATTTATATAATATGAACCCCCTTGGTATCGTTTCACATACCGCAAACATTCTAGCAGGAACAATTTTAACTAGTTTAATAACTCCTGTTGCTAATATAACTTTATGGTTCAGTTGTATATGCGAGCTGATGTGAAACAGAGGTGTTCGTGTTTTCTCGGTTCTTTGAGCTTTGAGCTTTGGAAGGTGTGTCTTTGGCTTTTAATTAGAGTTGAGTTCGCTTGACCGATTCTGATTTTTAAAGAATGAAATACAATATGTTTTAAACGTTGTTTTTATGCATTCAATCTGTAATTTCGAGCTATCATAGACCGGTTTTAGTTTGCAGAATTTTAATATGGCGATGGTTGTAAAACAAGCCCCGAACTATGGTGCGTATACGAGTGTGTGTGTATATGTATGTGTGTGTGTATATATATATATATATGTATATATATATATATATATATATATATATATATATATACATATATATATATACAGGGTGAGTCACGTAACTTTAGCACCTCCTGTAACTTTTGAACGGTTGAAGATATTGCAATGCAGTTTTCACGGAAGTGAATGAGGGAATGGGGCTAATTGATATGTGTATTGATTTATCTTTTATCACTTTTATTTTACGAGATATTTGAGGCAACTTTGTTTTTTCAAATGGAACTATACATATTTTTTCAGTCTATCATGACAAGCGTAAAAAGACAAATCCAAAGATATAAATATTGTTATATGTTAGATAAGCATTTTTTTGAGTAATTGTGATTTTTTTGCGACTAGTGTTTAACGGATATTTTCATTGTAACTGTCAGCCCCACAAGGTCACGCAGCGCTCCCCCAGCAAACGCGGGGTCGGGAAAGGGAAGGGATTTTAGCACTTGAGAATACGAAAAATATTCACAAAACTGTTGCATTTTTTCCTGAACTCTCCTTTCCATCCTGATCAGTTTTCAGATATTTTGTGTTTCTTAGAGATTGAAAATACGGATTTTTCTTAAGTAGTATTTACTGAAATAAGATTATTTCTATCCCTAAGTTATTATTATATTCGTATTAACATTGAAATTGTTTGCTCAAAATATACAATATATTTTTGTACAGTTTTAATTATTTATTCTTATTGTGCTTTGTTTCAAGATCCAATTACTACGTATCTTATGAAATCCCATTAAATGGAGTTGAAGTTATAAACAATTTTATTACAATACAAACTTATGACAAATCCTTATTTTCCATCCTTTAATTCCTTCAATCAAAGAAAGACGAAAATCTGAAAATGCGGAAGGATGGAAAGCACAGTTCAGGAAAAAACTGCAATGGTTTTGTGAATATTTGGAATACTAAGTTTCGTATTTTCAAATAAGATCCCTCCCCTTCCCTTCCCTTCGCCGGGCGCACGTGTGCTGGTGGAGCGCTGCCGTGACCTTGTGTGGTGGACTATTCAAAACGTCCGTTAAACCCCGGTCGCAAAAATCAAAATTAATCAAAAAAATGCTTATCTAACATATGACAATATGTACATCATTGGATTTGTCTTTTTACGCTCGTCATGGTGGACTGAAAAAGTATGTATAGTTCCATTTGAAAAAACAAAGTTACCTAAAAAATCTCGTAAAATAGAAGTGATAAAATAGAAATTAATGCACGTATCAATTAGCCCCTTTCCCTCATGCACTTCTGTGAAAACTGCATTGAAATAACTTCAACCGTTCAAAAGTTACAGGAGGTGCTAAAGTTACGTGACTCACCCTGTATATATATATTAAAACGAATTGTTATCACTGATACGATAACAATGCGTTCCGATGCATATCGTACGTTTGAACTGCGCGGCAGAGGCCGGCCCGCCGGCGGAGTCGGGGGGCCAGAGCCGGTTCAACGCGAAGAACCGGAGGCCACGAATCACGAGCACGGGATCGGTAGTAGAGCAATGGCGAAGGTAGAGAACGGACGTTTAAGTGTCGTGCGGAAGGAAGAGTGAACAGTGGCGGAGAGAATAGAACTGGAAAGGCGTTGTGACAAAGGAAGTGTGTGACAAAAGTGGAAGTATTAGTTGAGAAGTGAGACGAGACAAAACGGGTACAAGAGAGTGGTGAGGTATTACAAGCGGTGGATCGCGGTGGATGGTCAACACGTGGAGTGGGCACAGCAGTGTAGAGGAAGGGAACATTGTATACAAGTATTCGACATCATCAAGTACCATTAAGGTGAACAGTCGATGACAATTACAATAAAAGTTAGAAACTGTGATGTAAGAGAACGAGAAAACAGTAGTTGGGGAGGACAACGTACCGATGCAGTCGAAACGTTCGGGTTACGTTTTGAAGTAGACCACTGCGACCACGAGTGGAGTGGGAAGCGACGACGGCGGCGAAGGTCGGCCGCACTTCCGAGCGCAGCCGAAGGAAGCGGACTTACCCGAAGGGCGAGGTGGCGCGACAAGACACGTCAGAAGACAACGCATAGAACAAGTGGCAGGAGCGGCATTGCGGGGCTCCCCTCCCCGCGCTGGCTTCCTGCGGCGCGAGGCGTCGACCCGACGGCGGACGGGCGAACATAAAACGACGTGAGTCAGACTGGATTCTCGTGAGTAGAAGCGGCCGGAAGATTGGGAGGGAAAGTAATTAGCCAGTAGAGAACAGTGATCTTGAGTTGAGCCCCCCAAGTATTGAAATTATTATAAAGGAGTGAAGCCACAGGGTAACGGTGAAATTGTTAGTGGGATGTAATTAAACACGGGGAAAGAACAGAGTAAATGCTCCTGTGAGCACCGAAAGCAAACAATTTTGTATGGCGATTGTTTTTGTAATAAAGAAAAGTTCTTGTTACCCACTAGTTTCCATTGTGTATGTGATTGGATCCGGAGCCCATTCCCGAATAAGAATTCCTGTCCCCCTCTTTTTATTATAAATCTTGTGTGAGTCAATACACGACTCGTCTCTCTCTCTCTCTCTCTCTCTCTCTCTCTCTCTATATATATATATATATATATATATATATATATATATATATACACACACACACATATATCGGGTGTTTTTTTATCGTTCGCCGAAGATTCCGGCCGCGTCGCCCGGGCAGTCGAGGGCTCATCCGCCCGGCAAACCGTTGACTCAACTCCCGTGCTATTAGAGAACTATCGCTGCGCCGCTTAACGTACCTTAAAGAAGATGCTGAAAGTGGTGTCCTTCGGCTCGAATGCATTCTTGGCACCTCCGAAACATATTCTGATTTGCCCTTTGAATTTGCCTTTCTCGAGGAATTGCTGCGATTTTCTCTTCAATAGAACTTCACGAACAACCACTTCACGACACAAAGATCGGAGTGTGGTGTGCGTTGAGTTCCACAAGAATTGTGGGACCTATTTTTTTCAACACCACCGTTACTGCTGATGTTTAAATACCTCAAATATTGGCATTATTCTTCGAACAATTACACCAGAAGAAAGGCACTATTGTTATTTTCAACAGGGTTCGGCAACTGCTCACACTTCTGTTCGATCCATGAACTTTTTAAATAATGTTTATTGTGACGATCGTATAATTAGTCGTGTGTTATGGCCTCCTAGATCACCTGATCTATCTCCTTGTGATTTTTTCCTGTGGGGGTACTTGAAGGATCAGGTGTATGCAGAAAACCCGCATTCGGAGGAAGAGCTCCGGCGCTCTATTGAAGAGAAAATCGCAGCAATTCCTCGAGACTTACTTCAAAGGGCAAATCAGAATGTGTTTCGGAGGTGCCAAGAATGCATTCGAGCCGAAGGACACACTTTCAGCATCTTCTTTAAGGTACGTTAAGCGGCGCAGCGATAGATCTCGGACAGCACGGCAGTTGAGTCAGCGGTTTGCCGGGCGAATGAGCACTCGACTGCCCGGGAGACGCGGCCGGAATCTTCGGCGAACGATAAAAAAAACACTCTGTATACGTATGAGCCCCAAATTTTAACTGGCTTGTGTTACATACACTACAACTTGTGTTCGTACTATTCTTCTTTTAGATGCCACCAAAGATTCTAGGGCTAAAAAACAAACAGGAACTAGTGGAGCTACAGAATGGCACAGATTTTCTCGTAGTAGCTAATTTCCTAATTTCTTTGATCGGGGCCCATCCTTATGCCAACAACCATCTATCGACGCCCGAACATTTTTTCACCTTTGCTCAACTTTTCGGTTTCCTAATGGCAGAACCGAAAAACTACTTTAAGAATATTATTGAAGAGTAAAACCTCGTCCTAAACGAAAATTTTCGTTGAAAAATTTGGTGCCGTTTTTACGAAAATGACGTTTAAGTGTAACTGTAAATGAAAAATTTAAAGCTCTTTTTCACAGAAAAACATTGAGATGTCGAAGTACATTACTGGAAGTTGTTTCAAGCACTGCCACTTACAAATGTGTTGATGCGAAAAGCTCTTTTTTACTGAAAACTATTTCGATTTCTTAAAGCTTTATTGGAAGTAGTGTGAATCTGCCACTCACAAATGCAATAATTTATACAAATCGCCGATAATGTGCATATTGAAGACATGAGAGAAATTTCAACAAAATTACATTTGTGTAATTTTTGAAGAAGCAAAATATACAGCAAAATGAATTTTATGCCATCTTAAACACAGCAGTTAGCATTATCCGTACAAAAAGTTTGAAGAAAAAATTTGGAGCCGTTTTTGAGAAAACGGTGTTTGAATGTTTCTGAAAATGCGGAAATTTGAGTTCATTTTTACAGAAAACTGTTGAGTTTCCAATAAACTTTTTAAGACAAAATTTAATGTACATGCGCACACAAGTCGAAATAAAAGAGAGGCTCATATTATCACCTTGCATAGAATATTGCATTTTAATTAAAATCATTTATTAATATAGATTTCAAAATATGTATTCTACAGTTATGTATAAACATTTTTATCACAATAAACAATAAAAATGTTCAATATTTCGATATATGATTCACTGAGAAAAATGCATTGGCGAATTTACAGTTCGGACCGTTCAAATAACAATGAGGATCGTCACTTCTGTGTTCAACTAATCTAATTAATAACATTCAATAATAATTAATTAAATAATTAACTAAATTTATTTATTTATTTATTGGTAAAAAAACAGTAAAAACTGTATATGACGTGTGGGGAAAGAAATTTATCTGCGCACATTTTTCTTGAGGGCCAGAATTTTATTTTAAAAAAACAAACGAAAAAATGAATTTAGAAAATAATTATTTTAGAAAAATAAAGATATTTGAAAAATGTTTTTTCCCGAGTTATAGAAAATCAATTTCAACTGTAAATGAACTACAAGCAAAAGGAGTGCTCAACAAAACGTGCGCACAGTGAAGTTACATTTACGTCCAGAAGCAAAACAAGGGGCCATCTCAGCATTTGCTCAATGGATCAGGGAAACTCGACAAAAACCTGATCGAGATGAGGGTCATTGACCCGGAAGCTGAAGTACATTACTTGTTACAGGCGTATTAAATATTTTTTTAAATGTATACAATGCAAACATAAACTAATTCATTATATATCTTTGTTTTGTTACATTAAACATTATTTTTCTTTTTCACGATCAGTATAGTCTCTAATTGTATAGAAACAGTTTTGCAGCAGAAAAGATTTTACTTTTAACTTAAATTTGTGTACCGACTTTAATTGTTTTATGTCATCTGGCAATGCGTTGTAAAGTAACGTACATGTATTGTATGTTGATTTCTTGTACTGAGCTGTTGATACTGACACTTGATGCACGTGATTTCTACGGCGTGTGTTGTAATTATAAATATCAATATTGCATGAAAATATGTTCCCTCCGTTAAGTAGGTCATTTTTGACAAATATTACAGATTCGTAAATAAATAGACAAGGCAATGGTAGGATTCCCAGCTCAATGAAAAGAGGCTTGCAGGAATCACGTGGAAGGAATTTTTTCATTATTCGAATAATTTTCTTTTGCAATCTGAAGGTCTGAATACTACAGGATGAGCTTCCCCAGAATATTATGCCATATCTCAGGCGGGAATGCACATTTGCAAAATAAACGCAACGAGCTGTATGAAGGCTGACAGAATTTGAAAGAATTCTGAATGCATAGCATAATGAACTTAATTTAGTGTTTAATTCTGTTATATGTACATTCCATTTGAGGTTTGATTGAATTGAAAGACCTAAAAATTTTGTTGCCTCAACATCAGCTAATTGCATATTGGTAATTGCAAATTTTCAATAGAACATGCGATTTCCGATTTGAGATGCAAAAATGCATTGAAACAGTTTTTCTTTCGTTAACAATTAATTTGTTATTATTAAACCAATTTGAAACTTCTGAAATTGTACTATTTACTGCTTCTTTTTTGCAAAGAACATTCGTGTCATCAGCAAACAGAACCTTTCTTCCATTTTTAACAGACGAGGGCATATCGTTTACATATAACAGAAAGAGAATAGGACCTAAGATCGAACCTTGCGGGACCCCATGCACAATTGGCAAAGAATTGGAAATATAAGTATGTAATGTCCTTTCCTGCCAGTATGGTATTTCTACTCATTGAGTCCGATGTTTAAGGTAAGAAGTTATCCAATCTAGGGCAATACCACGAATAACATATGAAGGTAATTTTGAGAGCAAAATCTTATGGTCAATAACGTCAAAAGCTTTCGAGAGATCTAAAAATATTCCAATGGGTACTTCATTTTGGTCCATTGATTAACCAACATCTTTGAGAAAAGAAAAAATGGCAGTTTCCGTAGATTTTGATTTTCTAAAACCGTGTTGAGTCTGAAAACGCTCTGTTTTTCCTGAGAAATGTTTCCATTCGTAAGTAGAAAAGCCTTTCTAATATTTTTGAGAAAACTGACAAAAGAGAAATTGGCCGGTAATTTTGAATATCATTTTTGTTCCCTTTTTTAAAAAGTGGCTTAATTTTTGCTGTTTTGAAAATATCTGGAAATATTCCTGTACATAAAGAAGCATTGAAAATGTAAGTTAACGGATGTACGGTGCAGGTGCACAAGTTTTTAATAAACAATCCGGAAATTCATCTAAACCAGATGAATATTTAATTTTTAGTTTACTGACTATTCTGAGGATTTCGTTGGGAGAAGTTTAGGGAATAAACATCGTATCTGAAATTTTTTGGGAAGTGTAAAATGTTGAATTTTGTGATTTTAGTCCCTTCGTGAGATCAGACGCAATTCTGGAAAAGTGTTTGTTGAAGAGATTGGCAACTTTTTCCGGATTACTCGTTTCTCTTTCATTATCCTTTAAAATAACATTCTCTACAAGGTATCGAGATGATGTGGTTGTATTTTTTACGATATCCCACATTGCTTTAGTTTTGTTACTAGCGCTCAAAATGTCCTGACTATTCATTATTTATTCATTATTTTTGCCTGAACTATTACTTTTCTTAAAATTCTTTTATATTCTCGGAAGTATATATGGAAACCGGGTGATACGTTATGATGTTTAGAAATAAAGTAAAGCGTACGTTTGTTTTACACGATGTTCTAATTCCTTGTGTGATCCAAGTATTACTTTTGCTTAAAATGTTTAATTTTCTCTTTTTAAGAGGAAAGCACGCGTTAAAATCAATTGAAAGCTTGGAGAAAAATAAATTATATTTTTCATTTGTGTCAACAGCGTTATAAACTTCGTCCCATGATTCCTTCATCAAGTAGTCCGTAAATAATTTTATATTAACTTTAGTGAATGCTCTGCACATGCGTGTATTATTTATTGTGTCAGTGTTTATGTTCTTAGTAATTGTAAGAATTTGTGCATCGTGGTCACTATCCTAGATTATTCGTTATTATTTCATATGTAGTTGTGGTTTTGTTAATTATAATTTGATCTAATGCTTTTTGTGATTTAAGCGTATTCCGTGTAGGTACATTCACTGTAATGTCTAAATTAAAAGAATGAAGTAAATTGAGAATCTTCTCTTTTTCGTGGGATTCGCTCAGAAAATCAATGTTGAAATCTCCACATACAACAATGGATTTAAAAGAGAGTTTACTAATTTTGTTCAGAATTATCTCTAGATTTTCCAAGAAAGTGAAATAATCTGAAGCTCGCTTTGTTGGAGGTCTGTAAATGCAAAGTAAGGTAATTTTGAGTGTAGTAAGATGTACTACTGTTGTTTCAAAAACTTTTTCAACTGCATATAAATTGAATTCTGACAAGAAGGTAGAATCAATATAATTTCTTATGTAAATACACGAACCTCCGTAAGCAGGGCCCTTATTTGATTCCTTCGCTCTGCAATACGATCCTGCAAGGTAAAAGCTAGGAATTTGGAGTGTGTTTATATCATTTTGAGACAACTAATGTTCTGTAAAGCAAAAAACATCTATTTGTCTTAGATCACATTGTAATGCTGCCTCAATAAATTCAATTTTATTTGAAAGAGATTGCACATTATGATGCATTATTCGAATCTTTTGCATGTACCTACACGGACGTTTTTCTGCTGCATCTGACTGTAGTTGCTATTTATTTATTTCATTTTTACCTCGAGTGCGTGGTCGAAGGAAGTATCGTGTCCCAGCAGTGACAAGAGGTGAGGAAGGAGGGGTGACAGATGTAGAGGAATGAATAGTGGGAGAGGTAATACACGGTTTAAGTTCAGGGGATTGACATTCCGCTGCGAGCAGTCGAGCAGTGCAGACCTCTGAGCGCAGCGCTACTGTCAGTAGCAGTTTACGATTCGAAGTGTTAAGGTGTATCAGTGAATAGTTGTCTACACAGTGCAATCTCAATCTAAAGTGCAGTGATTAACTAGTTATTAATTCCTCATCAACATTCAACAACGCTGGCCTGAGCCAGTGCTTCGCCGATGCCTTAGCCCTGGTTTATCCAACTGACGGCCAAATGGAGGTCGTGGAAGGCGACGGCCGTGATATTTCAGCTTCATACGCACCAGCGTATCTGCTAACTCCACCACAACAAGCGCAGATATCTCAGCATTCAGCACCGGCAGTGTATTCAATGCAGACAACAAGTATGCAGCAGCCTATGCAAAATAACATTTAACCAAATCAGGTCAGTCATTACGCGCAAGCCGAAGGCGCGACCTCGTCTTCAAGCTGCAGTGACAATGTCAAAGCAAACTCTGTACCAGTCCCCCAAGTGAACAGTGGCAAACGTGGAAACAGTGATCCTATCCAAAATCCAAACCAATCTAAAAAAGTAATTACCAATTCGGATACTAATTATGCTATTCCCACTCAGAATAGTTTCGGCATTCTAGCTAACCTTCCTGATAATGATGATTCAAATCCCACCGACCCCACTATGCCTGAAAACATTAGAATCCCACCTATCCACATTAACAATATTACGAACATTATTGAACTAAATCAGGAAATTAAAACCCAAATCAGTGCGCAGTTCACGGTAACATTCAATAATAACAAAGCCAAAGTTAACTTCCAAAAAATAGAAGACTTCAGAAAAGCAATTCAGTATTTCGTGAAAGCTAATAAACAGTTTCATACGTATAAGGACCCAACCAACAAAAAGTTTTCCGTGGTTTTAAAAACATTCATCCCTCCATCACGCAAGAGGCTAAGGGGCTAACTTAAACTTTCAATATTCCCACTTAAATTAATACACAATATATAAATAAATGTCATCAAAAAAATATAAACTGAACCACTCATCAAAACATCCCGTTTAAAAAACAAAGAGGGATCATAAATATAAATATAAATGACCTGAAGGAACAATACTCTTCCCTTAACAGTGTCACTAGGTTACATAAAAACAATGAGCCTATCCCGGTTGTAGCTGCTGAGTTCTCGGGCCAACAATCAATTGAATCAATTCTCCGAACAACTCAAATCTGCAACTTAAAAGTTAAAGTCGAAAGAAGACGAAAAACTAAAGGAATAATCCAGTGCCTCCGATGCCTAGACTTTGGACATACTAAAAATAATTGTTACAACAAAATCTCATGTATACATTGTGCCGAGAATCATTACTCAGTAAATTGCCCCAGCAAGAATGACCCCCCGAAATGCAGAAACTGTGAGGGGACTCACCGTGCTGATATCCGTACTAATGATGTCAGTATTTCATATAACTATCAGTAAATAAAACTAGAACTTCCCAAAACTCCACTTCAAACATTAGAACCAGCAAACCAACCTCACCCCCATCCCCACCTCCACCCCCGCCTCAAAACGCCTACCACTTCCCTGGACTCCATAGAACTGCTAACATACCAAATTTTACCCATGAATCAGCTTTTAATCGCCCACCAAATAACATCCCGACATACATCCCAACTCACAACCCACAAAACAGGCTCCCCCAAAACTTTCTGAGTACTCCTTTTATTCATAATATTATCAATCAAATAATAACTCATATAATCAACATCATCAATTCAGTCATCCCAACTATTATTCAAAACATTCAACAAGCAATTACTTCTAATTTTAGTTTCCCCAATGGCATAAAATAATTCAAATCATAGGTTAATCCTAATGAACTGGAACGCATGTGGCATCAGTAATAAAAAAACGAACTCCATTATTTTCTCCAAACCAATAATGTTGACATTGCTTGCATCACAGAATCTCATTTAAAACCTCCAGCTACTTTCAAGCTACCAGGTTACAATACAGCAAGAATGGATAGGGCCAACTCCCCAGGCGGCGGAGTGATCATACTCATCAAAAACACTATCGCCTATTTCGAAGAAAACACAACATCCATCAATGGCATCGAAACAATAGCAGTTTCACTTACCAACACCTACCCGAATTTTACTATCATTGCCGCGTATAAACCCCCCAACAAAAGAACAAATTTTACAGATCTAAATAATTTACTTTCGCGCTTATCATCTTATATTCTTTTAGGAGATCTAAATGCCAAACATGTACAATGGGGCTGCAGAGTCACCAATGCAGCAGGTGCCCAACTCTTAAAATATGTAGTAACTAACGGAATTAAATTGATCTCACCCCCAGAACCAACCTATTATCCCTATGACCCAATCAGGCTTCCTGATATACTAGACATAGGAATAACAAACATTAATGTCAATTTTCATTCAACCCCGCATTTTGAACTCGATTCTGATCACATCCCAGTGTTAATTTCTACAGATCAAATTCCCCCTCCCCATTCACCCACTCCTGCTTTAAATACTTACAATTTAAACTGGACAAAATTCAAAAATTTAATCCAAAAACAAATACCCAATTTTAAAATACTTAACTCCCCAGCGGAAATAGACCAGGCAATAAGTCAACTAAATAACATAATAATTAACACAATAGGCAAACTCAACCCCGTACGACCGACCACTCTTCGGAAACACACAGCAGACAAACTACCACAAAGCATTATCAAAATCATAGAAACTAAAAATAAAACCAGGAGACTATGGATGGCACTTAGAATCCCTTCATTAAAAAAAGAACTCAATACTCTAACCAAAATCAGTAGAAAAGCACTTGAACACTATAAACAAACTAAATACAATAATATCATTCATTCATTAAATACTAGTAATAACTCACTCTGGAACTTCACGAAAAGAATACTCAGAAAAAAACTATAATCCCCCCACTAACAACTTCAAATGGGAAAACACACGCAACTGCTGATAAAACGGAAGTATTAGCCGACCATTTCGTATCAACTTTCACACCAAACCTCACATCTCCCCACCCAGATCACACTCAAATTCAACTCGTCGCGAATTCCCCTAATTTTAACGTTCCACAACAAATTAAGTACATCACTCCACAAGAAACTCTAAAAGTTATCAAATCCCTTCCAAATAAAAAAGCCCCCGGTCACGATAAAATAAACAATGTAATTCTCAAAAACCTACCCAATTCTGCCATAGCTTTCATTGTAAACATATATAACTCATCTTTAAGAACTGGCTACTACCCTAATACCTGGAAACATTCTATCATCCTCCCTATCCCCAAACCCAATAAAAATCATAGCATCCCTGACAACTATAGGCCCAGAAGTCTCCTCCCCACTTTAGCAAAAATTTTTGAGAAATTAATTCTAACAAGATTAAACCAATACCTGAAAAAAATATACCTCATACCATTCTATCAATTTGGGTTCACAAATAAACTATCCACAGCACATCAACTTTTGCGCATATCTGAACACTTCCACTCCTCCTTCCAAAAAAAAACAATTTTCAATAGCAGTTTTCATGGACATCGCTAAAGCATTTGACAGGGTATGGCATGAAGGACTAAACTATAAACTCTTATCAATAGGCACCCCTACGTACCTCTTCAAAATAATCAAAAGCTTCCTAACCAATAGAACCTTCTCAGTTGCAATAGAAAATCATAATTCTAACCCCCGACCCATTACAGCAGGACTACCTCAAGGATCACATCTCTCTCCATTACTCTACAACTTATATACAGCAGATATGCCTACATCAAGATTCACTCACATAGCCCAGTTTGCAGACGATACGGTAATCTACATGTCCCACTCCTCAATTAATTACATAGCCAACGAAATTCAATCCCATTTAAATGAAATAGAAACCTGGGCAACGAAATGGAAAATCAAAATCAATCCCTCGAAATCTACAGCTAAAGTCTTCACTTTCAGACCATATTCCTTCCCTACGCCGTTTAAAATGAACAACAACATAATCCCTTGGACTCCCCATAATAATGCCGTTAAATACCTTGGCCTCCATATGGACACCACATTAAATTGGAAAATACACATAGACACCAAAGTTCAGCAAGCCAAAGCAAAATTAATACAGTTAAAACCACTCTTAAATCACAGGAAACTCTCACTAAGCAATAGCATCATCTTGTATAAAACCACCATAAGACCTCTTCTTCTGTACGCTTGTCCAATTTGGACAAATGCAGCAAAATATAACATCAACAAAATACAGATAATTCAAAATAAATTTCTAAGAACCATCACTCAAGCCCCTTGGTTTATTTCCAATAAGCAGTTACACCACGAATTTAACCTTAATCCCATCGCACACCACATAGCATTCCTGGCCAATAACTTCTATTCCAACCTAACCCTCATCAACCAAGATAGACACATCAGCATAGGTAAATTTAATGAAACCCCAACAAGAATAAAAAGTAGATATCCTATCCACTCATTCCTAAACATTTTTGCAAATATTAATGCTTCTTAGAGGTGCTCGGTGAGTCCCCTCGTCAATTGTAGTGTTCAATAGATTTAGTTTATAGTATTAGATGTAAGTCAACAAAGCAAATGGAGAGTTGTAAAAACTGAACTTTGTATAATAATCCTATTTAAAATAAATAAATTAAAAAAAGGTTCAGGGGATAAGGTAATTGGGTCCAAAGGGGTCCCATGGGATGGAAGAGAACTAGGAGATGTGGGTGGGGATGGGTCTTGGGCAGGACACTGCCAAGTTTGTGAAATGATGTGTTTTGCAAGCTCACTACCGAGTGCATGTTTTCCGACAAGGTTCAGGCGAAGACCATGTCGGGTGAAGTGTTTTTCTGAGAGAAAGTTTAGCTCAAACAATTTAACATGTGTGTCTCTCAGATGCAGTTTCAATTGGTTGTTTGCGTGACTAATTTCTTTGCATAATGTGGGCTTGTACCAGAAGGGCAGAGTTGAGACTACAATGTTCGTGTTTTGGGCGGCACGTTGTAATTTGTCAACATGTTCTTCAGGCGTAAAGTGACCACCCAAATTAATGTCATTCTGCCCTCCTAAGATAATTACAATATCCCGTTTGGTGAGAGTTTTTGTGTGCGTGTCCAACTCACTGGTCACGTTGGCAAACCTCCCGTTAGGTTTAAACACACACATTGCAGAGAAATTGGTTGGGAGTTTCTCACTGAGCAGGGAGGAGATTTTTCGCCCACGGCTATATGCTAAAATGAGTACCTTTTTGATGGGCTCAGTGGGAATGTCTTTGTTTTCTGGTGAGCCAGTTTGCGCAACTCTACGTGTCTTTGTTACTTTGCGCTTGCTACCCTGTTTGCGTTGGTTTGTGAATGGACGTGTCGATGATGGGTGGGGGTGATGAGGATTGGGAAGGCAAGGAAACTCATTGTAGAGGTCTAATACAGAAAATCTGTTTTGAGTCGTGATTGGTGGTGGTGATTGTGTTTTTGCTTCCGCGAATGGACGGCTGGAGGTTTTTGCGGTGTTGCCTATTGTTGTCCAACCGTCTGTGTTTTGAACGACCTCTTCGAGCCTTCGGATATGTTCATCTAAATTACTCTTGATGTGTGTGAAGGCTTTCAGAAGATTGGCTTTGAGAGCGTAGAGAGTAGAGAGTGTATAACGATTAGTAGCCATGTCACGAATGCGTGTCAAGTGCGTGGTAAATATGAAAATAAGTAAATAGATAACTCAGAATACTACAAAAAACTACTCCCTAACTTATCTTTTAAATTTAATTGTATTAACTTATTTAAATTACGTTACGTATTTATTTAAAAATAACAGTGATCTGATTCTAATTAGTATTTAAATGTGATTAATTAAATTCAAAAAGCGTTCAGTGTGTTTAATAGATTGAAGCTGCAAACAAATAAATACAATTAGATTACTATACTTTACCTATTGAAAGGCCACGTAATTCACCACTTCCACAAATTTAAATATAAAGTTCAAGTCTTTCCGTTACTGTGGTTACGAAACTTTGAATTTTTATGTTTTCACAACACTTTCACTAATAGTTTAAAACTTTACGCAAATTTCAATTAATTTACAGAGAAAATTTAATATTAATGGTCTTTACACTGTTCAAATGAACGTGTGTCCGTTACGCTGTCTTTTAAATCAAATATTTGGATTACTTCTTTTTTCACTGCTTCGGACAATATAAATCTCTTTCAGCTTATCTTTAACAAGTAAACAAGTAAAGAAGACAGTTTAACAGCAAAAGTCACCTGAAATATGTAGAAAAGTAGCTGAAAATTAGTAAAATATTGGAGCACAGCCACAGCACGTCAGTCACGTAAGCAAGCCAGCCAACCTTTGAATTTGAACAAAATTGAAAACAGTGTATGTAGTTACAGCACAATTAATTAAAACCATTCATAGAAACGAATTTTTCGTGTTCACAAAAGCGCCCAAATTTGCTCCCCCCCCCCAATGAACGATCCGAAATCGCGCCTCTGACGAACACAAGTTGTAGTGTATGTAATACAAGCCAGTGAAGTTTGGGGCTCGTATACGCACCATAGTTCGGGGTTCATTTTAAAACCATCGCTGGATTAAAATTCTGTAAACTAAAACCGGTCTTTGATAGTTCGAAATTCAGATTGCATGCATAAAAATAATGTTTAAAACATTGTTTTGTGCTTCATTCGGAAAGAATCAAATCGGTCTAAGCGGACTCAATTAAAAGCCAAAATTTACCTTCCAAAGCTTTTAGAACCGAGAAAACACGAACACCTCTGTTTCACATCAGCTCTGATTTACAACCGAACCACAGATCTATGATGACAAAAGGAGTAATTAAACTAGTTCTTAAAATCGTTCCTGGTAGAATGTTTGAGATGTATGAAAAGATACCAAGGAGGCTCATTTTATATAAATGGCTTGTTTCACCACCTTTATCTCTATATCTATAATAAACAGGAAATTCTCTTTCTTTTTGAGGGTTAAAATTTGAATGTTATGACTAGATCTAGGAATTTTAGGCACAAAAAAAGGTTTGATTTAGGCACCTAAAATAGGCTACAAAATTACGAAATTATGCACCAATAGGCATTAAAGTCGACGTTTTAGGCACTGAAAATAGGTTTCCGAATGACTACGCCAGGCAAAAAAATGGACATGAAAATTGTCGTGGCCGTCACGAAGTTTGACCTGACCACCACGAGAGGAGAGGCTCGCAAACAGCGAGCTTACTTCAGCACGGCCACCGCGGGCTCTAGCAGGCTCGGCGGAGCGGAACCGCAGCGTGATTGGCAGCGAGGAGAGGGGCTGACCCGCCTCCTCTTTCATCCCCGAGGTGTGAAGCGGGAGAGGGGAAGTGACCGAGGAACTGATAAGCGGCGCGCCGGACACACGCCGCCCCTGACGGTGTACTGCTGATAGTGAAGGAACGACGTTATTGTGATAAGTGCGGACTTTGATAAGGACTAGGCGATCTGTGGCAATCTGAACTCTGGAACTTTGGTATACGATAGTGGCTTGTAACATTGATCTTTCTTCAGGATTCACGGTCGGCCTAGCTTTTGTAAATGGTTTTTCTTTGGACGTAGCGAGTGGCTACGTTAATAAAAATTGTTTGTTTGTGTTTCTCTGATTTTTCCTTTTTCCCGAGACACAACAAAAATGTTATATTTATGGCTTCTAGAACTGATCTCAAAAGGATTAAATTAGGTAATTTTTATTATGCAGGAAAAAGTATTTTTACATTGATGAGAGATACTAAAATGATATTTTATTGACTTTCATGAGAAGCATTATAATATTTAATCAATGTTTTCTCCAAATTTTCTACAATAAGGCTGTCTTATCAATGAAAATCATTTTGAAGGCTGAAAAGAAACTTTTCACTGACACAAATTTATAGAAGCAAACAAATTTAGTTACATTTCTCATGCTCACTCCTGGAACTATTTCACTCGTCCCCCCTCCCCACAGAAGAAGGAAAAAAACTTGTATTACATGACCCATTTAACCACATACTTTGTAATCTTCGCCTGTCCGAGAGTAGCCTCTTGCCTGACCTGTGCTTTCCTCGCCTGGACTTAGCAGACGACGCGCTGCGGCGATAAGCCTCAACCTATCAGCAGCGCAGCTGCATCAGGAATGGATGCAATTACCTAAGAAGTGCGTGCTGATCGAAGACGAGCGAGAAACATCCTTATTATGTTGACTTGCAGGACTCCTTTTGTTCGTTATTTTGAGTGAAAGATTTCAGTGCGTTGTCGATTACGAATTCGATCACACAATATTTGCATTTCGGAAGTTTTTGCGTTTCCGTAAAACAAATTTCAAAATTTAGCACTGACAATACCGTTCTTGAAAATCGCTTGTTTTAGGAAGTTTGAGGTAAAAACATATTATAATAGGCATCAACCGCCCTTTTAGGACATTTTAGGCACTATTAGACGCTTTCAGTGGATCTATTTTGTCATGATTCGTAATCATCGACAATTATTTTTCACATTCTAAAGGAACTAAATAGGCATTTGTCCTAAAATCCGAGGTCTAGTTACGACACACGGTTTTAGGTATGAATCAGTTAAATTTCCAAGTAAATAACGTTTAAAAGCAAAATATAATTGAAAGAGTATTTATTAATGAAGGATATTACAAATAACGCTGAATATTTTCCCGCGCGTTTTATAATACTGAATTAAAGTTCACCAATTTTTTATTAATGTATGTTATTGTATGATGCTCAACTTCATACAATTATTGTTCGCTGAATTATTATTATTATTATTATTATTATTATTATTATTATTATTATTATTATTATTATTACCATTATTATTATTATTATTATTATTATTATTATTATTATTATTATTTCCGATTTTTCACACTTTCTCTGCTTTAGCAGGGAAAACTTTCACCTGTCCAATTGATGTTATAGGACTAGGCTCGGACTGCGCAGGAAGGAAATTCATCCTGACCTATATGTCATTCATTTAAAAATTTTCTGACAATATGACATGTTTGAAGGAGGGTGACTTTCTGGGCTGGGACAAAGATATTTTTGATATCTAATTTCTCCAGTTTTCTTTTAAAATTCCTGGTGACAACTCCTTCAGCTGATATAACCATGGGGAAATGGGAGACCTCGTGCAACTTCCAAATGTTTTTTAATTCAATTGCCAAGTTCTCATATTTTCTTAATTTTTCCGCTTCGGACTTCCGCAAGTTGCGAGTCAAAGGGATTGCGTCATCGATTATAGAAACTGTTTTCTTTGTCTATTATGAGGATATCAGGGCGGTTATGATCAACTGTTTTATCCGTCATAATAGGCCGATCCCAGTACAAGACGTTCGTCTTCGTCTCGAGCACAGCATCTGGTTCATACTTGTAATATGCTGGAGCATTATTCCCCAACATTCCAAGTTTCATTCCTACTTCTCGGTGAATGAGTTTTGCCACTTGATTATGTCTGCCTTAAAAAGGCACTCTCTGACAAAGTACTGCACCCAGCCATTATGTGTTCAATAGACTCTCCATTCTTACCACATCTTCTACATTTATCGATATCAATTGTTTTTAAGATATGTTTTTCATAGCTTTTAGTTCTTATTACTCTGTCCTGAATTGCTGCTACAAAACCTTCAGTTTCCGGGTACAAGAGACCGTTGCTCAACCACTTCAAGGACGCAGATTTGTCAATCATAGGGTCCAACAGAGAGTTCGGAAATTTACCATGAAGTATCATTTGTTGCCCATTTTGTATTTCGTCCTTTAGAGTTGGTACTGTAGTATTCGTGTCTTGGGTGCTTAAATTAAGTGGTGTATATCCATTGTCAGCACTCACCACCTTTTGCATGAGAGAATCCTGAGACCTAAGTATAGCGTCTCTCATTTTTTGTTCTTGGGTTCTGCAGTTTAAAAATATTGAGTATCCCTCGACCACCTTCCCTTCTAGATAAATACAAACGGATAACAGAAGAGTTAGGATGCAGACATCTGAGTTTTGTAAGAAGACCTCTAGTAAGTCTATCCAATGAATTTAGATCCACATCACACCATTTTACAATACCAAAGCTATATATCAGCATAGGTACAGCCCAGCTGTTGATGGCCATAATTATGTTTTTCCCAACTAGCTTCGTATTTGTGACTGTCAAGCTAGCACAACCATTTTTAAAAAATTAGCAAAATCGATTCAAACTAATACAAATATTTAGTACTCATTTATTACTAATTTATTACTAAAAAATTAAGTTAATTACTCTCCCCGTTTATGAAAAATAAATTGTTAAACACATCGTAGATACGCAACCCGCATCACACCATGCCTAAATTACAAATACAATTATAGAGAGAACCGATGATCACAATGGAACGAAACCAAAAACATTATTAAATACACATTATATACTACTTTATTACTCCAAAAAATAAACATAATACTGTTGCAGTTTATGAAAAAAATATTGTTAAAATCTGAATAACAGTTATTCAAACATACCAGAAATTCAAATACGATTATAGACAGAACAAACGAGCACAATCGAACCAAACCAATCTCATAATTAAGCCCACATTACATACTAATTAATTACGTTGTCTGTTTCGAGTAATTAGTTAGTATGTAATAGGGGCTAAATTACGAGATTGGTTTCATTCGGTTGTGCTCGTTGGTTCTCTCTATAATCGTATTTTAGTTTCTGGCATGGTTGAATATGATTTATTTTTTATCATTTTTTTCTTGTTTAATGGCAGAGTAATAAATGTCTGTTTAGAGTAATTAATTAGTATGTAATTTGGGCTTAATTATGATTTTTGTTTGGTCCGATTGTGCTCGTTCTTTCTCTCTATAATCGTATTTGAGTTTCTGCCATGGTTGAATATGATTAATTTTTTAACAATTTTTTCTTCTTTAATGGCAAGTGTAATAAATGTCTGTTTCGAGTAATTAGTTAGTATGTTATGTGGGCTTAATTATGATTTTTGTTTGGTTCGATTGTGCTCGCTGGTTCTCTCTATAATCGTGTTTGAATTTCTGGCATGGTTGAATATGATTCATTTTTAACAATTTTTTCTTCTTTAATGGCAAGAGTAATAAATGTCTGTTTCGAGTAATTAGTTAGTATATAATAGGGGCTTAATTATGAAATTGGTTTGGTTCGATTGTGGTCGCTGGTTCTCTCTATAATCGTATTTGAATATCTGGCATGACTGAATATGATTAATTTTTTAACAATTTTTTTGTTTAATGGCAAGAGTAATAAAAGTCTGCTTCGAGTAATTAATTAGTATGTAATGTGGGCTTAATTATGAGATTGGTTTGGTTTGATTGTGCTCGCTGGTTCTCTCTATAATCGTATTTGAATTTCTGGCATGGCTGAATATGATTAATTATTTAACAATTTTTTCTTGTTTAATGGCAAGAGTAATAAATGTCTGTTTAGAATAATTAATTAGTATGTAATGTGGGCTTAATTATGAGATTGGGTTGGTTCGATTGTGCTCGCTGGTTCTCTCTATAATCGTATTTGAATTTCTGGCATGGCTGAATATGATTGATTTTTTAACAATTTTTTCTTCTTTAATGGCAAGAGTAATAAATGTCTGTTTAGAGTAATTAATTAGAATGTAATGTGGGCTTAATTATGTGATTGGTTTGGTTCGATTGTGCTCGTTTGTTCTGTCTATAATTGTATTTGAATTTCTGGTATGTTTGAATAACTGTGATTCAGATTTTAACAATATTTTTTTCATAAACTGCAACAGTATTATGTTTATTTTTTGGAGTAATAAAGTAGTATATAATGTGTATTTAATAATGTTTTTGGTTTCGTTCCATTGTGATCATCGGTTCTCTCTATAATTGTATTTGTAATTTAGGCATGGTGTGATGCGGGTTGCATATCTACGATGTGTTTAACAATTTATTGTTCATAAACGGGGAGAGTAATTAACTTAATTTTTTAGTAATAAATTAGTAATAAATGAGTACTAAATATTTGTATTAGTTTGAATCGGTTTTGCTATTTTTTTAAAAATGGTTGTGCTAGCTTGACAGTCACGCCAGCACAACCACATGTTTTTCAATAATGGCAAGAGTAATAAATTTAATTTTTGGGTAATAAATTAGTAATAAATGAGTACTAAATATTCCATTTGGTTTGGTGCGATTGTGCTATAGTGGTTGTGCCAGCTTGACATAGCCTTCGTATTTAGTATTTTGGTTACCCTCTTCCTGTACTTCTAGGTAAACTCGAGTTTAATTTCATTGTGGACAAGTTTTATATTTTGTTGTATTCCGAGGTATTTGTAAGCAGCATCAGGTTGCAGTTCTTCTATGCCTTGGACATTTTTACACAACTTTTCTGCTTTACCTTTCCGTATGCTTATGGTGGCGCATATATCCACACCGAAGCTCATCCTTATATCTTGGCTGATATTCTAGTAGTATCTATTAAGGAACAAAGTTTTTGATGTGTTCCAGCATAAAGCTTCAGATCATCCATAAATAAAAGATGATTTAATGCCTTATGACCTGATGAAGTAATTTTGTAGCTAATGGTACTATTGTTTAACAATGACGACAACGGATTTAAGGCCAGACAGAACCATAAGGGTGAAAGAGAGTCTCCTTGGAATATCCCATGTTTAATGTTCATGGTGCATATTTTCTCCTTATTAGCATGCAGATTTACCCTCCATGTTAGCATCAATGACTGTAAAGTGTTTATGATCTTCGGAGAAATCCTGTAGATTCCAAGGATTCTTATCAACCAGTCATGAGGAACCGAGTCAAATGCTTTTATGTAGTCTACATAACACATGTGAAGGTTTTTCTGCTTACTCTGGACTTGTTTCAAAACAACAGAATCGATTATAAATTGGTGTTTGCAACCTAGAGCACCTCTAATACATCCTTTTTGTTCCTCTGCTATTAACCCATTTCTTTCACAACGCTCATAGATATTTTCACTGATCAAGGATGTAAACAATTTGTAAATAGTAGACAAACACATTATTGGTCTATAGTTTCGTGGTTGCGAGAAATCACCTTTTTTGTGAAGCAAGAAGGTGTTTCCTTCGGTAAGATGAAGTGGGATCTTACTCGGGTCATTTAGTGCTTCTGTAAAGCAAATGGCCAATGGTTCGTGGATTGCTGTGAAATACTTCAGCCAAAAATTCTGAAGTCCATCTGATCCGGGTGACTTCCAGTTATTGGTCTTCTTAATGCTTCTTCGTATGTCTTCGGTCGTGAAACCAGTGACCAACACAGATGGTATAGAAGCAATTTGCTCTCCGATTTCCCTAATCCAGTCTGCGTTCTGGTTAAAATGCTCACTTATTACACAGGCCGACGTCAGTTTAGTTACAAAAAGGAAAACCACTAATTCCGATTCATTTCAGGATACTGCATTCGAAATTGACAGCCGTTTTTCTAGATTAGATCGTATTTTTGTGTAACGCTTAGTTGTCAGTTTTTACCATTTTCGTTTCAGTTATCATCAAAGTAACCATTTCTACAATGTTACTAGAGTGAGAAATAATAGTATTTCACTCAGTTGGTGAAATTCAGGAGCTTCTAGTTGTTAGCATCAATACATCATATATATATACATTTATATATATGTATACACATATATACATATACATATATTGTGACGAACGAGAGCTTGGAGGTTCGTCACAGGTGCCCACACATCATAAAACACCATAATAGAACGGGGAAGAGAGCGCGGCGCAATTTGAAAATGGCGCGCCCGCGGACAAGAAAACTGTCGCCCGAAGCGTCCGCTGAACGTCGCGAGGAAATGACGCGCGTCAGCTGGAGAGGGGAGGAGGCGCTGCGTTACCGCTACAAGCAGAAGACATAAAACGCGAGTCCGCAAGCGGAAGGGTTCGCTTTGGTTCACGCCCGCCGCAGCAGCAGTTCTCTTTGGTTCACGCCCGCCGGAGTAGAAGTTCTCTTTGGTTCATACCCGCCGCAGCAGATCTTCTGGTTCACACCATCGCTGAAGCAACGGTCGCCGATTGTATTGTACTATTCGTGAGAACAACATTAGATAGGAGTGTTTGGCGTCAGAAAGGCGTCTAGTTAGTCGTCCGCGAATTTGTTGGATATTCAAAGAAAGTTTCTTTTTCTTCAATTACGGCGCCGTGAAGGAAGTCGCCTGTTAAATTGCGACACGAGTTGATGCTGAGATTAAACCATATAAAATCTGCAGCTGGAGAGAGAGAGAGAAAACTAGTACGCGGCGAGAACCATACATCACGCCGGCGTACGAAAACACTGGGCACGAGCAAAGGACGTGCTGAATGAAGATGAATGAGATTTGGAGCCGGGCGAATACCGTTCGAAATCGGTCGAGGGGGCGGAGCCGGGAGCAGAAGACAGAAGAGGGAACGAAGCCGGGAGCAGAAGATAGAAGAGGGGACGGAGACGGGAGCAGAAGACAGAAGAAAGGAACGGAGCCGGGAGCGGAAGGGAGAGAAGACGGGGGCGCGAAGGCCGCGAGTCGACAGAGGCGAGGCCTCGACTTGCGTTGCACGTGCCGACAGCGTCCGCGCGGCAGCCAGCGACAAGACGCAAGGCAAGCTCAACGCAAAGGGGGAGGTAACTGTGCGAGCAAAATCTAGGTCAAGTTCGCGCCGCGTTAAAAGAAAAATGTTAAGAGAAATTATACGGGGAGGTACTGGACTATGAAGGCAAGATAACTTTCAGTTCGTAATTACAATGCAGTAGCCATTTTGACGCCTGATTACCTGATAGATTTGTGAATGAATTGAAGTTAAATTTTTGTAGTAGTAATTGCTTTGAAGTGTGGAGGGAGTTGTGCCTCAGAGCACGTTACTTGTTCATGTAACTTTAGGGAAGAAAACGTAAAATAAGAATGGTAAAGAGTACGAAGTTATTTAGTTAAAGTAAATTTGACCAATTTAATCACAAAGGAATTCCTTAATTCATTGAGCAGAAATTCTGTGTGTAAAATTTTGAAGAGTCTTTGGTTAATTTTGATTTAACGAGAATATTCTGTGTGTTGATGGTACGTTGAAAACTCAAGAAGGAGGATGATGATTTTTGTGTAGTAGATTTGGTTATTTTTCTTTGAAGTAATTAAACTTTGTTTTACTGTTATTTGTGTTCTTGTTTTGGATTGCTCTCTTCACCCCAAAAGATCCCACTGCCCTGAGATAACGTAAGCTCGCAAGAACAGATATCTGCGCACCCGCCCAGACGCTCAACGATTGTTGAGAATAAGTTAAATTAAATTTGGGTGTTCGGGGCGGATTTGCGTCAGAATATATGTATTACAGTAAGTAATCTCTCAAGTGTGAAAATATTTGTCGTGGGAATCTACTTACGAAGTTTTACTCACTAACTTCAGTTATTGTACCGTATTTTCGTAAATATTTTATTGTTATCATACAGTGATTTAGTGGTTGTTCTGTGGTTCTACGTTTCGCTTTCCTGTGCAAAATATCAAGTTCTTCCCGCAGAAGTTGTAAAAATTCACCGGGCTGATTTTGTTACATCTGTGGCGTGTTTATGGTTAAGTCTCAGATTAGATCGATGAATGATGTCGTCAGGGAATTATATTGTTTTTATTTTGACTGGAAGAATGAGGATCAGGATAAAAGCTGGGCCCTTCTTGTGCGTTTTCTGATGTGTCTGAAGACCTGGCTGAAAAGAACCAAGAAAAGGATGCCTTTTGCTGTTCCGATGATATGAAGAGAACCCCGGAATCACTATGGCGACTTGTTTCTGTATGACGAATACAGCAGGAAGTAACAAGAAGAAACAGCGTGCCATCGAATATTCAAACTTGCAATCCGCGATCAGACCAGTGCCTCATGGAGAAAATTTACCTGCACCTACTCCTCCAAACGATTGGGAAACTATCGATATTGCAGCACCTACAAGAACCGATGAGGACATTAAATCAATATCTGCAGATGCAGATCTCAGAGATAGTCCCTTCCACTTAAAAGATGAGACTTATTTCATTCTTCAACATGAATTGAACGATTTAGTAAGAGACAACTTTCGAAAGAGAAAGCTTAATTTTTGGGTGCTAGACTCAAAGAATGGAATTTACTGGCTCCTGGAACTATTTACACTCAGTACAAGAAAAGGAACGAGCCTTTTTCAGAAAATTACAGAATGAAAGATTCCCTTTGCGTTTGCACAGACATCAATGGCTTGATGAATGAGTTAGGAATCCAACGTAATCCATCTGATTGGTGTCTTTTCATAGATTCATCTAAGTACAGTCTGAAAACAGTTTTGCTTCGTAATGGAAATAAGCTGCTTGTTGCACACTCTGTTCCAATGAATGATACTTACAAGGATCTCACACTCATTTGAAATCGTATCAAATACAAAGATCGTGGTTGGCAAATTTGTGGAGATGTAAAAGTATTTTCAGTATTACATATTGCTCTGGAAGGTGGATTTACAAAGCACTTTTGTTTTTTGTGTCTTTGGAACCCAAGAGCTACAGGAACAATTCCTCACAAAGGGAGTAGCCCCCCAGAGAATCATTTAAGCCCAGTACCAATAATGACAAGTACAAGCCTCTGATCGACCCAGGCAAGGTGCTGATTCCAACTCTGCACATTAAGTTGGACCTCATAAATTTTGTAAAAGGCATAAACAAAGGAGGAGAAGGATTTAAGTGTCTTAAACAGTGTTTTCCAAAACTAAGTGATGGTCTGTATACATCTGTGAACATTATACCTTACAACCTATTCTGAGTGTGTAAATGTTAAAGTATAGTGCTAGTAAATTAACTGAATATATATAGTTTTTAATTGTTTAGATTTCATAAATGAATTTATAGAAATTTTAAAATAGATTGTCTTTAACACAAGTGCCAAAACGAAGTTGATTCCCTTTTTGCAGTCAAAAAACTCACTCTCCGATACCTTCAAAATATATGCCTATTATGGTAAATTTGGCAACTACGCGTTACACAAAAATACGAGCTAATCCAATAAAATGGCTATCATATTCGCATTCAGTGACACAAAATTGGTCAGAATCAGTGAGTTTTACTTCTGTAACTTTTCAAAAGTTAAAAAATGTTGGCTAGTGTTGTTGTTATTATTATTATTATAATTATTATTATTTATTATTATTATTATTATATTTCTTTTCAGAATACAAAAACAAGTAAATCTTTTATATATAAATTTGAAAATTCAGGACATGAAATTAAATATATTTTTTTTAAAATTTGTCCCAAGATTGGGGGGACAGTTGCCCCCCCCTTGCCGCCCCTGAATCCCGCCTCTGGAGGCGGCACTCGACGAGGATGACGAACTACGCAAAGCTATGTAATTTGCAAGTGATGTGTTTATCAATGTATCCAATTTTTATGATATAGGTTCGGATTTTTATCATGAGTTAATTGCGAAACTTTCTCAGCCAGTTCCCAATATGCATGCTAGTATTTCTGATAATATACATGTGGGAATTGACAAGGGTATGCCCCTGAAACTTCCAATCATTTCTTTGCTTAATTTTGCCGGCAATTTGAGAGAGTGGGAAAGTAATCGAGATCTATTTGTGGCACTCGTAGATTCAAATCCGAATCTTACTGATGTACAAAAACTTCATTATTTGAAAACTAGTTTTTCTGGTGATTCGCTCTTGATGTTACGGCACACGTATGTTAGTGAGGCGAACTATGAACCAGCCTGGGAGCTTGTGCAGAAATGCTTCAATAATACACGTGCTCTAGTTAATTGAGACGCCTAGTTTCATTTCACGCCGGCATCGAGACGCCTGGTTTCATTTTTAAGGCTTAAACCTCGCAGTGTCTCGATCTCGCTGAAGGGCATCGGAAGCAGCTCGGGGGAGAGTGTGCGGAGCGCTGTCACTGTTACACTTATGCCGCGTAGCCAGAGCGAGCCGAGTGTCCTTGTGCATGCTTTAGTCCTTCCTACCTTGACGAGTTACATTCCTCCTCGCATTGTTGTATCTGCTAATATGATGCATCTCAATGATTTAGAATTTGCTGCCCCATATCCTCAGAGTAATGAAACTAGTGGTGCTACAGAATGGCACAGACTTTCCCGTATTAGTTTTCTATTTTCCTGAGTCTTCGCTAGCTATTCGGAATTGCCACATACTCTTTCTTGCCAGCTACCATCTATCATCGCCAAAAGTACATTTTTTTTGTCATTTTCTTAATTTTTCGGTTTCCTATTGGTAGAACAGAAACATTAATTTTAGAATATTGAAGAACACAAAAACCTAGCCGCAAGTGGCAATTTTCTTTTAAAAATTATGTGCCGTTTAAGAGAAAATGGCATTTTAGCACTACTAAAAATGCGAAATTTGAAGCTCATTTTCACAGAAAATTTTTGAGTTTTCAAAATACTTTATTTGAAGTTTTTTGAAGCACTTACACTCACAAATATAATCATCTTTACAAATTGCGGATAATGTGCATATTAAAGATGTGAGAGATCTTTCAAAAAATTTACATTTATATAATTTTTGAAAAAAACAAAAAAAAACTCAAAATAAACTTCACGCTATACTAATGAGTGTAATTAGCACTATCCGTTACAAAAGTTTCAAGAAAAAAATTGCAGCCATATACGAGAAAATGACGTTTGAGCATTTCTGAAAATGCCGAAATTTGAGCTACTTTTCACAGAAAACGGTAGTGTTTTCGAGAATCTTTACTTGACATTATTTAAAGCATATATACTCGTAAATATAATAATGTAAAAAATCGCCGATAATGTAAATATTAACGACGTGAGAGACAAGTAAAAAAAATGTACATTTTTGTAATTTTTGAAAAAACCAACCGATAGACCAAAATGGCTTTTATGTCATTGATAGAGTACATTTACCACTATCCCTACCAAAAGTTTAAAGAAAAAATTTGGAGCCGTTTTTGAGAAACTTTTGTTTTTGTAATTTTTTAAAATTGCACATATTGCACGCAATATTGCACGAAAACTACCAAAATTGTGAAAAACATTTACATGACCTTTATTAAAGAACTCAATATGCAGAACAAATTTTATTTGAAGAAAAAATCTCTATCTTCAATTTTGTAGTTGGAGAAAGACGCCGAAAAAAATTCAAACTTTCACAATTTTCGAAAATTCAGAGCTGTACGTGAAAACCGGACCTATGCCATGTTAAAAAGTGTATTTTACTCTATTCATACAAGAAATTTAAAGAAAAAATTTGGAGCCGTTTTTGAGAAAATGTTGAAAATCCCCGGGGGGCTTCATATAAAGTACCCCCAAATTTTAAAGAATCTTTTTCAAAATCACAAAGCTTCGACTAGAATCAGATCGACTGGGGAATATCAATTTTGAAGAAAATCGACCGAACGGTTTAGGCGCTAGCGTTGACCACAGACGGACAGACGGACGGAATGCCGTCAATCGATTTTTAAGTTTAAAGAAGCAACAAATCATGGATTTTGACCACACCACTAGATAGAGGATTTTTACTTTCCCGTATACGTACGAATATACGTAGTATAGGGAAAGTTATGTAATGCTGCGCGAAAAAATTGCCAATTTTCGGCGGAAAAAAATTAATTGCCGGGCCGTGAAAACGAATAAGTGGATAAAACCAGTTGCTAAATTAAGAAAAAAAAATCCTGAAAGCGTGAATGTTCAAAGTCAGGTGGTGCAAAGAAGCGCACTCGTCTGAATTGTGAACAAAGGTCATGTACATTTTTTTGAAACATTTTTGTAGTTTGTGCGCAATATATGCAATTTTCAAAAATTACAAAAACAAGACTTTTTCAAAATCTGCTCCAATTTTTTTTCTTTGAACTTTTGGTTGGCATAGTGTTGAATTCTAGAAGATTCTATGAACATCAGTTTGCCATATCCTATTGTTTTTCCAAGAATTACGAATATGTAATTAGTTGACTTGTCTCTCATGTCGTTAATATTTACATTAGCGGCGATTTTTTCACATTATTACTTTTATGAGTACATGTGTTTTAAATAATGTCATTTAAAATTTAAGGAAAATTCAACCGTTTTCTCTGAAAATTAGCTCAAAATCCTGCATTTTTAGAAACGCTCAAACGCTATTTTCTCATTAATGGCTCCAAATTTGTTTTCGCACTTTTCGAACGGATAGTGCTAATTGAACTCTTTAATATGACATAAAGTTCATTTTGTTTTGTTTTTTTCTCTTCTCAAGAATTTCTCAAGAACAAATATAATTTTTTTGAATGACATCGCACACCGTTAATATGCACATTTCCAGCAATTTGTAAACACATTTGTATTTTTGAGTTAATGTGATATAAATTACTTAAAAACTCAAAAATTTTCTGTGAAAAAGAACTTAAAATTTTGCATTTACAGTAGCACCTAAATGACGTTTTCTTAAAAAAATTTCCAAATTTTTCAAAGAAAATAGCCATTTAGGAGGAGGTTTTACTGTCCTTTAATATTCTTCAAATAATATTAGTTTTACTATTAAGAAAATGAAAAATCAAGAAAATGTTGAAGAAAGAAATTTAAGCGGCGATAGATGGCAGCTGGTAAGGCCATATAGTTCTATTCCTTTTTTTTCAAAAATTACACAGATTTAATTTTTGAAAAAACAAAAGAATAATGTGGCGTTGACGTCATCTAATAGAATACAATTAGCACTATCCCTATCAAAAGTTTAAAGAAAAAAAATTTTGAGAAAATCTTGTTTTTGTAATTTTTTAAAATTGCACATATTGCACGCAATATTGCGCGAAAACTACTAAACATTTCACAAAATTGTGCATGACCCTAAAGAAATAACTAACTAGAAAAAATGTACATGACCCTTAAGAAAAATTCTTTATCTGCAATTTTGTAGTTGGAGAAAGACGCCGAGTAATATTCAAACTTTCGCGATTTTCAAAAATTCAAAGTTAATCGTGAAAATCTGACGTATGCCAACTCAATAAGTGAATTTTCTCCATTCTAACAAGAAATTTTAAGAAAAAAATTAGAGTCGTTTTTGAGAAAATATTGAAAATGTTCAGGGGGCTTCATGTAAAGTACCCCCAAAAATTAATGAATGTTTCTCAAAATCTCAGACCGTCTCAGGCCAGATGGATAGGGGTTTCTTGGATTTGGAAAAAGTTGTATGCACAATTTAGGCGCTAGTGTTGTTCTCATACACTGGACGGACGGACAGACAAACGGACGGACGGACGTTTTGCTTTGAATTGGTTTTTCGGTATCAAGGATTTACAAGACAGGGATTCTAGCTACACCACGTGTTAGGGGATTTTTTCTTAATTTAGCAAGTGGATTTATCCGCTTTTTAGTTATTACGGCCCAGCAATGATTTTTTTCTGCCGAAAATGCGCCATTTTTCTCGCGCAGCATGACATAACTTTCCCTATAATGCGTATATTACTCCGTATATGCGTACGTATACGGAAAGGTAAAAAAGAACTTTGGGCGGCGATAGATGGCAGCCGGTAAGAATATGTGGACGGTTTGAATAGCTAGCCGAGACCAAAAGAAATAGAAAACGAATACGGAAATGTCTGGGCCATTCTGTAGCACCACTAAGTTACTTTTACAACACTTAGTTACTTTTCCGTATACATATGTATATCCCTATACAGCATTTGAGTAAACTCCTTGTGTGCGTGCGTGTGGATATACGGTTTTGTTTCTCATGATTAGATCACTTCCCGTGCACCAATCGAGGTGTTATTCGACGCGTCTCGGTCTTCTGAATGGGCCATAAGATTGAAAGAAATTTCCAACAACGTTCTTTTGCGTGTTTTAGTGCTGCGATCTTAGCATATAAATGGAGAATTAAAACTTCTACCATCAAAACACTAGACCGATGTAGGTGGCATTGTTTGAACCCCAGTGTAGTCTAAACCATATGGCATGCCTGGTATGCATCTCATTTTGGCGGTGCATTATCGAAAAGGAATTTTGCCTGCCATATATCTATCTATCTATCTATATATATATATATATATATATATATATATATATATATATATATATAGTCACCTCCTTCCTATGTTAAAAAGGAGTAAATCCTCCCCCCTATGTTGGTGGGGGGGTGATAGGTGGGGAAACAAACGATCACCTAGCACCTGGTATAAATTCGTCGTCAAATTTTAGCCTGCCCAACAATTCAGATAAAATTACCTTAATCGTGGGAGGAGACGAGTGACTCGAGTAAATGATCCCTTATTACTCGTTGTCTTGGCTCCAGTAAATACACATATAAGAAAGTTCTCCACTGACTTCCTTTTCAAGGGGTAGGGTTCTAGACGTATGCACTTGGATATAATTAAGAACAAGATTGTCGTATGTTTAAAAATTAATCAAAGAAATATATTATTTTCAAAGAATGAATACATTGAACACAAGAAACTGTCTGAGAGTACTCTGCTAGAATCAGGTTTGTAAAACTGATAACAAAAATATCATGAAAATCTGAGCTGAATTACAGTCTGAAACTCTCTACTTTCATCAAATGGTTTAAACACTCAGCCTTAATTCACAGAATTCCTGTACTATGCTATTCACACACAAATACAATTACACTGATCTGCTGTAAAACACATAAAAACAACACATACACAATATGCGATGCACATAAATAACATACATACACAATGCGAATCGATAATACCAATACTATACTATACAAAGAAAATATGTTACACTACTAAATGTTCTAACATCATACACAGAACAAACAAATTCACTTGTTCGAAAGTGTAACTCTTCCCGATAAACGATATTTAGTTTAATCAAAGTCAAACGAAATTAGCTTTACTTGATTCTGTCGCGTGGCCGCAGACGGCTGGCGCCCGCGTAAGAATAATGACGTAGCTCCGCCGCGGAAAGAGCGTCTCAGCAGAAAAGGCCTATATAACGACTTAACCTCCACTTAGCGGGGGGACGAATGCTACTCGTGAGCTCGTCGCCCGTGTGCACGGACCTTCCACTCCCCGTCGGTTCAGATCGGCCCAAACTGGCCCTGCCGACTTCCCTTCACCCCTAGTCGGTTCAGATCGGCCCAAACTGGCCCTGCCGACCTCCCTTCACCTCTCCGTCGGTTCAGATCTGCCCTAACTGGCCCTGCCGACACTCCTCAATCCCGCTAGTCCAGACAGACCCTCCGGGGTCCTGCTAGCAGCTTGCCGCCCTTGCCCCTGATCACCGTGCACTTCGAGTGTCGCCATGGTCGCTGCAAAGTCGCTCTTCCGGAGGACCGTCCTCGCCGAGGCTGGGCTACGTCAAGTGCATGTGTAAGTTACACCTCTCCAATAAACTGCTGTTTGCCATGACTGGGGTCATCCCTGTTCTTATTGCTCCCTCTCATCCGCCTTAGTCCTTTAATAGAATAGGGAATGGCCCAGAGGGCACCTTCTGCCCTTACCGTCCTTCCACTCCCCTGCACGTGGTGCCAGACCCCTTCCCCCACGACAATGGTGTCAGGTGTGCGGTCCGCGATATCTCACGAGTAAGATCAGAATTGGGTGTGTCGAGAACAGAACGATAAGGGGATGCGGTATGCGCGCAACGTGGATGTCAGGGGATTGTGATTTTACCTGTTGAGCTAGCAAAACTGCGGACAAAACTCTTTTTTTGTTGTTTCCGCCCTCTAACTTTTTTTTCTCTTCCAGACCAAAATGTATAAATCAAGAGAAATAAAATTGGAAAATAAGTATAGAAGAAAAGAACAGTCCCGAGCAGTTACGGTACCGGAATATTTTGAGAAAATTCTTGCAGAATGTCACAGGGCAGCTTACGGTCTGTCGCATGAACAGCTTAATTTATTGAAAAAAGAAATTAGAGAAAACATTCCTTAAGATTATTAAAAAGAAAGGGAAATTTTGCAGGATTTTTTTAAATTTTATTTTCCATGAATTCTCTACCGATGATTTTTTCCCTTTTTTGTCCTACAATTTTGAAACACCCTCGGGCATGGCAAAACAGTTGATTGGCTAAGCGCTTTGCGAAAATGGCTGGTGTGTGACCCGAAGTCATTTTTCTCTTGCTTTTCGCCCTTTTTTCTTTGTGACGCTAGGAAGGCGCGATTGGTTTAAAAAGATTAGACAGTGCATTAAACTTCAAAATGGATTTTTATCGTGGGAAGTTTTAACCCCTACGGGGCAAACAGGGCTAGAAAATACCATTAATATGTTAGGTGGCGACGAAAAAACTAGTACGCCTCAGAGAAACACGGGAAAGAATTTATTAGACTCAGTTTGAGAGATTACGCCAAATCCGGGTTTAAGCAATATCATCATGCTTATACCTTGCTTCACGGGAGATGACGATGTCTCAATAGAAACTTTTCTAGAAAGGCTTAAGATAGTTAGCCAATTTAACGCATGGTCAGAGGCAGGCACGTTGGCAGCCGCCCGCTTTAGAATATCGGGAACAGCAAATGAATTCTTGCAAAACCACCCTCACGTACTAGAGTCGTTTCAAAATTTTACAAAATTTATGAAAGAAAGATTTTGTCCAAAGGTTTCAAGAATAACTCTAGAAAAAATTTTCAATAGCACGGTGCAGGGAAATATAGAATCGGTGTCTGAATATTCTACTAGATTACGAAGCATTTGGCGCAAATTAAGGGAAGCATATGGAGATATACAAATGGAGGCAACCTTCTTAATGTTTCAACAACGGTTATTGGCACAATTTTTATCAGGGCTAAGAGAAAAAATTGGGCGTTTCGTGTTAGTACAAAATTCGCAAAGTATATTACAAGCAGAAGAATTCGCACGTACACAAGAAATGGTAATGCAGGGGTATAACTCGGTGAACACGATACCATCTTCCGCGTGTTTTGCAATGTCGTCGGGCAGTCAAGTTCCTCAGGCAGTTGCATTTATTCAAAGCGCGAGTCAACGTCCACCGCCGGGCGAGCAGCAAACGCAGCGTTTCGCCGAGCAGGCGCAGGCAAAACGCATAACTTGCAACACCTGCGATAAACGAGGGCATGTGAGCAGACACTGCCCCTCCAAGAAGAGGAAATGTTTTAGCTGCGGCGACACGTCGCATTCAGCATATAATTGCCCCTTAACCATTTGCGGTATCTGTCGAAAAACAGGGCACAGGCCGATAAATTGCGATAATTCGCCAAGAAACTCGGAGGGCCCCGCTCCGAGTGGTGCGGGGATGCAGTAATTCTAACAGTTAACTCAGAGGATTGTACTATTAGGCCAAAAACCGAGAAAATGGTATTAGCACAAAAGCACTCCACGAACTTGAGTACAATAACGTCTAGAGCAAATAGGACGGGAAACAGAAATTTCTGTCTAGAAGCGGAGGAAACAGGGAAAGATAGAGCTCACGTAAAGAGAGAGACAACTAGCAATTTGGACAGAATAGGAGCGCAGAAAATGTATACGAGACATTGTAAAAAGAGTAAGGAAACTATTCAGATGGATGTGAGTAGAGATAAAGTTGCAGAACAAGAACGGGTAACAAACAAAGACCTTTTAGATTTTTTAGGTTCACTCGAAGTTCGAGAAAGTGAAAAACTTCAAACACCGTTGTCACCTGAATTACCGCGAAATAAGGAACCAAAAAATACTTCAGATTTTTTTTCGAATTCAGATGTAGAAGTCGAAACAAGCTTGACAAAACCCATATTGCCGGTAAGTTCCGGGCCAAAACGCCATAACATGTGTTCGGATTTCTTTGCAGAGTTAGATAACGAGTTGTAGATAGGCTTCCAGAGCCAATGTTGCCAGTAATTTCTTCGCCAGAGCAGAATAATGGTTGTGTCGTAGTAGATATTGATGCGCGAGACAGACAGCACACGGTTACAAGCGGAAACGTGGACGTTGAATCGACGTCAAAGAGTAGCTCGTGTGTGTTGTATAGCACAGTTTTCGGTGGAATATCACTGAAGAGTAGTGAATGGGTCCAGGAACCGTGCCCGCGTTTTAGTATAAATGTTGTTGAATGTGTGAATGGGTGTACGCAAGGCTCAAATGTGGATGATAGCCACGTTGGGGATGATAGTTACTGTGTCGTAAGGACATGGATGGGAGGGAGTATGCGACGGGAGAAAGACGAAGTGTTGGTTGGCTATTAACAGCGGTTTATTGTAAGCCCTGGTTTCACGTACATGTTACATCCTAACAGAGGCTACGCAGTCCAGCACTCAGTCGGTCGTTGCCATGAGGGTGGGGGAGAGGTGGTAGGCAGCGGCAGCGGCGGCGGCAATGGCGGTAACAAAGGCAGATAGGCTGGCGGTGGGTCGCTTGGCTCAGCCTTGCGTCGATTCCCGACTTGGTCAACCCGAAGGCAACCGTGGAGTCGGGACGCCGGCGATCAGTACCATGCTCACGAGGAGCGGTAAACAAGCGACATCTCGGCGGCCGTACGCCGCCTTTATATACTACCGGGTCAGTCCATCCCTGCGGCAGCGGGGGTGGCATTGCCCTCGTTCGGGTCACTCACAGGGAGGCGGGGGACGGGCGGTCAGCCCGCACATCTGGTAGCCATGCCGGCTCGACCCGGGCGAAGTGAAAGCGGAAGCGTCCAAGGCGGCGTCGCTTCACCACAACTGGAAGGCGGTTACAAGTTGATAAGAAGGCCGCTCCAGATGTTGAGGAGGAACGTTTGGCTGATCATTTATGTAGAGCAGGCGTAAAAATTGATGCGCGAGGCAGAGAGTCCACGGGTACAAGCGGAAATGCGGACGTTGATGATTCAGCAGAGGCGCATGGTGTAGCGTTCCACGCCGACACAGTGCCGTCGGCGGCAAGCAGTATTCGGTGCGGAGAAGTTATAAGCAAAATAAAAGTTAAACCGTTATCGGTGGTGAAAACGGCAATAAGGGTTGATGCACAAGATGGTTCAGAGTTATTCGTCGATGATGACGTGGTAGATGTATTTTCTATAGTGTCAAAGGTAAACAAGGGTTTAGCTCGAATTTTACTAGTAAATAAAAGAAAAACTTTAAAGCATCAGTTGCGCCCACCAGAGGCAGACACAAAGGTTCCCACTATGATTACAGAAGAAGTAAGTACAAAATATGACAATACTCTGCGTCAGCAGAATGCAGGAACGGGCGACGATCTACCGTCGCCTGCGTCAGCGCCGGTGGCCTCACAACAGGTACCTTGGGCGTATAGCCTACGCCAGCTACCAGGCCGCAGTCAGCGAAAACCAAGTATGATGTAAAAATAAAATATAAATAAGTAAATATTAGGGGATTAACAGAATAGAATTGTGTACAAAAGTATTAAGAGAAATGTAAGTTAATAGTCTTAATTAATTTTTGTTCTGGAAATTAGAGAATTAATAAGTACATGTATTAATAGCTATGTACAATAATGTACTTTTACCAGAAGAATTTAGGGAAACGTAAGGAAATATTATTAATTTGTTTTAGAGTAGTAATAAGAAGTAAATATGAATAAGTATGAAATAAAGTATGAATAAGTTTCTCGAAAACGAAGATAATTAAACAACTAGACTAGGTATAGGGAAGTATCACAGGATTGCACATTACGTAATATTTCAGCCAAGTAGCTCTGTAGAAAGTATTGTAAGCAGTATTATTTCGTATATCTGTTCAATAAAGTGAATAGAAAGTAGAACATTCTCGTCTCATACTTAAGAGATTAGTTTTCAAAAATATGTGTGCAGAAATTAATATTGGTTTTATTTTTCAGAAGAATGTGTACTGTTTCATGATGATCGAATTTACTCTGATTTCACGAGATAGAAACAGAATCAGATGCAGCCTCCCTGGTCTGACCGCATGTGCGGCTCCTGCCTCGCAGAGGGGCCAACGCCACGCCACGCGGCTCAGTCAGCGGTACAGAAAGAGCTCTTTATCGCAGCAACGTCGCATACGCGCAGTATTTCTTTACGCAGCATTCCTTTCTGTCTCAAAATGTTGAACATTTCTTTGCTAATTGTAGTTCTTGTACAGTTTTTGTTGTTTCCATACCTCTATATCGTCCGGCGTCTTCCTTACCGAAAATCACCCCGCCTCTTTGTCCTTTTGCATTTTCCCCGATTTCGGCGTTTAACTTTGCCCCAGACTTGGTGCAGGTTTGACCGCAATACACGTTCAAACACGGCTTGACGTTGGCAGACCTATGACGGTGAGGAGACAAAAAACCACCGCTCCCACTAGCAGGCTGCAGTCACTGCCAGCAGATTCTCTCCGAAGAGAGAGGTTTTGAGAGGAGCTCTCTGCTTGAATTGTCCGGGCAGATCTATGACGGTGAGGAGACGATGGCAGAACCACCTCTGCCATTAGCAGACTTAACAGACTGCAGCCAACGTGCCTTAAGAGTGTTTTCTAAAAGTAAAATAAAATTATTCATTGATTACTTGCAACAGGAGTCATGGGACGCAGTTTATAATACTATTGATACAAACGATAAATATTATTCTTTTTTTTCAACGCTTTCATTTCATTTTAACACTTGCTTTCCTCTTCAGAAAAGAAAATTAAATATTTCACGCAAAAACAATTCTTGGATAACACAAGGGATTAGAACATCATGTAAAAACAAACGAGTTCTTTCTTTCATTTCTAAGCATCATAACGTATCTCAAGATTTCCTCCTGTACTTTAAAAAATACAAATCATTGTTAAGAAAAGTCATAAGGCAGGCTAAAATCATGAAACACGATCAGGATATTTTGAACTCAAATAACAAAACAAAATCAATGTGGGATATAGTAAAAAATGCGACCAAACCAACTAGAAACCTTGTAGAGAATGTTGTTTTAAAAGATAACGATAGAGATATGAATGATCCGGCAACAGTGGCTAGTCTCTTTAACCAATACTTTTCGAGAATTGCTGTCGATCTCGCTAAGGGTTTTCAGCCACAAAATTCAACATCTGACGTTTCCCTAAAAGTCTTAGACACTATGTTCGTTTCCGAAACCTCTTCCTATGAAATTCTCAAAATAATCGGTAAATTAAAAAATAAATATTCGGCCGGTTTAGATGAATTTCCGGATTGTTTGTTAAAGACGTGCGCGCCAGCCATTATACACCCGTTAACTCACATATTTAATGCATCCTTATGCACCGGAATTTTTCCAGATATTTTTAAAACAGCTAAGATTAAGCCGCTCTTCAAAAAAGGCAACAAAAATGAAATTCAAAATTATCGGCCAATTTCTCTTTTGTCAGTTTTTTCAAAAATATTAGAGAGACTTTTTTATGTGCGAATGGAAACCTTTCTCAATAAACACGACGCGTTTTCAAATTGCCAACATGGATTCCGGAAATCAAAATCTACGGAAACAGCCATTTTTTCTTTTCTTAAGGAGGTTGCCTCATCATTGGATCAAAACGAAGCAACTATTGGAATATTTTTAGATCTTTCAAAAGCTTTTGACGTCATTGATCATAACATTTTACTTTCAAAATTACCTTCGTATGGAATCCATGGTATTGCTCTAGATTGGCTATGTTCGTACCTTAAACAACGATCTCAGAGAGTAGAAATACCTTACTGGAATGATGTAACCTTATGTACACACCTTTCCGGTTCTTTGCCAATTGCATGTGGAGTCCCGCAAGGATCGATTTTAGGCCCTATTCTCTTCCTATTATACGTAAATGACATGCCCTTAGCGATTCGAAACGGAAGAACAGTTCTCTTTGCGGATGATACAAATATTCTTTGCAACAAAGAAACCGTAAATAGTACAATATCAGACTTTCAAATTGGTTCCGTAATAACAAATTAAAAGTAAATGAAAATAAAACAGTTTCAATGCAGTTTTCCATATCAAATAAAAAAAACCGTATTGAAAATGAACGGTGTGCCATTGACTGATGTTAATGTAACAAAATTTTTAGGTCTATCAATTCAGTCAAACCTCAAATGGAATGCCCACTTAAATGAATTGAACACAAAATTAAGCTCATTATGCTACGCGTTCAGAATTCTTTCAAATTCCGTCAGCCTTCATACAGCTCGTTGTGTATATTTTGCCAATGTTCACTCCCGCCTGAGATATGGCATAATATTTTGGGGAAACACATATTATAGCTCACAGACTTTCAGATTACAAAAAAGAATTGTACGAATAATAAGCAAATCCAACCCACGTGATTCTTGTAAGTCACTCTTTATTAATCTAGGAATTTTACCATTACCTTGTCTCCTGATTTATGAATCAGTAGTTTTTGTCAAAAATGACCTACTTAAGTGCGGGAATATATTTTCAGCAAACGCCGATGTCTATAAGTATAACACACGACGTAGTAATCATATTCACCAGGTGGCAGTATCAACAGCTCACTACAAAAAATTCACATACAATTCATGTACATTACTCTACAAAACTTTGCCAGAACACATTAAACGATTAAATTCAATAGAAAAGTTTAAGTCCCAAGTAAAATCTTTTCTGCTGCATAACTGTTTCTATACAATTCGAGAATATACCGAGCATCAAAAAGGAAAGTAGAATTAATTTTAACAATGATAGTTAATGTAATTATTTATCATTTGGACTGTATAATTCTAAAGAACCTGTAACAAGTATTGTACCACAGTTTCTGGGTTGATGGCCCCCATCTCGATCAGGTTTTTCGTCCAGTTTCCCTGATCCTTGAGCAAATGCTGAGATGGTCCCTTGTTTTCCTTCTGGACATAAATGTAACTTCATTACTTGTGCACGTCTTCTGAATTTCAGTGGGAAATATAGTTATTCAAATTATCGTTTTTCATATTATCGCGCCAAAAAGTATTATTCTTTCATGAAGAACATGAGGGTTCAGGGCAGGAATTTATAGCTAATTTACCTTTGAAAATATATTTTATTATATAGGAGCGAATATTTTGTCAACAAAACTCGAAAAAAAACCCTCTCTTTTCTGTATTCAAAATTCGACTAGAATATGGTTTAGGATAGAGACCACAGAATTATGAAAACGTGCACAAAATTCACTTCTCCCCATAGCTCGTCATACGCAGTTTTTAACTGTTTTTGACGTAAATAAATAAATAAATCAGTTCAATAAATCTCTCTGGAGAGTAACTGAGTGCTTGGATTGCATTTGACAATGGCAGATCAGTGAGGAATGTTGGTACAATCAACTTTCCCATTAGGAGACTGCAGTCAAACTGCCCTTGCCTATAGACTCTTTCTAGGACCCTCTCCCAAGCATATACCCCTTTGCCCTACTCCGATTTATTAAGAACACATGTGCTTAACGATACATAATTATGAGGTTACTTACTTTTTCAATTTCAATTATAAATTCTAGAAAACTTAAAATTCCTTCTAACTTCTAACTAATGCAAAATCTTCTAATGCAAAATGTTGAGATGCAAAACTTTGGAAAACGAAGTGTTCAACATGTAATTTTGATTCAGAGTAATCAACTAGTAATAAATTATTGCAGAAATGTGAAAACCATACTCAAATGTTATGATTCAAGTGGTTAGTTTATTATAAGAATAGCATCATTTTATTTTTGTGTTATTTAGAAGGTGCAAATATTTCATTACTGTACAATTCTATGAGATCTCTTTGTATACAAAATTTTAAGTTTACTGTTAAATAACTTTGTTATTACTTCAATCATAATACGTTACTCAACCAAATAACTTATTGTCATGGCAAGAATTCCCTTCAATTATTACACATATTATATTGTATTAATAGTTACTTGACATAAATGGTAGTGCGTCTCAAACTATTTCTGCCCAATCGTCGGGTGTTTTTGAGGCCGAGAAATGAGAGAGAAGCTGGCTATCGCTCCCTCTCGCTTCAATTTTGCGTCAAATAGGGGCAGTTATTAATGACTGGGGGTGTGAGGGGCTGGAAATCTCAAGGGAGGCTGGGGGAGGGCTCTGAGCGTCGCGGAAAAATACCGGGGGTGCCGTGCGCACGAAACGACCACCCAAGCTCCGGGACACGTGGCCATGACAAATTCAAAGTGTAGGGGGGCGGCGAGTGGCCGCCGCGGCCCTGGCGCCGTCGGCTGACCCTCGCTGTCGTGCGACGCGGAGTAATTCTTAGGCGCGCAATTAACTGTAATATATTCGGTATCACTACAATACATGTAAGAATATGCAAATATTAACTATGTGGGAGATTTAAAAAAAATATTTGTGCACTTTTTGAAAAAACAAAAGAATATAGCAAAACGGTGTTTAAGTCATTTTACACAGCTTTTAGCAAAGAGTATATATCAGAGACGGCACTCAATGTTAAACGGAGAACCCTTATTTGCCCAACTTCCGGTGCCGCCATATGCACATGTCTGGATTTCTATTGGGCAAATGAGCAGCCAATAGCGTAGAAGTAACCGCAAAATTAAAAAAAAAAACAGTTACGCGGGAGTTTTAAAATTTCACTCCCCATTCCTTTAACCATAACTTATAAAAAGCAACAAAAATAATTGTAAGGATTTTATGGAAGGAAAATGAGAAATTATAGTAGTATAATCTAGCATTTATTGAGCATATTGACATTATACAATTTTATAATTTCAATAGTATTAACAATTTTGTATTATAAAAGGCAATAAACACAATACACCAGCCCCAACATGCAACTTTGCAAATATGCTTGCTTGGAAACTGCCAAATTAATGTGAATAGTACTTTATTATACAGCACTATACATGAACTATATGAACAGTGCTTAAAAGAAACAAAAGAAAACATTACTACATCTTTGCTCTGAAACAGGCAGTAAAAAACTTTTGTTTTCATAATTTCCAAATAAAGTGTCATAGTAAAATAGGCATTCCAAATTTGTGAAAATGACCATCTTTTACAGAATTAATTTAATCCTGAAATCAAGTTCAATTTAATTAGAATTTTCCAAAAACATGTGGGAAAAATAGTTTATACAATAGACCAGAATTAAATGACAAAGTACACACTGAAATTAATACTTCATTATTTATGTAAACCACTACGAACTGTTAGCTTAGAAGAGGTATCTGCAAAAACTTTGTTGAGAATTAAGAAAGTCATTCACAGCACATAACAATAATTCTTTAAAATTTTCTCTCTTGAGCTTTGACTTCTCAAAGAAACTTTTAAAAACAAAATAATCACTTCACGTTAATTTACATTATTGGGGTATACTTTTAACATTAAAAATAATAGATCAACATTATTTTCACTCTTATGAATCATTTCCATTTTTAACTGCAAAAATTCAGATTATCAGCAATAACTTTGTTTTTCTTATCAGTCTGCCTGCATTACCAATGTAATGAATATCCCCTAATAATAAAGTAAGCACAAAAACACGGCTAGCAAATGCATCTGCCACTTGGTGTAGCAGCATGCTGAAAGACAGTAGTACCTGTAACAATCAAGAATAAATTGTTATCAACACACTATGGTTTCAATAGCATGCTTCTATGTGCATTTCACACCCATGCAAAAAACTTACGTTTTTCAGTATGATCAACTGCCTGTGCAAAAGGATCTGAAAATTTAAAAAAATGTTGGTAGAAACTCTCCCTTCAAACTATCTACTATTGTGTAATCAAAATTAATATCACAGAAACAAAATTGTATGCTCATTTGCTACCTCAAACAAATCTGCCCTGTTTGAAGCTCTATTGCCAACAGGGAGAGATGAACTATACTCTGAATTTAACTGTGCCCCTGACAGGAATCAGCAGTTTCGCTGCAATCCAATCGGGAGCATGTAGTCTCCAAAGTGATGCCACTATGGTGACGTTAAAGCTCCCGATTGGATAAAACTGTCAAAAGCTGATTCCTGTCAGGAGCTCAGTTAAGAAAACCGCAGTTTACAAATGTAAAAAAATAAAAGTTAAACTGTGCTATATAGATTAATTCTATTACAGATACAGATTAATTATACTTAAAAAGGTCTTACCAGTTACAGCCATTGCAGTTGGTGTCACCTCAACTGGTTCAAAGGATCTGAAATTGAATATAATTAACAAGAAATCCCACAATTTAGAATTTAATTATTTAAATGTGCCTACAAGGTAAAACACTTACCACAAATACTGCCACCAAATGTACAGGGCATAATTACTCCAGACACAAAAAGTACAGTGTGACACTTCTACAGAAGGCTCTGCAAAGAAAGAACTTCTGGTGAGATACACTTCATTCAAATTATTAAATATTTGATTCCAATGAATATTGCCACTAACTGTTCTCTGAAAAAATAAATTCTACCGAAAATAACTCTTACCATTAGCAACATCTAAAATTTGTGGTGCAATTCTTTCAACCCTGGTATCTGAAATTCAAAATAAAAATTAGAAAATCACTTTACGACGCAGTATTGAAATATCTGAATGCACATCGAAGAAAACGGAGAACTTACTTCTTTCTACTGGACCGGTTTCTCGCAAAGGGGATTTCGTGATTCCGAAAATTTTATTGGGTCAGCATTATCAATGGTCTCTGATTCGCAGATACATGCTGTTCCAGAAAATGCTCTTTGCGTATAGTCTTACTAATGCTTCTACGAGCATTTTGCTAGAGCTGGTTCTGAATACATTTTAGCCATTCTCTGCATCTAAAACGAATATATTTATTTTACAGACTTATTTTAAAAAATGCTAGTAAAAAAATATCAGCATTAATCAACAAACTTCATGCATAAAAACGTGATACGACTCACCTTTTTCTCGCTCCAAAGAAAACCAAAATGGCGCGCTTCGATGGCTAATTACCGTTTCGAATTTGTGCAATTTGGCACCCAGCATCTTCTCGTAGCGATAATACACCCTTCAGACAATGCTATTCAACAGTATATCATTAAATTTCTTTCCTAAACGTAAAGTAACTGGTCGCTAGAAACCGTTAATGGCCTTTTGCACGTAGCCCACACACCCAAGAGGCAGAAAGCCAACGGAAATGCAGAACCCGTCTTGACCCGAGCCAGCGATCTGTGCAACTGAGTAGTTCACAGCTTCATCGCCAGAGCGAGTTGGTGGCGAACAGACATGGGCATATGGCGTCGCCGCGTCACAATTCAAAATTTAAATAAGGACCGGAAGTGGCCTATCTAGTGACACAGGACTGGCTTTTAGTAACTGTAACAAATGTTTGAGTCATCTTACACACCTTTTTAAGTAACTGTAACAAATGTTTAAGTCATCTTACACAGCTTTTTTTACTGGAACTGGGTTTGAAGAAAAAATCTGAGGCCATTCTTGAGAAAATCTGTTTTTTTAATATTTTTTAATATTGCCCACATGTCACTCAAAATTACACAAATAGATAAATATATACACACACACAGATACAAATACAAGTTTCAAAATTTTCCAATTTTCAAAATGTAGGGATATACAGGAAACTCAAATCAATGTCATCTTTACAAGTGTATTTCACTCAACTCTTTCAAGATATTTAAGAAAAAATGGAGCCATTTTTTATAAAATTTTGAAAATGTTGCAGGCGCTTCATGTAAAGTACCCTCAAATTTAAAGAATTCTTCTCAAAATCACAGGGCTTTGAGTCAGGCCAGATCGATGGAGTAATTCATTTGAAAACAATCCTCCTAACAGTAGTCAGTTAGTGTAGAACACATACAAACTGATAAATATACACATGACAGACAGGAAAACACAACACTTTTTCAGTTTCATGAGGACCACAAAAAATGTATTTTTGTTAAAATCTCATAATGGATTTTCTGCAGCACTGAAAAAAAATCTCACTGATATCTTACTTAAGGAGCAGTTCAACCACATTCCAATATTGTGCTTTACAGAACACTGGCTAAACAAAGAACAATTAGATAACAAACACATACCAGGCGTGTCTTTAGCAAGCAGCTCACGTCGAGATATTAACAATGTACTTGCTGGGTCATGCATTTTAATAAAGGGACTATCAATTTTGTTCCCTTCACCAATCACTCATCTCATAAAAGAAAAGAGTTTCATATATCCATCACTGATTTAATTACAATAAAAATATGTATTTTATGAACATATTACAGCCCTACTGGGAATTGGAAAATATTTATAAAAAGTCCCAAAGGTATTCCAACAAAACTTAAAAAACTTAGAATGAAGTTATTCTTTGCAGTGACTTGAATATAAATTTGCCTCACACAATTCAGTAATGCAAATCTGTTCAAAACCTACAATCGAGGGGACAGCTGGGGCAACTTGTCCAAGGCCCTGATTTAATTTGGGTTCCATTCATTGAAAAAAAAATTAATCTCTAAACCATATTAAATGTTATGAGTTATTTCTGATGCATGGAGAAATTAATTATCGTCATGAATTGAAGGAGGAAGGAGTTTTTTTTTGTTTGAAAAGAAGGGGTCCCCATGGATAAATTTCCCCACGTCCCTGGTTATTGATGCAAATAACCATAGTTTTTCTTTTGTTACATTTACCACAGATTTCAGTGACCACACTGTCCAGATTCTAATACTTGAAACAGAATTCAAAATTACGAACACACAACTTACCAAGAAACCCTTAACTAAGAAACAATGAAAGTCCAATATTTGCTGAGATTAGGAAATTGGAATGAAGGAAACAAGCCAACTGATACAAATGATAAGTTTAACTAATTCATAAAATACCCTTAATACATTTCAATGCCCTTTTTCTACAAAAACATCCAAAATTATAAAACAAATAATGAATGAAGAAGGCATTGAAGTATCATATGAAAGAAAATGCAATATGTTTAAAATACTCACACAGAACAAATGTAACTCATTACAACTTCATTACCTACTGCAAAATATATGTAGGACCTTATCGAAAAGACTACAGCACCAAACTAATAATAATAGAAACTAGTGCTGCTACAACAGCACATATTTTCACATGATATTGTTAATGGCTATGTAATATTATAAGATGAAAATTTCTATCTTACACATCACCTATCATTTGAAAATTTTTAAACCAACTATGGTGAAAATACATACATTTTTTTTAATTCAAATGTTTAAACGAAAACATTTTCTGCTATTGACTTCAGTGCATTCACGTTCTACATAAATGTACCGACGATTCACAATGTGTTTATTAGTCGTAAATAAAATCCATAGCTTATATTCACGCGAACGAAAGGCAGCCGTCATTATCACCTTCTGTTATCAGTACGGGGTTACAACAAGCAACAACGACCGCTAATTCATGTGAGAATAACATTTCGCCATTTAGCATTGTTGATACATATAGCAACTGAAAATGGATAGAAAAATATAATATTTTTATATTCATCAAAGTTACTTTGTTTTTACGTGCATTCCTCTTCACTCCCATATCTTAACAAGCAAAGCGAAATCATCAATTCGTTTTCACATTTAACTCAATTAAAGGACGCAATTTAAAATAGGTTTTAAATAATTTCTAAAAAATAATTTGTAAATGTATAACAAAAGCTCGAAATTAAAAAACAAACAAAGAAATATGCAATAATACAGTCAGGGTTGCCATCTGTCCTCTTTTTGGAGGACATGTCTTCCTTTTTTAAACTGTCCGCCTCTCCTCCTCCTCCTTTTTTAATTTATATGAAATGTCCTCCTTTTTTTCTTGTAGAATTGAAAATAATACTGGCAAAATTATAAAGTAATTTAATTCATAAAAGGGACGTCATATCTTGAATATCTACATTTTAAGAAGAAGAAAGTCAATGACCTGGAACTATGAAATGATTTTACCTAGTCTACATTACTTACAGGAGAGAGGTATCACCATTGATGACTGTAAATTCTTTGACCAGTATCAGTGCTTGAAAGCATTTCTTTGTGGACAAAATGAATATTTTGAGAAGTTGCTGCACGCGCAATGGGTGAATTTCTTTGAGAACACACAAACATTAGATAGTTTTTCTGAACTTTTAAAGATTTGCCAATTTTATTTCACAATTTACGGTTCAAATTGCAGTGTTGAAAGAGTGTTTTCTTTAATTAATTCACAGTGGACTGATGAGAGAAATAGACTGCTTGTTGAGTCAGTAGAAGGAATCATAACTGTGAAATATAATTTGAAGCATTTAAATTGCTTGCAGTTCTATAAATATATGATTTCTAAAGCAGATTTGTTGAAAAAAATTTCATCAAATGATAATATTATTCGAGCAATAAAAATCAATAAAAATGTTACTTGTACAATGTAACAATAAAGTTGGTATCTTTCTGCAAAGCAAAGTCTAATATTAATTTAATTAATATTATTGGAGTAAAATATATATATTGATTACAAACAATCAATTTAAATCCGTCTGTCAAACGTAGGGCCTATTAATAAAACATTTTATTTGAAATTGATTATTATCAATAGATATTATAATCCAATACATTTAACAGATGGTCATAATTATAACATAATTAATATTATATATACATCTACATATTTATATAATATTAATATTATTTTTAAAGACTATTAATGGTTTGGAATTGTCGAGTATATTGTCTATACATCATGGACTATAAAAATGTAAAATGTCCTCCTTTTTATTGAAATGTCCTCCGCTGGGAAAAAAAATGTCTGGTAACCCTGATACAGTGTCCCACCAACTATGGGCCACCCCCATAACTTCTAAACGGTTTATGATATGGAAGTGAAGTTTTTGCTCAATAATGCGGAATCATGGGGCAAGTAATATGCCGTAGAGAAATCGTCTGTAATATTTTTAGTTTTCTAGAAATTTAATCATCTTTGACTTCTTAACGGAATTACATATTTTTCTCGACAGCAATTGATAGACCATAAAACAAAGAATTACAAAGATATATCGTATGTTAGTATTTTGATAGTAATTTGAGTACAAAATTAGTCGTTCTGATATGTGATTTCAAATTAAACGGTCAAAATTTCCTGTAGCAGCCCTCCCAATTGTCACCTGTGGGGAAGCTGGCCTTCGCGGCGCCGTGACTGTTATGGAGAGGGATACTGAGCGGTGAGGCAATGGGGGGATAGAGGTGTAACTACACAATCCATGGTCTTGTCACGACTGACACAGAAACAAACATCACTATTAATGATGAAAATGAACTCTTTTTTTCCCCATTGATTCATCAGAATTAAACTTTCCTTCTCTCTTCCAGAAATTGAAACCTAAGCAGGAGGCTCATTTCCTTAATAAGTACCTCCTACTCGCGATCAAGAAGCTTTGGGACCGAAACTGGAAAATGTCACCCTCTAAATTACAAGCAGTTAGGAAGATCATTGAGGAATCTCCTATCACATCCTTTAACCTTAGCAGAAGACAGCAAGTGATTATAACCAGACTGCGAATAGGTCATTTTTACCTTAGCCATAACCACCTTATGAAAAAGACTATTCCTGATCCGTGCCCAAACTGCGGACTGCCTGTGTCTACAAAGCATCTTATTGTTGATTGCCGCCATGTGATGACGACGGGCAGAAGAAACCTTAATATTAGTAATGATCTCCATTGTATTTTCATTTCTAATTCTGTATGCATGAAAATCATTCAACTCCTTGACAAATTTAAGCTGGTTAATTGTATTTAGCAATTGATTATACAAGTTTGTCAATCTCATGTACAAATACTGTATTAACCCTCTAGCTCTAATGTACTTGTACCTCATGGAATTTCATAATCACGTAAACTTGTTAGCATACAATCATGTAAATCTGTAAGAACTGTATTTTTGTAACTGTGGTCGCCAATGACCAAGTTGTTTCTAAGGCGACCTTAAATAAACAATAAAAAACAACTTTCCTTCTGATTGAAATTTCAAAGCATCAATGCATTACGTCACAAATGACTGCAGTCAGTTCATCGGCCCTTGCACACACGATTACAGATCTGTATTACTGTCGATGGACACAGAGCTTAGAAAATAATTTATGTTCATTGTTTTCTTCTGATTTTCTATTGTAATCTACGCCTTATTTTAATTTTGTAAATTTACAATCAGAAGTAAAAAGCAATAATAAAAAGTCTACCTGTTTGTAATCTGATGTTCTGATTCTGGAGTTATTGTGAAAATCTTCAACCTTACAAATGAAAGGTTGCTTGTATTTGATGTGTTTTAAAACATTGACTTGTTCTTACAGCCAGTAAATATGGAGCTCGATTCTCGTTAAATTTGAAACTGACCTTTATAGTACCTTCCTTGCACTACCAATTTCTTTATGTCGTTCATTTCAATGATCCATGCTTTGGAATTTCAATCAGTGAAAGAAATAATCAATTCTGATGAATCAATGGAAAAATCTTTCATTCTGATGGTTAAATTTGATGTTGTTCGTGTATTCCTCTAGTCAAAACTATTTGCGCTGCCGCCCCTCTCAGTCCCTCCTCTCCCCGTAGAGTTACGGCGCTGAGAAGCGAAGGCCACCTTGCCCAAAGACAACAAGGGAAGGCTGGGGGCTGCTACAGGAAATATTACCCGTTTAATTTAAAATCACATGTCAGAAGGTCATTTTACACTCAAATTACTATCAAAATGCTAATAAATAATACATTACTGTATTCCTTGTTTTATCGTCTACCCGTTGCTGTTGAGAAAAATATATAGTTCCGTTTAAAAAATAAAATATGATTCAATTTCTCGAAAAATTTATGATTCAATTTCTCGAAAAATATTACAGACGATTTCTTTACGGCGTTTTACTTGCCCCATTATTCCGCATTGTTGAGCGAAAACTGCACTTCGATATCGCGAACCGTTTACAAGTAATGGGGGGTGGGACACCTGTATATAAATTCTAACTTACGAAGCATGGCTCGTAATGGCTCATGTGCGTTTAAACGTGGAATGGCTCATGTGCGTTTAAACGATTCACAACTAAACTAACTAACGGAATGCCCGATCCCTTCAGGCGTTCTCTTAACATTCACGAAAAACACTATTCATAATTAATTTACTCTCGACAAGAATGGTGCCTACATATCACTTTTATTAAATCGAAATGTATGATCACTAAATTTCTTGAAATTAAGTGAATCTCTGGTCCGATTTTGATGATTTTGTTTTAATCGATTCCAAAGTTTGTGCTCTAAGGAATGCTTGTCTTGCATTTTTCTTTCTTCCGCGCATTCATTGAATTTAGAAAAAATGTTCGTGCCGGGGCTACTGTCATTTGTCTCTTCTGGTATAGTTTGTGGTATTTAACTTGCATCTTTTACGTAAGGGAAATAAAATAGTCTAAATGATCGTAAATCATTACATTAGTAATATTAATAATAGTAATACTCGTAATAATAATTGCACAACTTACTATATAGAAAATTTTAGTAATTTAACAGTACGCTGGCATCAGTAATACCTTTGTTGGAAGGAGCTTGAGCAGTGGACTGTGGTGATATTACCTCTCTTCCAACAAAAACTACCATAGCTCATGAAGGACCACCCTCCAATTTTGATTGCTCAAGGCAGGAAAGGTTGCCTGGTTTGTGAGTTGTCACCGAGTGCAATAATGAAACACAACATATAAACACAAGAAATATATAATTAATTTGGGCAGATCAACACTGAGTTACATATTGGATTATAGCGAAGCACATTAGCACTGAGCTGTGCGGAGCATGGAGACATATGCACTAAATGAAATACAATACATATAAGATTGCATCATCTTGAAGTGAACACAGGGTGCTGTAGTATCGGTTGCCATCGAGTGATGAGTGATGTTCTGCGATGGCCACAGCATTGTTTGAACAGATCGATCTCTGAAAACCTTGATACAAGCAGGGAGTTAAGCGTTCACACGCATCAAACCACGTGTGGAAGCTCTTGTCACATGAAGTGTGACACAATGTGGATTGTCACGTGAATTGTGCCACATATTGACAGTGCTAGTTACAAGATGAACTGCTTAAGCTTCACTGAAAACCAGTAACACATGATGGTTCACAGAATAACACATTTGGTTGATGTGCAGATTATCACGTGAATTGTATCGCACATTAAGAGTACAATGTTATTAAGTAAACTGCTTGGGTTTCACGGAGAAACGAGTAACACATGATAACAGGCATCAGTGCGGATTCCGAGTCCTGGAATGTTTTGCGTACCGACTGAATGCAGAGTGACTGAATACTAACACAATAAAGTGCATAATAAGCAAGTTGAGTTTCACTGAGAAACACGCACTGGCACGAAGTTCCGAGTCGCGAGGCACATCACTTGAGACTGACTGCAGACTGGAATGTTAACATTATAAGTTGCAAGATAGTAACTTGTTCACTGAGTAACGAATAAAATGGACGTGATGTCCCACAGTAATAACACGCGTGGCGCGGAGCCCCCGACTCGTGAAGTGCTTCACATAACATTTTAACGAAGACTACTGGACGATTGTGTTCGCTGGGAGAGGAAGACGTGATTTCCCGCCAATTCAAAGCAGGAACCAATGGAATTAAGATAGCAAATAATTTGGTTGCAATTATTATAAAATAAAGGAGATTTAAGATGAAATGTATAAACGGGTATAAATTTTGATCGTAATAATTGTATCATGAAATGTGAGTGACAGTGATGTCTTAAAATGCTTTATATTGTATAATTGACAATTAGGCGCGCAGACATGGCGGTGTCCAATGAGAATTGAGATAAGCAAAATAATATATCTGTGATTACTGTAACGTAAGGTAATTCAAGATAAGATATGCAAAATGGACATAAATTTTAATTACAATAGTTATGTCATTGGTATGTTTGATAATAAAGTTTTGGAATGCTTTGTGTTACGTAACGGAAAGATGCCTGGCAGTTAACAGGCGCGGTTCGTAGAATATCAGTGTTGCCTAATGGTGCTGAGAGAAGCAATGTTGTGACATACACTTCCGTTATTGCAACACGAGTATTGGAACAGAGGTTGCGAGATGCGAGGTGCTTCAATGAATAATAATAAAAATAAAATAGAAATATAATATGTATAGTAACTTGTTCGAACAACTTGATGTAAAATACACATAGACAGCTAGAAAATTATCTTATTTTTATATTTGTTCAAGCTTTGAGGGAAGCGTTCAAAGCTTGTCGCAGGCAAACGGTTTCAGTTTCAAATAGTTCGGCTTATTAATGAAAATTTGGGCTGAGATAGATCAGGTAGCAACTTTACAAGTTTCCCGATCGGACGGGTTTCTAAATTTCGAGTCCTGTCGGAGACCCCTTTCGGAACTAGCTAGATAGCTACGTCGAATTCAGTGGAGAATGCTAGCGTCTAGCTGCACGGTCACCTTCCGGAGTAAAACAAGCCCTACCCTGACAGAAGTAACGACCACAGCTGTTGAGGCGCTTTGGAACACAAAATAACAAATAATCATAAATAATGAACACAAACAATCGGCCTGTTGTCGCTTTCATCTCCCTCAAGTTTTCTCTTCCGGATCAGGTCTCTGCCGTGTATGGTTGTTTGAAGAGTGGGCAAGCAGAGCGTCTGTCGGGTTGAGCAACTGGACGGGCCGGCGCCGGCCGTGGTCCGCCTAGTGGGCGCCCCGCCCATGAATATTCCCGCGTCTCTCCCGCGAGGCATTAACATTTTAATCGGCAGCGCTCTCGTCCTCGCTTGCCCTGGCGGAGCGAAGGACGCCGCTACTCGCCTCGCTGCCCGCACTTCGCCACGGAGCACGCTCTGCTTACGTCGACAGCAACTTGCTACGCACTCAGCGAGTGGCATAGGAACAAACTGTTTTGCCAGGGGCAGTCATATATTCACGCATACAAAAGCAAATGTAAACTTGTTCTCTGCTAGTGGGGAGAGGATGTTTTACTATTGTTTAATGTCATGTTAGAGGAATAGTGATTGATATGTTATTTTGTGTTTACGGGGGCGTCAACAGCTACGATAATTTTTTATTTATTTACTTATTTATTTTTTACGCAAGCGGCAGCTTTACAGGGTGAAGGTTGTAGGCATCTGGACATTTTGAGAGGATTATAAAATTACATATTATTCCTTAAAAACATTAGTACCGCGTTATTTGCTCAGTTTTTTATTTGGGGAGAAAATATTGTTAATTTGTACTTTATCACAGCGAAATGAGAGAGCTGCTCAATTAGCCAGGCAGCTTCAATATTTTCTTTAAGTAGTGTGAAATTACAAATCTTGCCAGAGAAAAAAATTGAAAACCGGAACTGGAAAACCAGGAAAATTTGTCCCATGAAATGAGTGGCCAGCCTGTACATGGATGCTACCGGTCCCCTTGAGTTGGTAACGGACAGGCCGTATTGTCGGCGCGTATCAGTCGCAGTGAGCCGAGGCGGATGCGTGGAAGCCGGACTGGACGTGAGAAGAGACCTCGGAGGCAGCCCTGCGGATCAGAGAATCCCGTGCGTTCGCCTGGGATCCGCGTGGTGAGCTCTGGTGCCAGAATTGAAAAGCAGAATTCAAGCAGCCCTCACGATGCCAAGTTTAGAAGGTGATGTGAGAGATAATACCTTCTTTTCTTGATCTGAAGGTTACATTATTAATCAATTATTAAAAAAATGTTCTGAATCATGAGATTTGGTCACAGTTTAAATTGAAAACATTAAACCATTTCAGTGTGCTGACATTTCAGAATATTTAATTTCGTCATTTGGACTATTAATACTATGAGAGTGTTAGTATATTAATCAACGGAGTTTTTCTTGTGTGTATTAATAGCCCCAAGATGGGATGATTTAGCAAATTGAATTGTTTTGTTTTGAATTTAACGTTGATCGAAACCCATGATCCGAAACATTCTTCAGTTTATTGAAACGCTCATAAATTTTCTACAATTCTTCTTATTATATTAAAGACATCAGAATGTGTATTTTTAATGATTTTTATACTTATTAATTCGTTGAATAATTCATTCGTACATTCATCCATACCCATTTGTTTTAATGGTTTACAAGGTAGCGAATTTTATTTAGTCGCCAATACAACAGACTCAAAAA